>CM054151.1:40128732-40247922 GCA_028751875.1 Rapana venosa
TGCGTACGTGTGTTGTGTTGTGTCGTATTGTGTGTGTCTGTATGTCTCTCTGTGTGTTTGTGGGTGTGTTTGTGTGTGTCTGTGTGTGCGCGTGTGCACGTGAATGTAAGTTAGGGGTGTGTGTTGTCTGTCTGTGTGTGAGTGCAGAGCAAAAGAAGCGGGGGAGGGGGTCGGGGACGGGGGTGTGGGGGGGGGGGGGGGTTGCTATCACCATGAATTTATCTGAACCTACTTTTAACCCGACCCCTCTCTTTCAAGCTGACATAACAGCAGTTAGTAGGGAGAGAGGGGGCAAAGAAATGAACATATCTGCCCCAGAGAGCATTGGCCTGTCAATGCAATCAACAGTGCTCATGCATGGTGCACTTTTGCTTGCCTCTCTCTCTCTCTCTCTCTCTCTCTCTCTCTCTCTCTCTCTCTCTCTTTCACTCTCTCTCTCTCTCTTTGGAGTGAAGTGGAGTGGAGTGGACTGTAGGATATTTATTTATTCATTTATTCTTTTATATCGAGGATACTGGAATAAGAACTCATATGCTTTTTTTTACATCCAGTCCCCGTGTGTATGCGGATTTGTACATTTTGTCATCTGTTCCCACCAGCACACATTGGCCTACTCTTTCGAAAAGTTGAACATGATTTAACTTGTGCGCAAGATGTTCTGCGTGCATTCGCACACGGGACCTCAGTTTATAGTTCATCCGAAGGACTTTTGGGGAGAGCGGAGTCGGCACTGATGTCAACTCCAGAGGAAAAATCCTCTTTGAACGTGATTCGAACCCAGGTCGTCAGATTGCAAGCGCAATATTCTAACCACTAGGCTGTCCCGTACCCCTATCCCGTGTAGCGTGTGTGTGTGTGTGTGTGTGTGTGTGTGTGTGTGTGTGTGTGTGTAGTGTAGTGTAGTGTAGTGTAGTGTAGTGTAGTGCAGTGTAGTGTAGTGTAGTGTAGTGTCTGTCTGTCTATGTCTATATCACTGTGTAAGTTGAGTGTGCCTGTGTGTCTGTATGTGTGTCTATTTGTGCCTCTGTCTGTCTGTGTCTTCGTGTGTGTGTGTGTGTGTGTGTGTGTGTGTGTGTGTGTGTGTGTGTGTGTGTCTGTCTGTGTCTGTGTGTCTGTCTGTGTGTCTGTGTGTTGAGGGAAAGGAGTAGAGGCGCTATCATTACTCATTTTTCTGAACTGCTTTCAACACAACACCTTTTCCACCTGGTGTGATAGCAATGTGCAGGCAGGCAGGCAGGCAGAGGGCAATATGAATGCCTACAGAGACGTGCACATTATCAGCCGACAACAGAGCCTATACATGATGTAGGAGGGTAGTGTGTGTGGGGTTTTCTCCTTAGTTTTGCATCTCTTTACTCAAAAATGGTATTGGACTTTCATGACTGTGTGTGTATTGGGGATAGGGGGGGTGGGGCTGAGGGGGGGGAGGTATATGGGGGGTGGGGGTGGTGTTGTGGTGTGGTTTGATGTGATGTGGTGTGGTGTTGGATGGTGTGGTGGTGGTGCGTGTGCGTGTGTGATAGTGTGTGTGCGTGTGCACGGGCGCATGCATGCGTGCGTGCGTGTGTGTGTGTGTGTGTGTCAAAGTCAAAGTCAAAGTCAAAGCCAAAGTCAAAGGCAAAGTCAAACTTTCATTTTCAGATGGTTCATTGAATAATCAGTGCATCTGCTTTTTTCATCAAGCCATCTATCTAAAGATGTGTGTATGTGTGTGTGTGTGTGTGTGTGTGTGTGTGTGTGTGTGTGTGTGTGTGTGTGTGTGTGTGTGTGTGTGTGTGTGTGTGTCTGTGTGTCTGTGTGTCTGTGTGTGTCTGTGTGTCTGTGTGTAAAGGGAAAGGGGTGGAGGTGCTATCATCGTTCCTTTATCCCAGTCTGCTTTCAACATGACACCTCTTCCACTTGATATGATAGCAATGGGAACACACAAAAGGAATATGAATGCCAACAGAAATGTGCATCTCTCGCTCTCTCTCTCTCGCTCTCTCGCTCTCTCTCTCTCTCTCGCGCTCTCTGTCTCTCTCTATCTCTCTGTCTCTCTCTCTATCTCTCCTCTCTCTCTCTCTCTCTCTCTCTCTCTCTCTCTCCCTCTCTCTGTCTGTCTTTCTCTCGCTCGCTCTCTCTCTCGCTCTCTCTCTCTAGGACCATACTAGGACCTATTCTCTTCTCACTATACATAAACGACCTACCTCTCCACATCAAATCCAAATGCGAACTATTTGCTGATGACACAACTATTCATATGAGCCACAATAACCCTATCTCTCTAGCAAAAGCATTACAAAAAAGTGTTGATCAGCTTATTGAATGGACCGAACTAAACCATATGTCTATACACCCCCAAAAAACAAAATGCATGCTTATTACCACTAGACAAAAGCGTCAAAACTTAACCCACAAACTTACTCCCATCAAAATTAAAAAGGAAGTAATTGAACAAACCCATCACCACAAGGTTTTAGGGGTAACAATTGATGAAAATCTCAGTTGGTTCTACCACATATCTCAACTATGCAAATACATGTCCCAAAGAGTATACCAACTTTCTAAAATCAAGCACTTTCTTGACTTTCATTCAAGGAAACTATTCTTCCAATCTTATATACAATCCTCAATAGACTATGCTTCTACCCTATGGGATTCTGCTAGTGCAAACACTATGAAACCGTTACTGAGTCTGTACAAACGAGCTCTCAAACTGGTCCTTTTAAAAAAGACAAGCTTACTAGAAGCTGACTATACTCAATTAAATATTATCCCCTTACGCCAACGACTAAAATATAACAAAGGAGTCATGATGTTCAAGATCATGACAGGAACTGTTCCATTTTAATTTTTTTTTTTTAAATTATTATTTTAATTTTTTTTTAAACTACACTTTAGTTATAAGAAATATATCTATCATAACAATAATATGTGTTAATCTGTACGAGTATAATGAAATAGAGTGTTCACAGTGATGATCTGCTATTTTGAGAATGATATTCAGTATTTTTTTCTATGTCTTATTTGTCTTGTGCTTCCAAAGTTTATCTTTACAAACACAAACACGCACAACACTCTCTTCTCTCTTTCCACCCCACACCACCCTCCTCCCCCTCCCTCTCATCCTCTCTCCCCCCCCCCCCCCCTCCCCCCCCTCCCCACCCTCCCCTCCATCTCTCTCTCTTAACCTACAATGTATAGATGTTCATTTTATGACTTTAGCGATTTTTTTCCTCCTTATTGCTTGAGTGTATTGACGTTGGGCTTTTTCTTTTCATGCGTTCAATTTGTACGAGTATTTCGTAAAGAATATTGATGGTGATCCTGTGCTGTCTCGAGATTTATACATTTAGTATTATCCTTGAAACACGCACTCTCTCTCTCTCTCTCTCTCTCTCTCTCTCTCTCTCTCTCTCTCTCTCATCTCCTCTCTCTCATCTCTCTCTCCTCTCTCTCTCTCTCTCTCTCTCTCTCTCAGTTGTTATTGCTGTAGTTGTTACTTTGTTCTTTGTTGGTGATTTGTTTGGGTTTTCGCTTGTTAGTTTTTTGTTTTGGTGTATGTGTGTGTGTGTGGTGTGTGTGTGTGTGTGTGTGTGTGTGAAGGGGGGAACGGTGCTGTTTTTTTTTCTTTTTTTATTGTTGTTTTTTGTTTGTTTATTTGTTTGTTTTTTGGGTTTTTTTTTTCTCATTTGTTTGTTTGATGTTCTTGTTTTTTCTTGTTTTTTGTTTGTTTATTTGGAAGGGTGTTTTTGTCTGCTTTTTTGTTGTTGTTGTTTTTTGGGGGTTTTCTTTCTTGGGTTTTTTTGGTCTTTTTTCTTTGTTTGTTTGTTGTTGTTGTTTTTTTGTTTTTGGTTTTTTTGGTTTTTTTTTTTTTTTTTTTTGGGGGGGGGGGGGGTTTCTGGGGTATGTTTTGTCTTTTGCTCGTCTGGGGTTGTTTGTTTGTTTGTTTGTTTTTTCTTCTTCTCTCTTTTTTCTTTAAAAAATAGTTTTTTCCCTTTGCTTCTTCTGCTTGAAAGTATGAGTACTGAGTGCATTTTTAAATGTGACCCCTATGGGCGGGGACTGGATGTAAAAAAGAAACATGAATACTTATTCATTATCCTGGAAAAAAAGAATTTGTTTCTATTACTTACAATGAGTAGATGTTCTTTTTATGACATTAATTGGCTTTTTCCCCCTCTTTATTATGAGAGTGTATGGGTATTGCACTTATTTTATTACCATGACATTCAATTTGCATGAACATAATTAAAAAGTGTTTGTGTTGATCGTGTGCTATGTGAGTATTACATATTTAGTATTATCCCTTAAAACCCCCCCCCCCCCACCCCCCCACCCCCACACACACATCACAAAACACACACACACACCACACACACACACCACACACACACACACACATACTCACTCACTCACCCACCCATATTCTCTCCCTAAACGACTGTATAGTTTTTAATTTCTTCTTGGTTTGTTTCTTGTTTTTATTGTGTGGATGTATGGGTATTAAATTTATTTCATTATCATGACATATAATTTGAAACGAGTATAATCTAAAATAGAGTGTTGATGGGATCGCATACTGTTTTGGGATTTATATATTGGATATTATCTCTGAAATACACACACACACACTCTCTGTCTCTGTCTCTGTCTCTCTCACCTTTTATCGACCTGCTTATAGTCATAGTATATCCTGATGAAGGATTCATATTTTTATATTTTCAATACTTTATTGGACTTGCCTCTGTACTTAAGTTTTTAATGAGTGCCCTATTTCAATATCTTATAATTATGTGTAATAAGTATGTGTACCATTTGACATGTGTAGATGTTTATCTTTATGTACTTATTAAGTTTGGTTGTGTTATTTTTCTTGGCTTTGTTGTTGCTCTTGTTCTTGTTGTTGTTGTTTGTCTGTTTTCTCTTTTTTATCATCTTTTGTTGGTTTGGTTTTTCCTTCTCTTTTGTTTGTTTGTTTGTTTTGGTTAGGGTTTTTTGGGGGGTGGGGGTAGGGGTGGGTATTCTTAGGATTTTCTTTTTAATTGCTTGCTTTGGGGGGGGGAGGGTTGTTGGGGGGGAGCTGTTTTGAAAAGGGTTATTTCCCCTTGTTTTTATTGCGAGACTTGTATAAGTATTGGGTTATTATTATTAAGATGTATCCCTAACGGGCGGGGACTGGATGTAAAAAAGCACATGTGTGCTTATTCATTATCCTCGAAATAAAAGAATTTGTCATTGTCATTGTCATTGTCATTGTCTGTCTGTCTCTCTCTGTCGCTCTCTCTCTCTCTGTCTGTCTCTCTCTCTGTCTCTCTCCTCTCTCTCTCTCTCTCTCTCTCTCTCTGTCTGTCTCTCTCTCTCTCTCTCTCTCGCTCTCTCTCTGTCTGTCTCTCTCTATCTCTCTGTCTGTCTCTCTCTCTCTCTCTCTCTCTCTCGTCTCTACTTCTCTCTCTCTCTCCTCTCTCTCTCTCCCTCTCTCTCTTTCTCTCCTCTCTCTCTCCTCTCTCGTCTCTCTCTCTCTCTCTCTCTCTCTCTCTCTCTTCTCTCTCCTCTCTCTCTCTCTCTCTCTCTCGCCGTTCGTTGCCTGATTGGGTGGGGTGGGTTGTGCCTGCTTTTCTTAGGAGCCTGAAGCTCTGCAGGAGGTCCATCCCTGGCCTCAGCCACACACTGGACTTCAAAGCTGCTCCTGTCCTTGTGGAGGTTACATGCTGAGTGCACTACTGCCTATCCAGCGAACGCTGGCATGAAGTACGGGATCTTTAGCGCGCATATAATTATTATTTTATTGTATTCTTTTGTATCGAGGATAATGGAATAAGCACTCATGTGCTTTTTTACATCCCGTCCCCCGTGTGTATGCGGTTTTGTAAATGTTGTCATCCGTTCCCACCGGCACACATTGGCCTACTCTTACGAAAAGTGGAACAGGATTTTAACGTGTGCGCAAGATGTTCTGCGTGCGTTCGCACACGGGGCCTCGGTTTATAGTCTCATCCGAGGGACTTTTGGGGGGAGTAGAGTCTGCACTGATATTAACTCCAGGGGAAAATGTCCCCTTGAACGGGATTCGAACCCGGGTCGCGAGCGCAATGTTCTAACCACTAGGCTATCCCGTCCCCCCTTTTACCCTTTTTGACCTTTTAAGTGTGTAAGTTCGCGAAGGGAATACAGACAATGAGAGGTTTGCGCTCTATGTTGATCTTGGAGATCGTGAAAACAAATCCCCACCCTTCATTCACTAGACGTCGCAGCCGAGATTCGAACCCACACTTTCATGGACCCAGGGGATTGAAGTCAAACGGTCTTAACCACTCGGCTATAGGCTGCACACTGGTATTAAAAAATCACTCTTTTCCTTCTGTTTTTCTATGTAACTCTTATATTCAGACCGCACGTACTAAGGCATCCACAGAAATAAAAACCACTTTTTGTGAAAGACTAGCCTCTGACTCAAGACTCATGTGATTTTAAACAAATTTGGTAGGTTTGAAATTTTTTTATTTTTCAGCAAACACTGTACCCCCTCAGTCCTTTGTTGTCTGCTAGCTTCCTTACCGCATTATGCATGCGCGGGGTCAACGCTGTAGGAATACAGGCAAACCTCATTTGATGGTTATTTCCAACTTTCTCGTGACTACCTGGTATTGCTCTATGTCCTCAATTCAAAAAACAAGTTCACAGTCCATTTTTTCATGCTTTAAAAAATCTGTGAAAATCACCAACATTTTTTTCCACTCGCACTCTATAGAACTACGTGACCCCCAAATTAATACCAGTGTGTAGCCATAGCATCCGTTGAGAGAGGCAGACTAAGAGGTCTCTTCTTCTTCAAGTGTCCGGTCTGGTCCTGCAGACTCGACGATCATGGCTCTCCATTCTTCCCTGTTCTCGGTCCCTCTCATGAGCTCATTGTTGGTGCCCTCTTTATTCGTTGTAAATTTGTTTAAGCTGTCTGTGAATTTTGTGCGTTGTCTTCCTCTGCTCTTGTTTCCACAGATTTTGCCACTCCATAACAGTTTCTCTAGTCCGTCAGCCCTGATTATATGGCCGAAAAAATTGAGCTGTCTTTCTCTGATGGTGTTGAGAAGGGATCTCTTGTACCCAGCCATTTCCATTACTTCTGCATTTGTTTTTCTTTTTGTCCATGAGACTTTCATGATTCTCTGGATGAACCACATTTCCACTGCTTCTAGTCGCTGTTCTGTGTCCTTGGCTAGGGTCCAGCACTCACATCCGTACAGAAGAATGGACCATACGTAGGCTCTCAAAACATGGATCTTTGTCTTGAGGCTTATCTTACTGTTGGTAAAAATGCATTTCATGTTGTTAAAAGTTGCCTTAGATTGACCGATTCTCTTCTTGATTTCTGTGTCACACTTGCCGTCCAGGGTGATAGTACAACCAAGGTATTTAAAGGTGTTTACTTGTCTGATTCTCTCTCCTTTACAGGCTATGTTGCATTGTGGTATAACAGCTTTTTACGAGATCACCATGCATTCTGTCTTCTTTGCATTGAGCTGTAATCCTTTCTTTTCGCTTTCGTCTGTTACTGTTGTTAAAATCTTTTGCAGTTTTTCTTCAGAGTCAGCGATAAGGACTGTGTCGTCTGCATATCTCAGGTTGTTGATGTTGTGGCCACCTACACTAATTCCCTCATGATTCTCGATATTTCGTAGAATTATTTCACTATATACATTAAATAAATCAGGCGAGAACACGCAGCCCTGCCTCACACCCCTGCAGATTGGTCTATATTGACTGATGTCATTGTCGACTCTAATGGCTGCCTCCTGTTCCCAATATATATTTCTGAGGACTCGAAGATCTTTCTAAGAGGTAGACAGACAAAATGGTGGGCTCACAACATTGAGGAATGGACAGAAAAACCATCATAACAGAGACCCAGGCTTCGGCACACAACCGACAGAATTAATGGGGGAAATTGGCTAACAGGTCTTGAGAGTGATGCCCCAATAACTCCCATTGGAGTTAACGGGAGACGAGGATGACGAAGGTGAAGGTGAAGAAGAAGAAGAAGAAATATCTTTCGTACCACTTACCTTGGTCTCAGAAGAACAAATTTTTCGTCATCATTATCTTCTTGTACTTCACTTTCGTCTATTTTTTTTCTTTTTAACTTTGGTCTATTAATTGTCATCCTCTTCTTCTTTGTCTTATTTGCTTTCTTTTTTTTTTTACATCATCATGATCATAATCGTGATTATTATCATCATCATCATCATCATCATTACCATCTTTGTCTTTTTCTTTGTCTGCTTTGTCTATTTCATCATCTTCTTCCTTTTCTGCTTTTTTTTTCTTTTCCCCCATATTCTTCTTCTTCTTGTTTCATTTTGTCTAATTCCTCTTCTTCTCCTTCTTCTTCTCCTCATCCACCTTCTTCTGTTTTATTTTCGTCTATTTCTTCCTCTTCTTCTTCTTCTTCTTCTTCTTTTCTTCTTCTTCTTCTTCTTTTTTTTACTTCTTCTTCTACTTCTTCTTCGTCGTCGATGTCGTCTACGTCTTCTTCATGCCCAGATGTAAACTCACGCTAGCATTTGAAATGTTAACTCATCAAATCCCAACCAACCAAACCTGCTTAACATGTTTGCTGTGTGTGGACTGTCTTTTGTTCTGCCACAAAGAAAGCTTCAAAGAATATCTTGAAGAAAAGGCAGGCGAATATTATTGCTAACAGAATAAAGAAAAAAAGTTTGCATAAATTGGAAATGAGAGAGAGAGAGAGAGAGAGAGAGAGAGAGAGAGAGAGAGAGAGAAGAGAGAGAGAGAGAGAGAGAGAGAGAGAGAGAGAGAGAGAGAGAATCAGAAAGGAGAGAGAGAGAAAGAAATCCCTATCACGACAAGAAAAACGAATCTCATTACTGTCTGTCACCAAGGTTTGACATGTGTGATTTCAAAAAAAACAAACTAACAAAAACCACCACCACCACCCCCAAAAAACAACAACAAAACACCCCAACCAAACTAACAAAAACCCAGGACGGGTATTTCATTTCATATTCTTCAGTCTCCCACCGCGCTGTTTGTCAAGCCTGAACTCCCAAATGATAACATCATAAACCAACCAACCACCACCACCACCACATCCCCCCCCTCCCCCCCCCCCCACACCACACCACAAAAAAAGAAAAACACCCTGCTAAATTGTGAAATAATTATTTGTTTGAATACAGGGCCAGACCAGTCGCCCCAGTGTGTTAAACGCTTAATGGGAAACTTGAAACCAGCGTGTCGGGTGTCATCCACTTCATGAATGTGAATGTTCAAATTACCGTACCAAGAACAGGCAGGTGTCTGCACTCGACAAGTCTGTTAGGCTACCAGGATAGCTTAGGCAGTGAAATGTATAGGTAGGCTATAGCGAAGCCCGAAGTCTGCATGTACCCCAACAACAACTCACTCGATGGCCCGGCCCAGCCTAGGCACAGAGAGAGGGAGAGAGAGAGAACGTTGCCAGTTTGCTGATGCAAGCAAAATGGATCTTAGGCATACATTTAACACGCTGTCTTGTTATACCTTGAAATGGTTATATTGTTAACTGTACTGCATCCATGACAAGCTAGGTCTTTGGTTATACCTTGAAGTGGTTATATTGTTGTTGACTGTACTGTATCCATGACAAGCTAGGTCATTAGTTATACCTTGAAATGGTTATATTGTTAACTGTACTGCATCCATAACAAGCTAGGTCTTTGGTTATACCTTGAAATGGTTATGGTATAGAGATTGTACTGTATCCATGACAAGCTAGGTCTTTGGTTATACCTTGAAATGGTTATGGTGTTGACTATACTGTATCCATGACAAGCTAGGTCTTTGGTTATACCTTGAAATGGTTATATTGTTAACTGTACTGTATCCATGACAAGCTAGGTCTTTGGTTATACCTTGAAATGGTTATATTGTCGACTGTACTGTATCCATGACAAGCTAGGTCTTTGGTTATACCTTGAAATGGTTATGGTGTTGACTATACTGTATCCATGACAAGCTAGGTCTTTGGTTATACCTTGAAATGGTTATATTGTTAACTGTACTGTATCCATGACAAGCTAGGTCTTTGGTTATACCTTGAAATGGTTATATTGTTGACTGTACTGTATCCATGACCAGCTAGGTCTTTGGTTATACCTTGAAATGGTTATGGTGTTGACTATACTGCATCCATGACAAGCTAGGTCTTTGGTTATGCCTTGAAATGGTTATATTATTGTTGATTGTACTGCATCCATGACAAGCTAGGTCTTTGGTTATACCTTGAAATTGTTATATTTTTTAACTGTACTATATCCATGACGAGCTAGGTCTTTGGTTACACCTTGAAATGGTTATGGTGTTGACTATACTGCATCCATGACAAGCTAGGTCTTTGGTTATACCTTGAAATGGTTATGGTGTTGACTATACTGCATCCATGACAAGCTAGGTCTTTGGTTACACCTTGAAATGGTTATGGTGTTGACTATACTGCATCCATGACAAGTGGTCTGGTTAGCTTGAAATGGTTATGGTGTTGAAAAATACTCATCCATGACAACAGCTAGGTCATTAGGTTTTACTCCTGAAATTGGTTATATTGTTACTGTACTGTTCATTGACAAGCTAGGTCTTTAGTATTGCATTTTTTTTTTTTTTTTTTTTTGTGGTTGGGGGTTGGGGGGGGGGGGGTGGTTGTTTAGTGTGAGAAACTGGATTAATTGATAGACAAAAGACACAACACAATAGAATCGAGACAATTACAAACATAAATAACACAGCAATCTTCCATGCTTAAGTAGACTGCTCCGACTATATGGCAAGTTTTTGGTTTAACTTTGTTTTGTCTTTGGAAGGTTTTTTGATTTGATTGTTGTTTTTGTTTGGTATTGTTATATGTTTTGTAATGTTATGGGTGTTTGTTTTGTTGTCTGGTATATTGTTGGGCTTATTTTTGTTGTTGGGTTTTGTTTGTTTTTTTGTGTTTTTGTGTTGTGTTTTTGGGGGGCGTCCCGACTAGACTCAGCGAGATTTCACCGATGGTAAGTATTTGTTTTACAGGTGAGCGGTTTTGCCACATGAAGGTAGCTGCAATCGATTCGGGTATGGCAAGTTCAACAGCCAGATACCTTAACTTTTTATCCCGTCTGTACCTTTTGGCCTCACTACAGCGATTCTCATGAGCGGTGGTGAGTGAGACAGAGAGCAAGCATATTCTAGGTGACCTCAAGTTGTTAAGCTGGGGAACATCCAACAACAGTTGCAAATGTAACTGTACCTGACAGAAAGACACTGTCTTCGGTCTTCTGACCCTTCGCATCTTGGTATCGTTGTATTGCGACGTATTGTGTTGTATTGTATATTTTATACCACTTTAAGTCACGGCAGATTTCTCTTCGTGAAATTCGGGCTGCTCTCTCCGAGGAGAGCGCGTCGCCACAAGAGCAGCGCCACCCATTTTCTTTTTCCTGTCTGCAACTATAGGCCTATTTGTTTCCCTATCAGAGTGGCTTTCTTTCTACTGAATTTTGCCAGAGACAATGCAATGTATTGCAATGTGTTGTGTTGTAGTTATGCAGCGTTGGTGTACAGTGTTATACTACATTGATGTTACACTGTGTCTCTTGGGGTTTTTGGGTTTTGTTTTGAACAGACACTTTCATTGTTAGTTACATTATTGTTATTTCATGTTTCCACATTGTTGAGTTTATATTTTGCCCCTGTTTAAAAGTATTATCCTTACTTTTCTCAGTTTTTTTGTGTGTTTTTTTTTGGGGGGGTCTTTTTGTTTTTTGTTTAAAAAAATACCAGCGCTGATGCTATTTCTTAATCTTTTCTCCTTCCACTCTTTCCTCTCCCTTCTTTAACTTCCATTACACTTTCTATTTCCCTCGTCTAATATCACTTAGAGTGAACAGACATTAAATTGAAGACATCAACAACAACATCTTTCATTGTTTTCAAATTCGTTAGCATGTTACACACAGGACTTTGGTTTATCACTTCATCTTTAAGACTAGCATGAACAACACCGACCATAGTCCAACGAATACAGGTTAAGTTTCGACCTACGCATCTAATGAGTTTGTACAGAACATAAGGATTTTCAGATTTTATTATTTTTAAAGACTTGGGGGCAGGATTTGTTATAGAGCGGTTCCGCTCATGGTCTGATGGCCTGGGATCCAGCCACTATGGAGGCTCCCAACAGTCCTTCAAATAAGACTATAAACCAAAGTCCTGTGTGCCAAACGCACGCAGGACATCTTGCCCACACGTTAAAACCCTGTTTTTCCTTTCGGAAGAGCAGACAATTTCGTGCCGGTAGGAACGGACGACAACGTTTCTTTTTAAAGCGCAGGCATACAGGTGCCGTGTTTAGACAACAAGCACGAAGCTGGAATACGGTTATCTCGAAGCTGGGTTAAAAATGGTTGCATATGCAAAATCTCACCATTGGTGAACCTCGGAGCCCTAGCTGTGGAACGAAGAAAAACAGAAAGAAGAAACTTCATTCTTTAGGGTTGTCATTGAAAGCTTGCACACAAGCATCACCCTGGATTTAACGTTCCACCCAATTTGGCTTCTTCACAAAACTAATACACCAGAAAATGGTTGTGTTGTGTTGTGGTGTATTATGTTATGTTGTGGAATGGAGTGGAGTAAAGTGGGATAGAGTACAGTGCAATGGAGTGGGGTATAGAGTAGAGTGCAGTGGGCTATAGTGCAGTCGAGTATAGTGTAGTGTAATGAGTGTAGTGTAGAGCAGTGCAGAGCAATGCAGTGTAGTGTAATGCAGTGTAGTGTAATGCAGTGTAGTGTAATGCAGTATAGTGTATTGCAGTGTAACGCAGTGCAGAGCAATGCAGTATAGTGTAATGCAGTGTAGTGTAATGTAATGCAGTATAGTGTAATGCAGTATAGTGTATTGCAGTGTAACGCAGTGCAGAGCAATGCAGTGTAGTGAAATGCAGTGTAGTATAGTGTAATGCAGTGTAGAGCAATGCAGCATAGTGCACTGTAGTTTAATGCAGTGTAGTGTAATGCAGTGTAGTGCAATGCAGTGTAGCGCAGTGTAGTGTAATGCACTGTAGTGTAATGCAGTATAGCATTTCTCTGTGCAAGTCGTCCAGGCTGCTATTCACAACCGACCTACACCTCAGCTAAAGGTGACAAGATTTAAAATGTGTGCGTGCAATATTTCATGCATGCATTCATACACAGGGCTTAGCGCTTCCCATCGCCCTCAGTCTCTTTTCCTTTAGTTCCCTGATGAGTCACTGGGGCACTGCATTGAAACAAATTTCTTTTTTCAGTTTGCGCCTCTTGCGCAAGTTGAACTTGGCATAGCCCAGGGTTTCCATTTACAATATAAAAAATACACCATTCAGGAGAATGAAATGGGAGTCGGGATAAACATGTCAGGAGTATTCCTATGTTTACTTGTCGTCCTGCCAAGATTATGAAAGTGTTTTTGTGATGCTTTTTTTCCCTTCTTCTTTTCAATCTAATTCTGTTTAAACCACACACAAAAAACCCAACCACAAAAATTAACGCACCAAAAAATCAGTATGAACCCCAGGGAAGAGATCTACTCATGTGACAACATAGCAGATATTCAAACCCACACCGGGACAGGAGAACCTAGCGGTTAGAGAAGTGCACTCGTGATCGGATGGCCCAGGATCGAGCCACGAAAGAAGCGCCCATTTTAGGGGATTTTACTCTGGAGTTAACATCAGTGCTGACTCCACTCCCCCAAAAGTCCTTCGGATGAGGCTATAAACAAAGGTCCAGTATGTGAATGCATGCAGAACATATTGTGCATGTGTTAAAAATCTGTTCCATCTTTCGGAAGAGCAGGCCATTTCGTGCTGGTAGGAGCGGACAATGAAATTTTTTTTTTTAATGCATGCACACAGGTGTCATGTTTAGACACCATCCCTAAAACCGTAATGCGGATACCTTAATGGTGGAGGGAAAAACCAGTTGCAAACACAAAAATCTCACCATTAGCAAACCTCAAAATGTTCTAGCTGAGGAACAACCAAAAAAGAACAAAAAACAAAAAAAAGAAACTGAACTTTTCCCCCACCCACTACACCTCCAGTGGCTATCTGGGCCAGTGCTATGATTCCAGATGACATAGTGCACCAAGGCCCTGTGTGCAACACACATATTTAGTCCATGGAGAAGAAACTATGATAGCAAGAGTGATGTTCTTGGCAACAATTCTGTAGAAAATTAAAAATATAAAAATGGAAAACCCCTACTCTTTATGGGAAAACAACCGCCCCTGCAGACGAGAACATTTTTAAAAAAGAAGGGAATCTCAAAAGTTGAAAGGTGGCTACACCTTAATAGTGGGCACAAAAAACGATTGCATATGCAAAATCTCACCACTGGTAAACATCGGAAGTTCTAGCCAAGGAATGGAGAGAGGGGATGGGGGGGGGGGGGGGGGGGGGGGGGGGTAATAAAAAGAAAAAAGGAAGGGTAAAAACAGGGACAGGTCATGCTGTTCTTGTGGCAATGCATTCACAGTGGGGAGTGCACCTTGTTTTTGTGCAGAGAAATCTGCTATGGCTGGCAATAGTATACAATACAATGCAATACATTAACATATCATGCAATATGCAATCCAACACAAATCAATACATTGCAACACAGTGCAATGCCATGCAAAACAATACAACATTGTACAATGCAATATGACAAAATAGCGAACAAAACAATGCAACACTATACAACACTGTACAATGCAGTACAATAAAACTGCTTACAATACAATGCAACACAATACAACACCATACAATACAATGCAACATGATAGAATGCAACGCAATGCAATACAATAAAATAACATACAACAGAATGAAACTGCAACACAATACAATACAACAAAGCAACATATCACAATACAATACAACGCAACACAAAACTATACATTACAATGCAGCACAACACAAAAACATTATTATACAACACAATGCAACACAATGCAATATACTACCAAAGCAGAACCAAGCCCTCATCCTGACGTCAATTTTCCTCAGATTTTCAACCATTTGATATCATGGCCCAGTCCTTTTAAAAGCTGTGTCAGCTACTGATGTAAGCCGAGTGCCAAAGCTTACATCAAAATGGCACTCGGTTTACATCAAAATATTGCTATGCTGTAAAACATTATGCAGAAGTTGTCTTCAGCCAAGGCAAGGCTTTAGCACAGCTACTATACTCTCCTTTAACCTTTTACCTACAGGTAACCTGCTACAGCGCAACCAACCATCTACTAACCCTTCACTCTGTATCAGCCACTACTCGGTTTCAGTAGCATACAAATGTGCACAGTGCACGTGTGCTGGGAAAGAAAGGTTCTCTCTCTTAACATAGGCATAGCATTAAAAAAAAAAAAAGACGAAACATTCCTCTGAAGCAAAAGTATGGCTGCCTATATGGCACAAAGTCAAACAGTCAAACACGCAATCTTCTCATCCAGTGCGTACCGGTCTCGCGGTGACTCCGAGGTAAGATCAGCGCGAGCCAAGAGTGAAATACTCTGGGTGACCCCCATGGCGTGAAGCTGGGAAATGTGCAACAGCAACAACAACCACAACAACACTGACTAACATCCCATTTAGAACATTTTTCTCTACTGGCAACAGAAACTGCCAACAAATTCACACAACAAATAAAACTCACAAAAATGAATTTTTTGTTTTAATAAAAACCATGATTTTAATGTTGTTTTTAAACAAGGTTCAGTCACTCTGACCGGGTTGATGACCTCACACAAAAAAAACCACATCCAGACACAGGACACTAGGATGGCTGAACAAAATGTCAATTTTCGCAAGTTAACAGACACTTGGTCACCCACCGCACGATCATAGTCATGACGTAGTCTGCCACAACAACCAATCACCTGTCATACCAACGATCATCTCTCTCAAAGGTTATCAAACAATACACACCAGTGACTAAAGAGAGAATAAAATTAAAATAAAACAGAACATTTCAAAATTCTACAATACACAAAAACAAGCCAGGAGGGGACGGGATGAAAAGTAGGTGTCTAGCTAAACAGCGCTTTGGCTTTTCAAGTTTAATTTAATTATTTAACACCCAAACTGACCACTATGGCTATAATGAAGTCATTACCACATTTGACTAAAATGAATACTTCTCCAAAACCTTTTATCAAATCTAATACATCTCTATATGCATAGCACGATACTGAAGTAAAAGCGTTTCCCGTGGAATCTGACTGGAGTGTTGGTGAGGCGATATTAACGGGTTTGACTTGAGGAGCAGAGCCCCTCATGGAGAAAAAGAGCGACAAACAAATCTGTCGCTAGGTAAGGGAAAAGGAATACAAGAAGACATTTTCTGCCAACGCGGGCACAAACGATAAATGAAATTCTATCGCCTTCGTTTTTTGTTGATGGAACTATGTCAACCAAATATGCTTTAAAAATCTATTTTTGCCATTTAAAAATATATGTTTTCTTACTTTGACCTTCTTTTCTTTAGTTTCAGTTGGGGGAGGGGGAGGGGGGAGGCCAAAAGATCATATGTTATGAAAGTTTCTATTGTATCTAGAGTATGCTAATTGCCGCTATTTATCTTGGTAGCGAGATACTTGAAGTGAACAGAAAAAGTTTAAACAATGGTTTTAATTATCACTTCTGTGTGTGTGTGTGTGTGTGGTGAGGGGGTGTGAGAGTGAGGGAGATGTGGGTTGATGAGAGAGAGAGAGAGAGATAGAGAGCGCGTGTGAGTGAATGAGTGAGCGAGTCAGTGTGTGTTGTGGTGTGTGTGTGTGTGCGTGCGTGCGTGTTCTTTCTTTCTTTTGCATCTCTTTACTTATAATCTACCAGATGAAAAAGAAAATTATGTTGGAAGATTACATAATTGTGTGGCTTTAAAGGAATCTGTGAAAAAGTGCATGAGTGTGTGTGTGAGTTGTTTGTTTGTATGTGAGTGTGAGTATGTGACAGTGTGCGTGGGTGCATGTGTTTAAAGTAGTGTGTATGCACGTGCATGTTTAGTACGTATGCAAGCAAGTGTGTGTGTATGTATGAGTATACATGCATGCTTGTGTGTGTATGTATGTACATGCATGTGTATGTGTAGTGTAGTGTAAGATACTGTAGTATACTATAGTCTTGAGTAGTGTAGTGTAGTGTAGTGTAGTGTAGTATACTGTAGTGTCCTGTAGTGCAGTGCAGAAAGAATCTCGCGTAATGCTCTTGAAAGTAGAAACAGATGTTAATTCTACAGGAACTCCAAACTTTTGTATAGGATGGGAAGGGAAAGCCACATAGTGACCCCATCAGACACATGTGTTTTGTCATTATTGCAGTTCAGATGTAGTAATCTTAAGCTTGCAACTGAAACTAGTAGATACAACAAAATTCCACGAGATTTACATCTTTGATGCAATTATGAAATGGGTTTATTTGGGGTTGAATTTCATTTCATGATGAAATATCTAAAATTTGAAGCTTTCCAAAATCGATTTGTTGCAACCAAACAAAAACAAACACACAAAAAATTGCGACCAAGATCACTTTTCAAGTTTCGTCATTTTGTTTAAAGTGGGGAGGACCATGTGTTTAAAGCTGAGGAAATTTATCAAACTTGGAAAGGTTACAAAACAATTTTGTTACTTACTTTATGAATCACTGATTTTTATGTTTGTCATTAATCGTTCAAGGAGAATTTCAATGCGGAGATACTTTCCTAGATTGTTATCTTAATCCTATATGCCCCAAAAGGGGTCAAATGAATGGATTTCTTGATTGTGAGTAAGTGAGTGAGTGAGTGAGTGAGTGAGTGGTGTGTGTGTGTGTGTGTTGTGTGTGTATGTGTGTGTGTTGTTGTGGTGTGTGTGGGTGTGTTGTGGTGTGTGTGTTTGTGTGTGTGTGTGTGTGTGTGTGTTGTGTGTGTGTGTGTGTGTTCTGTGTGTGTATGTGTGTGTGTGTCTGTGTGTGTGTGTGTATGTGTGTGTGTGTGTGTTCCGAGTATGTTCAAGTCTTTCACATGTAGTCTACAAACCAAACCCTGGACTATTAACGTTACATACCATCAACATCCGGCACAAACATTAACCCTTTCATTGCCAAAATCCCCTACTCTTGTTGCTGTAGAGTCTCTGCTCAGGAGTTTTCAACGAGCATGGGTACAAATTAATTTTTTTAATACTGCAAGCTACATTTCTTAGCTGGAAGAACACAAGCTATACCTTTCTGAAAACCAATGAATGAGATGTTGACTGAAAGTGTTTTAAGAGTTGTGGGATATACAGATGATAATTTTGTGCTTATCAGTATTCTTTTTATTATGGGTTTTTCCCTTTGTTTCTTGGCAAAATACAGCTGATTCACTGTGACTTCTAAAAAGAACAAAAAGCAACTTAATTAATGGAAAAAATATGACAACACAAACATGCATGCAAACAAAAAGAGACTCACCATTAAGTGGAGCAATTCATGTGTTTGTAATTTGACAAAAATAAACCAGAAAAAAAAGGTCAAATAAAAAGAAGCCAAAGTTCACGAAATGAAAACTAACCACAGCACTGAATAATCCAGTCTTAAAGCACTTTTTGTAATTCCTTAGAATCCCAGAACTGAATACAAAACATCCAAAATGTGAAGACTCATAAATCCAAAATGGAAATGCTTGCCTGGTGTATACATAGTACTTAATGCAATCTATACTCCAATTCAAAAAACAGGAGGGGGGTGGGAATAAACTTGAAACAATTCAGTGCAGCAGTGACAAGCAATACTTTCAAATCTATGAACACACCTGACTTCAAACTAGGTCCTCTTTTCTTGTGAAAGGCTATTTAATTTCTCCTCCCTGGAGAACCTTTTCTTGTTCGGCCATATGCGACACATGAGAATCAAGTTATTCGACGTCAACTTCACATGTTCGTAGTTCAGCTGCATGGGTCTCATGAGCAAGTGAATTATCCAGCAGGAAATCTTTGTTATCAAATGTTGGGTCATCGAGTTACTTCCCCAGTAGTATGGAAATCAGTATAATTTCTATTCACTCGCCTTCGTTTGCCGCAGTTCAGCCCTTCTCGTTATCGTCTGCCAGTTCGCGCTCCTCGCATTCACTCGCTTTGTGCTCCGATTTGCCAGACGATTGGCTGTTTCACACCATGAATAACGCTATAGACCAAATTAGGGCATGGTGCATGTTTATTCATAGAGGAAATACCAACCTTTTGAGGATTGAAATGATTCTAAGTTTATTTTCTATCCAGGCTGCAGGAAAATTCAGGGAAAAAACCCTTTTAGTGAGGAATTAACTGTCAAGAAGGCAATGCATCAGCAAGTTGTTGATAGGGGGATAGCCCGTCTTGTTGGCTGGGTGCACGTTAAAATCCCATTCACCTTTCATGGAAGAGTAGGACAGTTATGATCACTTGTGAGGGGGGACACAAAAATATCCAGCATGCATTAGAGCCGCTGCTAGTGCTTTAGACTGTGCTAGTGGTATACTGTGGTGTGGGATACTGTGGTGTAGTATATATGGAGTATTCCACACACCTGCTTGGGAAACGTTTAAAATCAAACACTGTGTGTATGTGTGTGCGTGTGTATGTGCGTCTTCGTTTTAACGTCTATGCACTAGAAAGTGATATCAGACAGGAGGTTTTGATGGATTATAATACTATAAGATTTCTTCTATCTTATGCTGAAATATTAAGGCATAACTTGTTTCCTTTTGCTTTAAAAACGAATTTTAAAACACCCAACCCTCATTCTGACATGTTACGATGCAAAATTAACAAATTTCTCATTTTATCACTTCCTTGAGCCTAACATTTCAGTTTGTAATAAGTTTTCGTAGATGAGAAAGGGCAAGAGAGAAGAATGACTCTATATGACCACTGAGAGTGACTGTGATTATGAGAGAAAATCAGAGTTGCTGGAGAGAGAGAGAGAGAGAGAGAGAGAGAGAGAGAGAGAGAGAGAGAGAGAGAGAGAGAGAGACACACACAGAGAGACACGAGAGAGACAGAGAGATAGAGAGAGAGACAGAGAGAGAGACAGAGACAGAGACAGACAGGGCGGGGAGAGAGAAGAGAAAGAGAGAGAGACACACACACACACAGGCAGCAGATAGACATAGAGGCGCTAACCCTTCTGCCTAAATTCATCCGTTCTCAAGTACTCTCTTCACAAGAAAAAGAAAGGAAAGAACAAAACCCGCATAACAACTAAAGAGATATATAAGAGAGGCAATACATATGACACAGCAGAACTGATATCCTGCACTAAAATCAAATTTTACAGCATCACTACCCAATTGTCAGACTAACAGAAGACTGCTCAATCTGGGTTTCTGGGTGGGGGTTTTTTGGTTGTTTTTGTGGGGTTTTGGGGTTGTTGTCTTTTTAGGAGGGGGGGGGGGGGGAGGGGTTGCTTTTTTTACAGTAATGATAAAATTATGACAGCAGAACTAATACCCTGTACCTATCTCACAGTTTTCAGAATCATCAACCAATCAGCAGAATAACCTAATACAGCCATAGTTATTCCTTTTTTCTAAAAAAGAGATATCAAAACCAAACTATCAGCATTACTCTAGAACTCTTAACCACTGAAATATTGCTACCCTTACTTCTTCCCAAAATTACTATTCAACCTTTTTCAATGTTTTATAATGGTGTGTGGCACAATTATTATTATGGTAGGGTAGTTTGTACCGTAACTTGAGTAATCTGAATTCTCTTTGTCTCCTTTCTGAGTATTTGTTACTAAAATGTCTTTTTGTAGTTTGTTTTGTTTTTTTATTGTTTTCAGTTTCCTACATATGTATGCATGTACGTAAACACATATGTATTCAAATGTAACATGTATTACTGCCTTTATTCAACAATAACAACAAAACAAAACAAAAGAAGTAAAATTTAAAACATTTTTTAAAGAAACATCGCTACCCAAATATCAGAATAAACAAATACAACTGAAGCTACCTTTTTTTCAACAATCAAACAAACAAAACCTTTTTCTTTTTTTAATCCAAAACAAGTAACCACAGCTATCAACAACTTTTAAACACTGGGAAAAAAATATGTATCAGCACCTTTTGTTTCTATTTTCAAAGAAAATGAAGTTTCTCAGAATTCAAAATTCTTCCTCCACTACCCTACTTATTAAGGTTAGACACGGGTGTAAAAGGGGCCAAAATCATGTGGGGTTTATTTAGAATAAAAAATTGCTGATGCAAATATGGAGATTTCCCTGCGTGAATTTAAAGAGTTAAGGTTGTAAAACATGTCTGAAGAAACAGGTTTCTTGTACCTCTTATAGATAAAAACAGGAGTTTAAAACGTTTAGTTTTGGCAGCCATTTTGGATTGTTTCCCTGGTAACAGTGCATAAAAATGAGTAATGAATAGATTTTTAGCAGTTACAAGTGATGCCCTTTCAATGTATGGTACAACTTCTAACATGAGCTGGTAAACAAAATTTCTCAGTTTCGACCCCCATGTCCCGCCTTAATACCAAATGGCCAACACCCATGTCCTACAAACAAACCTGACAACAAGGAAAAACACACGAAATTGGGAGAAGGTTCTGGTTGGGGGATGAAATCTGTCATTGCAACGCATTTTCACTCATATGACAGATAACCGTAGTTGCTGTCTAAGCGTTTGGCGAAGCAGAATAATCTTCCATACCTAAATGTAAGCAAACAGCTTAAACTATCCACATAAGATTGTGGTGCACAATTGCATATCCAATTTTTGTGCTCCAGTTTGGCAGATACAAAATGGTAGGTAGATTTATCTAAAAGAAAAAAAAAAGAGTTGTCCCTGTTATAAGGGGAAAGAATCATGAAAAATACCTTACCCTATATCTATCACTTGAATTATTTCCCCTGTACTAAAAAAACAACCCCAAACCAGTCACTGTTTCAGTTGGAGGCCAATTCCCCCCAAAAAGTATAATATATATATTAATAATATAATAATACAATTATATATATATATATATATATAAATATATAAGGAAACAAAGACAAAACTGTGCCTCATGTATGTGTGTGTGTGTGTGTGTGTGTGTGTGTGTGTGTGTGTGTGTGTGTGTGTGTGTGTGTGTGTGTGTGATTACTTATGACCGTTTACACGAGTCAATACATGTGTGTGTGCGCTTTGTCATAGTTATGTGTGTGCATAAGTGTGTGTGTGTGTGCATATGTGTGTGCTTTGTCATAATTTTGTGTGTATGGGGAGGGGGGGGTATGTGTACATGCACGCACACAAACACACACACCCACGGACAAACATCTATATATCTACCTGTCTGCATGTGCACACGTGCATACCTGTGCACAAAATCAAAACCTGAACTTTCAGTCTTAAAGCAAAGAGACAGTTCACTCTCAGCAGATGCTACTGAACCAAAAAAACCAAAAAAAAGTCAGACAAAAAAAATGTCATAACAAATAAACACTAAATCAAAGACCAGTATACCAACCACTCCAACATTCTTGGTTTCAGTCTGTCCAAAACTAATGCTATTAAGTGCACAACAATTCAGCTGAAATAAAGATTTCTTTTCGTGATAAGTTATCTTGCTTTTTTCAGATTCAGCAAATTTGTTTTTTCTCCTCTATGAGCCATCCGCCAAGCTCCCTATTTACATAAACACGCAAAACACACACACACACACCACACACAGAGGCGCACACACACACACAGGCATACACAAAGGCACACACACACAGGCACACACACATGCACACACACACAAGCACAGAGTCTACCAAACAACACTTCAGAACACCAGACAGGAAAATAACTGATTCAGCATTTTACAGCAACAGAAAGTCTACCATGGCAACGGCAAAAGATTAAATATGTATGGATCATTTTCAAATGCTACACACTCTATTTAAGAATATCCTTCTCTCCCCCCCCTCCCCTCTATTTTTTTGTTGTTAATTATTGCCTTACAACTCAGGTCAGGGAGTGAAACTGAAAAAATGACTGCTTACTGTTACCGGGATATTTTTTGTTTTAAATGTTAACTATTACTTGGAATGGGTAGAATCAGGTACGGTCTTTCCCTCAGTTTCTTGTCTGCCAAACGCTCTGTTGATTATGTAACAATAACAATAACAAATCAAATCAATTCAAACAACACTACTAATACACAACATCATATAAACGACAACTGAAACTAAAGTATCATCAGCTTCCTCTACCTTCATCAATAGAACCAAAGGCTGAGAATTTCTTTTTTAATTACAGTTGCTGAGTCTACAAAAGAAACAGAAATGATAAGTGGATTTAGCACAGAACCGAGTGGGGGTGGGGGTGTCAGCTGGGATGGAAGGAGGAGGGTAGAATGGGGAAGGAGGGGGGGGGATAGAACGTAGAAATCTTTTTATGATACACACACCATCCTTTCTCTCAGTCTGTGCTAATTTGTGTGTTCTAACAAATGTATCACTGCCAAACTTATAACTCCAACAAGTCTGTCGGTAATGACCAAAAATATGGCAAGCAAATTAAAACAGGAGTAATCTATCTCATCATTTTATACATACTTAGGAAATAAAAACAGTTCATAGGTTTTAAACACATTCATAAGCAAACTCACTCACTCTGCAGTGATAAAACATCACCCAACCTCCAGACAAAAATACAAAGTAAAACTAGCCAAACTGCAATGGATTCTCAGTCCAGCCATTTGCAAAAAACTGAGTCAGCTGAATGATAAAATATTTTGTCATGACTCATTTCAAATGTCATCTCATACACAAACAAACACGCTCATTAAACCAAAAAAATGTAAAACAGTATTTCTCTTTATACATATATTTTTTTAAAAACACACAAAATCTCTTATAACTAAAGAATTTTCTTGATCATTATTTTTTTTTCTCTTTCTCTCAATTCTTAAATATTGTCTTAAAGAAGCATCACATTATGCACATATACAAGCTGCTTACATTATGAATCTACACAAAATGTATGTCAGAGATGTAAAAAGTGAATTGTTACGGCACACTTGAAGTATATTATAAGAGGTTCACCCAAGAACCGTTACAGTACACAAGTCATAACAGTATCTAACAAAACGAAACAAAATACTAATGATTAAAGATAAAAAGACGAGCACTTTATCAACAACAGACCTCAGCAAGGAAGTACTGACCTCCAGCCAGAATGTCATGTCACCTCACCTCACCTCACACCACGACACCTCACTTTCAAGCAGATTCTCATAGCCTCACGACATCCTCTAATGACATTTCAATGACAGCAAAACAAACAGGAAGAACGCTCCACTTTTTTTTTGATGTGCACACTATTCATCAGACAACAGGCCACCCTGATGCATTTCAAACGAAACAAAGAGTCAGGTAAAATCAAGCCAACATTCAATCAAGCCAACATTTAATCAACTAAAAACAATGGATCAAATGTTTATATGAGTGATATACCAAGTCAGCCAAAGGGAAACTGGATCACAGTATCAATCCACCAGCAGACATAAAAAAACTGGAGGGGGGGGGGGGGCTAAGGTACGCAGGACCTCCCTCTTATTTTGGAGGGCCCATTTTAAAATTGGCAGCTATGCGTGGCCGGCGTTTTTTCCCGCTGTCTGAGGCGACGTCCTTTTTCTGCTGCTGCTCCTTCTTGGAACTGCCGGGAGATTTTCCTTCACTCGCTCCAAGCGAACTGCTGGACTTTTCCACAGTGTTATGGGACGGGGTGCAGGGACTGTGGGCATCGGTGCAATTGGTGGAACCCTCCGGCTGGAGGGCTCGTGGGGTAGTGTTGGATTTATCTTCCTGAGAAGGGTTGGGGGCGGTCGTCTGTTGGTGTCCGTCTATGCCATCTTCTGTTCTCGGGGTAGGTTGTTTCTCTGGCGTTCCTTCTTTCCGCCTCTGTTTTCGTGTTACCTGGAGAAATACTGGGGCTTGTAGAGGTGTGTTGAAGAGAGTGAGTGTGTGAGCGTGTGGGGGTGTGTGAGCGTGTGGGTGTGGGTGTGTGTGTGTGTGCGCGGGCATGTGTGTTTGTAAGTTCCTGTCTGTCTACCTGCCTGTACCTCTGTAGGGGTCTGTGTATATGTCTGTGTGGTGTATTCTTTTTGATATCATTTTATCACAGAAAAATATTATCCCATTATTTAAATTTATATAATCATTTGGCCTTTTTGCATTACTTGCAGTTTTCATAAATTTTTAATTTTCTCTCAAAGCTCACAGGTAATAGCCATTTCAATTCCTTTTAAAAGAAAATATCAAACAAAATGTTAAGAAAAAAGATATAAGTATATGTATGAGAGAAAAACAACTACTGCTACTACCACATATGTTTATACCCACTATTGTGTTGTGTTCAAACAACCATAAAAACAGACAGAAAAACTCCAACTCCTCTCTCTCTCTGTGATAAATCTCTGCATTCCATCAACTATTTAAAACCAACGATTCATACTTATCAAATGACTGTCTATACTCAAGCAGAAACCAGTTCATCCCCCCCCCCCCCCCCCCACCCTTTTTAGGACAAATGTTTTGCACAGCCCTGTCATGAAAGCCAAAAAAAAATACTTTAAACTACACAAGAGGACGCACATTTTTCCCAAATGGAACAAACACAAACTGATTTCTCGCTTCACCCTCTTGCCTTTGAAATTGTTACTAAATAAATAAAAAAAATTTAAACTAACAAAAAACACCCACCCAACCAAATAAAACAAAAATCCCACTGCCTTTACAATCATTATTATGTCCATCCATTTTCAAGAAAATCTGAGGGTTTTTGAGACACATATAATGCCATAGAATTTCCCTACCTCACCATTGTAAGCATGGAGTGGTGCCCTTACAAAGAATGTGTGACTGGTGCAATGGACTGTGAACAGGACTGGCCTCACGTGAATACACGGAGGCAATTTCCCACGGACCAGGTAGGTGTGTGTGTGTGTGCATGTACGTGCAGGGGAGAGGGGAGCATGTGTAAAGGATAAGGAAAATACTGCAAAATACTTTTTACAGATTTCTAGAGATTTCCAATGGGCACCTGAAAAACTGCACTTAAGCTTTTGGATACACACTAAACAATCATTTATCACTATTACTATTTAAGTCATCATCATTATCATGACCATCATCATCATCACTGCTATAACTAGCATGAACAAATGCAAGAGACATCAATCATCATGCCAAATTCTCACCTGCAGAGGGATGAAGGCTTCAGTGGACGATTTCATAGACACCGCCCCTTCCTTCCCCTTCTCTTCTCCTCCCTCTCTGTTACCTGCGCTCTGATTGGCGGCAAGAGGATGCCAGTCTGAGGAAGGAGCGCTGTGATTGGCTGGAGGCTGCTGCATCATCTGACTTTGAGTGACAGGTCTGGGCGGGGCCTGGCTGAAGGCCACACTGACCATGGGGAGGGGGGGCTGGCTGCTGGGGATGGAGAGGGGGCCCCTGTTGGTGAAGGGAGGAGGGGGCTGGGAGAGAAGGGGTTGCCTCCCTCGCTGTCCAGCAGACAACAGCAGTGCAGGGGGTGGCTGAGCGAACAAGGGGGGTCCAAATCCTGTGGTCAGAAATTGGTACAAAACATGTGATGATTTCTTGAATTTTGGGGGGTTTTTTTGGTTAATCCTTGGCTAGAGCTCCGAGGCCTCCCAATGGTGAGATTTAGCGCATGGGGCAGATTTTACCCACCATTAACCTAGCTGCATTCCAACTTTGGGGAATTTCTTGAAATTAAATCAGCTGCGCACAGATGCATGCACACACACACACACACTCACATACAGAGAAAAACTACACACAAATGCACACAACATACCAACACACACACACACACAAACACACACAAACATCTCACATACATACACCCCTCCCACCATACACACACACAGACACACACACACGCACGCATGCACACCATCACACGCACACAAACATCTCCCCTACCCATCCACCCACCCATATATAACATACATTACCCCCACCCCACCCACCACACACTCCCCCACATACATCCCACCCCACCCACCCCACCCCCAACACAAACACACACACACACTCTCTCTACACATGCACTCACGCATCATAGGACTGGTGACGGGGCTGAAGGCAGAGTTGGAAGAGAAGAGCGTCTGCCCTGGTCTCTGCAGTCCTATGCCCGAGCCCCCTCGCTGCATCCACGGCCCAACTCGCGGCCCTGGAAACCCCATCTGGGCCTGCTTCTGTTGACAGTTTACATTTCCATTTAGGAGACAACAAGGAGACGGTGGGGGGGTGGGGGGTGGCAGGGGGGGATATAGCCTAGTGGTTATAGCGTTGTCTTCGTGATCTGGCAGTTCAGGACTGACCCACAAAGGAGGGGCTCGTTTTAGGGAATTTTACCCCAGAGTTAACATGAGTACTGACTCCACTTCCCCCAAGAGTCCTGAGGAAGAGACTATAAACTGAGACCCCCGTGTGCAGAACATCTTGCGCACGCATTATAACCCCAATTCCACCTTGTGGAAAAGTAGGCCATTTCGTGCCAGAAGGAACTGATGTCAAATTTTTTTTTTTTAAACGCATGCACACAGGCGGGGTGTTTAGACACTGTCCACGAAGTCGGAATGCAGTGACCTTAATGGTGGGTCAAAACATTTGTGTACGCAAAATCTCACCACCAGTGAACCTAGGAGCTCTAGCTGAGGAATGAAATATGAAAAAAAAAATTAATTTTTTTTAATGAAAGGTTAATTGATCACAAGGTATAAATTGTGGCTGGGATGAGTCAAAGGAAGTTGATAACAAAGACAGATCAAAGCCTCCCCCACCCCAACCCCCAAGTTTCATCATTTCCAAGCCTGAACATGCATGTGCACATATGTATGCGCACATACACGTGCACGCACATAGAGCAACACACACACACCTTAATTTTAGAAGCAACATTGCAACCTGTTCAGTAAGAAAATCTCTTCGTTTGTTGGGAAGTCTCTCTTTTCAAAATGTATCTTTTAGAACAAATACACAAACCTCAAGCTGGATGCCGCAATTTGTGTCCATGACTTTTCTTTTCCTCAGTGCATCTTTGGATCAAGCAAGCACTTGCCAAAACTGGCAGAACTGAATATGGACAAGTATTCAATACATAAGGACCTTTATGCAGATCCAAGGACAACACGCAGGTACCCATTTACAGCTGGGTGAACAGGAAGATTTTACTGAAGACAGTCACTCATCTGCGATGCAGCTGCGCTCTATGCTGTAGTAAAGTAAATGCTCTGACCACTAAGCTATCCCATTCCCAAAGGCTTGTAAAAATTGTGCAAACTCTAAAACCTGTCAACTGTATTTATGAAAAAATCTGATTTTCTGTGCAAACCTGGAAATATTTGCCTTGTGTGTGCTGTACAAACAAAACTGCCATATGTGCCATCCCCTAAGACCTGCACCCTGTGCTGAACAAACAAAGCTAGAGTGTGAATCCTGAAAACACTAGCCCTGTATTGTAAGGACAAAACTGTCTTATGAGACAACCCCTGAGATACCCACCCTGTGCTGAACAAACAAAGCTAAAGTGTGAATCCTGAAAACACTAGCCCTGTATTGTAAGGACAAAACTGTCTTATGAGACAACCCCTGAGATACCCACCCTGTACTGAACAAACAAAGCTAAAGTGTGAATCCTGAAAACACTAGCCCTGTATTGTAAGGACAAAACTGTCTTATGAGACAACCCCTGAGATACCCACCCTGTGCTGAACAAACAAAGCTAAAGTGTGAACCCTGAAAACACTAGCCCTGTATTGTAAGGACAAAACTGTCTTATGAGACAACCCCTGAGATACCACCCTGTGCTGAACAAACAAAGCTAAAGTGTGAACCCTGAAAACACTAGCCCTGTATTGTAAGGACAAAACTGTCTTATGAGACAACCCCTGAGATACCCACCCTGTACTGAACAAACAAAGCTAAAGTGTGAACCCTGAAAACACTAGCCTTGTATTGTACAGACAAAACTGTCTTATAAGAAAACCCTTGAGATACGCACCCTGTGCTGAACAAACAAAGCTAAAGTGTGAACCCTGAAAACATAAGCCCTGTATTGTAAGGATAAAACTGTCTTATGAGAAAACCCCTGAGACCTGCACCCTGTGCTGAACAAAGCAAGCTAAAGTGTGAACCCTGAAAACATAAGCCTTGTATTGTACAGACAAAACTCTTATGTGGAACCCATCTCCCCTCCCCTTCCTCTCCCCCAAGACATGCGCCCTGTACTGAACAAAGATGTGTCTTAAGTGTGAATGAACCCTGAAAACATAAGCCCTACAATTTAAGTACAAAACTGTCTTCATGTGCAAAAGCTGGCACCCGAGGCCTGTAGAGTAGGAAGAAAGCTGTCAGGGTGTCTCACCAGGCACAGCATGGCCATACTGGCTGCGCTCTCTGCTGCGTCCTGCTGGCTGGGAGACAGGGAGCCCTCAAAGCGCGCTCCTCCTGGCAGCGTCACTTGGCAGATGTAGCCCTTCTGAAAGCACGCCCAAACCACTGGTTTTAACACTTTCTGTGCTGGGAGTAGTAGTAGTCATAATGATAATGATTGCGATGATGATGGTGCAACATTCCTTTTGGTGTGAAATTATCTGTTTTTCCTGTAGAACAGGTTATTGGTACGATGATGAATTTTTGTTTGAGATGATATAGTATGTGGAATAGGAACTGGATATGCCTTCTCGGGATAAGTACAGACAAGTTTCAACATTTTTCTTTTTTCCAATATTTAGTAATATAATTTGGATTTTTCCAACAACAAAATCATATCCACATGTCGAAAATTCAAAATCAATCATAACAAGCCCTCTGATTCATGTACAATTTGTATGCTTTTCTCATTCTGTCAATACTGAAAATGCCTACATTTGTTTATCGCAGCAGACTGAATGAGCCAATCTGACAGCAACCCCAATGAGTTGAAGAGGGAATATGAAGTGAAAATGCCGATACCTGTTTACCGCTCTGCATATTGAAGTCATACTTTGGCAAGGGTTTGTTCATGGCTTGGCAGAAAGTTGCTAGTTCATCCACTGGTTTCCTGCCCACACATGCATATATACATGTATACGTACATACATACACACCAATACATATATACATGTAAACATACATACACACAAACACATAAATACATACATACATACATACATACATACATGTATACATACATACATACATACATGTAAACATACATACACACAAACACATACATACATACATACATACATACATGTATACATACATACATACATACATACATACATACATACATACATAAACACACACACACACACACACACACACACACACACACTTCTGCCACATACACACAGCGTCAGTCGATCAGTGGACATGGGGAAATACACCCGACAAGAAAGCCAGATATGGTGGGCTCGATCCCCATACACTAGACCTTGACTGGTGGTCCGTGTGCTAGTCTTACAGATGAAATGATAAACTGAAGCGCATCACACACTTAGAACACATAAAAGAACCCAGAGCAGCGTGACGGTTGTCCCTGGCAAAACTCGGTATAAAAAAAGCCACTCTCATATGGAAACACATGTGTGGATAAGGAGGGTGGGTAGGTATGAGAGATGGGTGGCGATACTCTTGTGGGAATGTGCTCTACCCAGGTTAAGCTGCCTGAATTTCATACCAAAAATTCTGCCTAGACTGAAAGTGACACAAGGCAATACAACACAATACAAAACGATGCAGTACAATACAATATAAAGGACAAAACAACACAACAGAACACAAGACAACACAATACAGTACAATGCATTACAATAAAGCACAATACAATCACAGACCACAAAAGAACATTTCGACTGTTCCGTGGTTTGGGTTATTCTTGTCAAACTCTCAGCTCTGTCACAGCAGCATTTAGAGCCAGATAAAAACATGCTTGAAAGACATAAAAGGAAGAAAGAGAGAAAGAAAGGAAGAAACAAAAAAGGAAAAACACTCAACTGCTACGTTTCATTCACACACACTTAATCACTTATTCTCTCTCTCTCACTCTCTCTATCTCTCTCTCTCACACACACACATGCCACCCATCCTATAAAAACATAAACACACAAATGCACCCACCCACCCCCAACACACACACACAAGCATGCACGCACGCATCCACACATACATGCACGCATGCATCCACCCACCTCTACACACACAAACACACACACACTCACACATCCCCCCTCCACTCTCACACATCCCCCCTCCACTCTCACACATTCCCCCTCCACTCACCACCCTTACCCCCCCACCCCCCCAAAAAAAAACAACCCATCTCCAGCTGACAAAAAGCCTGTTCACACCCAACGACAGCACTAAACCATGCAGTCTTTCTCACCTCCCCGTGCTTCTACCCGGTGACACAGGGGTACCCAGCAAGGAGGGGGGTCGCAACAATGGACCCGTCACCGGCTGAACAGTGTGGGCTGCGGACACCATCTGCTGCTGTTGTAACAGCTGTTGTTGCAGCTGTTGTTGTTGAAGATGTAACTGCTGTTGCTGTTGTTGTATCTGTTGTTGTTGTTGCTGCTGCTGCTGCCTCTGATGTTGCTGATCGGAAGAGCCGAGGGTTCCTTGTTGGGCTACGGATGAGGGAGGTAGTGATGCTGCTTTGATGTCTGCTTGCGTGTCCCCATGGGAAGGGGATGGCCCTTGTTTAGCCACTGAATGAACACAGTGGAAAATGACTGAACATGGGAAACAAGTGAACATGGGAAACAAGTGAACATGGGAAATAAGTAAACATGGGAACCAACTGGACACAGTAGTAAATACTGAACACAGTAGTACACAAGTGAACATAGTAGTAAATACTGAACACAGTAGTACACAACTGAACATAGTAGTAAATACTGAACACAGTAGTACACAAGTGAACATAGTAGTAAATACCGAACACAGTAGTAAACAACTAAACACAGTAGTAAATACTGAACACAGTAGTAAACAACTGAACACAGTAGTACAAAATTGAACACAGTAGTAAATACTGAACACAGTAGTAAATAACTAAACACAGTAGTAAATACTGAACACAGTAGTAAACAACTGAACACAGTAGTACACAACTGAACACAGTAGTAAATACTGAACACAGTAGTAAATACTGAACACAGTAGTAAACAACTGAACACAGTAGTAAATACTGAACACAGTAGTACACAACTGAACACAGTAGTAAATACTGAACACAGTAGTAAATACTGAACACAGTAGTACACAACTGAACACAGTAGTAAATACTGAACACAGTAGTACACAACTGAACACAGTAGTAAATACTGAACACAGTAGTAAATACTGAACACTACTGAACACAGTAGTAAACAACTGAACACAGTAGTAAATACTGAACACAGTAGTAAACAACTGAACACAGTAGTACAAAATTGAACACAGTAGTAAACAACTGAACACAGTAGTAAATACTGAACACAGTGGTACACAACTGAACACAGTAGTAAATACTGAACACAGTAGTAAACAACTGAACACAGTAGTACAAAATTGAACACAGTAGTAAACAACTGAACACAGTAGTAAATACTGAACACAGTAGTACACAACTGAATACAGAAGTAAATACTGAACCAATTGAACATAGGAACCAATTGAACATAGGAACCAATTGAACATAGGAAACAAATGAACATAGGAACCAATTGAACATACGAAACAAATGAACACAGTGGTAAACAACTGGACACAGTAGTACACGACTGGACACATAAGTACACAACTGGACACAGTAGTACACAACTGAACACAGTAGTACACAACTGAACACAGTTGTACACAACTGAACAGTAATACACAACTGGACACAGTAGTACACAACTGGACACAATAGTAAATACTGAACACAGTAGTACACAACTGAATACAGAAGTACACAACTGAACACAGTAGTACACAACTGAATACAGAAGTAAATACTGAACACTACTGAACACAGTAGTAAATACTGAACACAGTAGTACACAACTGAATACAGAAGTAAATACTGAACACTACTGAACACAGTAGTAAACAACTGAACATAGGAACCAATTGAACATAGGAACCAATTGAACATAGGAAACAAATGAACATAGGAACCAATTGAACATAGGAAACAAATGAACACAGTGGTAAACAACTGGACACAGTAGTACACGACTGGACACATAAGTACACAACTGAACACAGTAGCACACAACTGAACAGTAGTACACAACTGGACATAGGAACCAACTGAACATAGGAAACAAATGAACACAGTAGGAAACAACCGAATAGAGCAGTAAACGACTGAACACGGAGGTAAACAACAAAACTGACAACGCAGTGGTAGAAACAGCAACAACAGAGACAGAGAGAGGCAGTTAGATAACAAGAGCAGAGCTGCCAGACATGGAAAAGCTCCACCACCACAGCCCACACTACTGTCTGTGTCTACCTGAGGTAGGGACACCTGATTATACAATATGCACATGCAGCACATCGGCAACTGTGGAGGTTACCTAGGGGTCATCTGAACAAAAGCACGGACAGACAAGACAAACAGACAAACTGACATACATGATGTAATGTTGAGGAAAAACACTGACACAAAGACAAACAGACTCAGGCTGAACAAAATCACAGACAGACAAACAGACACTCAGGCTGAACAAAAGCACAGACAGGCAGACAGACAAACACTCAGGCTGAACAAAAGCACAGACAGACAGACAGACTCAGGCTGAACAAAAGCACAGACAGACAGACAGACAAATGCTCAGGCTGAACAAAAGCACAGACAGACAGACAGACAAGTATGGATATGACGATCTCAAGTTGAAGAAAACCACTGACCATCAAAGAGTTCTTGTACAGAGACCTGTCTTCCATAGGACTTTTTGCTGCTCTGCTCAGCTGCAGAAGCCGTGTCTTCCACACCAATCTTCAGCATCTGTTTCAATGCTGCACTGCCATCCTGAAGAACACGCCACACTTCAGTCTTTGGCCTTCATCCAACAACTTTGACAACACACACAGTTCTGTCAGATTTTCTCATGACTGTCAGATTTTCTCATGACTAACTTGAAACTACTGAGAATAACATTTTTAAATGGGTATATATGACTTGAACACACATGCATGCACATAAAAAAATATGCATACAGGTACACAAAGACACACATACACACACACCCTCTCTCTCTCTCGATCTTGTTATCCTAAATCATATTTTTGTAACTGACTTTTTTTGTTATACAATAACATTTTGCTTTTTCCCTCCCACAAAAATACTAAGCAGTTTGGCAACCCCCTTCACATATGGGCAAATGGCCTTTTAGTGAATAAATCATTCGAGTTTGAGTTTTCTCTCTCTCTCAAACAAAGATCATTCATTCATCTCTCTCATATCTATCATCTGTATACCACTGTCTCTATTCTGTTTGTTTATGCATGTTTACATTTTACCTAATTCTTTAGACTTCCTTATTGTCTGTTTAACTGAATGATTGGTTGATTGATTTACTTTATTAGGACTGAGGGCTGGATGAAAGAAAGCTACCACTGAGCTTGTCTCTTTTCCCTCAATAAAATATGTTCATTCAAATATATTAATTCTCTCTCTCTCTTTCACATGCGCGCGCACGCACACACGCACGCGCACACACACAAGTACACACAAAATAACACTTTTAAGAACAACTTACAAAACATGCATGCACACACACAAATACAGAAAACATCTTGCACACACAATAGAACCCCACACACCACATTTCAATATACAACAACAATAACAATGCCCGACAAACCCAGAACCACCATCACAGACAGACAGACAGGCACCAACCAACCTCCGTCGATGGATGTGGGGACGAGCTTGGATAGGACGGCGACACGGATTTGGGAGCCGTCTGCAGTGCAGCAAAGAAAGCATTGAATTCACTGGAGGCTGCAGCAGGATCGTCAGCGATGGAGGTAGGTTTCTGCACCTGCTCGAACAAGGCCTTGACCTTGTCCGTGTGCTCTGGCGGGGGCTGGGACGGGCTTTTCTGCTGTTCGTCTCGTGCTTTGCTGGCGTTTCCAAACAGCTGCAGGATGCTGGGCGACTTGGAGGCTGAGGACGCCCCGGCTTCTTCTTTTGTCCTGGACTGGTTATGGCTGGAGTTGGTGAAGATTCTCGTCTTTGTTTTCTTGGTTTCCTGCTCCTGAGGGGGCCTGCTCCTCTCCTGTTTTGAGGACGGGCTTCTGAAGCTGGTGTCCTCGCCAGGCTGGGCAGGCTCTGACAAGTCCACCAGGATCCCCGTAGGGGGATTGTAAGGGGATTCCACTTCCATCAAGTCACACGTAGGGGGAGCAATCTTCCCCAGCTTCTCCGCTGCAGACTGCAAGGACGCTCCGCCAAAGATGGGAGAGTCCCTGTCCCTGGTGTCTTGCTCGCCAGCAGCGTTGTTGCTGTTCTGGTAAGTTCTGTGCGTGGTGGCACTTCCACCAGCATGGTGACCGCACGCTGTTGCTGCTTTGTTGGGCATGGAACCGCCTCTGGCTGTGCTGGGCTGAGAGGTCTTGGTCACTGAAGGAATCCCTCCTGGAGGTCCTAGCTGAGGGGCTGTGGCAAAGGGGCCGTTGCCGCCTGCCGTGTTGGACTGCAACAACTGGTTCCAGATGCTGGTGAAGTCGCCGTTATCAGCTGCAGGCAACATGGACTGGAAAGAGATCACATTTCTTTTTATGTTGTTTACAGCCACACACACACACACACCCCTTGCACACACACAACAACACCCCCCCCCCACACACACAACCCCCCCCCCCCCCCCCCCCCCCCCCCCCCAAACACACACAACCCCCTTCCCCCTACACACACACACACACACCTTCCATCCCCACCCCTCACACACATGCTAAAAGAAACAAAAGTAACGGAGCACACACCTGGTTGAGAAGAGGGGGTCTGACAGGTTTGGGGGGTGAAGACTTTGTGGCAAACTCTGGTCTGGGTGGAAACTGCGGGGCAAAGTTGCCTCCTGATGGCTGATTCTGAAACATGTGGGCATGGGGAGGGAGGGGGAAGGGGGGAAGAAGGATGTCATGAGTTAGATACACTGATCTTGATGATAGGCAGCTGAAGAAAAAAAATCATGTTCATACAATGTCAGACAGCTACAAACCCTTTTCTTTTTTCTCTCCTGTTCTTCAGCTAGAATTCCAAGGTTCACCAATGCTGACATTTTGTGTATGCGATCATTTTTGTAATGAGCTAGATATGCCTGTTTTGATGATATGCAGCCAAAGAAAAAATCATGTCTACATGATGTCTGAGAGTTACAAACTCTTTTTTTTTAATCTGTTCCTCGGCTAGATTTCCATGGTTCATCAATGGTCAGATTTTGCGTATGCGACCATTTTTGTTATGAGCTTGATATACACTAGTCTTGATGATATGCAGCCGAAGAAGAAATATTGTCTAGATGATGTCTGAGAGTTACAAACCCTATTTTTATTTCTCATGTTCCTCGGGTAGAGCTCCAAGATTCACCAATGGCAAGATTTTGTGTATGCGACCATTTTTGCCTACCATCAAGGTAGCCGCATTCTGACTTCAGGGCTGGTGTCTAAACACGACACCAGTGTGCAGGCATTTTAAACATTTTGTTATCCTTTCCTACTAGAACACAATGACCTACTCTTCCAAAAGGCTGAGCAGGTTTTAACACGTATCCACGATGTTCTGCGTGCGTTCGCACCCAGGACCTCAATTCATCATCTGATCTGAAGGACTTTCCAGGCAGTGGAGTAAACATTGATGTTAACTCCAGGGGGAAAAAAAATTCCCTCAAATGGGGGCCTAAGTGATGACTTAAACCCTGGCAAAAAAGATCACAAGCTCAACACTTTTTAAAAATTTTATTTTTTATTCTTTTATATCGAGGATAATGGAATAAGCACTCATGTGCTTTTTTACATCCAGTCCCCGTGTGTATGCAGTTTTGTCAATTTTGTCATGTTTCCACTCTAACCACTAACTGTTTTGATTCAAACACAGACTGATGTATGCATTTGCAATGGGTTAACATCTTCCATCCACCCCTAATAAGCAGTGTAAGAACAGCAGGACAAGCACACTGTGCAAGTCCAGCACAACTCAGTCAAGGGTCTAGGGCCCAGTACTAAAATTAGTGCACCCCATTCCTTTTACCAGGTCTAGCGCGGTCAGTTCCTACACTATTATCAGCATCAGCTGGGCTGGAATGGGATGGAATGAATAGCAGCTGAGAGTAGCTGAAAGTGGGGGAAAATGGCAGCTGTGCAAGTACACTACAGAAGAGGAGGCAGCAAATAACACAACTACAAAAACCACCTAAAAAAAATGGGGGGGTGGGGGGGGGGATTTTTTTATAAAAAAGAAGGAAAATTGCCCTTTACAGTACAAACAAGACAACCACACACAAAAGACTGTTGCCCATTGCAGTGAAAACAAAGAGATATTTCACCCACACAGAACGATGAAGTCTTTCCCCTCCCCCCCCCCTCCCCACTCCCAACACTATCCGCACCCCCACCCAGCAAACTCACCTGCCAAGGCTGCCCCATGCTGGGCCCTCCCGGCCCTCCCCGCACTCCTTCCTGACGCACCAGCATGCTGTAGGAACCTTGACCTTTCTGCATGTTGCCTTGGTAACCAAAGTTCGGCCTCGACTGTTGCTGCCAGGCGTTCCAAGCCGGAGCCGGGAAAGCCTGTGCCGGCTGTTGCTGCTGCTGCTGCTGTTGTTGTTGCTTCTGCTGTCGTCCTCCCACCTTGCGCATTCCGTGGGTCAGATTTAGCAAGGCCACACCGGGGACTCTGTACCCACGCTTTGAGGAGCATCTGAGGTAAAGAAACAAAGAAACATACGCTTTATAAAAAAGAAAACAGAAAAAATCAAAGTGATTGAGAAGGTTGTAAGTGCGCTTGTTTGCTTCCACTACTATTTCTGCATTAACCCTAGTAGCGCGGTTCCCGGAATATTCCGGTAAAGGCGGGTCTAGGCTGTGTGGCGGATCCCGGAATATTCCGGGATGACGTGGGTGGTTGTAATTGAAAGCTTACTTTCGCTTTCAAAGGTCAGCCAATGAATGTTAAGGCCGTTGTAGGCCCGCAGAAAGGGGTGAAGGTCGTTTGACACACACAAGCAACGAAGAATCTGATTGGTTAAGAGTGTATTTTTATTTTTTTTCGGACCAGCCGAGATCATCTTCAACAAAAATGGCGGCCAGTGTTTGCACTAGAATTTCTTCAAGTGTTTTTCGAGCTTTTTTACAAAATTGACAGCGAGGAGAAGTTTTAGAGGCTGGATTTGGTTGAAATAAACAATGAGAGAGATGATGAGGTAAGGATTGTGGAATATTTTTGAAAAACTTGGTAAAAATCGATCGCGATCGGACTGAATCGAGCGGTGCTAGTTTTTGCTGGATGGACTTCTTCGCTACTCGGCGATTTCGACGTCACAGATTGTTTTACTTTATTTTGACGCAACGAGGCTTCGAAATAACTGTTGTTGAGTCAAATCGCTATGCTGCTGAATACTTTGCATCACATGAAATCAAGCGATCTTTGTATTTTCGTCATAGAAAGCCACCACTTCGCACATTCCGCCATGACGGTCACGATGGCGTCGATCCTTTCGCTGAACTTTTCCGAGTATTTGGTGACCGTTAAAGCGATACAAACTCCTTATTTTTTGAAAACTAATGTCAAGAAATAGTGTTTACCTAATCATGACATTTATGCACCGCAAGAACTTTGCTTATCGTGTTAAAATCGATCCGGGGCCCTGACGATGAAACAGTGATCAGTAGTGCGCACACGATTTTTTTTTTTTGATTTTTTTTTACATAATCATAATCACTACACATTATTATAAAATTACACTCATTTAAAAGCATATTATCTGTTCTTTCCAGTGATATATAGCTTAACACATTTAATTCAGTTTTATATATCAATATCAAGGGTTGTTTGAGCCCACCCTCCTCCAAAACAATGCTAGCCAATGTTAATTCAGCCAATAGAAGTGAGGCTTGTTGCTGCATATTCAGCGCTACTAGGGTTAATATATATGTAAAAAAAAAAGCTGTAGTATGAAATGATACATTCATACAGGAACACTATGTACAAAATAAAAAACATCAAAAAGTACCGGCTAGATTTATTGACTTACTTTCAAAATTTATTTATTTATTTATTCTTTTATTTTGACGATAATGGAATAAGCACTCATGTGCTTTTTTTTATCCAGTGCCCGTGTGTACGTAGTTTTGTCAAGTTTGTCATCTTTTCCCACCGGCACACAATGGCCTACTCTTCCTAAAAGCGGAACGGGTTTTTACATGCGCGCAAGATGTTCTGCGTACGTTTGCACACGGGACCTCGGTTTATAGTCTCATCTGAAGGACTTATGGGGAGAGTGGAGTTGGCACTGATGTTAACTCCAGAGGAAAAAGCCTCTTGAACAAGATGCAATCCTGGGGTCAGCAGATCACAAATATATTACTCTAACTGCCAGGCTATCTCATCACCCAGTAGTTTGATCTTTTGTGGAGAAAATGTTCTGATTTAAAACACTTAGATGCACAAACACATACACACATACATACATACACACATACATACATATACACACACACACATACACACATACATAACACACACACACACACAATCCCATCATCTTGCGCACATGTTAAAACCTATTCCGCTTTTCAGAAGAGTAGGCCGTTGTGTGCCAGTTGAAACAGATGACAAAACTGACAAAACCGCATGCATACACATGGAGACTTGATGTGAAAAAAAAATCGCACGAGTGCTTATTCAATTATCCTTGAAATAAAATAAAATGAACTTTTTTTTTTTTTTAAATGAAGTAAAACAAGATAAAATAAAAAAAATTTAATTTAAAAACCGACCCAGATACTATATCACAGAAAGCCTCAACATACTAAACACCATCCCCCTCTCTCCCCGTCTTCTTCCCACTCACCTGAGAATGATACCCCCCACAAACTCCTGGTCGAAGATGACGTCATACACGGTGTCGCTGTCCGTCTCTCCTGGGTAGATGCCGACGATGGTGCCCCGGAGGCCAAAGGGCACGGAGTACCCCATCTTCACCACCACCACCCTGTCCAGCATCTCAAACGTGGTACCCGGGTCTGGTTCCAGGGTCCCTTGGTTGGGCAGAGGCTGAAAACCATGCAGCATTGGTATCATGCTGTCTGGGTGTTGTTAAGCGCTTAGACTATTTGTTCTCACAAGAAACTGTGCTGCAGAACTTCCATATACTATCATTATTGTTACTAATTTGTGTGTACTATTTTGAATCACCACAGATTTTCTCTCTCTCTCCCTCTCTCAAACACACACACACACACACACACACGCAGCCCACAACATCTTACATAGACATTAAAACCAGTTCTTCCTTTTGGAAGAATAGGCCATTCCTGCTGAAAACAACAGATGACAAACGAACAGAAAAACCAAAAACTCTCTATATATAAACCAACATACACATACTGGTGACCTGTTTAGACAAAAACCCGTAAGTCGGAATCTGGCTACCTTAAAGGTCTCAGTTTACAGGCTCATCTGAAAGATTTTAAGATGAGTGAAGACAGTTCCATGCTAACTCTTAAGGAGAAAACCCTCTTGAACGGACACTTCAGCAACGGTTTGAAACCATGCCCTCAGTCGACGTCAGATCATAGGTATGATGCCCCTACCACTTAAGCGGCTACTCCTCCCCATCAAAACACAGGGTAGAAAATAAAACTGCCTCTCTTTCCCCCTAAAGTCACTGACACAAGCACATATCCACAAAGTCACACACACACACACACAGGGGGACGGGACAGCCTAGTGGTTAGAACATTGAGCTCGCAATCTGACGACCCAGGTTCAATTCCCATTCAAGGGGATGTTTTCCTCTGGAGTAAACATCAGTGCAGACTCCACTCTCCCCAAAAGTCCTTCGAATGAGACTATAACCGAGGTCCCATGTGCGAACGCACGCAGAACATCTTGCGCACACGTTAAATCCTGTTCCACTTTTCATAAGAGTAGGCCATTGTGTGCCGGTGGGAACAAATGACAGAAGTAACAAAACCACATACACATGGGGACTGGATGTAAAAAAGCACATAAGTGCTTATTCATCATCCTCGATATAAAAGAATAAAATAAAATAATTTTTTTTAAAACACACACACACACACATACAAGCAGCAAAAAGGACTCACTCTGAACAGCAGGTGAGGCTTCACTTGCATCTTCACTTTCTTCTGCTTCTTCTTGTTCTGCTCCTGTTCAAAGATCAAAAGTCACATTTTAAATTTTCCAGATGGTAGATACACTGACAGAGATATTTAGTGTTCCCCCCCCCCCCACCCCCTCTCTCTCTCCTTTTCTGTCTCTGTCTGTCTGTCTGTCTGTCTGTCTCTGTTGTCTGTCTGTCTCTATCTCTCTCTAGGGCTGGATCAAAAAAAGAATAGGAATGCTTATCTGTAACACTTGAAAAATAAAGATTATTCATTTGTTCATTCATTCATTTATCCATTCTCTCTCCCTCTTTCTCCTTCTCTCACTCCCCCTTCTCTCTCCTCCTCCCTCCTTCCCCTTTTTCCCTTCCTCCCCCTCTCTCTCTCTCTCTCCCCTTCTCCCTCCCTTCCTCTCCCTCCCTTCCCCCTTCTCTCTCCCTCTCTCTTTGTGTTCTCTGGAGTTCCCTTATTGGGATATATATATATATATATGTGTGTGTGTGTGTGTGTATACAAAAACCGTCAAACGTTTGTTGAAGAGCTGTGAAAACCGAATGCTATGCTACATGACAAAGATCGAATGGGAAGACAGGGTCACGAATGAAGAACTATGGAGAATGTGCAAAGTTGATGATCTGAAGTCTGTAGCTAGTACCAATAGACTGCGCTGGTTTGGGCACGTTCAACGGAAAGCAGACCACCACATCATAAAAAGAGCAATGAACTTCGTAGTGGATGGAAAGAGACCAAAGGGAAGACCTAGCAAGACCTGGGCTGCCTGTATTGCAGATGATCTTAGAGAAAGGGGCATAAATAAGGAGGAAGCTCAAAACGGAGAGAGATGGAGAAGGCTCATCAATGTCAAACCTCCCCTGGGAGAAACATGACAAAAAAGGAAGAAGAAGAAGTGTGTGTATACAGTGTACATGTATGCATGTCCTCCAAGATGGTCTCTCACCGCCACATGGTCGACAGCTAACTCGATGCTCTGGATGACAGTCTCCCCCAGGATGTCTGCCCCGGACTTCATGGATCTGACCTTGGAACAGGGCAGCTCCTTCAGGTACGCCAGCACGTCCTTCAGCGTCTTGGTGCTGAAAATTTGGCCCGGGACAAAACCTTGCTCAGTTACTGACAGTCCGCATGTACACACACACACACACACACAAACACATGCACAAACACACACAGAAGCAAGCAAGTATCTGAACACTTAAAATCAAAGGATCACACACACACTCTCTCTCTCTCTCCCTCTTCACAATTTTTTGCCAATTTTTTATCACAAAAAGCAGCAGTACACACACACACACACACACGCAATCTCTCTCTCTCTCTCTCTCTCTCTCTCTCTCTCTCTCTCTCTCTCTCTGTCTCCCCATCATTTCTCCAACCTTTCGTCACATACTGCAGCAGTACACATACACACACACACACACACACACAGAGGGACACACCCCAGTATAAAACCAACAGCACACCTGTCTTCGGGAAAGAGCTCGACTTCAGTGTAGATGTCGCTGTTGCCTGTCTGCGAGGACCCGATGTAGTCCCACAAATCTGAAAACCTGACCATTCAGAAACAACATTGATCCTCGGAAGTCAGAGTATGGCTGCCTACATGGCGAGGTTATTAAACAAACAGTCTTGTTTAAAAACAAATATTTATCCTACGAAGTTATGATACGGCTGCCTATACAGTGAGTAGTTGAATTTTTTTAAGTCATACAGGCAAACTTTTCAACCAGTGTGTGCTTACAGTCATTTCTAGGCAAGGGGGAGGGGGGAGGTGGAGGGGGAGTGGATATTCTGGGGGACTCCCAGGGTGTGAATGCATTTTTAACAACAAAAATTTGTCATCCATTCCCACCGACATGCAATAGCCTAAACTCACTCAAAAGGCAGAACAGGTTTTAATGTGTGCCCAAGATGGTCCTGCATGTGTTCGCACACGGGACCTTAGTTTATAGTCTCATAGGAAGATCTTTGAGGGGGAGTGGAGTAGGTAGCTTCAGAGGAAAAATCCCCTTGAATATGCGTTTCAGTGGTAGCTCAAACTCAGGCCCATCAGATCATGAGCACAGCACTCTAACCACTAGGCTATCCTGCCCTGCCCTGCCCCCCCCCTCCCTCCTCCCCTCCTTCAATGCCATTCAACGCATGAAAAAAAATCTTAGCTGCAACAATTGACTCCAAGCCAGATCATGTGAGGCAAAGGAAAATGGGTTCTTCACATCACTAGGCACCCAGTCATCCCTGCTGTGCTCATAATTTTCATTAGGATTCCACACCTCACATTCCCACTTCTTTCATTGAAAAAATAAACATTTTACTTTCTGTCAGAATGGTATGGCATTATCATATAATTCCTTTCCATCAACTGGACCATCTTTTCTTGTCCAGCTTTTATTCATTTTTGTTTGTGAATGAATGAATATGCGAATGCTTCTTTTTTTAAACATTCTTATTCTTACCTCTGTGCGTGCGTGTGTGCGAGTACATGCGTGCACGCACGTGTGTATGCAGTCACCATCTGCAAGCTAACTACACTAAACGCTACTTAACCTGAGCTTGGACAGAGCAAACGCTGTAACCATTGAGCTCCTTCACCCCCCACTAGACACAACAACTCCAGGTAACCCCCCCCCAACAGACACAACAACTCCAGGTAACCCCCCAACAGACACAACAACTCCAGGTAACCCCCCACTAGACACAACAACTCCAGGTAACTCCCTCCCTCCCTCCTGCCCCTGTCCACTCACTCATGGAGGTAGTCGCCGATGACCTGCACGCATTTCTCAGAGTACAGCCACCCCCCGTTGCCCTTCTTGGTGTAGCCCGGCACCTCCTCCCCTCGCTTGGTGAACTTGAGGTTGAGGCCGATGTTGGCGGTGGACTCCGTGTTGCCCCCGTCCCCGCGCAGGATCATCACCGTGCCTGTCAGGCGTGCCAGCATGTGGGTGTTCATCCCCAGCCGCTGGGCCGCCACGTAGCCTGGCATGTACAGCTGGTTTTCTGCCTGAAAGCAAGGCAGCCGCGATGACCTCTCCTTCCCTGAGAAAGCCTACTCTCAGCTGTCAGTTTCCCCCCACTTTCAGCTACTCTCAGCTGCGGTCCATTCCATTCTATCCCAGCTGGTGCTAATCACAGCAGAAACTGACCACACTTGGACTTGGTACAAGGAAGGGGCTAGATTGAGACCTGAGCACTGGCCCCTTGATTGAGATGCTGGATTTGTTTGCTGTGGCCTTGTTTAGGGCGCTTATGTTCACAAGCCTGACCTTGCAAACCCAGCAGAACACAGACAAGGGGCCAGAGCCAAAATTACTGCATGCTTTTCTTTTACCAAGTCTAAATATGGTCAGCTCCTGCAATAATCAGCACTAGCTGGGGTAAAATGGAATGGACAGCAGCTGGGAGTAGCTGAAAGTGGGGGAAACTGACCACTGTGGTCAGTCAAGGGTCCAGGGCCTGGAGTTAAAATTAGCACATGTTTTTCTTTTACAGAGACCAAGTGTGGTGAGTTTCTGCTGTAATTAGCACCAGCTGGGCTGGGTTAGGATAGAATGGAATGGATAACAGCTGAGAGATGCTGAAAGCAGGGGAAACTGACAGCTGTGTAGAGGACAGAGATTACTGGTAGGTTTGCAGGATATGCATTACACTGGTAGTGATTTTACTGCATTTTTGGCTTTGTGTGGTACTGATTACTGAATAACGTTCACACAGTCATCAACACAAGGACAGGGTGGAGATTTGAAACTCCCTTGATTGAAACTTCTCACTGTCTAGAAACTCAATTGCAAATCCACACAGATAGCAGCAGACTTAACATGCCTTGGGACAGATGGGAAAAGCATCAAACTATTTCTCTGGCTTAATCACTATCATTTACAAGAATGAGAACAGAAGAAACCTGGACACACATAAATGCACATGCACATACACATGCACACACGCATGCACGCACGCACACACACACATGCACACATCTGCAAGCACACAATTATGCAAAGATTCTATTCTTTCCCACACTCATTCACATGCATATTCTAAACTGTCTTGATCATCCCTTGGACAGACAAGAACTGATCATCTCTGTGCTTAAAATCACAATTGGTCAGCACTGATGACGTATGGATGAAATAAAACTAAATGAGTCAATACATCAAAAAGTAAATACAAGGAAACAAAGAGATAAACCTATATACAGTCTCTTTTTTCAGGGTAGTCACCTGTTGTCCCTGGTACACCAGGGTGAAGTCTGGTTCCTGCAGAACGTTGAAGGACACACGCACCCGACCCTCCTGATTGTCCACCTCCAGAACCTGTCAACAACACACACAACACAACCTGTTACATGCAATGATGTCACACACCCACACACACAACACAACTGTTACATGCAATGATGTCACACACACAACACAACCTGTTACATGCAATGATGTCACACACACACAACACAACCTGTTACATGCAATGATGTCACACACACAACACAACCTGTTACATGCAATGATGCACACACACACAACACAACCTGTTACACCAATGATGTCTCACACACACACACACAACCTGTTACACACAATGATGTCCCACACACACAACACAACCTGTTACACACAATGATGTCCCACACACACACAACACAACCTGTTACATGCAATGATGTCACACACACACAACACAACCTGTTACACACAATGTCACACACACACACAACACAACCTGTTACACACAATGATGTCTCACACACACACACACACACACAACCTGTTACACACAATGATGTCCCACACACACAACACAACCTGTTACACACAATGATGTCCCACACACACAAACACAACCTGTTACACACAATGTCCCACACACACAACACAACCTGTTACACACAATGATGTCCCACACACACACAACACAACCTGTTACACACAATGATGTCCCACACACACACAACACAATCTGTTACACACAATGATGTCCCACACACACAACACAACCTGTTACACACAATGATGTCCCACACACACAACACAACCTGTTACACACAATGATGTCCCACACACACAACACAACCTGTTACACACAATGATGTCACACACAACACAACCTGTCACACACGGGGACTGGATGTAAAAAAAAAGCACATAAGTGCTTATTCCACTATCCTTGATATAAAAGAATTTTGTTTTAATAAAAAAAAAAAACAAGCAATGATGTCACACACACAACACAACCTTTCACCCACAATGTCACACAGACTGATGTCACACACACACACACACACACACCTGTCACACACACACACAACACAAGCTGTCACACAAAGATGTCACACACACAACACAAGCTGTCACACACAATGTCACACACACACACAAAATCTGTCACACAATATCACACCACACACACAACGCAACCTGTCACACACAATGATGTCACTCACACTCATACAACACAACCTGTCACATGCATGACACAACCTGTCACACAAACAATGACACAACCTCTTACACACAAATGACACCTGTCACACACAATGACAACCTGTCACACAAATGTCACACACACAATGCCACACACAATGACCCAACCTGTCACACACACAATGATGTCACACACAATGACACAGCCTGTCACCACAATGATGTCACACACAATGACACAGCCTGTCACACACACAATGATGTCACACACAATGACACAGCCTGTCACACACAACAGAACCTGTTACACACAACAACAACAACCTGGCTCACCTTTTGCCAGTATTTTCTGTGGCATAATAAATCTTTCTGTTTAAATGTTAAACAATAAGCCTGACCTAGTGTGTCGTTAAAAACTTATTAAAATTTCTGTTAAAAAAGACTTATAACACAGCTGGATAAACCACAACACTACTGGGTTTTTTGGTTGTTGGTTGTTGTTGTTGTTTTTTTGGGGGGGTCGGTTTTTTTCATTCCTCAGCTACAGCTCCGAGGTTCACCAATGGTGACATCTATGCATATGTGACCGTTTCCCTATCCCCAACCCCCCTCCCCTCCCCAATTTAGGTTGCCACATTTCAACTTCGGAGATGGTGTCTAAACATGACAACTGTGCACTTGCGCACAGGGCCTCAGTTATAAGTCTTATCCAAAAGACTTTGAAATTCAGTTTGATTTTGATTTTTTTTTGCCAAACTGGGAAGAAAGGGTGAGGCTGGGAATCAAACCCGGAACATCACAGTTTGCTTGTTGGCAGGCGAATGTCTTAACAATCCTGCCCCCCTCCTTCGTGCACTACCGTTTAATAAAAGGTAAAGGTAAAGGAGTCCCATAACCTATAAGGTCGTAGGGGAGCGAGGCGTCAGAGACCTCACTTCTCTAGGGCCAGCATATTGAGGGCGGCGCCCATCTCCTCTCCCGTTTAATACTACACAATAAATACCCTCATTGTAAAAAAAATAATATAAAAAAAAACAACAGGTTTTTTAAAAAAATGCATAAACCATGATGCTACTGTTTAAATGTTAATCAATAAAAATGTTCTAGTTTACTGTTCTAAAAGATACTTTTAAAAAAACAAACACACCTGTATAAACCATAATGCTGGTACTTAAATGTTAAAAACAATAATAATTTTTTTAAAGTTCTCATTTACTATTAAAAACTCATTTTTAAAAAATTTATTAAACCAAAAATCTACTACTTAAATGTTAAAAACAATAAACAATGTTCTAACTTACTGGTAAAAAGAAACCAATTTTTTAAAAAAACAACAACAAAAATACCTTAACAAACCATAATGCTACTGTTGGAATGTTAAAACAAAAGACATTTATTTATTTGTATTTATAAATAATAAGTAAATTAAATAAATAAATACCTTTACAAACCATAATGCTACTGTTGGAATGTTAAAAACAAAAGACATGTTTCGGTGTTAAACAATGCACACATTAGAGTTTATTGTTAACTACACCACACATTCTCGTCTACTGTTTAAAATGCAAACAGCGGACTGACTGACCTCCCCTTGGCAGCCATAGTGCGGGTTACCCAGCATGAAGACGGCGGCGTTGTTGGGGAACAGCTCATCCATGGTTTGAAGATGCATGTCGTCCGACGTGTGGGTCAGGATGTCCTGTTGTTGCAATGAAAACTTCAACTCATAGCCATATGCCAGTATTGGGTTTGGGTTGTGTGTGTGTGTGTGTGTGTGTGTGTGTGTGTGTGTGTGTGTGTGTGTGTGTGGTGTCTGTGTAAAAAGAAAAGGCGGGGGAAAAAGAGAAAGAAAGAAAGAGAGAGAGAGAGAGAGAAGGGGGAGAGAAAGAGGGAGAGAAAAAGTGATAGAAGAGGGAGAGGGGGGGAGGGAGGGACTGAGAGAGGAGAGAGAGAGAGAGAGAGAGTGAGAGAGAGAGAGAGAGAGAGGGGAGAGAGTGAGAGAGAGGAGAGAGAGTGAGAGAGAGAGGGGAGAGAAGAGAAAAAAGAGGTGTTGTGTGTGTGGTGTTCTGTGTCTGTGTGAGTGCAAAGGCATATGACATTGACATGTGGTTCAATTTGTCTTTTTGAAATGAAAAACACATTCATGGTGTACATGGAATAGTAAGACATAAGCGTGTGAGTGTGCTTTTGTTTCGGTTTTCAGTGCTGTGTTTCCGTTGTGTGTGTGTGTGCAGGCACGCGGGGGGGTTTGGAGGTGTGTGTGGTGGTGTTTGGAAGGTGCCCAAGGAATCGGGGTAGTTAAATAAAATAAAAGAGAATTTACCAATCCAGAAAAATACAAGAAACAAGGTTATGATTTCCCTCAGTGAAAAATAACTATCAAAATTTTCCACAGTTTTAAATGTTAGGTGATCAACAAGACTGTTGAAACTCAGTTTTGGTTCTTTGACTTTTGGCTTGTGTGCAACATTATTATTTACACATCATGATTTTTGGTCAAAGATTCCTTTTCATAAATAAAGCATTAACTTGTAGACAAACCTCACCCTGAACAACCAGTCAGAAACCCCACCAACAATACTATGCCGTATCATAGTGCTCACATTAACACATTTTTTCCTGCGGCACGAGTCCCTCGCGACTTACTCATTGTTTACAAAAGACCGCAGAACAAGGGACTCACGTCCCGAACATTACTTTCTTTTTTGGTGACTGGTTTCAGTTAGCCTTGCTAACATCCTTTTATATGTTCAAAGTAAGATTACTCTTGGTTCTTCCTGAGCCACATGTCAACTGTGTGGTCCAACAATCCATTGAGAAACACAATTTTAATGAACATTTTTCTGACCTAACCCTCTTTCAGCAGTGACGGCTTGAAATTTTTGGGGTCTGGAGAATGAGATTGCTCAATTTTTTGTGGGACGAAAAAAGTTAATGAATAAGTACACACTGTAGTCACTGAACAGAAACCAGGATGAAGCCAAGAGATCGTTTAAGTCCAATTCTAGTTCATCTAGATGGAAAAAAGCCATCTTTTTCTTACCTTGCAAGTTGCCTGCAAAGCGAAGGGGATGGTGTTTATGCTGAACTGTCGCTCTGCAGTGATTCTCCCTTGAGAGGTGTACACATACCTGTACACACCAGTGTTGTTTACACATTACAATCCTCAACACAGCACACATATGTACACACCAGTGTTGTTTACACATTAAAATCCTCAACACAGCACACATACCTGTACACACCAGTGTTATTTTCACATTACAATCCTCAACAAAAGCACACTTTACCTGTAACACCAGTGTTGTTTACACATTACAATCCTCACACAGTACACATACTGTACACACCAGTGTTGTTTACACATTAAATCCCAACACAGAACATACCTGTACAAAAAAAGTGTTTTTTTCCATTACAATGTTCAACACAGCACACTTACCTGTACACACCAGTGTTGTTTACACATTACAATCCTCAACACAGTACACATACCTGTACACACCAGTGTTGTTTACACATTACAATCCCCAACACAGTACACATACCTGTACAAACAAGTGTTGTTTATCCATTACAATGTTCAACACAGTACACGTACCTGTACACACCAGTGTTGTTTACACATTACAATCCTCAACACAGTACACATACCTGTACACACCAGTGTTGTTTACACATTACAATCCTCAACACAGTACACATATCTGTACACACCAGTGTTGTTTACACATTACAATCCCCAACACAGTACACATACCTGTACACACCAGTGTTGTTTACACATTACAATCCTCAACACAGTACACATATCTGTACACACCAGTGTTGTTTACACATTACAATCCTCAACACAGTACACATATCTGTACACACCAGTGTTGTTTACACATTACAATCCTCAACACAGTACACATACCTGTACACACCAGTGTTGTTTACACATTACAATGTTCAACACAGTACACATATCTGTACACACCAGTGTTGTTTACACATTACAATCCTCAACACAGTACACATACCTGTACACACCAGTGTTGTTTACACATTACAATCCTCAACACAGTACACATACCTGTACACACCAGTGTTATTTACACATTACAATCCTCGACACAGTACATATACCTGTACACACCAGTGTTGTTTACACATTACAATCCTCAACACAGTACACATCAGTGTTGTTTACACATTACAATCCTCGACACAGTACACATACCTGTACACACCAGTGTTGTTTACACATTACAATCCTCAACACAGTACACATACCTGTACACACCAGTGTTGTTTATCCATTACAATGTTTACCACAGTACACATACCTGTACACACCAGTGTTCTTTAGACAGTACAATGTTCAACACAGTACACATACTTGTACACACCAGTATTCTTTAGACACTACAACTCTTCACCACACTTTTCTGCAAACAAAATATTCCTACGTTATCAGAAAAATGAATATTCAGAATAGTCTCACACTAACAATTCCAGCACTCACCGATAAAATGGGGACCATTCAACCTACTAGAATTCAGAAGATGAAGCTATAAATGTAACTGATTGACAGACCAACTGACTGGTAGCCCGATTGATTGACTGACAGATTTCTTTAACCCTCTGAGGAGTTTCTCTGCACTGCATATCTCAGGCAATGTGTCATACTCAAAAGCAACTTAAACCTGATAGAGCCCATCCTGCCACAGGTAGCAGGATGCATGCTGGGTATGTTCATACCATCCATTCCACCATCCATAGCTCATCTACCCTTCTATGAAAGGTTTCAACACGTGCACAAGTTGTTCTGCAAGCATTCATACACAGGATCTCAGTTTACATGTCCTCTGAAGGGCTTTAGACAGAGCAGACTCAGAACCACTGTTAACCCCACAGGGAGAATCACCACACAATTTACAGCTGTAAAACCAAGAGACCACACAGTTTACAACTGTACAACTAAGAGACTGCACAATTTACTGCTGTAAAACCATGAAACCACACAACTAATAGCCTTGAAACAAAGGCAGCAGACTTTCTACAGCAGCTGTCCCATAACTTATGGCTTAATGTATCTGCAGGAAACAATATGTTGGCCAGCAGTAACAGACTGGGACATCATGGGGGGAAAAAATGCACGGCACATATAATAATGGGCAGCACTCACTTTCTGTATATCATGAGAAAATGAACAAAAACATGGCACACATAATAATGACCACCACCCACTTTCTGTACATCATGAGAAAATGAACAAAAACATGGCACACATAATAATGACCACCACCCACTTTCTGTATACATCATGAGAAAATGAACAAAGACACAGCACACACAATGATGGCCTGTACTCACTTTCTGCCTGTCATGGGTCCAACGTAGATCAACACAGTCGTCTTGCCCACCACCACACCAAAGCGATCGTGGTACCTGAAATCAGTTGTATTTGTTTAGAACTTTTACCACAACAAAGCACCTAATCTGAATATGAATACTTCACTGTCTTAAAAACAGATGAGTTTATGCCTAGTTACAGGCTTACACATAGAAAAGTACTGTTATCTTTATGCCAAAACAAGACCCTCTGTAAATAGAAAAATGCTGACTTGGCTTGACTTGACCTGTCCTCAACTCCTTGAGGAGTTATTGGGGGACTGCACTGAGATTTCTCAGGCACTGTGTCATGGTTAAGTTTAACCTGGTTGAGCCCATCCCTCGCTAGATAGCAGGATGCATGCTGGGTATGTTTTTGTTATCCACTCCACCAGATGGCCTCTCTATTATGAAAAGTGGATGTAAGTGCTTTACAATGTTTACAACAAAAAAAAGGCATGTCACATGCCATACATAAAAACAGACTGACAACTTCGCGACAAAAACTCACCTTTCCTGAAGAAGCATAACTGTGTATCAATATCTCGGGCAAACTGCCCTATCAAACTTAAACATGAAACATGTACATATACATTTCATAACTATTTCTGCTGCAATTGGGTGAGGGGAAGTGGGGGGACTTACTTGTCTCTGATGGTGCTGGCTTCCCTGTACACTCTGTCCAGCTCTGCCTTGGCCAGCTCTTTCCTCTTCCACTGCACCACTGGCGTGCTCTGACCCTTTCTGTGGTGCTCCTCGATCTCAATCCTGCTCACAAGGAGGTATGATTATATTAATGCTCATGTACACATGCATGCATATGCAGGAACACACACACGTATGCTTGCACACACACGCACAAACACATATACACACGCACACACACATACATGCACACACACATATACACACATGCACACACACATGCACACACACATATACACACATGCACACACACATACACATACACACACACAAAGTATTCAGTTCCTCAAGCGTTTAAGTTTCACACCGTTATTAAAATGCTTACAAAATATGCAATTGATGTGTTATTGCTGTTGCTTTTTTTTTTTATAAATCAACATATCAAACTTATTTTTAAACACATGCTGAACATATCCCCCAAAAATCTACTGACCATTGCCATTCAAAACCCAAGGGAAAGAAGTGACATGAGATAAAGAGATATTTCTCTCCCATAAGAACAGTTCACAAAACTTTGCAGTGTGTTCTGGCTCCGAGATGGGGGTCACTACACAATGTCATTTTGATTAAATATGTAAACAAAAATATTTAATTTTAAAAAATGATATAATAGCATTCCCACTCATATCTCTGTTCAGACTCTGAACAGGTACCAAAAAAAGATATGTCAGCATATCAATCAGTCTAAACCTGTGTTCCCAACACAAAAACTCACTTGAATCTCTCATCAGCCACAGCAAACACCTTTCCTTCATGCAGATGGGGCCACCCCACCCACACTGTCTGTCCCAGGAGGTCACTGGCCAGGTCCTCCAGACTCTGAAAAGCCACATACCCTTTATGTCAGAAATTACACAACAGCAGCAACAACAAAACATGAGACTTTTTCACATTTCATGATGGGTTCGTTCAACTGCCCAGCAGGCATACAGACAACTATATAAAGACTAAAACCACTGTGCTCCAAGATATTCCACATGAGTAGAACTCTGACTGCATTGTGTGATTAAGATTTCTAGCAGTTTTTAAAAATAAATCCCACCACCTTCTGATCTTCTCTCACCCCCCTCCCCACCCCACCCCCCACCCCCTTTAATACAGGTGCACTATAGCCACAGATGTACTATAATATGCATTCAGCCCACATAAAAGAACCAACAGCAACTAGAGAGCTGTCCCTGGCAAAATTCTGAAGGAAAAAGCTACTCTGACACAGAAATAAATACACATGCAGACAGAAAAAAAAATAATAGGTAGCATTGCTGTTGTGGCAATCCACTCTCCCCAGAGACAGCAGACAATCTTATGCAAAGAAATCTGCCATGACTGAAAGTGGTATAAACAATGCAATACAATATGACACAATACAATACAAAACAGCAGAATGTGATACAATGCAGCACAACACAATAAAATACAGCACAATATGAAACAACACAATATAATACGAACCACAATACAGCACAAAACTTCTTCATCGAACGCTCAGACAGCAACTATTGTTGTCTGTCATGTCAGCGAAAAATGCATTGCGCTGCCGTTAAGCGCCTGACAGGTCAGGCCCAGCCCATCCGACTTCGGCACAATATAATAAGTACAATATGATACAATACAAATGCAATACTGCACAATATGATACAATACAGCACAATACAAATACAATACAGCACAATATTATACAATACAAATGCAATCCCACACAATATGATACAATACAGCACAATATGTTACAATACAGCACAATACAAATACAATACAGCACAATATGATACAATACAAATGCAATCCCACACAATATGATACAATACAGCACAATATGTTACAATACAGCACAATACAAATACAATACAGCACAATATGATACAATACAAATGCAATCCCACACAATATGATACAATACAGCACAATATGTTACAATACAGCACAATACAAATACAATACAGCACAATATGATACAATACAAATGCAATCCCACACAATATGATACAATACAGCACAATATGTTACAATACAGCACAATACAAATACAATACAGCACAATATGATACAATACAAATGCAATCCCACACAATATGATACAACACAGCACAATATGTTACAATACAGCACAATATAAATACAATACAGCACAATATGCTACAATACAGCACAATACAAATACAATACAACACAATATGTTACAATACAGCACAATATAAATACAATACAGCACAATATGATTTCCTACTTCAGTACTCCTTAGCCTACAGATGTGGTTCTATCCATTCATAGTTGCACAATGGAAAATCGGAAAATCTGATCTATAAAAAAAAAAACCCAAAAAACCCAACTTAAAACTTTTTTTTTTAATGTAATTAAAAAAAACAAAAAAACCAAGCACAATGATAATGATACAATACAGCACAATATGATACAATACAGCACAATAACACACAATATAGCACAATACAAATACAACACAATACAGCACAATATGACACAATACAGCACAATTTGATGCAACAAAACACAATGATACAACACAGCACAATACATTTCAATACAGAACAATATGATACAGCACAATATAATACAATACAGCACACTATGATACAATACAATACAACACAATACAACACAATACCGCACAATATGATGCAACACAATATGATACAACACAGCACACTACAATACAGCACACTATGATACAATACAATACAGCACACTATGATACAATACAATACAGCACACTAAGATACAATACAATACAGCACAATATGACACAATACCGCACAACATGACACAACACAATATGATACAGCACAATATGATACAGCACAATACAATACAACACAACATGATACAGCACCATACAACATAATACAGCACAATATGACACAATACTGCACAATATGACACAACACAATACGATACAGCACAATATGATACAGCACCATACAACACAATACAATACAGCACAATATGACACAATACTGCACAATATGACACAACACAATATGATACAGCACAATATGATACAGCACCATACAACACAATATGATACAGCACAACACAATACGACACAACACAATACAATACAGCACAACACAAGACAACAAAACACAATACAATACAACACAACGCAATATGATACCAATCCACTACAACCTACCCTTTCAGGCAGCTGGTGGATGGTCAGCATCATGTTGAAGCCTCGGCTGTTCATCTGGAACACCTTCACCCCTTGCTTGTCCAGCTTGTGCTGTGCAACACAAGAAAGATGCATATATATGTATGTACACCACTCGGCACAGCACTGCATTGCTGCTTTATGTCACTGCTGGGGAAAGAATGTGTGTGTGTGTGTGTGTGTGTGTGTGTGTGTGTGTGTGTGTGTGTGTGTGTGCGCGTGCGTGCGTGCATGCATGGAGGCTGTGGGTGAGTGGTTGTGTGGAGTGTGTGTGTGTGTATTGTGTTATGCATGCATGGATGCATGCATGTGGGCATTTGTGTGTGAGTGTGTATAAGTATAATGCGTGTAAATTTTTCCAAAATTAGGTTTTAATATTATTTTTGATTTTGCATTCTTCTTGATATTTTCATATATTTTTTTCCCTGGTTTCTTTTAATCACACACGCATGTACACACACACTCACACACACTCACACACAGACACTCACACACACTCATACACACAGACACACAGACACACTCTTACACACACTTACACACACTCACACACACACACACGTCCTTTCCCCTGAAGTGATATAAATAAGCAGTGGACTGGATGTAAAAAAAAAAATGTTAAAAAGCACCCGAGTGCTTATTCCATTACCTTCAAAATAAAAGAATAATTGATAAAATAACTAAATGAATGACATCAGACTGTCAGGGAACACTCACATCGTGGGGGATATTCTTCAGGGTGGGGAACCCTGGGAAGTAGACGTCCAGGAGGGTACCCCCCAGCAAGCCTTTGCGCAGCCTGTGTGGCTCCAGGCAGAAATGGAACTTGGATACCTCACTCAGCCTGCACATGATCAATCAACAGGCAGGGATTTAGTGGATCAGTGATCTACAGGGAACGCTAGTGGTCTACAGGTAACGCTAGTGGATCAGTGATCTACAGGTAACGCTAGTGGTCTAGAGGTAATACTAGTGTCTAGAGGTAATACTAGTGTCTACAGGTAACGCTAGTGGTCTACAGGTAACACTAGTGGTCTACAGGTAACACCAGTGGATCAGTGGTCTATAGGTAGTGCTAGTGGATTGGTGGTCTATAGGTAACACTAGTGGATCTGTGGTCTATAGGTAACACGAGTGGATCTGTGGTCTATAGGTAGTGCTAGTGGATTGGTGGTCTATAGGTAACACTAGTGGATCTGTGGTCTATAGGTAACACTAGTGGATCTGTGGTCTATAGGTAACACTAGTGGATCTGTGGTCTATAGGTAACACTAGTGGATCTGTGGTCTATAAGTAACACTAGTGGATCTGTGGTCTTCAGGTAACACTGATGGATCGGTGGTCTTCAGGTAACACTAGTGGATCGGTGGTCTTCAGGTAACACTAGTGGATCTGTGGTCTTTAGGTAACACTAGTGGATCTGTGGTCTATAGGTAACACTAGTGGATCGGTGGTCTTTAGGTAATGTTAGTGGATCAGTGGGGTACAGGTAACACTAGTGGATTGGTGGTCTTCAGGTAACACTAGTGGATCTGTGGTCTTCAGGTAACACTAGTGGATCTGTGGTCTTTAGGTAACACTAGTGGATCTGTGGTCTATAGGTAACACTAGTGGATCGGTGGTCTTTAGGTAATGCTAGTGGATCAGTGGGGTACAGGTAACACTAGTGGATCTGTGGTCTATACGTAACACTAGTGGATCTGTGGTCTTCAGGTAACACTAGTGGATCTGTGGTCTATAGGTAACACTAGTGGATCTGTGGTCTTCAGGTAACACTAGTGGATCAGTGGTCTTCAGGTAATGCTAGTGGATCGGTGGTCTTCAGGTAACACTAGTGGATCTGTGGTCTTCAGGTAACACTAGTGGATCTGTGGTCTTTAGGTAACACTAGTGGATCTGTGGTCTATAGGTAACACTAGTGGATCTGTGGTCTTCAGGTAACACTAGTGGATCAGTGGTCTTCAGGTAATGCTAGTGGATCGGTGGTCTTCAGGTAACACTAGTGGATCTGTGGTCTTCAGGTAACACTAGTGGATCTGTGGTCTATAGGTAACACTAGTGGATCTGTGGTCTTCAGGTAACACTAGTGGATCAGTGGTCTTCAGGTAATGCTAGTGGATCAATGGGGTACAGGTAACGCTAGTGGATCGGTGGTCTTTAGGTAACACTAGTGGATCTGTGGTCTTCAGGTAACACTAGTGGATCTGTGGTCTATAGGTAACACTAGTGGATCTGTGGTCTATAGGTAACACTAGTGGATCGGTGGTCTTTAGGTAATGCTAGTGGATCTGTGGTCTACAGGTAACACTAGTGGATCTGTGGTCTATAGGTAACACTAGTGGATCTGTGATCTAGAGGTAGCACACCTGCCTAGAAACCAAAAAGGCCGGGTTCAAAATGTGCGGTGGTTTGATCCCCATTAGTGCCCAAAACATCTCCCCTCCCCCCACCCCATTTCACTAAACCATGTGTGATGGTATGAGTGCCAGTCTATTTGATGAGTCAATAAACCGAGGTCCCATGTGTAACATGCATTTAGCACATGTAAAAGAACTTATCCTTGGTAAAATTCTGTAGAAAAAAGCCACTCTAATTGGGCAACAAATGCACATACAAACAGGAAAAGAAAAAAATGGGAGAGCAGCCCAAATTTCATGCATAGAACTCTGTTGTGACTTAAAGTGATACACAATACAATTTGTTACAGGTCACACGGTAAGTACACTGCTACAAGTTTGCTGCATTTTAAAAGAGTGTGCCCTCTAGGGCAAGTTTGTCACATCTTACACAGTATGTTGTCACATCTCACACAGTATACATAATGTAATTGTCACATTTTACAAACCATGCACATCATGTCATTTGTCGCATCTCACACAGTATGAACACTATAATGTAACTCACATTTCACACTATATGCAAATCATAATGCTATTTCCTCATACCTCAGACAGAATGCATACCATTATGTCCCTGCCATATTCTATACATTATGCAAATCATAATGCTATTTGTTGCACCTCACACACTGTGCACAACATTAAACAAATTTTTTTTAGGACAATCTTTTAAATATATTCTGAAAGAATGATCTCTAACAGCTATCTCTCAGGCCCAAATCTAGTCCACACACATCAGTCCAGCTTTTAGAGATTTCTTCAGGGGCGGAGCCTTACTTGGCATGGTTGACAGCCAGGTCGGGGAAGTGGCCAGGCATGTGGGAGGGGTAGAAGCCCTGCATCTCCAGGGAGTACTGGTATATGCAGCATGGCCCGTGGCAGTTCCGACGCCGCTCTTCAGGAGTCAGCAGGTGTTCCTTGCTGTGCATTGCCGCCAGCAGTCGACGCTAACCACACACAGCCAACGCAGAGATGAGTAGAGGTCAACTGTGTTTGTCTGTTGGATTTTTTTTTTATGCTACTAGTGTCATCTTATTTGAAAATATTGATTTGGGGTGTGTTTTTTTAATACATTGTATCATATTTCTGTGTGACCACCAGCAATGAAAATGCTATCTTTCTAACAAACAGACAGATGTTTATGACATAATACTGTGTTGATGAGCGCTGGGCTTCAAAGGCTTTTAGTATTCTGCTGGCAGGGTCACAAAGCTGTACTAAATTCTATGCACATTAACTATTGCTGAAGTTTCAAGACTATTTCATCACTAGCACTGCTTTTCAACAAAACATGTATAATACAATACAGAAATAGAATTTTTTTAATCCATACATCGCAAAGAACGACCACAAAATAAAGTACAAATTACAAATCCTTAAGTTTCTCCATTTTCCCTACAGTTAGCTAAAAAAAACTAATGGTGTGTCCATCGTTCTTACAACTGCCAGCTTACCTCATCAATGAAAGGAATCAGCACCACGGCCTCCCAGTCCTGCTGTTTGCCGTTCAGGTCAGTTTTGAACTTGACAGGGTAATAGTCCAGCACCGGTGATGCTTCGTTTGTCATCAGATCCTGCATAACCACAATGCAGTATGAAAACTCACACCTGCACTGTCTAGTACAAGCTAAGTCTACAATAAAAAGGATGCTCCTGTTGATTCAGCATCAACATTCAAACATGCATAAAAATAAAGACTTACAAAGATTAAGATAGAATAAAACAGAACTACATAAAATGAAATAAAACAAAATAAAATAACAGAACTGAACTGAAATGAAATATCATCAAGTACTAAAACTGAAACTGAAATGAAATAAAATAAATAAAGTCTCCACAACTTATTCACTCAAACAGAATGTCACACCCACACACACACAACCCATAAACAAAAAACAAAACAATACAAAACACAAATCCAACAAATCAACAACCAACAAATGAACAAAAAAGGAAAAACAAACCACCACCAAACCAATCAACACACCAACAAACCAACCAACCAACCAACAACACCACACCTACCTGCAGCGGGGCTGGAAGCAGGTCTTTGCTGGCAGCGGGCAACACGGCCATCAACTGTTCAAACGGCTTGAAGGGCTCTGACATGTCAAAGCGAATCTCCATGTCACTGAAGTTACGCACATCACTGATGTAAGGTGCGTAGTGATGGGGGTAAAACCTGAAACAAACAAATGTACAGATAAATGTGTGTGTGCATGTGTGTAAGTGTGTGTGTATGTGTGTGTGTGTGTGTGTGTGTGTGTGTGTGTGTGTGTGTGTGTGTGTGTGTGTGTGTGCGCGCGCGTGTGTGCATGTGTGCGTTTGTGTGTGTCTGTGTGTACCTGTATGTGTACCTGTATGTGTGTCTGTGTATGCATGTGTGTGAGTGTGGAATGTTTGCCAGTGTGTGAGATGTCTTGGGTTTATATCCTTTATATTATATTCTGAAGTCAGAGTAAGACTGCCCATATGGCAAGAAACTTGAAAACAGTCATATACGCAAACTTCTCATCAAGTGTGTACTTCCAGTTTCCATCATCCTTAAAATAAAAGCGTTCAGATAGATAAATAACTGATTTCCAGGAGTGATGAGTGATACAGACAGAATATTCTGTGTGATCCCCAGGGTGCTAAGCTGGGCAACACACAACATCATCATCAACAGCAACAACAACAAACATTGAACACGAGGAATGGAGCAACTGGAAATAAGGTCAAGAAAAACGAGGACTAGAATAACTACCATAAAAAGAAAAATAATAAAGGAGATATGAAAGAACTCAACATATCTTTCAGTTTTAGCAAAGGTGAGTGGACAGGCAAACAAATATGTGCCATGCCCTGGCAAAAATCAGCCTTAAAAAAAAAAAGCCTCTTTAGTATGGAAGTAAACATAACATTTTTTTGGCTGAATGAAGTACAAAGCTCTGCCTGGACAGACAGCCCAAACCTTATGCAGAGAAATCTGCAATGACTTTAAACGATTATAAAGATGGAGAGAAAGAAAGAAAGAGAGCACAAGAAAAAAAACAACCCACAACAGAATGAAAGAAAAATAAGAAAGAAAGAAAAAAATAACACAAAGAGATAGAAAGAACACAAAGAAAGAAACAAAATACACAAGAAAAAACACACATAAGAAAGAAACAAAGAAAGAACACACTAAAGAAATAGAGAAAAAAGAAAAAACAGAGGAGAGAAAAAAAAGAAAGTACACACACACACACCCCTACCGAAACAACACAGCACAGCACAACAGACTATAACAGAAGCCGACTCACCAACTCCATGACTGGACCCCCTCGTAGTAGTACAGAAGAATCCACTGGACGGCACGCACATACTCAAAAGCCTGCTCCCTCAGTACTTCACTGTCACCACACAAACACACACACAAACACACACGCAGACGCACGCACGCACACACACACACACACACACACATTTTCTAGACAGGTTCACAGTCTGCATTGAAATACTCCAAAACTCTCTAAATAAAACAACAATTTTTCCTAGATACTTTTACTGCATATATATGATTTTTTTTTCTTCAGCGTTAGCTTCAGTATACTCCCCCCATGGGAATGCCAGAGGCTCTTTCAGAATAAATAGCATCCCCACTTTCTGGAAATTATGTTCTAGAAATTTCCATCTCTCTCTCTCTCAACCCCCACCCCCCCTCCCCCCCAATACTTATTTTCTGCCTATCCAGCCCATTCAGCTGCCTTTTATTTCAAAAAAACCTCAAATTTTTTTCTTATGAAATTTTGGATGAGCCACATAGGAGGAGACCAAGGTGTTACGCATTCCACCCAATACAGCCATGAAATACAGATGAACATAAAGTAGTTACTACACAGTTTATGCACAGGACTGTAACCATACTTACGGGGTGACATTCTCATACTCCATCTTGGTCATGTAGTAGTTTCGTTTGTGGGCGTTGAACTCGGCATCGAAGGTGTCAAAGTCCTCATCAGAGTCCAGTGCACCTGTGTCCATACCTTGTGAAGCAAGGTGGGCTGAAAAACAGTTTGTGCAATTATCACTCATGTAGATTACACAAATGCACAGGGGGGGGGGGGGGGGGGATGATTAGCCTAGTGGTTAGAGCATTGGGCTCCTGATCTGTTGGTCTGGGCTTGAGCCACCGCCTGTTTGAGTGATGTTTCCTCTGGAGTTAACATCAGTACTGACTCCATTTCCTCAAAATTCCTTCGGATGAAGCTACTAACCGAGGTCCTGTGTGTGATAACACATGTAGAACATCTTGCGCACGCATTAAAAGCCCGCTCTGCTTTTCAGACGAGTAGACCATTTTGTGCTGGAAGGAACGGATGACAAAATCTTTAAAATGCATGCACACTGGTGTCATGTTTAGACACCATCCCATAAGGCAGAATTTGGTGACCTTAAAGGTGGGTAAATGGTTGCATACGCCAAATCTCACTATTGGTGAGGCTCTGAGCTCCAGCTGAGGAACAAAAGAACAAACAAATGCATAACACAAAACAACCAAAAAAGATTACAGCAAAATGACTATCATAAGAGTGATGTTCTTAAATGAAAGTCTAAGACCAGTTAAAAAACAAAAACAAAAAAAATCCCGCACACACATAAACTAATACATCAATGCAAAAATCAAAAACAAACAACCAGTGGTTCAATAGGATAGCAAATATTCACTGTGTACATTCTCCAGGCAAAAATAAAACAAGAAAAAAAGCAAAAAATCTACATTCCTCACATACAATTCAAGGTTCACCACTAGTGCAATCTTCTTGCTAAGCATTCCCTCGCTTAAGCAGCCTGGAGGTCACCAAGACTATGCACTCTGTCTCACTCATCACACATGGGAATCACCACGAGACCATGACTACACACAGGATAAGAAGACTGCGTACATGGCTGTTTTCAAGTACCTCACCATACAGGCAACCATATTCAGACTTCAGAGGATTTAGTAATATATATGTATATGGGATTGTTTTTACACCCAATGAGCCCATAAGTAAACTCTTGCTGGGTTGGAGCTGACTGGAGTTCGGAAAACCAGGATTCTTGTGGGATTTGAACCCACAACCTTCCAGCCAGGAGCCCTATGCAATAACCGCTACGCCACCACAGCTGGTAATAACTACTACATCACTTAGTGCAGGAGGTGGGCCGTACCTTCCAGCAGTCCGTTTTCTTTGCCATCCTCGTCAAACTCCAGATCCATGTCGTTCAGTCCTCCCAGTGCAGCGAAGGCATTGTCCCCCAGATTCTTCTGTTCCAACACACATCAAACTTTTTTTTTAAAGAAAACCCTCTCCATTCTTACACTTTTACAGTTTACCTTGAGAATCTTCTTTGAATCAACAGTTATCTTTAAAAAAATTAAAAGAAAGAAAGAAAAAGAAAAAAATCCCCAAAGTCAGAATGCAGCTTACTTAATGGTGGGGGAAAAAACAGTCACATATGCAAAAATCTCACCATTGGTGAACCTCAGAGGTCTAGCCAAGGAACAATACACACACACACACACAATCAGAAAAAAATCTCCTCTTGACTTTGACAGGGTAGTTATGTGGAAAAAATCTATGCTTTAAAAGAACTGGCTGACATTACTTTTGTACTAGGTTTCCAGCTTAGCTCTGGCTTAATTCTTTGGTCTTTGGCTTTTCTTTATCTTCTGTGTGTGTGTGTGTGTGTGTGTGTGTGTGTGTGTGTGTGTTTGTGTGTGTGTGTGTGTGTGTGTGTGTGTGTGTGTGGTGTGTGTGTGTGTTTGTGTGTGGTGAGAGAGAGAGAGAGAGAGAGAGGGTGTGAGTGTGTGCGCGCACGAGCATGCGGGTGTATGCACCCATGTATTTTCATGTGTGCACACATGCACGCACATGTGCGTACACATGCACATGCGTGTATGCATCTGTTTTGTTCTGAATATTATTCCACTATGAAACATGGTCAATTACACTACTTTCTGTACAATATCGAAGCGCAAGCTCTTTAGACCTATGTTCAGAGCTTAAAAGAAAGAAAAACAAGCCATGCAAGCTGTCGCTCCACTCACTCACCTTTCCCTGTTGGTTGGGACCGTTTCTCCTGCCCCCTGATCCCTGAGACCCCTTCCCTCCTCTCTTGCCCTCCAGGTACTTCATGTCCACAAACTGCTCGCTGAACTGGTCACGGTCAAACTGTTCAACCACAAGCAATGCAGCAGTCATTACCAGTAGGTCAGTATCAAACTGTTCATTTATAATAATAATAATAATAATATATGGAATTTATATAGCGCTGAATCTTGTAAAAAACAAACAAATCGAAGCGCTTGCACTCAGTCATTTACAGGCATGCAACTCTCATTAAACATAATGAGCAACAGACCTCAAATCCATGCACGCGCACTACGCACGCACACGCACGCGTGCACACACACACACGCGTGCACACACACACACGGAACAACACTTAGAAGGTGAAAGATGCTGTTGAAAATTAGGGACAGATATGTGGGGGGAAAGTTTCAGGTAGAAAATAAGTGTGTTTTGAGGCTGGATTAAGGAATCAAGTAAAGGGCTTTTGCCAAGTAAAGAGGGGGGTCTTCCAGGGGGATGACAGAAAAAAGAAAAGGAGCGAGGGCCCCAACCCAGGGTTTGTTTGAAGGGGGTTTTCGAAAGCAAAAATACTGGGGCTGAATGAAGGGAAGGGATGGAGTGTACAGGTACAGTTACAGAGATAAGAGGGGCAGTTTGTGGGCTTTTGAAACAGGGGTATTGATTTTATACTCCATCTTTGTGAGACGGAACCTGAAGAATGCAAAAGGGAAAAGTGATGTTTCAGTTTTTTTCTTTCTTGGGGACCAGTCGAGCTGCGGAGTTTTGTATAGTGAAGAGAGTGGGGATGGGGGGGGTAGGCACCCAAAAGAGAATTACATAGTCTAAACGTGAAAGAAAGAGGAAAGGACAAATTGGAAGTCGCATCATGGGATACTTGCGAATCGCGCTTAGCACCCAAATTTATGTGCAAGGGCGGGGAGGGCTGGGGAATGAATTTTTTCATAGAGAGGTGTTGTCAAGAACTACTCCTAAAAAATTTACAGAGTTGGGCAAAGGAAAGAATTTCCGAATTCTTTTGAAGTTTTTTTTGATAGAGGAAAATTTTGTTGGGCCCCCCTGTTTAGCATGGCTTCGGTTTTATGGCATTAAGTTGTAACTTGTTCTGAGTCATCCCGTTTTGAATGTCTTTAAGGCAGTAGGGGAAAATTTTCAGGAGGGGAAACCCAAATTTTTTAAAGTATCGCTGCATGAAATTGAGTTTCACGGATAGAAAAGAGATCAATAGGGTGGTTGTTTAGTATATGTGAGAGTGGAGCAGTGTAGAGAGTAAAGAGAACAGGCCAGGACTGATCCCTGCGGGACTCCACATTCCATTTTGACAGGTTTTGATTGAATTTTGTTTACCATAACTTTTGGAACCGGTCTGTGAAGTATGAAGTAAACCGGTGAGGGCTTGTCCCTTTTAATCCCAAAACGTATTTTGGAGGCGAGAAAGAAGAATTGAGTGATCTAGGTATCAAAGGTTGCAGATAAGTCAAGAAGAGTGAGAGGGAGATTTTTCCTGCACAGAAGCAAGTAGAAGTGTATCTAAAGTATGGACTAGGGTGGTTTCGGTGCTGTGGTTGGGGCGATAGGCAGACTGAAAAGTGGGAAGGAGATCATTGGAATGAAGGTGACTGTGAGCTGTTTGAGAAAAACTTTTTCAGACTTTAGAGAAAAAGGGGTAAGTTTGAGACAGGCCTATAATTCTTCAGAATGTTGGGATCGAGGTCGTGCTTTTTCAGTAGAGGTGTGACTATTGCTGTTTTAAGAGTGATGGAAAATTTCCTGACTGAAGAGATGATTTTTACTTTTTTAGTGATAAAGGCACAAGTTGTGGAAGGCATTGTGAGAAAAACAGGAGCAGGTTTGGGATCAAGGTCGCATGATTTATAGTCATTTCCCTTCAGAATTGTCATGATTTCTTTTTCACTTGGGGGATGGAAGGAAAGAGAGGAGTGCCTGTGAACGGGGGGTCAGGAGGCGCAGGCTGGAATTGAGTTTGATCAAGTCTGGAGGTATGTTTCGAACTTTGTCTGAAAAGAAGGCAGAAAATATGGATTGGAAGTTCAGCCCGGCTGTGGGTGTTAGGCGAGGAGTTGTTTTTGCAGATCCAAGGAGATTTGGGGTTGAGGGAAAAAAGAGATTTTATGGATGTGCACAGAGAATTTGGGGAAGAGTAGTAGACTGTCTTTGCTGAATGGATTAAGAGTTTGACTTTGTTTATTTGTTTTCGGAAAAGTGTTTGTTGATTTGGGGTTTTTTGACTTCCACCACTCCCGTTCTAGTTGCCGGCGTTTGCCTTCGCTATCAAGATGTCTTGGGTATACCATGGCGCACAGGGTCTGTCAGGGAGGAGATGATCAGTAGGAGGTGCATGCTCATCAAGCAGTTGGCGGAAAATAGTGTTATAGTGATCAGAGAGGTCAGTGTGGTCAAGGTTTGGGGAAAAACGTACGGAAGTTTGGGGAAGAGAAGGTAGAATGTCAAAGGGCCCTTAAGATTGCGACGAGTAACAATTTCTTCTTTCTGACAGGTTTTGTGATGTTGAGATGGAAAAGAATGGCGGAATGATCAGAATGCAGTTCGTCGGTGACAGAAACAGATGTGACAAGATTGAATGAAGCATTAGTAATCAGCCAGTCTAAAATATGACCAATCTGTGCGTTGCTTCGTTTACCAGTTGAGAGAGAGAATGGTTGGACAGAGAAAGAGAAAAGACGTTTGACATCTGGAAGAAAACTGGTTGTCGAAATGGAAGTTGAAGTCACCAGAATATAGTTTAGTGGGAGAGAGGCTGTAGTGGTCGAGGAGTGACTGGAATTCTTGGTGAAAAGAGAAGATGTTAGGTTGTTTTTTACGGCTGGGAGGTGAACGGTAAAGGCAGCAGATAGTAATAGAGTGGCCAGTAGGTTGAGATTGATTTCGCAAACTTCAAAGGATTCATGTGAGATTGAAGGTTGTGACTGAAAGAAAGAGAAAGGTTCCAATATGTCTTTGAGAAAGATGGCAATCCCACCCCCTCGAGAGGTCGGGGGAAAGAAATGGTTTTATATCCAGGAGGAGTCAGTGTTTTATTTTTGGCTCATGGGCCCTGTGGTTTAAGCCAAGTTTCGGTGAGGAAGGTTAAGTCAATTTTTTTTTCAGAGATGAAATCAGATATGTAGTCGGCTTTTTCCATTTGGACAGACAGACTGCACATTGAACAAACAAACTTGAAGGAGATCTGAAGGAGGTGGAGAGGTTGAAGATGAAAGTGGTGAGTTTGGACAAGCATCAGAGGAAGAGGACGAAGGCGATGGTGGAGATGCGGCTAGCGGAAGAACAGACAAGAGTTTGGATGGTGAATCAGGAGTAGAAGATGGTGAAAGAACTGTGCTAATCAGGGGATTTGGTTTTTGAAACACATCATGATATGCATCATAATCATCAGAACAAAAAAACAAAAAACAAAAAAATTCATTTCATTTTTCAAATTTGACAGACACTGCAGCCGAGTGGTTCAGACAGTTTGACTTCAATCTCACGAGTCTATGAGGTCGTGGGTTCGAATCTCAGCGGCATCTGAAGAATCAAGCGTGGGGATTTGTACAATCTCCCAGGTCAACTTGAAGGGCAGACCTGCCAGTGCCTGAATTTCCTTTATGTAGTTACACATGCAGAAGACCAAATTTGCATGTTAAAGATCCCATGATTCATGTCCGTGTTCGGTAGGTTATAGAAACATGAGCATACCTAGCATTCATCCCATGAGCCTTAACGCGACTGCCAACATGGTGGGCAAAAACGGTCACATACACACAATCTCCTCACCATTGGTGAATATAGGAGCTCTAGCCAAGGAACAAAAATAAATTACCTTGTTTAAATCATTTCGAGGATAATGACGAAGCAATCATGGGATTTTTTAACACTCACGCATTATAAAAAACAGGCGAGAACCAAACCAAGAACAAAAAACAAAACAACAAACCAACCAACAAAACAAAAATGCAGTCACTTTACAAGCCATTCAGTTCTATGGGTAAATCAAAATCCCGACAAAACAAAACAGAAACCCTGTCCAAATTAATGCTCCGAGCACAAAACACACTCACCTGTGCCAGAGCCCCAATGTACTTCTCAAAGCGCTTCAGATTCAAGTGTCCACCTTCATTCAGGTAACCTGGCAGACAGAAAAAAAAGGTACACAGCTGAATGGCAGCTCCTGCTTTGGTTTTCATTGCTTCATTCATAGGATGAATTGTAATAGTTAAAACTGAGCTTTCTGAATTATGGTACCTCACACTTCTTAATAGTAAAATTTGTATGAAAATCTAAAGCCCACATTCTGTGTTGATTAAACATGTGACGTTCTTTGTCTGATGATAAGTGTATATATGCATTTTCCTCTGAAAATTATGTCAATGGCTTCAGGTGAATATAATTCTAAGTCCAGAACATTCTGGGTTAATCCCCTCATAGCATTGATCTGGTTAAGTCAGAATTCTAAGGAGTTTGTATCATAAAGGTGCCCATACCTATTCATTTCCATTGGCTAGAATATGTCAGAAAACCTATAAATTAGAAACTGTCATTTACAGAAGCGAAAGAGAAATGAGAATGAGCATATGGTCACACATCTGGAAAGTAACAGAGAACACAGACACAGAGTGAGAACCAGCCACCTTGGTGCAGTGGTTACTGCATTGGATTCCTGACTGGCAGGTCATGAGTTTGAATCCCAAGAAGAGTCATAGGTTTTTTTTTACACTCTGGCCAACTCCTACCTGGAGTGGAATGTAAATGTGATTTAGGTTCACTGGCAAGACTGGGACCACACAGTTGAGCATCGCCTAATTTACAGACGCAATTTTGAGAATGCTGCTCTAAACACACACTGTTATTTGAGAACCATAAAACACAGTTTTCTCATTCTGAACATCAACTTTTGTCATCAGTTCATTACAGCGTTCTGAAAGAATAAGCATTTGTTCATCAGAGCCATGATAAACACTCTCTCTCTCTCTCACTCACACACTCACAGTCACACACACACACACACAGACACACACACAAAAAATGTCAATTAATCAAAACCCATGACACACACTTCACTGAACATCTTCACAGCTTCTGTCTCCTCACCGTCTAAGGAAGGCAAGACCTCAGAGTAGGTCCTCCACAGCAGAGGCAGGGCATCGTGGTGAATGTGGAGATGAGGTAGATGTGGGATGAAGTCATTACCCACCAGGAAGCCCATCAGAATCCAATCGTCGATGATGTTCTCCAGGTTGTACTCAAACGGCAGTTTGTCCTGTTGGAGAAAGAGAGCGTTTCCTACTGTTGGAATGGGTGGTATACAACGTGTCTTGGATGAATTTTGTTGTTTCTTCATTCATGACTGTATTGTACTTGGACACCAGAAAACATGCTTACATGCGTGCCCACCTACAAGCTCACCTGCACATGCATACACGGATGCACACATGCTCACACACACAGCATGACACACACACACACACTGACACATACACACACAATCACACACACACACAAACACTGACACATAAACACAATTACACACACACACACACACACACACACACACACACACACACACACACTCAAACACACATACACACACAGTCTTAAACATTAGTGTACACACCCTCAGGGCAGAGAACTCATAATCCAGATATTCTCTCATCAAAGACAGATGCAGAAGGTGGAAGGTAGTCTCCTCAGGTGTTGCAGGCCTGTAAACACATACACACACAAAACAGAAAACCTGAGTTTTACCACAACACAGTCAAAATAGTTCTATGTAAAACATTAAAACACTTTGCCATCTGCTTTTGTTGTTGTTTCGTTTCGGGGGCTTTCACCCCCTCTTTTATTAGTTTGGTTTCTTTCTTTATGTGTGTGTATGTGTGTTGAATGACTAATAAAGAATAAATGTTAAATTAAAGATAACCGTAAGTTCTATTAATGAACCATTTTCAAAGTGCTGAATAACGAAATTGAAAGCAAAGATACATACAAAATTACACCATACTAACATGTAAAGGTAAAGAAATTCTCATAACCTATGCAGACGTTGGGGGGTGAGATGTCAAGACCTCAGCTTCTCTAGGGAACCACCATATTGAGGGCAGTGCCCAGCTTTTCTCCCCCACTGCTTTACATTCCCTGACCCCAAAGAGAGAATATACCCATTTACAGCTGAGTGAACTGGGGAACTGTATTGAAGCCAAGGTGCACAAATAGTCTCCCATCTGCGAGGCAACCATGCTCAACACTACATAGCCTTAGCCTGGGGAAAGCCAGTGCTCCAACCATTGAGCTATTCCATCCCATTACACATACACAGTAAAAGAAATCACAAAGTTTTAAAATGTGAATAATCTGCTTTTAGATTTTAGTGTAGGTCTGGAAAATTTCTAATCAGAGAAAAAAAAAGCTGAAGGGAAAAAAAGGACGAAAAAAAGAAAGGAACCACAATATGTTCTTATTAGAAGAGCAAGAGTTTTCTCTTCAGAGTGGTAAATGATGTAACCCCTATTAGTGCTTTCCCTTGATAGTTTTTGTTTATCACTTTGCTTGCTGCATTCTTTTCACAAATATGTTCCACAAGTCTTTAATCTTTAAAAGCAAAATACTTTTTTGAATTTTGGGATTTTTTTGGGGGGGGGAACATGCTAACACAATCATTACACATGAGCTTTGGTCCATAACTGCATTTTTTTTATATAACATTTCAATATTGCTGCATGGCTACTGCTAAAATGAAAAAGTAAAACAGTTAACAAGTGATAACTCACCTTTTGTTGCTGTTCTGTTTGCCACCAAAACGCACTTCCTCTCTCAGCAGGGCAAAATGAGGCTCGTGAGAGGTCAGACCAAGCATGATCTGTAAAATAATGTGTAATATACATAAAGCAACACAATAGAAAATAATGTAAAAAAAAACGGTGGACAAATGGTCACATACACAGACCTCACCATAGGTTAACCTCGAAAGTTCCAGCAAAGGAACGAAAAGAAAAACCAAACCTAAATCTGAAATAAAGTTAAACAGAATAAGCTAAAAATAGATCAAACTGAACAGAAATAGCAAAGGATTTAAAAAAGAGAGAGGGAGAGAGATAGAGATAGAGAGATAAAAATATGAACTGAATGGCTTCAAACAACAATATCTTGAAGCTAGACCAACAAAAAACAAGCTTGGCTGACAGTTTCCTCCAGGTTGGTCTGCTGTTAGCCTCTCGCAGCAACACAGCTTAGACTTTTCTTTTAACCAATTTCACTGTGATGCATCCAATCATTCTTTCTATGGGACAGTATTTAACGCTTGCATCATCAGTCCATCTGTTTTCACAGAAATCCCTAGTGCCAGCCATCTTTCTACAAAGACACAAGTTCTATACCCATGTGTCTTTCAGATGAGACTATAAACCAAGGCCATGTGTACAAACGCATGCAGAATATCTTGCTAACAGGTTCACACTTGATCTGCGTTTCAGATGAAGCCATGCATGCTCATAAGAACAGAAGACAAAAATAACACCACATGCACACTGGTGTCATTCTTAGACATCATCCCGGGACGTTGGAATGCAGCTACTTTCATGCTGGGCAAAAACGGCTACATATGTGAAAATCTCATCAATGGTGAACCTCAGAGCTCTAGCCAAGAAACACAAACAAATAAAATAAAATAGCAATCCTGTATAGAAAAAAATCAATAACAATACAAATGAAGAGTCCTCAAGCACAGCAAATAGTTCCCAGTCACGCACATGAGGAATCCCGAAGCACTGGCATTCGCTCATTTCTCTTTTTCATCAAAAATGCAATATAACATACTGTGACGTCACTCTACTACGCTGTATTTTTTTATGTCTATTGTGAGCTACTGATGTTACAGAAAATGTTACATCATTGCCAAATGTGTTAATCCTGTCAACAACAACAAAAAAAGTGGCCCAAAATTAAGAATTCTGAAGATACTGTGTCAGAGCAGAAGAAGCAGAAGAGTGACTCATACCAAATCAGCATCCAGGCCATAGAGACAGTGTCGGGTGTTGGGGTCGTGTCCAGGCTGAGATCGAGAGTAGCGGATGAAGTCCATGACCTTGTGTTCTCCTTCTCCTGGAGTCTGCCATCATCATACCAACCAGTCATCATATTGTTAACATGACAGCAATACACATCCTACCAATCAACATGCAGCTAACACTTTGAACATGGCACCCTTTCCCCGAAGTGAACAGTTCAAATTTCATGCATAAAAATCTGCTTTAAGTGTAAGTGGTATATAATGGTACATTGCAGAACAACAACAAAAATAGAAAGTACTGTACAATACAACATAATACAAACAATACAAAATGCAAAAACAAAATACCATACCATACAATCTGCTACAATACCACACACCACCAAACCATGCCTTACCATACTCTACCATACCATACTATACCACATGATACAATACCACAAAGCAAAATACCATACCATACTCTAACATACATATGATTTGTTGCTTTACAAGATTCAGCGCTATATAAATTCCATACATTATTATTATTATTATTATTATCATTATTATTATTATACCATCCACTACAATACCACACCACACCACACAATACCATACCACACCATACTACGTTACACAATACTGCACCACACCACACTGTACCATACCACACTCACTACAACACCACACAAAACAAACAATAAAGCAAGTGTTGTTGCTTCAATCTTCAAGCGATCTTGCCCTCACCTCATGGCCAGACAAAATGATCTTGGGCCCCTGCCACAGGGGGTCATGGGTGACCTTGTTGACCACAAAGTACTTCAAGTGGTCCTGAAGCCGCTTCATGAAGGGAGTGCCTGCCACACAGCACACAAAATATATGACTGATTCACCTCACCTCAAAATGAAACCCAGTGTGGTAATGCCCGCATCCAGTGTCTAAACTATCCAAATCTACATGAATGCACACGCATGAGCATGTGCATGCATACACACACACATATCATATTCAACACACACACACGTACACTCACACATGCACATATACCCATGCACCCCCACATGCACACACACCCACACCACACCCCCACCATCATCATCACATCATACACAATACACACAAACACACACACATGTACCCATGCACCCCCACATACACACAAATGCATACACACTATTTTACAGGAGTAGCCACAGTTAATCACATTCCCCAATGGTGACATTTTGCATAAGTGACCATTTTTACTCACAATTAAGGTAGCCATATTCTGACTTAGGGGATAAGACTTCTCATTTAAAATGACAACTTTAGAATCAAATCATATTTCTCAAGACCTCTCACCTGGAGTGATACAGTTGGAATCAAATCGTTTTTCTGTAGGCAGCTGTTCTCCCCTCTCCACAGCCTGTCTGATCAGCTCCTCTGCCTCCCGGGCTGACCTGAAACGTCGTCCTCTCTGCTGGTTCATTTTAGCTCGGGGAGCCACACCATCCACAGCCATGAAGAACACTTTCCTTGGCTTGATCATTCGGAACAGGAACTGCAAGTGCAATCATAATTTATGGGTCATCAGACAAATGTTGGTTAATTAAGTATGAATTAACTTAGATCTCTGTCGACTTGAGTAATAATCAACTTAGCAGCTGATTATGAGAGAGGGTTTCTGGAGAAATGTTGAGTTAATCACTCACCCACCCCACCATCCCCAGGTGGGTGTCTAAGACTAACCCAAAGAGTCGGGCTCTGCAACTAAACTATCAATTAAACATTAATGTCAGTAGGGAGCTCAGTTGGTGATGTCCTGTGTTTGTTGAATGACTGTGCATAGATTGGTTTTGCAGATCTATTCTATCTTTGAGTCCTTCTGAAGACTATCTATAGACCGAGGTTCCATGTGCAAACACATGCAGAATATCTTGCACACAAAGTTAAAACCCATTCTGCTTTTCGGAAGAGCAGATCATTGTGTGCCGGTGGGAATGGATGACAAACTTTACAAAACTGCATACACACAGGGACTGGATGTAGAAAAGCACATGAATACTTATTCCATTATCCTCAAATTAAATAAATATCTGGTAGTATATAGTCATCAAGAGTTTGTTCTAGATCTATACATGTCTAGAATATGCTGATTTAGAACAGGCACAGGTCTCTTTAACCTTTATCATGGCAGTGAATGACTACTGACTAGTCTCAGTCAGTCTTCACGCTCGCTCAGTTTTCTTTCTAAAAAAAGTAGTCAGATCGGATATTTTGGTACTTAACTTTTCCTACATGAGCATACTCTGTCTCATAATCTGCAACATGAAACACACACACAGACACACACACACATACACACACACACACACACACACACAATCAACACAAGAAAAAAATACAATAATAACTAAAAAAAAGAATGTTACCTCAATGTAATGGCAGATGTCTTTGAAGATCTGTTCTTCGGTGATTCTGAAGTGAGGGTTGTCATCTTCTGGATGTGAGCACACATGAACGATGCCATTCATGTCCAGATACAAGTTGTCAAAATCAGGAAGCTGCACAGAACAATGTTTTCATTTTATTTGACTTCCCTTCAAAAATGAAAAAAGAAACTCAAGGAAGAGCTGTCTACAGATGACCAAGAGAAGAAGACCCTGTCCAGCAAGTGTTTCAATTTTAATTCCTTCAAAAACACACTCCAAAGCTCTATCATGCAAAAATCCATGCTGAAGCAAGTTAGATACGAATCCATGAGCACTATTTAACAGACAGTGTTAAACTTTATTTAAACAGTGAGAATTGACATACTGTATACAAATTACAACATATCAATATCATTTAATTCATTATTGCTATTTTTTTTAAAACACCTAAAAATGTAAAATTGAACACTTAACACACCATTTGAAAACACTTTTTTCTCCTGAAAAAGGAAGACAGGCTGAAAACACTGAGCCTGAGACAATAGCTGGTAACTCCCCAAAAAACTCTGCAGGAAAGCATTTCTTGACCAATACAAATTTCTATCATTCATATTCATAAATAATTAATTATTTAGTTATTTCTTCTTCTTCTGCATTCCCTTATTCAGTTAATCAGGAAGGATGTGAAGTGATTGGTCGTCTTCTAGGATCTTCTAAGTTGTAACTCTGCAGAAGGTGTGCCTGTTGGCCTCAGTCAACAACTTCTGACTTCAGAGTTCAGTAGTTCAAGGCAGCTTGTAGGAAAATTATCCATATATTATAAAAATTTAAACTTCAGGGAAAAAAGCCAGGGAATATTTGTCAGAATATTTCCAAATAATGAAGATGAATGGACTGGGTAGCCAAACAATATGCAATATACCAATACTGGCAATACGCCAATAGGGAGACAGCATAGAAACAAGAAAAAAAATAAACAACTTTCACTGTTTAAGAGTAACAGAAAAAAAATTCTAGCAACACCACATACCATCCAGAAGTATAAGTAAAATACATACTGAAGTCTGAAGGAATGATTTACATCTACTTTAGTCTACACTAAGTTTGCACAATTAATTACAATCAAGAACTGCACAAATAACTTGTATTTAAATTAGTAGTAAAGACCAAATCTCTAAGTCTAATGGCAGGGGGGGGGGGGGGGGGGGGGGGGGGGGGGGGGGGAGGGGAGGGGGGGTAGATTGAGCAAGGGAATGGGGACTGGACAGTCGAAGTGAATTGCTCTGTTTGTGAGATAATGAAGTATTCTGAATCAAAAAAAATTTTAAACTGTGAAATACTAGATTCTACACTGACATTGTGACAGAGCTACTCAGCCTACTGGTTAGAGTCCAAAACTAAAGAAAGTTATTTAAACTGGAGAGTGTGTCAAGACTAGAGGATGCAATGCACCTTATATTGTTATAAAGAGGTGATTTAATTTTAACTTTAAGAGTATCCAGTAGGCCTATACTGGATGTATGAGATCATACATGTCAACTAACCTACAGAGGACATGATCTATCAGTATCAATCATGAACTTATCATGAAGTTATGAGCTCTCTTAAAATTAACCTGTACAGCACAAACAGCAAACTGCAATGGGCCATGATCATGGCGTTGCATAAGTCAGGTTCAACATCAATAACTATTATTGTAACTTTAGGGAAAAGTGACTCCTTTTCACTTGGTAGGGTCCCTCAAGTGTCTATTTTACAGTCCTTTGTGTGATTAGCATTACTAGGAGTGATGATGATCTGGAAAGGAATGTTGCTGACATGAACCTGAAGGAGTCAGTTGTAGGAAGTGATAGGCTAGTGTCCTAGTGACCAACATAAGATGATGAATGAAGTGGAGTCTTATCTCACACTTCTAATGCCTTTAACACATGTTGCTTTGCCTTGTTGTTCATTCTGTTCTGTGTCTCTGCCATGAAAGGGGTGTAGTTGATGAAAAGTAGAGGGTGAGGTGGCTTACCTGTCAGGGAGTTTTTTCAATACAATTTATGGGATATCTCCTGCTACATACTAGGTAATGTCTTTTTTGTTTTTTTGTATCATATTCTACATTGTCTCTACTTTCCAAAAATGTATAGGTTTACCTATCTAGTGTTAATCATAAGCGTGTAAAAACCCTAAAACTTAGTAAAACAGAACAAGATAGCCACAGCTAAAAATTCTTGGTTTTAAGTGCAATTCCTGTGAGCGCCAATAATTATATCCAGCAGTGGAAGGGTTAAAAATCACATCTTCATGTTGAAACCACTGTTTAGAGATAAGATACTGTTTGCTTGGAGAAAATCTCCCAGAAAACTGAAATCAAACTTGATTCCTGAGTCAACCTGTATTGGCCATCATTCTATGGTTTGACAGTGTTTACCATCCACTGGAGTGTATTCAATTTCAAAGGGAAAAAAGTTAATTCCTCAAGAACACAAACCATGACTGAGTTAGGCCATAGCGTTCTACATTTAGAGCAACTTCTTTCAACGCCTCGCGTATTACATGATTCACTTTGTATATGTCCTGTAGACCTTCACACAACCATTGATCATATAACCAGCTTCATGACTCTAGAGAATTGCAAGATCGACTCTGTAATTATGGAGAAACCGGTCACAATAAGTGATTTATTTGTTTCTGGGTTTTTAAACCATGGATAATCTGGCTCCAGCGCTCCAATTCAAATGGCCCCAAATTACATAAAATAAGTTCTAGTCTTCTACACACAATGTTTTGCCTCTTTGGTGCATGGTTCATGCCAGAGACTGAGGGAGTGCAAACTTACTTGGAATTCTTTGACAACTTCACTCAGGCAAGGGTAGCGCTCACTGATCCATCGATAAAACTTTGGAACACCCATTTTGATTTCACTAGCTTTTCCAACTACAACTTTTCACACAGTGACTAAAATATTGCAATCAGTTTGCACATATTGACGAAACTGTACAGAAGTCTTGACTCTTGACCTCGCTTTCGAGGAAAACTGCTTCAATGAGTTTCTAGATTGAAGAGCTACTTCCTGTTCCTGTTCATAGCAATTGAATGCGAGTTGTCTTGGGGAGACTGTCTGCTACTGAGGGGTTGAAAACGCTAGATTTTTGTTCACAATGGATTACGCTATGCGGCTTGTTCCCGAAAGTGTGAAATCACTACCAGTACACATGGTATTATTTTTATTTAATTTCTTTCAAGGACGAAAGGTATTATGTATTGCATGATTCTTGTTCCATCTGCTGTTCAACCGAACGACACGTCAGTTTTCTGGGAAGATGACGTTCAACACCACTAGTCTGTAGTCACTAGGGTAGCGAATCGCAACGACACTCGCCAGCTTTTTGAAAGCAACAGTCATAACTCTACGCATCAGATTGATATCATATGTTTGTAATAAGTCAGAATCCGAGAGGCCTCGTTGGTAGAGTGCAGTATGTCATGTGGTTAAATGAAAATTTATAATATCTAAAACTAGTAAAAGTGGATCAAATTGAGTCTGCTGAAGAAACAAACCTTATAAATAGGCTTATGGAATTATGATACTTGATAGACCTATAGATCTATCTACATGCACACATTCTTATTCCTCAGTCAGTCAGCATGTAGGCCTACAAGGCAATATATTGAACTGAACTAATGACACTTAGACCATGCATGAGCTGAGCTCCATGGATGTTTCATTGTTTGTAAAGTCTTCTCATGTATTGATGAAGTACCAGTGACCTGGGTTTAGTTATTGGCCCACTGCTTCAATCAACATGAAACGCAAGCAAGTCTTCATAGTTTCTTTCCAAGTGTATACTATACAATATACATGCATAGATCTGCCATTAAGACTATTTTGTATTATATATATATATTGTATATATATATATATATATATATTATATATTATATATATATATATATATGAATATATATATTGAATGAAAAGAACTAAAACGTCTAAAACGGTGCAGAAAATTGGAGAAATACTCAATGTGAATGCTAATCCAAAGTTGCAGAAAAGTGAAATGCACAATGCAATCACATGTTTGCACAACCACATGTGCACATTGAACAAGCATGACACACACACAGTGACACACACACACAGTCCACACACACACACATGACACACACACACACATCACACACACACACACACACACATACACACATGCATAAGTCATTCAGATCCTTTAAAATTGTGTTATGACTTATGTTCAACTTGTTTTCTCTTACACAAGGATTTGAAACTTTTCTTTTGACGTATAAAAGCATCTAAATTTCCCTGAGAGTTTGTGTGTCCAGAACTCTTCAGTAAGTAATATTTAACTTGTTTACTTTCGTCACAATCATTATCCCACCATGGTGGCTGAGAGTGAGCTTTAATATTTTTCTTCTGCCTGAATTTCATTGTTTCTGCAGCACTCTGTATAAAAGAGATATAAACTTTGCATGCTTCATCAATATTTCTACACAGAGCTGCAGTAAAATGTTCAAACACAATCTGTACACTGTCAAGGAGATTACTTTGAAATAAACCGGCACTGTCATCTTTCCACACGCATTTTGATATTTCCTCTAACTCTATGTCTTCCTCACGTGTTTCTTCATAAGACTCTATGGAAAAAGAAATGACAATTGGAAAATGATCTGATTCACATCTACTTGCAACAAACATGTCATCGACAAGTTTAAACAAGGAAAATGAACAAATGAAATAGTCAACAATACTCTAGTGTCAGACAAGGTTGTATGTTGAGTCCCCTATTATTTTCGATGTTTATTTCTGAACTAGAATCAGATCTCACTGGATCAGATACTCAAGGCATAGATGTATTTTCTGAGCCACTCAGCATACTCTTACTTATGTATGCAGATGATATTGCTTTAGTTTCAGATTCAGTTGTAGACTTGCAGAAAAAGATCAATTGTTTGGAAAATTATTGTAAGAAATGGGGACTTTCTGTAAATATGGACAAAACTAAAGTAGTCATTTTTAAAAATGGTGGATTTATTAAGAAGTCTGAAAAATGGTGTTATTTAGAAAAGCAGATACAAGTACTGAAGTAGAATCTAGTTATAATTATCTGGGTGTGGTTTTTGGCTCAACATTGAACTGGTCAAAATGTATCGAAAATCTCTCTGGAAAAGCATTGAAGGCTGTTGCTGGTATCAAAAGATTGTACTTCAGGTTAAAGAATCTTCCAGCATCTACAGTTTTTAGTATTTTTGATACAAAAGTGAAACCAATCCTCCTCTATGGTTCTGAAATTTGGGGTTTTCAGCAGTATCATGATATTGAAAAAATACAGGTAAAAAAAAACTAAAAATTTGCAAAATGGTCCTGGGGGTTGGCAGAGATGTAAAAAATAATATTTGCCTTGGCGATTGTGGTAGATATGATAGATATCCCATTTTTGTTGACACTGTTACCAGAGTAATCAAATATTGGCAAAAAATTTTGGATATGCCTGATCATAGATATCCCAGACAATGCTACAATATGTTGTGTAGGCAGGATGAAGCAGGGAGAATAAATTGGGTAACACATGTTAGAAAGATTTTATGCACCCATGGATTTGGTTATGTTTGGACAATGCAGAATTGTGGTAATTCTTCATCCTTCATGAAAGAATTCCAAATACGAATACAAGATGTGTACCAACAAAAATGGCATGACTCTCTATCACCCGATTATTTGTAGAGCAAATTATGTATGTGAAGTACTCAAGTAGAATCTTTAGAATACCGTAGAGCTATATGTTTACTGAGGTCAAACAGATTACCTTTAAATGGAATTTCACGTTATGGCAAACCGATTACTGATCCATTCTGCTCTCAGTGTGATGGCCAACAAATTGAAGATGTTTGTCACTTTTTACTTGTATGCCCAAAATATGCTGTATTGCGAAGAAAATGTATTCCTCTGTATTACTACAGATTTCCATCGAATCTGAAAGTGCAGCTTCTTTGTATGAAACACTAAACCTAGTTTGATGTTTAAAGTTGGATTATTTCTTACTAAATGTTTAGATATCAGAAGTAAGGATGTTCACCTTACAATATGAAAGTATATCATTAACTGTTGTTCCTATGGGCCATATGGCTTGCAAAAACTGAATTAAAATTATTGTTATTGTTATTACACACACACACACACACACACACACACACACACACACACACACACACACACACACACACAATGTGACACATGTAGCAGCATGAGTACATGTATGCATGCATACATTATGCATGTATGTAAATTGTGATGATGTATGTACACATGTACACACACATGCCTGTGCATGACACTCAAGAAACACAACAACTGTATGCATGCATTCTCTCTCTCTCTCTCTCTCTCTCTCTCTCTCTCTCTCTCTCTCTCTCTCTCTCTCTCTCTCTCTCTCTCTCTCTCCCTCTCCTCTCTCTCTCTCTCTCTCTCTCTCTCTCTCTCTCTCTCTCTCTCTCTCTCTCTCTCTCCTCTCCAGCTCACTCTGATTAAAATCAGTGGCCTTTGAAATCTGTAGATAAAGTAAATTTTAAATAATAATGATAATAATTGTTCTTTGATAATAACCATATCAGAGTTCACCAGGTGGAGTTTCCAGACTGAGTGAGTTTTGAATTTCATCCAGGTGTAATAAATTAATGTGGGTGGTAACTGCGGCCTCAGAACTGAGAGGGGTGAACCATGCATGCAACCTGGGTTAATACTATAATAGTTATAAAATACGTCTATTTTATAGGCCTTGTCTATAGACGGAGTGTGATACGTTTACTTTTATTAAATACTAATTGCCTTTTCTGTGAAGAGCAATTTGGCATTTTTAATGCTTTTCAATCCTCACCCGTTCCTGGATGAGGGACATTTTGTGGTAACTGGTAAGACAGCAGTCTAGAGATATTATACAAGTTTTAGACTAGTGGTATACTATATACTTATAATATAGTCATGGACATTTTGGGGTGAGAGGGCAGTCTCTATAGCCTAGTACTTAAGTACTAGTACTTAGTATCCCTGGACATTTTGTGCTGAGACAGCAGTCTCTATAGACAATTATATTATATTATACTGTATAGAGGGACACTTTGGCCGTTTGGGGTGAGCCATACTACTATTACTACTCATGGAACTTTTTAAACTGAAAAGTTCCTGATTAACACAGTGATTTGAATCAACCTAATAAAATAGTAAATTAGTGCTATCTGACTTAAATCTCAAAGGGAAACAACAACGAACTGGAATATTTAAACTGTTCAAGAAAGATTACACACACACACACACACACACACACACACACACACACACACACACACACACACACACATATATATATATCATAATTATGTGTGTGTGTGTGTGTGTGATTGTGTATTATTATATATATAAAGATTAATTTGGCAGTCTTTTTCTCTGTCTTTTTGTCCATCTAGGTGGATACATGTACATTTCAGCTAGTATGTTTCTGTTCTTTAATTAAAAAATAATGAATCTACATTTAATCAGTTTGAATGTATTAATATTTAAACTTTAATATTAAATTTAAACTACAAATTTATTAACATTTCCACTGTTCTTATAAGTTATATATTTAAGATTAATTTATAATAATAATAATAATAATGTATGGAATTTATATAGTGCTGTTTCTTTTTTTATATCGAGGATATTGGAATATACACACATGTGCTTTCTTACAAAAGTTACGTCCAGTCCCCGTGTGTATGCGGTTTTGTAAATTCTATCATCTGTTCCCACCGGCACACAATGGCCTACTCTTACGAAAAGCGGAACAGGATTTAACGTGTGCGCAAGATGTTCGGCATGGGGCATGGTTTATAGTCTCATTCAAAGGATGAGACTTTTTCTCTGTATGTTTGTCTATAGATGGATGTATTTCAGCTTGTATGTTTTTGTTCTTTAAAATATAATATTTAACTACAAATTATTTATGAAAGTATAATATATGCCAATAATGGGAATATATGGGGCAGGATATCATGGTGGCTACACATAGACCATTGAAATCGTGATTTGACAGTCCTTTTTTAAGCTAAGTGCTACCAACGTAACCAAGCCTCCTGTTTAACTTTAACTGTCAAGGGTTTTTTTTTCCCTTGAGTTAACATTTATACCAATTCCACTCCCCCAAAAGTCCTTCAGGTGGTACTGTAAAGTAAACCAAGGTCCCATGTACAAAAGCACACAGAACAACTTACTTGTGCACTTGTTAAGACCTGTTCTGCTTTTTGGAAGAGTAGACCATTGTAGACCTGTGTAGATGACAAAATTTCAAAAATGTGTTGTTTTTACTAATTTTAGACATCATCCCTGAAGTTCGAATGTGGCTACCTGAATACCTAAATGGCTGCATCTCTAAAATAAAAATCTCACCATTAGTGAACCTCAAAGCTCTAGTCAAGGAACCAAAACACCACAGTGGCCTAAGTAGGATGGTATTGGTAGATATATCATTATGATTATATGATATACAGTGGTAGTTTCTTTAGCGTTGTAAAGGGATAAGGTTTAGAATGAAAAGGTTTATAAATTTATATAATATGATTAATATCTAAAATTAAAGACACTTTGATTTGGAAATATCATTTTCTTGACTTAAGATTGGTAAAAAGAATGTGTATTGATCACTGATCAACATGTCTGTGTTTCAGGATTTTGTTGGTCAGAAAAAGGCAGAGAGGATGTTCCAGTTCATCATTCTGTTGTTTGGGGTAAGTTGCTTCCATGTAGTGTTCATTTTACTTCAAACTGGTTAAACTTCTATATTTCCACTTTATCATTTCTTTATATCCATAGGTGATCTGCATCTAGTTATAAGAACTAAGAAGCGTACAATTTAACACATTGTCAATTTTATTACCTCATATTAGTGTTACTAAGAGTTACTGTAAAAGTGTAATGCTCGTTAATTTGCAAATTTTCATTGTTTAAATGTGTGCATATTCATGATTTAGTTTAAGTACTGCACCTATGTATCATGTCCTACCAAAGTTATCTCCCTGTTACTAGTCATTGACACAGTAGAAATTGTGCTGTTTTGGTTGTCGTTTTTTACTAATACTATACTATAGTGTGTGCGTGCGTGCATGCATGCATGCAAGCATATGTGTGCATGCGCACCCATGTGTGTGTGTATGTGTGTACATAACATGTATACATATGTATACATGCATGTATGTATCATTGTATGTGTGTGTGAGAGGTTGGTGGTGTTTCTTTTTCAAGATTGCATGATGTTGATTGACTGACTGCTGCAGACAGCGACTGATGACTGCAATGATGTCTGGTTTGACTTTCAGGCGGTGGGCTTTGTCTGGGGCTACATCTGCCAGCAGTTCTCACAGACCATGTACATTCTCCTGGCTGGTGTTGCTCTCTCTTGCATCGTACGTTGAACCTTGCTTTTGTTTTCTTCAGGGTCAGCAGGATGGGCTTACTATGCACAATCATAAATTCATGATAGAACACCGAGTTTATTGTAAACAAGTACTTTAAGTAGTATTAGCACGAAGCTATAGACCGGCAGGTATCTAGTTTATGTAAAGAACTACTTCAGATTGTAGCATGAAGCTATAGACACACAAGCTTACGTTCAATGTGGATGATGTGTGTGCTTAAATCTTGTGTGCAAGGGGTTTCATCAACTGAATACATTTCATGAAGTTTTTAAGAATTGATAAGTGTGATAAGTCTCCTAAGGCTAAAATGATACTATGTATAGCCAAAGTTAGGGAACCCATGCAACACACTCCAGTTGACATCAAGAAATTAAACCAATTGAGATGGACGGGATAGCCTAGTGGTTAGAGCATTCACTTGCGATTAGACGGCTCAGGTTAGAGCCACCACCATTCAAGGGGATTTTCCCCCTGGAGTTAACATCAGTTCTGACTCCATTCTCCATAAAATACTTTGGATGAGACTATAAACCAATGCCCTGGTGCGAATACATGCAGTACATCTTGCACACATGTTATATTCCTTTCTCAGTTTCTGCCTTTCGAAAGAGTAGGCCATTTGTGTGAGTAAGAACGGATGACAAATAACATACATATATTCAAAAATGGTGAGTTACGGATAAATGAGAGAGAACTCTTTAGGTCCTGAAATAGTTGACTCCGGTAAACTAAAGACTTGGCGGGTGGGGTACAGCAGAATAAACATGGGTGGGTGTGACATGGTGATTGGACTGAAATGATTAATGTGGGGACAACAACACAAACATGCTACAAAAGACAAGACAAAGAGAAGTTTTTTAAAAATTGTTTTTAAAAGTAGTTCTGGAATCGTGTCGTCAGAGAAGAAGCAAGAGCTTAAGTCATGTGTTGCCAAAATGGGACACACCAGGGAACTGTGTGAGGCTCTGTTTTCTTGGGTGGTAGGTCTGGTTTCTCATTCTCCCAACATGAACTTTGCCTTCATGGTGAATTGTAAAATTTCTATAGCGTCTTTGTAGAGACTACATTCTGTACCGTTATCTTTTTTCCATTCCTTGGGTAGAGCACCAAGGTTAATCATGGTAAGAATTTTGCTCATGCGGTTATTAATATTATCCCCCCCCCCCCCACACACACACCCAATTTAGTAGCCACATTTTAACTTCAGGGATGGTGTCTAAACACAACACCTGTGTGCATGTGTTTTTTAGATTTTGTTATCCCTTCCTACCGACACTTTATGGCCTACTCTGAAAGGTAGAATGGGTTTTTAACATGAGCACAAGATTTTCTGCATGCATTTGCGCATGGAGCCTTGATTTATAGTCTCATCTGAAATACTTTTACATTCAGTTTGATTTTCTCATCAAACTGGGAAGAAAGGACAAGGCTGGGAATCAAATCCAGAACCTCACAGTTTATTTGTTAGGCAGGTGAACATCTTAACCATCCTGCCAGCATCCTTCTCCCATACTGTTTTGATTGCACTCTATAGCTTGGAGTCTGTTACAGAGACAAGAGCTTATCATTGTGCAGTGTAGTTGTATTACACTTAAAAGAACAAAATCTGGTTATATGAAAGCTGGGGGGGGGGGGGGGGGGGGGGTTGAAGGTTTTGTTTTGGGGGGTTGGGAGAGGGTGGTTGTTCCTGGGTTACAGCCTAGTTCTCTAAAGTTCACCAATGGTGAGATTTTCGCGTATGCAACCGGTTTTTGCCCACCATTAAAGTAGCTACATTTCAGTATTTGAGGATGTTGAAATTTTCACGAATTTGTTTGTGGATGTTGCAGTTGACGCTGCCACCATGGGGCATGTACAGGAAGAGCCCTCTGCAGTGGCAGAAAGCACGCCCCGAGGTGTGTCCAGGAGAAAGCCCTCCTCCTGCTGTCGCCCCTGCTGCCTCCAGTCAGCAAAAATCTAAGAAGAAAAAGTAGACATCCGAATGAAATGTCGTTTGAATTTATATCAAAATTTTTCAGCAAAGGGGCATGGGAGGTTGTTAAAGGTTGGCCGGGGGGAGGGGGGTTGTTGGTGTTTCATGTTTTGTTTTGGGTTTGTTGTTTTTTGCTTGGGATAAGTTGCTAAGGGGGTTTAGGTTGTTTGTTTGGGGTTGGTTTTGGGTTTTTTTGGGGTGGGTTGTGTTTTGGTTGGCTTTTTTTTTCATGAGGGATGGGGATGGTTTGAGGTTCTTTTTGTTTGAGTGCTTATTCTATTGGTGGTGTTGGTGCTCAGTATGTGAATGTCACTGTGACAAAGATTAGGAAATGGATGTTGTCGACCTCTGGTGTCAGGGATGTTCTGTTGCATTGTGAATATTGTGGTGATTTTTGTTTAGACCTCCTATGTGCCAGGTTCACACATTTTGGCATCTAGTTTTTATTTCTAAGCAATAGGGATGTTACCATTTAACTTATTTCTTTTTCTTTCTTCTTTTTTGGTGAAGTTATGTCACTTTTTTAATTACCTATGGTAGGATTTGTTTAGCATTGTTTCTATACTGATATAATGTATTATATAGTCAATCAAGGTGTGCATGCACATTAGCACATGCAAACAAAACATACGCAACATACACACCAAGTACATGCATTCAAACACGTGCCTGCGCACGCACACACACACACACACACAATGAAAAGTTAAATATATGTTGGTGATTAAATATTTGGATGAATCTGTATGGGAAATAACTTATTTCTGTCAGCATTTCCATTCTGCACCATTTTTTGGTTTGTTCTTGTTAAGGGTTTTTGTTTATTTCAGCGTGACTTTTGACAAGGGTAGAGTGTATTTATAAGGGAATGTTATCATTTTACACGCATTCTCAGACATTGGTGTAATCACACCTTTGATGGATGATATGATGTATTAAAATTTATGTTGTTGGAAACAAACATCGACCATTGTTTAATTCTGTTGGGCTTCAGAGCAGGTTTTTCCTTTTGTGGTGTTTGGTTGGTTGGCTGGCTGGTTGGTTGGTTGATTGGTTAGTTTTATTTTGTAAATTACATATTTTATGTACTTTGCTTTTCTTCCCAAATTTTTACTCACATTAAATTTTCTTACTCAAGCCTTCTTTGCTTGATCATTCTTGTCATATTTCTAAAGAATTTCTTTTGATATATGACAAAAACCAAACTAAGATGCTTATCACACACTTACTTGCACACACACACACATTTCCTTGTCCTTTTTTCTTGCTCATGTCACCTTTTTTTTGGCCCTTCAGCTCCAAGGTTTACTAGTACTGTAATAGTGAGATTTATGCATATGCAACTGGGTAGGATGTGGGGGGGGGGGGGGGGGGGGGGGGTTTCCAATCATTAAGGTAGCCGCATTCTGACTGCGGGAATACAGTTGGGAATTGAACCAACCAATTTTGCTACAACAGGCAGGAGATACCTCCCTGCTCGTTCCAATTTTCAACTGTTGTGGGTTGTTTTGACGTACACAACTCTGTAATCATATGGGTTGGACTGGTTTAGCATGTCCACCGAAAGACTTGACATTCTCCCATCAAACTGGGAAGAAAGGGCAAGGCTGGGAATAGAACCCAGAACATTATGGTTTACTTGTTAGTAAGTAAACTTCTAAACCATCCTGACACCTTCCTTCTTATGTCGCTATATGATAATCCACCCTTTTTAAGAATGTGAGCAGTGAGTGTCTTGTCATTTTAATGACGAGCCAATGAATGGCAAGTACAGAACCAAGATAGAGATCTTAATATAGTGCACAAGAAGATGGCACCTTGGAAAATGTTTAGAATGTGGAAACTGCTTAATCCTTGTATTTTTGCATGCATTTTCATATAAACAGCCTTGGGTGTGTGACTCAACCTCTTCAGTGCCTCATCACAGATTTTTCTGTGTGCTTCTGGTGGCCTAGAAAGTGCCCCATCATGGAAAAATCGGTGCAATTAATTTTCCTGTTGCATCAGCAGATGGATCAGCTGTTTGTTGTCCTTGGTTTAAACATTGTTTATTCAGTATACATACGTCATAAGCAGACAATACAGCAGGGGAAAGGCATCAAGCTACAGTTTATTTTAAACCTTTCATTTGTGTCTCTGTGTATGCAGCCTTGTTTCCAGGTATACCACACCAAGGATACTATTAGTGACTGTCTGCTGTCTTCAATTATTACCCTCTTTGACTTAATAAAATACTTCTGGAGAATCGATCCTGAATCACATCAACTAGATACACTACAGCATGTAGCATCTGAAAGATGAGACTAGTTTTTTGTTTGGTGGATTTTTTTTATGGAACCATTTTTGTAGTATTTTGTGCCAAGGGTTAAACAAGATTTGGTCAAAACTAAACATTCAAACTTGCATCCATCTGTTCAAATTTAAACTTTACACACGGAACACTTGGCATCCAACTGGAATGCTTTATTTCTTAAATTTACATTGCTGAAAAGTAAAATACTGTATAAAATATATCAATTTTGTAACAAAATTTGCTGTGCCTATTTCTATTTTATTTTCCCAAGAGGCCATGATAGCTGAAACCTTGCATTTTCCTAGCAAGTAGATGCCATTTCATGCAGGAATGGTTACATAGCCTGAGCCACAGCTGCTATATCACAGAAAATGGAATGATTTTTTCTTTTCTTTGATTTTTTTTAAATGCCTTTAAAAACTTAACAAGAAATGGAAGTTGAAGGTAACCTAATGAAACTGAGCAGACACCAGATCTAAATCATGTTCATGTATTGGTCCAAATGTGGTTTGAGTGCCTTACGGTAATGTTACTGTTGTAGACATCGATAATGTTTGTGTGTGATGGCACAGATACCATCAAGAAAACCTCAGCAGTTCAAAATAGGCCTATAACTACTTGGTAAAATAACTTTGGCAGTCTGAAAGATAACTGTTTGTGATGAGATTAATCTTTTAACTGTACAAAGTCTCTGTAACTGCAAAGTGGAATTAAACACAAAATGACATTTTAAGGCTTGACAAGAAGTGAGGAAGACAGACAAGCATCAGATGTGTGTGTGTGCACGTGCACACATACAAGCAGGTCTGAATTCTAATTTCTAAACAGAACAGTGTCGTGTTTCACCATCAAAACAGCATTTCATGTTACTGTTGTGTAGGCGTTCCTTTGCATCTTTCATGAAGTTTCCACTTTTTATACATTTATTTTTTAGTCTGGCCTTTAAACAAAATTGAACAGATTACTCATTAAATAAATGTTACAAACTTCATATACCAACCCCCCTCATCCTTGAGACTACTCTTCCTCCTTCCTCACCATCACATCACCCCCTGCCCCTTTACTTCTCTCCCTTTTACTGCAGTATGCCAATTCTAACAGTTTGCATAGTATTCAAACAAAATGAAGGTTTCTGTGTCTTGAATGTTGAAACTAACATTACAAGAAACAAAGATGAAATAACAATAAATACAACAGTATGTCAACATTTGTTCATGCACTATAGAGAGTCTTTCAGTGTGGTGGCTTTCTCTGCACAGCTGTCACAAATGTTGGAGTGGCAGGATGTCAGCAGATCTCGACAGATTGAAGCATCTTGTTCCAATCCAATGAAGCAGTAGATGTATTTTCCATTACTTTCTTCAGTTCTCTCCCCCTTCTTCATCTGAGTTGCCAGCAGTTTCGTTCTGCAACAAACACCAAAGAAGAATGAAAATCACCACATCTATACTACCATACATCAGACTAAAAATGACGTGCACACACATGCATGTTCAAACACATCTGATAAGCTAGGCACCAGTGGCAATACTAAACACACACACACACACACACACACTAAAGCCTTTCCTTGATATCATCCATGGCAGCTATTTCTTAACCCAAGTTATGTAAAAAAAATTAAGTGATTAATTCTGTGGGTGGACTTCATTGACCATCACCCAGAACTTGAAAAAATATATGAAATTAGACTTAAACCGTGGGTTCTTAATAAGGGATTGAAGATGGCTAACAAACTAAAAAAATTTAAACCCACAAAACTTCAAAATGTCGGTATGTACTTTGTTTTTACTCTTTCTGCAGTTTGATGTTTATACACTAAACTTGCCATTTACTTTTGGACACCTTGAAACATTCATTCGTCCATTCTTCACAACAGAGATATATATATATATATATATATCCTTATTTTTCTAGATTTTATTTTTAAACAAGTAAACACCTATAAAACAAAAAATGCATAATTATGTGCACATTCCAAAGCTTTAGTTATTTGAACAAAATCACAATCCTGCACAAGAAAACAACAAAACTTAACCACAAACTTTAGTCATCAGTAAAAAAAACAACCCGTTTCCTGGAAAATATAGGTTGTATTGGATAAAGAAGACAACTGAGTCTCAAAAAAACAAAATCCTCAATCATAGAAAAGTCATTATTTTGGCTCCCATGTCTAGCCTTAAATATCAAGTTTCTTCATCAAAAAAAAAAAGAAGTAAGATTAAAAAAGGAATTGACAAAAACACCAAATGCCATAGAACACTAAAGTAGCATGTTTCTAGGATTGAAGAAAATGAAATAAAAAGAAGCCACTTGTCAAATATATGTAGTAAGAATTTAGATGCATATATGACAAGATTATTTCTCATTTACCCTTCATTCCTTTCATGCATTCCCCATGCAAAACCATACATGAAGTACATATTGCATGCAATTCATCTTGCCATAAGCATGCATTTTGTCACTTTTTCCCCAACAGGAAACCAGCTTTGAGTTTATGCCACTTGTCACTGCCATTTAGTCTTTACACCCTTGAGTGCATGGCAACACATACAGCCCACCACTTTCCTTCTTTGGATGAGATTAGAAATGGAGGTCTCATTTGCAAATGCATGCAGAACATCTTGCGCACATGTTCCGCCTTTTAGAAGAGTAGGCCATTGTGTGCTATGGGGGAAAAATGACAAACTTTACAAAACTATATATGCACATGAGGTCTGGATGTAAAAAGAAGTACATGAAAGCTTATTTATTATTTTTTAATTAAAAAAAATTAAATGGACAATTTTTTTTTAACTATGCAAAAAATCCTTTTTGTATACAAACATAGCTGTATTAGATATTGGTTTTACCTTTTAATTAACACTAGTAATCTAATCAGAAACTCATTTGTATGCAAAAGTGGTTTTAAAAAGTGCAAAGAGATTTACTTTTTGTTTTGTTTGCACAGACAGTGTGCACAGAAAAGAGTTGACTGTGTGAGTATAAGTCACTACTGTGTGCAGAAAGAGTTAAATCACAATACACGGTATACACATTTCTGCCAGTGTTACTTTCCTACTATGTTTCCTACCACAGCCCTACTTCACACACACACACACACACACACACACATTAGTCAAAGATACATACAGCTTGTACAAAATTGAAAAGAAATATCCCCCCCCCCCCCCCCCCCCCCCGAAAAACAAACATACAAAACTACAACAAACAACCCCCAAACAACAAACCAACAACAGCAAATTAAAAACAAAAACACATACAGCACATAGTTTTTTTTGCATAAACAGACAAAACTGCATGCAAGCAAGAAATATTAGAATTGGTGTAGAAAAAAGCCTGTTTTTATTGAAAACAAAAAAGTTTTGATACAGTTTTTTTTCTCTTAGATTGACATTTTACCAACATAATTAGTCATCAGTTTAGATGTTTGACAGTGTGTTTTGTTTGTTGTTGTTGGTTTTTTAAAAATCATACTATGTTTTATTGTCCCCTCAAAATACATATAGAAATGGCAAAATCTTTGCACAATGTTACGATTAGTATTAACTGTAAAAAGATAAAAGTGAAGAACTGGGCTATACTAATGTTATGATAAGATACAAACTAGTTTTCTTTGTATTTTCAAAAGTGTTCACATAAGAAGTTTGGTGGTTTCAGGTTGATTTAAGAAGGAAGCAAGAGGCCTACATTATGAGATGAGTCCAAATCCAAAGTCTTCTCTGCTATTCCACCAGACCTTGAGTGGAGGTCTCGGTGCTAGTATTTCATGAATGATAATAAATTGAAGTCCTGTGCACAACACACACTTATATGTGAACCAACAACAACAATGGAGTTGTTCCTGTCAAACATTTATGCTAAAAACCCAATCACTCTCAAAGACCACACAAACAAAAATAATAATGTACATGTTCATGTAAAACCAAGGATAGGAGAGGGAGGAGAGTGTGTGTACAGGAATGAATAGTACCATGCTGTAGTACTGTGCTATCTTTCAGAAGAATACCCCAAATTTTCAGTAAAGATTTTGTTAAGAATGTACTACACTAAACTACAAGTTGATACATACATTTGCTACGCAAAAGTACAATAAAACAATTTTCAATCCAGTTTTTTTTTCACACAGAGTTTCCCATACATGCTCCACTTGTTTTAAAGCTTAAACTCATTCAACTCTGAGCCCAAGCACTGCTTGGGTGAGATGTAGTAGCCATGTCAGCCTGAGCCTGAGCAACTCTGGGGCTAGATACCTGTTGTGTTATCATTGTTGTTGTTAATAAATTGACCTCGCAACAGCAACAACATAATGGGTACCATGCTTGAGAGCTGTATGAGCTCAGGCCAGCAATACTACTCAGTCTCATTCATGCAAAGCTCAGACTCAGGATTGAATGAGTAAACAGGAGAACTAAGCCACATAACAGAACCAGAAGAGAACAAACAAACTAACAAAAGAACAATAATGCTGAACTCCAAACCTGCAAAATGAACAATGAAATAACTAAATGTTCTCATGCAGTGCAGTATTAAAGGAAAATATGTATGCAGTATGAATGTCAGGTTATGGCTGATAACATTGCAAGAATTATCAAGTTAGCTTCTTATGTTTCCAGACTTTGTGAAAGAAAACAGAGAAAAAGAATTTTCATGCTCAGACACATTACTGATTTTTTTCTCCTCTCCTCAACAATATCTCAGAGGTTCACCAATGGTGAGATTTTTGCATATGCGACCATTTTCTTCACCATTAAGGTACTGCATTCCAACTTCAGAGATGATGTCAAAAACATGACACAAGTGTGCATGTGTTTTTTTACAATTTTGTCACCCATTCCTACCAGCACTCAATGGCTTACTCTTCCGAAAGGTGACACAGGTTTCAACATGTGTGCATGATGCTCTGCAAGCATTCGCACTTAGGACCTCAGTTTCTAGTTTCACCTGAAAGCCTTTCGGAGGAGTGGAGTCAATACCGATATTAACTCCATGGGGAAAAAACTGAAATGGGTGCCTCAGCAATGGCTTAATCTCAGGCTGTCAGATCACAAGTAAACACTCTAACCACTAGCTAACCCACCCCCTATTGATGAACATTACCCGCAATCCAATTATTCATCACATTGTCTTAAGCCAACTCAAATTGCATGAAATCAAGATAAAGTAATGTTGCATGGAAAAATCATTAAAGAACAATTTGACTAGTTACATTTATCACAACTTCTGTATTTCTATTCTTCCTTTAAACTGCTTTATGTTTCTAATTGTTATCACCACCAACACTTTTTGCTTCATCCTCACAGAGTTATTACAAGGAGAACTTACAAAATAAGGAAACCAAATCAATAAGCCCAAAAGTGGACAACAGGAACAGACAAAAAGAACCCAAAGCCTTGCAGTGTTGACCAAAAGAAAAAAAAAAGAAGAAACCCAGAATGAACAGAAAGAGCAGTGAAAGGAAAATGTCGATCCAACAAAAGCGGTTACCCTATCCAACCATTTACTCCTGTTCTGTAACTTCTGTGGAATTATCAGGCTCCGGGATATCTTCTGCCTCCTCAGTTTGGTTTTCAGTTTGTGGAGGAGACTGTTCCTTTACGTCCAGAGCTTCATCGCCTGTGGTGGTCTCACTTCCAGACCCCGCCGGCATTTTTTCATTGGGTGCAGACTCTGCTTCCTGAAGTTCTTGCATTGCTTTTTCCTGTGTGTTTGTTGTTTAATATTAATCATGTTAAATGATAGACTTTTAGCTCAATATCATGGATTTATGTCTGCATGTGCACTTGTGTGTGTGTGTGTGTGTGTGTGTGTGTGTGTGTGTGTGTGTGTGTGTGTGTGTGTGTGTGTGTGTGTGTGTGTGTGTGTGTGTCTGTCTGTCTGTCTGTCTGTCTGTCTGTCTGTTCTTGCGTGTGTTCTGTTTCTTCTCCTCCTATTCCACTACTGTTTTATTATTTTAAATCTTGTTTTGTCTCTTAACTGACCTCTCTGCCTTCCTGTACACTCACATTAATTTTTGCCATAACTATTCTTTTTCTGATATGATAACTCTGTACAGATACTATGGTAAGCATTGTTATACATGCGAGTTATCCTCATTGACATGAGATCAGGTCCACAATTACAAACAAGCAGTATCTTGGATTCTGCAATTCATCAAGGCACTCAAACACGAAAAGCTGTCCTCACAGTCATGTCACTACAAACTGTTAGTTGATTATAGGCACACCAGTGTAGCCGAATCAGGCTGTAGTTCATAATAGCAAGCTGAGACCCCCCCCCCCCCCCCCCCCCCCCACCAAAAAAAACAACACAAAAAACCCAACAACAACAGGCAAACAAACAAAAAAACACAACTTTGCTACTGCACGTGGTGTGTGTGTGTGTGTGTGTGTGCGTGCATGTTTGCATGCGTGCGTGTGTGTGTGTGTGTGTGTGTGTTTTTTTTTCTTTCTTTCTAAACTTATTCTTAACACATATCAATTCTCTCTCTCTTTCACTCACTCACTCACACACACACACACACACACACACACACACACACACACACACACACACACACACACAACACACACACTACAGAGGCAGGCATTCACATGCTCACAAATGCACACACAGACAAGCTGAAGAAAATGATATCAGCAAAATGATTTTCTCTGGAATTTCCAACTTGTCTACTATATAAAAAAAAAAAAATTTTAAGATAAGCCAAAAGCACTAGCAAAAATAAATAAATGAATACAGAAATGAAAAGGCAGATGAACAGATAATTTAATTATTAAAAAGCCAAACTAGTTATGCACCACAACACGATGCAATGTCTATTCCTTTTGTGGTATAGAGGAAAGGTGAGCATCATATCAGGTATTAAAGAATATATATATATATATATAATACAAAGCCTCAACAATCCAAATCACACTCAAAACACACACACACACACACACACACACACACTCATCTACGTCAACAACAGACATCAACCAATAGCTGAACACACACCAACAAGCTAATTCAGTCTTACTTCTGCAGCTTCTGCTTCTGCTTTGCGTGTTTCGTAAATTTCCTCAGCTTCGTTCCTCTCCTCATCAGTGAACTCGTCTTTGTCCAGACGTTCCAGAGTGCGTAGAGCGATGAGAATCTCCATTCTGTAGTCGTCCTCGTCGGCCACAGGATTCTCTGATAATGCCAGAGCTCGCAGGTGTGACAGTGACTTGAGCTTGTTGAATTCCTTGACTGATGTCACTAGGTTGCCTCTGCAAATAGATGAGAGATTAAACATTTGTATGTGTGTATGTATGTATGTATAGCACTCGCTTTCCCCCAGCCAAGTTAAGCAGCGTCGAGCGTGGTTACCAGTTGGATGGGTGACCGTTTGCGCGCCTTGGCTTCAGTACAGTTCCCCCAGTTCACCCAACTGTAAATGGGTACCTGCCCTCTTTAGGGTCAGGGAAGGTAAAGCAGCAAGGGAGAGGAGATCGGTGCCACCCTCAATATGCTGGCCCTAGAGAAGTGAGGTCTCTGACGCCCCGCTCCCCTATGACCTTATAGGTTATGGGACTCCTTTACCTTTATGTATGTATGTATGTGTGTGTGTGTATATGTATATATATATATATATATATATATATATATATTATAAATTAATACATACATACATACACACATATATATGGAGAGAGAGAGAGAGGAGAGAGAGAGAGAGAGAAGAGAGAGAGGAGAGAGAGAGAGATAGACAGATAGATATAGATATATATTTGTGTGTGTGTATTCCTCAGCTGGAGCTCCAAGGTTCACCAATGGTAAGATTTTGTGTATGTGACCAGTTTTTCCCCAAGTAGCCACATCTATATATTTTCCTCAGCTAGAGCTCTGAGGTTCACCAATGGTAAGATTTTTGCACCTGCAGCCATTTTGTTCCCCATAATTAAGGCAGCATCATTCTGACTTCAAGGATACAGTTAGGAACTGAACCTATCACCTTTGCCAGGACAGTCAAGATGTATCTCCATGCTCTCTCTGATTTTTCAACCATCATGGGTTCTTTTGATGTGCTTAAGTTCATAGGTCAGATTGGTTTAGAGTCTCCACTGAAATACAATATTAAGTCAAATGAGGAAGAAAAGGCAAGGCTGGGAATCAAACCCAGAACCTAATGGTTTACTTGTTAGGCAGATAAATGTCTAAACCATCCTGCCACCTTCTTACTCATTTGCTCATATTGATTCAGCAAAAAAAGGGGCAATCCGGTATTCTTCTTACCTCAAGTTGACATACTGCAGTTCTTTAAGCTCTTCTGGAAAACCATCCAGTGTTTCCAGCTGGTTGTCTCGGAGGTGCAGTGTTGTCAACCCAGCACAACGACTCAGGCCTTCAACTCGTTTATATCACATTGGCTGCCTGAATCAAAAAATGATATATGATAGAAAAATAGTCTTCTGCTTCATGCAATACAGTAAATATCACAAGTGAACTCTACTTCATTACAGGATCACTTCATGAAAACAAAAAAAGAGGCAAATGCAAATGTTTATTCAATCTAATATTTGGGAATAAACGGTTGACTTCCTGAATCAGACTGAGAGAGAGATATCTGAATGACTGGACAGAACATTTGATGCTTGATTTAGAAGCTTAAGGGTTTGAATCTTACTCACAGCTTACTTAACACACACACACACACATACACACACACACACACACACACACACACAGGTTAGAAAAGCTGTTCTGTTTGGATCCAAAACTTTGAAGACTGCAATTGCTTGCCGGTCTCTCAAAGGAAATTTTACAATGAAGTTCCGTATAGCAAGACATGCTATAATCTTGTATACATATTGCCATTGTGGGCTTATAGGAATGGATGATCAAATAAGAATACAGTTATGCACTCTAGTGTTATTTTAAGACATTATCCCTGAAGACAGAATATAGTGACCCAAAACTGCGGGAAAAGACATATCTGGAAAAATCCCACCAGTGGTAAACTTGAAAGTTCTAGAAAAAAAATGAATCTAAGGAGAAAAGAAGGGTAAGAGGAAGAAACAATTCTTTTGACCAGCAAGTTTGTTCAAGGATTTTTCTTAAAAGAATTCAATACACATGCGCATATGTGTGTGTGTGTGTGTGTGTGTGTGTGTGTGTGTGTGTGTGTGTGTGTGTGTGTGTGTGTGTGTGTGTTGAGTGTGTTTTGATGCTTGCCTGTAACCTACATGATTTTCTCTGTTTGAGATAATCAAATATATGTATTTATATTTATAAGTTCTCAGGCTAATTTTCAGGTCCACAATCTGTGATGGAGAATAGTAAGAGACTAAACCAAAAACAGCAACACATATGAATTTGTTAAAGGAAAAACTCTCTCCCCTTTCACACACACTTTCAACAACAAAAAATACAGATCCAGTAAAACCTTACCAAAAACAAGTTTTTGATATTAGGAAGGTAAATGCCATCTGTTGTTTCCAGCTTGTTGCTACGTAGTTCTAGTGTATGGAGACGTGCGAGTTTGTTGGCATCCAGACCTGTGACTTGGGTGATGTTGTTGTCTGCACACACACACACACACACACACACACACACACACACACACACACACACACACACACACACACAGGCAACAAATTTTAATTACAAAAAATAAATGATATGGCAAGATAGCCATTATACAAGGCAGATTCCCAGGCTTTCATATGTATGTAATTTGTAAAGCATTATTATTTATTTGTGTAATTTTTTCTCTGTTCCTAGTCTAGAGCTCCAAGGTTCGCTAATGGTGAGATTTTGTGTATGCAACCATTTTTACTCACCATTATGGCAGCCACATTTTGACTTCCGAGATTGTGTCTAAACACGACACCTGTGTGCAAGCAATTAAAAAAAATTATCATCAGTTGCTACTGGCATGCAATCGCCTACACTTCTGAAGGCACATTAGGTTTTTAACATGTGTACAAGTTGTTCTGTATGCATTGAAACACAGGGCCTCAGTTTATAGCTTCAACCAAAGGGCTTTGGGGGGAAGTGGAGTTAGTACTAATGTTAACTCCAGGATAAAATATTTTAAACACATGCCTCCACAGGACTCCTAGTTTGATCCCTGGCTATCAGAACATAACAGTTTAACCACTAGACTATCCCGCCCCTCTCCCCTCCTCCCCCCTCCCATATTCAATTATATACCACTTTCAGTTACAGCAGATTTTTAAGCATGAAATTCTGGCTGCTTTCTTTGGAGAAAACAAACAACCTCAAAATGTTATGATGAGGTGTGATGTTGAGATGTCTTCAGCCATGACAAGCTCTTAGCATAACAACCTGCACTCTTCTTTAAACGAGCAGAAAATCCTCTGTAGTCATATCATGGCTGTAGACCTACATGGTGAGGTACTTTGTAACAGTCATACACACAAACTTCTATTCCATTGTGTTACTTAGATTTCATGGTGATTGCCAAGTGGGATGAGTGAGTCAGACTGCATGAGCCAATCTGGGTGACCATCAGGATATTAAACAGGACAACCACCAACAACACAACAACAATCTAACTGGGCACAGCAGATTTTTTTTTTCATTCCTCAGCCAGAGCTCTGAAGTTCATAAATGGTAATATTTTATCTATGCAACCATTTTTGGCCACCATTCAGGTAGCTGCATTCTGACTTTAGGAATAATGTCTAAACATGACACCAGCGTGCATGCGACTTAAAAAAATGTGTTTGCCCATGCACACAATGACCTATTCTTCCAAAAGCCAAACTGGATTTAGCATGTGTACAAGATGTTTTTCAATGAGTTAGCACTGGGACTTTGGTTTAAAGTCTCATCCAAAGGGCTTTTAAGGGAGTAGATTTGGTACTGATGTTAAGTCCAGAGGAAAAAATTCCCTCAAATGGGTGCCTCGGTGGTAGCTCAATATCAGTTACTCAAATCATGAGCTCAATGCTCTAACACATAAGGTATCCTGCCACACACAGCAGATGATAAAATTGTACACTCATTAGGAACATACTTTCCAGCCTGGAAATTTGCACAATGCAATGTGCGTATAAAAACAGCAGATAATACAAAGGCACAGACACATTGGACAACCTGAGAATTGTATGCAACAACCATCAAGACAGAAAACATAGGTATTTATTTATTTATTTTATTTAGTCTTTTATATTGCGGATAATGGAATAAGCACAAAAGACACACTGGACACATATGGCTGCAAATCTTTAAATTTGCAACATGTAAAAAAGAACCCCCACCCCCCCCCACCCCCCCACACACACACACAAATTGTGCAAAATGCCTCGCTGGTTTGAAGAATAGCAGACAGTATTGTATGGGTACCAATTTTGCCAGGACAGTTGGGAGTTACCTCCCTTATCTTTTTAAAAAGTTTCAGCTGTCCTGAGTTATTTTGATGTGCACAAATCCATAAGCACACTGGTCTGGCTGGTTTCAAGTCTCTTCTGAAAGATGACATTCAGTATTTTCCCATTAAACTAAGAATTAAAGGGTGAGGCTGGGAATTGAACCCAGAATCTCAAAAACCTCATGGTTTACTTGTTAGTTAGGTGAAGGTCTAAACTGCCCTAATACCCTCCTTCTTAGTTACTGTCTTTTTTCACCACAAGTAGGGGGAAAAGCACAATCAATGAAATGCAACAAAAACTGTCAACTGGAGAACAACAACAACGGCAACAACCACAAATGAAACAACAGCAATGAAATGAAATTAAACAAAAAACATCAGCAACAACAAACCCCATATGGTCAACTTCACTGCCTCCTCTGAGAATGAACGGTCCCTTCAAACCAACAGTGTGGGCAAACTACACCCTGCCTACTCACTCGCTCACTACTCACTGCTTAAAACCAGATGCTCCAGCATGGGGTGGTTGAAGCCCTCGGTAGAGGTCAGTTTGTTGTGGCTAAAGCTGGCCATTTGCAAGAAGGGCATCTCTTCCAGCTCCACACTTGTCAGTTGATTCTCGTCTGCCTTGAGTGTCAACATGTGAGTCAGTGCACTCAGAGGTGAGATGTCTTTCAGAGCATTTTTGCTGACATCCACATAGCGGACATGGATGAAGGACTTCATGATGTCGATGTCTGTAACACCCCTTAAAATAAAAAAGAGCCCCAAACAATTTTGAAGTACATACTGGTCTATGTAGAGTATGTCAAGCTCAGAATGTGCTGTGCTAAAAATTTACAAGATCATCATAAAAAGTATAGAAACAGACCACAGATAATAAAGGGGAAAAGAAAGAAACACAAACAAATAAATACATGTAAATTTTCTTTTACTCACATTCTAAAATATCTATATGGAATAAGACTAAGAGCTCTTTGTCATTAAGATATTATATGCAACAACTGAAATAGTCCTATAATATCTTTTGACTAAATAAAATTCTAGCATGTACATTACTCAGCTTTTTGGTTTTTTCCTTGTTTTTCTATTACATTTACATCCCTGGGTGCAAAATTTATAAGTATGTAAAATCAAAACTAAACAAATATCTTTACATGAAAAATTGTAAAATTCTTTCGTGCATGTGTGTATGTGTGTGTGTGTGTGTGTGTGTATGTGTGTGTGTGTGTGTGTGTGTGGTGTGTGTGTGTGTGTGTGTGTGTGTGTGCCTGCATGCTTGCACGTGTGAGTGTGTGTGTGTGTGTGTGTGTGTGTGTGTGTTCTTCAATTTAACATCTATACACATTAGGTGATATTAGACACAAAAAGGCAAACAAATCAGAGAAAAAAAACGGTTAAGGAACTGTCTAACTACTGTAACCATAATACAATGAAATAAATGAATTTACCTTGTGAATAACTGTATAACTAATTAAAGTACAACAGATAAAAAAATACACGTCATACATTCCACACCAAAAGAACACTGGGGAAAAAGGTAACAATTTCAAAAACTATACCATGATGGGTAGAATGCCTCTGCTTCAAATCAATAAATGACATATTCACTTGTGCTATAGCAAATTACTAACACAACTTTCTTTCAACAGCAAAGCAATTTCACAGAGCAATTTACAGTTATTCAAAACCTTATGCAAAGATCTCTCACAAATGGTGGGAAGGTGCTTTTTTAACACTTGACATTCAAAAAGAATATGAATGTTTGAGATTGCCCCACCACACACACAATGCACATTTCTAGAAAATTTTGTATGGAAAGCATTTAACTTCAGTCTATTAATAAGACTTATGACTGGCCTTTGGCGTGATATTTCTAACCCAAAACAAGAAGAGAGAAAGCAATTTAGGTCAAAAATTGAAGTAGTACCATGGGAAAACCCTGCTTCTTCTTGTTTTTTCCTAACATGCTTCCAGCAAGCACTTTCTATCAAGTTATAATTCTCATGAATTGATATTGGTATATTCAAGACAGCAGCAGAGTTTGAGTGTGCTGCCGCATTTTTAGGTGCTCTATCAACCTTTTCATTATAAAAGATATTACAATGCGATGGTATCCAGCAAAAGGTAACACTGGTGCCTCTTAAAATGAGAAAGTGTATAAGATGGTTTATTTCAGTTATAAGATCATGCTTAATATTAGACCCAGAGTTTTTAAGAGAGTGTAACACAGATTTTGAATCAACACATAACAAAACCTGTAAAATAGCCCGGGGAAAGTCAATTAAGTAATGTAAAGCCATCAGAATGGCAGTTAACTCTGCTGTAAAAATAGAATGATTCTTTCCAATATGGTACAATTTTTCAACCTTTAAGGAGGGAATGATAAAAGCTGCACCTCCATTACTGCTATTTAGAAGAGATCCATCGGTGTATATTTTAAGATGTGAAGGGTAGCTATTTATTATGTGCTCCTTCACATGAATACTGAGAATGTTACTCCCTTTTTCTTTTTTCTTTTGTGTGTGTGTGTGTGTGTGTGTGTGTGTGTGTGTGTGTGGTGTGTGTGTGTAAAGTGTATATGTTTTATTTTATTCTTTCATTTTGAGGATGATGGAAATAAGCACTCGTGTGCTTTTTACATCCAGTTCCTGTGTGTATGCAGTTTTGTCAATTTTGTCATCTGTTCCTACCGGCACATAATGTGTGTGTGTGTGTACATGTGTGCATGTGTGTGCACATGTGTGTGTGTGCATGTGTGTTTGTGTGTGTATTTGGACATATATGTGTTTTACAATTTACATACCTTTCATGTATATCCACTCTGACATATGCATGTGCCAGACCATCCCCTGTCTTGCATAGTAGAGACAAGCTCTCTGCCATTATCTCTTCTGTCAAGGGGCTGGGGGGCACTTTCTGTGAGTGTGAAACACAATGAGACACAATTTATAGTTTAGTTTATATCACCTGTAATGCACAAAAACCCAACAATATAGGCAAAGATCAAGATAAATCAACAGTTTTGTTCCTTTTCTCCTTTTTATATGCAGAATTCAAACAAAACACTAGGTGATACACAAAGAACACCTGTGAACAATCATGCGGAACACATACACACACACACACACACACACACACACACACACAACATACACACACACACACAAGTCAAGTTAGGTATGTATGGAGGATTGTTCAAAGCAAGTTGCCAGGGTAGTGGAATGTGGTCACTGACAGGAAGAGGATGGCAAGCTCAACTGTCATTGTGTTGAAGCCTTCATGGGCATCAGTCTGCAACTTGTGTCTTGCAATATATATATTGCATATGTCTGTTTATGTTTGTGAACACAAATGCACAAACACGTGCATACACACACACACACATACACACACACATACACACACCATCCATACAAGCAAGCACATATATGTGCATGCATACACACATTTTGGATAAAACTGAATGCTTTTACCACCAAATATAGCAAAAATATAAAATATTTGTGTGGTGATAAAATTACTAGCATTCATATTATTTTTGAATGTAAGAGTCTAAAACCATTCTTACCTTCTTTATCTGAGAAATCCATAGATAAGACATCTAAAAACTTTAATTTGGTGTTTCATATAACAAAATCTTTAAGGAACAGTCCTATAGGACATTTGTTATAGTTATAGTCATATTAGCCGATGACATTGACCTCATGGGCGGAAGTAACACAGAGCTGCAAGATCTTACGACCAGACTTGAGAACAGAGCTGGAGCATATGGGATGGAGGTGAGCTCGGAGAAAAGTAAAGTACTTGTGAACAGCACAAGCAATGCCACCGCTAAAATTTACATGAACGGCCAACAACTGGAGGAGGTAGATGCTTTTAAATACCTCGGCGCTACACTCACAAAGGACGGGCGATCGACGACAGAAATCAAAGTCAGAATAGCCATGGCAACATCTTCCATGACAAAACTCACCACCATATGGAAAAGTAAAGAGATCAGTTTCCCAATCAAACTAAAGCTCTACAAAGCCCTAATTCAGTCAATCCTGCTGTACGGAAGTGAAACCTGGACATTGACTGCTGAAACAGCAAAGCGAATCCAGTCATTCGAAACAAAATGCCATAGAAAACTACTGGGCATATCTTGGAGAGAACGAAAGACCAATGAATTTGTCAAGAGTCAAATAACACAGCTGGCAGGTCCACAGGAACCCCTTCTCACCATCGTCAAGAAGAAAAAGCTGACATGGTTCGGCCACGTCACCCGCCACAACACTCTGCCCAAAACAGTACTGCAGGGAACACTCGAAGGTGGCAGAAGGAGGGGAAGACAGAACAAGTCATGGATGGACAACATCAGAGAATGGACCAGGATGAATGACTCGGCACTACTGCGCAGAGCCGAGGACCGAGATGGATGGAGGAGGCTTACCACGGCATCGTCTTTCATGTCTCCCCCACGACCGCCAAGGTCACGGGTCTGATGATGATGATGATGATGTATTTATTGATTGTTATCATTGCTTAGCCCTTTTCTGTGTACTGCCTATGATATTTAGCAAGATACCATTTCATTGCGCACAGCCATCAACATAAATGCCCCCTCCATTCCCCTTCCCATTGTCTAATAACACTTTGAGTGAACAGACATAAAATCAAAGCAACAACACACAGAGAATACCCTGGTGGTTACAGCATTGCACATTGTGCTCATGATCTGACAACATGGATTTGAGCTGAGGGTCAAACCACCACTCAGATGTATGTTCAAGAGGATGTTTCTCCTGGAGTTAACATCAGTGTTTACTCCACCCCACCCCCCCTCCCACGTTTATAGATCTCATATGCAAACACAGGCAGAACAACTTGTATGCAAAGTATAATCTGTTCTGCTTTTGGAAGAGTAGGCCATTTGTGTCAGTAGAAGTGATGACATTTACAAAACTGCATGCACATAGGGAACTGGATGTGAAAAAGCACCTAAGTGCTGATTCTGTTATCCTCAAAATGAAAGAATAAATAAAGGAGCAGATGAATATACATACATGTGCTCATCACAACATAGCATGTGCACCCCCCCCCCCCCCCCCCCCACACACACACACAAGCGTGCTCATGCACGCACGCACGCGCACACACACACACACACACACACACACATATGTTCAAATGCATCCATTTAAACAATGATGACAAAAGCTTCAAATTGGTTTCTTTATTTAATACTGTGTCTTTATAAAGTGATGCTCTACAAATCCCTGAATCAATTTCTTCTTTTTCCTTTTATTCTCTTTTGGGTTGTGCTGGTTTTGTTGTTGTTTTGTTGTTGTTGTTTGTTTTGAAAAGTATTCTTGTGAATCCCAATAACCAAGATTCCTATATTTAGTTCATTATGATCAACAATCTGCATCCCTTCCATATGTGTGTGTGAGTGTGTGTGTGTGTGTGTGTGTGTGTGTGTGTGTGTGTGTGTGTGTGTGTGTGTGTGTGTGTGTGTGTGTGTTCTATCAACATTTCTGCCTTGTTATTATCGTTATTTATTTTAATGTCAAATTCTTGACAGCCCCAAGTGATCTAATCTAAAATCCCACAAAACAAATCACTGAAGCAAGAAAATTTGTGAAATCTTTCACATAGTCTTCGACCATACCTCTTCTTCCTCCCCAAGCTCTGCATCTTGTTCTTCTTCTCCAAGGTGTTCCAGATCTTCCTCCTGTTCTTCGCCTGTTTCTTCTCCATCATAAGCTTCTTCGTCCGACATTTTGATCAACTGTATGTAGCGGATCTACGCACCTGTTGATTGACAAAATGGCGTCTTGTTACTGAGGCAACCGTTGACCAAAAATATAAAATATAGTCAACTTTTTTTAGAGGTTGATCTTAATAGCAAGACAGGCTATATCTAGATTCATAAAAAACACTGTTGGATGTTTTCTTTCAAGCAAAACAGATATTATTACGATTCTCTTATAATCTCGTGTCACAACGAGAAGTCGAAACAAGCAGAAGACATCGATCGACACTGAGGTAACAAATTTATTTGTAACTTTTGAAACTCGCAAAAAGTTATTAATTCCTTATTTTGTGCCTTAATAGTATCACTAGATTGATGTTTGATGTCATTCGATTTTTTGTTGTTGATTTGTAGATCGATTACTTGCTCGTTTCATCTGAGATTGAGGGTGAAAGGAATGGCGTGTTTTGGGACATTTTCGTCGTTTTCTGCCCAAAATGGTTTATTAGCGCCGCTTGCCTACATACAGTTCAAAGATCGCAACCAGGGGGTGTGTTCATTGCGGGTTGGGTGGCCCGTTTTGCTTTTCATCAGCATTTTCCATAGAGGTTACATATAACCCTAGATGCGATCGAAATCATGGAATGCAAAATCGGGAGAAAAAAAATGAGGTTTTCAGTAATTTAAGCTGTTTTGTGAATTGAAAAACAAACGTCAGTTTGTGACCCTAATCCCGATACAAGCGCGCTGCCCGTAGTCCTATGGTTGTTGAGGAATTTATCTGGGCTTCTATGCTTGTTAAAAATGTATATGATATCTCCCTTATGTTTGACAGTGCTGAATTTGGGCTGTTTAATATATATATTTTTTGTTGTTGTCACGAGTATATATGTAATATTCAGATCAGTCTGTGATCGTGAAACGGAAAGTAAGGGGGTGTGACAGCGACTGTCATCGGCATGTTAGGTTGACGTCAACATAATTCCCGGATTGGTTTTGCTATGCAGGACAGAAACGCAGTTTGCTGATAGGTTCAGTCATTTTGGTGGTTGTGTGCACTTTTTTATGAGTTAGTTATCAGTGCAGCCATGCCGGTAACAGGTCGATTTTGGGCGGTCGCTCGCAACATTTCAGCGTGAATGCATAGCAGTAAGCCGCTTCTGTCAGCTCAAGTGGAGCAGGTTCGTGCCAAGAAGTAGCGAGCGAGTGGGGGAAAAGCCTATGAAGTGTGCCTTAAGGTAAAACCCAATAAAAGATTTATTCAAGTTTTATTGATTCAGGGGAGCATAGCATGCCCACGTTTGTCAAGTTTCCCTGGTAACTAGTTATAGCTTGTATCCCTAAATACCTGCCCGCCGGACACGTCTAAGCGGCTTTTGTTTGCCCGGCAACTGGAAGGGGAGCTCCTTTCATAGGAACCCAAGCTTGAATATTGTTTTGCTGGTTGCGCGTGGATTGTCATGGAAACGCCCCAGTCCATTGTTGTCTGGTCGAACCAGTTTCTACCTGCACGGGCCGTCTCGATTGTCGGCTTGTAAGTTGGCAGGGACCCAGAAATTTGCAAAGGCAGTCAATGGAACTGATCGAGTTGGTGATCACAGTTTCTAGGCAAGAAAAAGAAGGTTCAAGCTTTTTTCTGTTTGTTTTTGGGTTTTTTCCCTCTCATTCTTTTTTCTTTTGGTAGGCCTACACACGCACAAAAGGGTCTGCAACACCTATGGTGCAGCGATTTCAGACCAATTCAGATTTCAGTATGATCCCCAAACAGCAAGTGCTCCCCCCCCCCCCCCCCCCCTCTCTCTCTCTCTCTCTCATTTGCACTCCCCTGTATGGAGGTTGTTGTGGGTGTTGTTTTTTTTTTACCCCGTCTGTTTTCTGTTTTGTTCTTTTGTTTTGTTTTCTTCGCTTATTATTTGTTGTCAATCTGCACGCACTGCAGCGCTCGCATGTAGGCCGATGTGCCTGTACGCACACATGCAGTGAGCGAGTGTGCGCACGTGAGAGAGAGAGAGAGAGAGAGAGAGAGAGAGAGAGAGAGAGAGAGAGAGAGAGAGAGTACATAATATGATAAAGGGCTGATTGATGGATTACGTTCCCTCGAAAATTATGTAAGAACTCGTTTCTGTTTTTCATGTATGTGGTTTTACACACAGTAACCAGGCCACATTAATTTCATCGTGTTTGTATTGTTTGCGTCTGCGTGCACGCGCACGCCTGCGCATACACTTCAATTGTAAACAGCAATAGCGCAACATAATGGTATTACTTGAGTGGGGAGGGGGTGGAAGTAGATGGGGGGGGGGGGGGGGGGGGGGGGGGGGGGGGGAGTGTGCGTGAGCGCGCGCGTGCGTGTGACACGCACGCAATGTGAGTATGGGAAACACAGGAAAGTGTTCATCGTCAATGAACGCACCCCCCCCCCCCCCCCCCCCCCTCCCAAGAAAAATACCGTTCTAGCGGAATAGTTTATGAAGCCACTTAGCCGGTCTTCCGACAACCCCGCCCCCACAGACTCTTCCGCCAACCTTTTGCTTGTTGCAATTTTCCTTGCCGCTTGCTTCTTTTAGTTCCGTGGCCTAGGATGAAATGAACTTTCGTATATTATACGTCTTTAGATTTGTAAAACAACAAACAGCAACGGAAAAAAAAAGTAATTTCCCCTGACTTTCTCAAATAGTACGGCGTACTCTTGTAATATGTAACAGTTGCATGCATGATCGGCATATAGCACAATGTATGTGTGTGCACGTGTGTGTGTGTGTGTGTGTCCGTCCGTCCGCGCGCGTGCTCTGTTCATAAAATGGCGTCACTTTAATCAGTGACTCGGTTGTATCGGTATCACATGTCATAGTAACACGCTTACATACTGACGCATAGGTGCACTCTGCGCGCGCACACATGCACGCACGCACACACACTCACACACGCATGCACGCACGCACATCCACCGCGATGCACGTGCGCCCGCGCCGGCACTGCTCGGATAAACAAACGCGTCCTTATAGACTGGCCCTTCATTCCTAGCCTGTGAGTTTCATCTTTCATGTGTTAACAGTGTTTGTTTCATGAAAACAAAACAAAGCAAAACAGAACAAAACAACAAGAAAACAACAACAAACAGACCCCCACCCCCACCCCCTCCCGATATTTTGTTCTCTCATACACCCCTTTTGTCTGTTTGTGTCTCTCGTTTTATTCCCCCACCCCCACCCCTCACCTATTTTGGGGGAGGGATGTTCTTTTCCTCTCCCCCTCCCCATTTAAAAATTGTTTTTTAAATTTTAGTAACATTGTCATCTTTTCATGATATTCGAGTAGATAGATGTGATCGCTGTAGTTAAAAGATTTTTACGTAGTACATGCAGTCTGTCATTAATAAGTTGACTGTCTAGTGTCTGTCTCTGTCTCTCTCTCTCTCTCTCTCTCTCTCTCTCTCTCTCTCTTTCTCTCTCTCCCACGCGCGCGCGCTCTGTCAATCTGCGTCCCCTCCGCCCCCCCCCCCTCCGCTCTCTTTGTTTCGTGTTCGTTTGCTGGCTTTTGTTATATTATTGGAAACGTCAGGTGAGTATAGGTGTGTATGGGTGTGTGGTGCGCGCGCGCGGTGTGCGTTATGTGTGTATGTGTCCCCTCCCGCGCGTGTATGTCCCACGAAGATCATGTAGAGTGAAAGAAAACAAAATCATCCTTACAAATGAAAGCCCGGTTCGGCGCGTCTTTAGTTTTAAAACATTTTATCATGTAGACAACGCTGTCCTTTGTTTTTATGTTAGTTGTCACGTAGATTTTTTTTTACCGGTAGTTTGATGAGGTGAGCTGCACTGGCTGCGCTCCACGTTTCCAAGTTCAACAACACTTTTACTGTGTGTACCTGCAGGCTGGTGTACTTTGAGTCAATAAATTCAAATGTATACATATATAACTCCCCATGGGGATGCTGACATCAGCCATGGCCTATATCAGTGTAAATAACATCCCGTCTTTCTGGAAAATCTGCGCTAGGAATTCCCTCTTTTCTATCTCTTTTTTGTTTTTGCTTTTTTCCTTTTCTTCTTGTCACCTCCTTTGTCTTCTGCCTTCTTGGTCCATTTTCCTGCTTTTCCCCCACAGAAAGACTTAATAGATACCAGTTCTCACCCACGCCGAAGTTAGAGGCGCTGGGCCTTACTTGTCAGGCGCTTAATGGCAGCGCAAAGCATTTTCGCTCATATGACAAGCCACAATAGTTGCTGTTTGAACATTCGACGACGACGAAGAAAAAATGAAGATGGTAATTATGCTCCTTTTGTTATTTTGTGTATTTAGAGAGAGCTTTAACCGATGTTGGCTACATTACCCTTCCCCTCCCCAGACCTCTTTTACCCCTGCGTTCGTTCGTCTGTCCCCAGTCTTTCTTGGGCCTATCACCTTTTCTCTGATTCAGTATCCTTTGTATCTGTTTGTAATTCTTTTGCTGTGGCCAGGATGCAAGGAGGTTTTTATTCTGATGTGACAGGTTCCAGAATCGAATCTTGAGGGTGCTTGGTGGTTAAGGACTTACGCTTTTTTTTTTCTGGACGATCTCTCAGAGTCAGTTCAGCGAATAGACAGATCAAATATCCTTTTACAACTAGCCACCTTGGCGTGGTGGATGATGTGCTGGGTTACTAGCGGAAGAGTCACGGGCTCGAATCCCGTAAGTCATACTTTTTGTCCAGACTCCGGCCGGCTCTTACGCAGAGTGAGTTTGATATGGGCTTATTGCCAGGAAGACTGGGACACACACTCAACCATAATCTACTGTAAAGAACAAAGAATAAATAAGTGAATACAGAGAGACAAACAAACAGAAAAGTAGGAAGATGGCAGGTAGATTCAGACGTTCACCTGCCTAACAAGTAAACCGTGAGGTTCTGGGTTCCATTCCCAGCCTTGCCCTACTTCTCAGTTTGACGGGAAAATCTAACTGGATGTCATGTCTTTCTGAGTAGACTATAAACCAATCGGATCCGGGTACCCGTGTACATGTGTTCATCTTTGCTGTTTTGGTGAGATTTGTTTGTTTGTTGTTGTTTTTGTTTGTTTTTATAGACTTGTGCATGTCAAAAGAACCCTCGACAGTTGAAAATCGGAAAGAGCAGGGAGATACAGAATAGGCGATCACATCTTGTGGAAGGAAACTTATTTCCTAAGAATTGTGTATTGGAATAGTTTTCCTGAAAACCACCTCGGTATTATGACAGGAGATAATCGCTTTTAAAACTTAACTTCTTCTTCACCTCTGTCTCTGTCTGTGGGTAGGCCCTGTGTGTGTGTGTGTGTGCATCTCTCTCTCATATATTATACTTAGCTATCAGTTTGTGTGTGTGTCTCGCGTGCATCTCCACCCCACCCTCCGTAACGGGCTAAGACGCTGGCGTTGTCGACGAAAGAGGTGAAGCCCTGAAGAGGGAAGAGAGGCAGAGAAGGGAGAAAGAAGGAGGGGGAGGGGGGGGGGGGGGGGGGGGGGGGGGGGGGGGGGGGGGGGGGGGGGGGGGGGGGAGTCAGAAAACTGGTTCTGCGGGGAGAGGCAGCGCTATGGCAACTAAGTATTATTTATGCATGGCCTGCCGGCCACATTGTCCCTGTTGCCAGGGCAACCCACCAATTTCCAGCCTGGGACGCTGGTGGTGGTAGCGGCAGAGGCCACTTAGTTTAGAGACGACGGCCCGGTCCGTCAGTGCCGTGCATGGCGTGTGGGGGGTCTGTCCGTGGAGAGAAGAGTGAGAGAGGGAGGAGACTGGGGGGAGGCAGGCAGAGAAAGAGAGAGGAGAAGAACCTTTAGTGCCAGACTGAGACGGACAGGTAGAAAGAAACTTTCCAGGTGAGCTTTGCTGTTTTGGTGAGATTTGTTTGTTTGTTTGTTTTTGTTGTTTTTGTTTGTTTGTTTTTAATAGAGATTTGGTGTGTGGAAAAGGTTTAATCGTCGAGGATACAGGTGGAAGATTTAATCATGGAAAATACAGGTAGCAATTAAATGATAAGAATGTGTGGGATTTTGTGGATGCTTTTTTTTTGCGTTGTGTAAGGTGTTTGGTGTGTATTCAGTGTGTTATATGAGTATGTCCAGTGCGAGCATGTCCATTGGTGTACGCGCGCGCGCGGTCTTGTGTGTGTGTGTGTTTTCTCCTCGTAACTATTTCAATAATACATCTAGCAAAGCCCCCTCCCCCCCCCCCCCCCACCACACACACACACACACACTCCTCTCTCTCGCTCTCTTCCCGCGTCCCAGCCCGAAATTGATGGTGTTTCAAGTAAAATTTTAATTTTTGATTAACCAAAAAAAAATTGCGCTTGATCCTTGACTAGACGATCCTGATGAAGATAACCAGTTGTCGTACCACGCAGTGTTGCACACCAGCTTATAAAATAACCCCCCCAACAAAAAGAAGAGGGGGGAAAAGAGAAAATGGCGTTTTCTTACACGGATACAGCTTATGACTTTTTTTCCCAGTAAGTTTTTTGTTCAGAAGCTGACTAGAAAACTTGAAAAACGATTCATTTGTTTATAACCTAATTCGCTCCTCTGTGTGTGTGTGTGTGTGTGTGTGTGTAGTGTAGTGTTTTCCTCCTTGTTTGTACTTCGGTGTTGTTGGGTCGTACGTCGCGTGGCTGAAATCAGGGGTGGTGGTGGTGGAAGGGGGGTGGGGGTAGGGTGGTTACGGGTATATTGTGGAGGATGGGGAAGTAGTGTGTGTGTGAGTATGTGTGTGCGCACGACGCGCGCTCTCGTGTGTATATGTGTGTCACTGTATGTACACCGTAATATTATATGGTCAACACTGTGTAGTCCAGTTTGAGTAGTGATATAATTTCTGCACATAACTAATTATATGGTTAGATTATATCTGAGATATTGTGTGGTGTGTGTGTGTGTGTGTGTGTGTGTGTGTGTGTGTGGAGAGAGAGAGAGAGAGAGAGAGAGAGAGAGAGAGAGAGAGAGAGAGAGAGAGAGAGAGAGGTTCCTGTAGTCCCAGGTTGGAGAAGCTCATTGACTGGGACATGAGCGCTACTTGGCGCGTGTGCCAGTATATGGAATGGTGTTGAAGGGAAGGAGGATGAAGAAGAAAAAAAAAGAGTGGGAGGAGGAGGGGCAGGCTACAAAGTGTCTCTTGTTAGGCGCATGGGTATGCATGCACACGTACAGACACACACACGCGCACGCACAGACACGCAAACGCTCGCGCACACACACACACTCTCTCTCTCTCAGTGTGAGTGGTTGTGGCTGTCTCTCTCTAGCTGTCTCTCTCCCTCCCTCCCTCCCTCTTCCTCCCTCCCTCTCCCTGTGTGTGTGTGTGTGTGTGTGTGTGTGTGTTTGAATTCTGGCGTTATAGCTTTTAGCATGGGTTTATTTGTGTCAGACACTTGCTGGGCACTAACGCAGTGAAATTGCTTTGTGCTTTTTAATCACACATTGTGATTTTAAAGGGTTTGGTAGTTATGAAAAAGTGAGAAGAGAGAGAGAGAGAGAGAGAGAGAGAGAGAGAGAGAGAGAGAGAGAGAGAGAGAGAGAGAGAGAAATTTGATCTGTTTATTGAGTCGCCATGACCAATCATTTTGATTATTTTGTTTTATATCTAGATTTTGGGGGAGGATAGGCTGAGATGTGTAACCATAAACTATAATATATAAAAGAAAGGGATATGGACGAACTGATTGATTAATCAAGTGGATTTGTTGTTGTGTTGTTATTACTGTTGTTGTCCTTCAGCCATGAATTGCTGATTCCAAAAGGGGTTCGGGATTGTTGGGTGTTCCCCAGCCTTACACCCAAAGTTTGAAAGTGGCAATCTTCAGTTGTTGTGATTGATATTTAAAAAAGAAAAAAAGAAAAAAAAAGAAAGGTCCTAGCGAACGAGCCTTCGAGCGTGTCAATGTATTGATATGTTACAGTTCACAAATAAGTTACAACTGAAAGTTGACAGAAGGAAAAACGAAACTGGTTCAGTGTAAGCTGTTGATGAATAATGTTGAAAGTAATTGACACTGGCTGGTTATATACTAGTTTTTCGAAACGTTTGTTTGTGTAAGAGAGAGGCAGAGGAGGAAGAAAAGAGGGAAGGCCAGTATATGGGGGGAAAGGGGGTGGGGGAGGTTCTGGAGAGAGGATTGAGGAAGGGGGAGGGGAGGTGTCAAGGGGCCAGGGAATAGAGATGGAGACGGAATGACATCGATCCAAGATCAGCTTCGATCTGTCGTAGTGTAGCACTTTTCATTTCCCTCTTCGCCTCCGATTATGTCTGCTCTTCCTCACCTTCCGCTTCCCTGTAGTCCCTTCTCCTGTCTGTTGTGTTTACGAGTGTCAGAGTGTCTGTCTCTGTTCTGTGTCTCTCTGCCAGTCTCTGTTTGTCTGTCTGTCTGTCTGTCTGTCTGTCTGCTCTTCTCTCTCTCTCTCTCTCTCTCCTCTCTCCTCTCTCTCTCTCTCTCTCTCTCTCTCTCGTTATGATTTCCTTTCTTTCTTTTTCTTTCTCTGCGTTCTACTATCTCCATGTTAGTGCGTCTGTCTTGTCTACTTCTGTCCACCCCTCTCCTCTGAGATCACAATTAAGATTACAGCGCGCGCGCGCGCCTATGTGTGTGTGTAAGAGAGAGAGAGAGAGAGAGAGAGAGAGAGAGAGAGAGAGAGAGAGAAGAGAGAGAGAGAGTGTGTGTGTCCTCGGCTATAGCTCCGAGGTTCATCAATGGTGAGATTTTGTACATGTATATCATCAACTATATGCGACGGATTTTACCCACCTGTAATATAGCCATGTTCCGATTTTGGGGATGGTGTCTAAACACGACATATGTGTGTGTGTGTGTGTGTGTTTCCTTTTGTCATCCGTTTTCTGTCAGCCGCATTCTGACTTCGGGTAAACAGTTGGGAATTGAGCCTTCCAATTTTGGTAGGACAGGCGGGGGTACCTCCCTGCTCTTTCCAATCTCCAGCTGCTGTGGGTTCCCAAGTATATCAACGCTTGTATTTATAATCATGGCGTCCAGTGTTCCCTGTATGTGAAATGATTAACATTTTATCTATAGCAGAAAACCATTCAACAAATTTACATGCATCAACAGTCACGATTTATATCATAATCATGTTTTTTTCAAAGATCGTTTTTGATATTTCGGGAGTTGGAGGGGAAAGCTTTTGTGTTATGTTGGGTTTTTCTTCTTCAGTTTTGTAAAAAATTCGATTGTGGGGCGGTTTTGTGTGTAATTTTGTCGTTAGCTTTTTTAAAGTGGGCTTTTGTTTGTTTGTTTTTTGGTTGCAGTTGCTTAGGGGTGGAACGGGTTTGGATTTTTATAAAAAATTTTGCGGGACCATAAACTTGTATACTTTACTGGTTTAACTTTCAGCTGTGGGGCATGGATTTAGAAATATCATTATAACTGTGTTTATCATAAACGGTTGTTGTTGTTGTTGTTTTTAAAATTGAATCGAACAAACAAAGTAGCTTATACTGATTTTTTGGTGCTGACTTTTGATGCCAGTTTTGTTGTTGTTGTTTTTAACAATCCGGGCATTTCACTCTTGAATCATTGAGCATAAATTTTGTCAACATTGTTTGGATTTGTTTTTCACACATCAAAAAGGGGAACAAGTGGGGGGTGGGGATGGGAAGAGAGAGAGAGGAGGTTATTGAAGCGGGGGAGGGGGGTCACACACACGCACACGCACGCACACACACACACACACACACACACACACACAAAACAACACACACACACACACACGTGCGCGCGCGCACACACGCACGCTTGCACACACATACACATACACACCCAGAAAATAGTCCATGCAAATGCACGCGTGTGTCGGAAAGCTTACACAGAAAAGCAGTGGATAAAGGAAAAGGTGGAGCTTATTTACACAGAGATTGGGAAGTTGGGGGGAAAGATATCCAAGTGCCTGTGTTTTAAAACTGTAAGGATCTGTAACATGAATATGGACAAGTATTTACCTGGCAGTTCAAAAATGTGTTGACACCGCGGTAGATATATATAGGACAACAACTAAACTTTTGAACTGGAGGGCATTAGGAAACTTGGAAAAGGGGGGGAGGGGGGGGGGGGGGGGGGGGGGGTCTTTCGGCATAATGTTACTTTTGTGTGCAAATGGGACAATTCTGGACTTTTCTTTTTCTTGTGTGTGTGTGTGTGTGTGTGTTCGGTTTTGTTGGATAGTTTCTGGTAGCTTTATCATTTCTCTCTTCTCTATCACTGTATCAGTATCTCTGTCTCTCTGTCTCTCTCTCTCTCCTCTCTCTCTCTCTCTCTCTCTCTCTCCTCTTGTGTCTGTCTGTCTGCCTGTCTCTCTCACAACCACCATCACCGCCACACCACACTGTCACCACCACACACCACACCACACCACACGTTATAAATAATCCAAGGTGAATTTTTATGACATTCCTACAGAAACGACACAAAAAGGCACTTAAAATACCATGTCAAACTCTCATGTAACGTGTTCTCGTGCGCACCGTACAAGTAGTAACTAGAAGGGTCGGGTCACCAATACGGGCACTCATTTCAACATTAACTTTGAAGGAGGGAGGGTGAGGAGGATGTGCCTCTCGAAACAGAAGAAACGTGTTTTTGCGACCGGAGGGGGGGGGGGGGGGGGGGAGGGGGGAGAAAAAAAGAATTAAAATAGAAGCAATCTTTTCCGTGAAGAGTGGCTGTGGTGTCGACTGCAGCACCCACAGTTGCTATGGGGATGGGCAGAAACCTGTCACCTCTCCCGGTGAAGTCGTAATTAAGCGGCGAGACCTTGATTATGTTAATGAGTGGCGTCACTGATCTGAGAGACGTGATGAGCTTTGCCCCCTGTGTGTCAGTCATTCAGTCAAGCGGTATTGTTGGGTGTTCCCCAGCTTAATGAACACGCTGATAGTCATCCGGAATATTATTATGGGTATCCTTTCATTCATCACTCCATGGGAATCAGTATGAGACCGTAAGTGAATACTGGATGAGGAGTTTGCTTGTATAAGCTCCCCCCCCCCCCCCCCCCCCCCCCCCCCCCAGTACTCACCTGCCCTCTCACCTCAGCAACCCCCCCCCCCCCCCACCACCCCCCACCCCTGAGCATCAAGTTCTTGTACCTTCACCCATGAACCGAACCCGTTAGGAGCTTCTTCTCCCACCCCAACAGCGCCCTCCCTAGCTCCCCCCCCCCCCCCCCCCCCCCCCCCCGCCCCCAGTGATATGGCAAACCATACTTCAGCCTCAGATGACCCCCCCCCCCCCCCCCCACACACACACACACACACACACACTGAGTGTGCAGGTTGTTATACTAAGAGTTCGTTTGGGTAAAGGCCGTATCAACCTAACATTTGAAAGCCGAAACAGCGTTTTAGGGAGGCGTTGTCGTGATATATCAATAATTGACAAAGCTTTTGGTGTGGGTCGAAGTCCGGAAACAACAGCGTTTGGTGAGACTTAAAAGAAAATTTGTATTTTTTTGCTCGTGAAGTCGGGAGAGAGAGAGAGAGAGAGAGGAGAGAGATAGAGAGAGAAGAGAGAGAGAAAGAGAGAAGGAGAATGAATGAGAAGATTTAACGAATGAATTGAGAGAGAAATATTGAATGAGAGAGAGAAGAGGAAGAGAGAGAGAGAAAGAGAGAGAGAGAGAAGAGAGAGAGGAGAGAGAGAGAGAGAAGAGAGAGAGAGAGAGAGAGAGAGAGAGAGAGTAATGACAATGACAAATTCTTTTATTTCGAGGATAATGAATAAGCACTCATGTGCATTTTACATCCAGTCCCCGCCCGTAGGGATACATCTTAAATAATAACCTAACACTTATACAGTCTCACAGTAGAAACATGGGAAATAACCCTTGTCAAAGCAGCCCCCCTCCACCCCCAACAACCTCCCCCCCCCTCCCGAAAGCAAACTAATAAATGAAAACCCTAAAAACACCCCCCACACCCACCCCCCCCAAAAAAAACACCCACAACCAAACCAAACAAAAGAGAAAGAAAAACCAAACCAACAAAAGAAGGGAAAAAAAAGAGAAAAAGAAACAACAGAGAGAGAGAGAGAGAGAGAGAGAGAGAGAGAGAGAGGAGAGGAGAAGAGAGAGCGAGGAGAGAGAGGAGGAGAATGAATGAATGAATGAATAAGAGAGAGGAAATACATGTTTGCGCGTGCGTACGCATGTGCACACACATTCACACACACAAACACATACACAAAACACACACGTACACACACACACAACACACAAACACATACACAAAACACACACGTACACACACACACGCCCCATCCACTGACCACTGACAGCTGTTCCTACTTAAAACTTCTACTTAAAATACCGTAGCCCAATGTCAGCCAATGCATACTCATGCACATGGACGTTAACGGTAGGGGGTGGGTCACCACATGGCAAAACGGATACTCAATTTTGACGCCAACATGGGAGCAGGCGAGTGGTGGAGGGATGAAAAGGAGTTGGGGGGGGGTGGGGGGGGGGGGGGGGGGGGGGTCGGGGGGGGGGGAGGAGGAAAGGATAGCGTTTGAAACAAAAAGCACCATTTTTGCTACGCCCACCCACCCTTAACTTTAAAAACAAAAAAAAACGAAAAAAAGGAGGGGAGGGAGTTTGAAAGAAGCGACCTTTTATTGAGGAGTTGTAGTGGCGTCGGGTTGTGGCGGCTCTCTCAGTTGCCATGGCGACGTGGCCAGCCCTGCCACCTTTCGTGGTGAAGTCATTAAAGCGGCGGGACCTTGATTATGTTAATGAGCGCCGGTGTCACTAGGCTGGAAGACGTGATGAGTAGAGGAACTTGGGCCTCTCTCTTGCTACTACAGTCGTGCGATGAGACTTAAGTTAGGCCAAGACACACTGGGATTAAATTTTCATTCCTCTTCTTGAATCTGGATGGTTTTGTTTCTAATTTGGAGGAGAAGAAGAGAGAGAGAGAGAGAGAGAGAGAGAGATAGAGGAGAGAGAGAGAGAAAAGAGAGAGAAGAGAGAATGTGCATGTTTACGCACGTACCCGAGACATTCCCTCTCTATCTCTCCCTCTCCCCTTACACATTACACCACACACTCGCGGGCGCCCACCACATACACGTGCCGCGCCGCGCGCACGCACACACCCCACACACACACAACACACACACAAGCGAATATAATTCCAAATTGTTTATGATTACACTCAATTTTGTGTGTGTGTTGTGTGCGCGCGCGCGCGTTGTGTAGTAGTACTTCAGTTTAACGTCCTTCCACTAAATAGTGATATCAGACGGAAAGTGTATTATGTGTGTGTGCGTGCGTGGCGTGCGTGCTGCGTGTGGTGTGTGTGTGGTGCCTGCACACACGGCGGGTGTTAGGGAGGAGGGGGATCACAAAATAATCAAACGCAATAAAAAGTATTATGAAAAAACACATAAACAAGAATTCGGGGGGGGG
>CM054151.1:40248422-40270922 GCA_028751875.1 Rapana venosa
TTTGGGCCCAAAATTTTTTTTTCCCCGTTGCCAAGTTTCCCAATTTTTAAAACCCAATTTGGCACAACCCTTTTTTCCCCAGTTTTTTTTCTTTTTCCCCCCAAAAAAAAATCTTTATTCGACATTTAATAAAAATTTTAAAAAAACCAAAAGGGGAAATTTAGGGAGGAAAGAGAAGAGAGAAGGAGGGAGAGAGAGGGGGGGGAAAAAAAAACTCCCTCCTCTCTCCCTCTCCTCTCTACTCCCTCTCTCTCTCTCTCCTCTCTCTCTCTCTCACTCTCTCTCTCTCTCTCTGCTTCCCTCGCTTTTTGCACCCCTCTCTATCTTGCTTTTTGCCCCACCCCCTCCCCCCTCCCACCCACCCCGATCCCAGGCTATTTTCCGTCAAAGCCTAGAAATAACGGTATAATGACCTGTTTCCATGGCAATGCCATTTTTGGGGTTGTGCTGTGGGGTCCCGTGTTGCTGTGGGTCCTGTAATGACGGCAAGGCAATCATTTCTGGCATTTGACACGAGCCCTGATTTGTAGAAACTGGGCTGACTTGTCACCCGCCATGTCTCCCTCTCAACAAATTGTTGGGGGTAGGAGTGGAGGTGAGGATGGGTGGCTAGCTAGAACTAGGGGCAAAAAAATGGGAGGGGAGGGAGTGGGTGGGAAGGCAATGATGGAAGGGAGGGGTAGGAAAAGGAAGAGCAATGGTTGATATTGTGAGCTGATAGGATATATTGCCCTATTTGCTTGTTGGTTGTTTTTTTATCTTCTCCTTGTACGTTCTGTGTGTGTGTGGTGTGTGTGTGTGTGTGTGTGTGTGTGTGTGTGTGTGTGTGTGTGGTGTGTGTGTGTGTGTTTTCTATGAAAAAGTTGATTACATGAAGATGTTTTTGCTGATATCAGTTAAGGATCAATACGAATTGCATGAAAACATTTATAGAAATCATTTAAACTGTGTTTTAGATGTCAGCGAAATAATTAAATGGAAACCTTTTTTTTCATGAAACACAAAAGCTTACGAGAGAAACTGAGCATTCCATATTTATCTGAAATTATCGATATGTTGTTGTTTTTTATTAAGGAAAATACTTCTCAGTTTAAATCAGTGATTCGTGTCGACCTCTGCACAGTATCTTTTTTAAAAAAAGAAAAAGAAAGGACCAGAGGAAGAGCAAACAAAGTAACAAGGATGCTTTTTGTTTTATTACTTTTAAAAAGGCTGTTGCATTGGTGTATGGCCAAAGAAACCAGATTTACATTTTGGAATGTTGGCCTTTAAAGCACATAATACAGCAAACCTCACTGCGCTTAATAATTGATAGAATACAAAGTGTTCTCTAATCATCATAATTTGTGCATAAGTAGCATTTTTGCATGATTCACGTAAATTTAACGGGGTATAGGTTACATCACGCTAATTAGCATAACTTCACAAAGTTTATCACCATCATTTTATTCAGGGTTAGAGTAGGTACATTTCTGTTCTCTCAAAAAAACATGAACGCTACGGATGAACAGCACTGATAGAGCGTTGCAGTGTCTATCGTCATGTGCCATAATTGACGGTTTGATGAGACACTACACTGACAATGGCTCCCAGTGGACGGCTGGCCGGTTCTGGACCTGAGACAGAATAAACCTGGATGTGATAGTGGTGTGATGTGGTCCATGAGAGTTTCTGAAGTGTTGGAGTAGTGATGATGAAGGACCAATATTTCAAAGTGTGTATAGCCCATCCAACCACGGAGGCTTCATCAGTTCAGACCAGTTTAGTTTTTTGGAGAGGACGTGCTTGCCTTTAATTGAATAGCAAGAAAGCGAATAGCTCTGTGTGTGTGGTGTGTGTGTGTGTGTGTGTGTGTGTGTGTGTGTGTGTGGTGTGTGTGTGAAGTCAAGGTCAAAGTCAAACTTTTATTTTCAGATGGTACATTGAATAAGCAGTGCATTTGCTTTTTTTCATCGACCCATCTATCTAAAGAAAAACAAAAGCGAGAAAAAAAGATAGTGTGTGTGTGTGTGTTTGTGTGTGTGTGTGTGTTGTGTGTGTGTGTGTAGACACGTAGAGAGAGAGGGAGAGAGAGAGAGATGTTGTGATGAAAAATGACACATGACAGGATTTTACAAACATTAGTATGTAGGCATATTATCCACAATATCAGTGTGTAAGGTTACCAGCGAAGAAACACTAACATAGTATTGACTACTGGGAAAGTGATGTTTCCTACGTAAATGTCAAACGAATTAAACAAAACCTATCTGGACATTCTTTTGCAAATTACTGTGTAAAAATAAATCAGAAAAGGTTGAGTATTACATGCAAATGCGATTGATTGACTTTCGGAAAAAATAAAGTGTCTTTCGTACATATGCTTCGTTCACAGCTGAAACAGAATTCAATAGATTACTGGAGTATTTAAGTTTGTGCTTTATGTTAAAAATGTCTTGAAGGCGTGAATGATTGTATTGTAATTTGCAATTATTAACAAATTGACTTTGTATATTAGCTTAGTTATGTTTGACCATATAGAAATAATTCATTTGTTATTTTCACATTTGATGCTTTTGTGTGCCAGTCACAAAATGTTATGTAAAACAAAAAGGAACGCGAACAATTTAGTGATCATGATTATTTCCGTATTTTTTACAATTATTGGGCTCATATTCTCATTTATGTATTTTAATTTCCAAACAATGATGCATACTACACTGACCTGTCATGAGAAAAGTGTGAAATAAGGAAGAGTTTTGTGTGTTTTTTGTTGTTGTTTGTTTGGGTATTTTGTTTTGGCTTTTTTTTTTTTGGGGGGGGGGGAGGAGGGATTGCATATTTGTTTATTTTTGATTGCGCTTTTTTTTTAATTTTTAAAAAATTACCTAGAGGTCTTACTCCTCTGCAGAAAGATCCTCTCAGTGGTACCTGGCCTTGTTGAGGTGGAGCAGAGGAATGCACCTTTACAGCACACCTACTAATCACTGCAGTGCTGGAGCTTTTCTTACTTTGCATGAGGGAAAAAAACCCAACAACAACAGTGTGTATTCAAGTCATCAAAAACATTTTTGTTACCCCCCCCCCTCCGCCCAAACAAAACAACAAAAACAGCAACACGAAAAACGAGAACAACAACAACAACAACAACCCTAAAACAACACCAACAAACTCCTCCATAGTTTGGTGGTGGGGGGGCACTCTCAGGATCACCGAATTTTGATTTAAAAAAAGAGAAAAGATTGAATTTTTCGTGTCAGTTCAATGTGTCCACGAATTGTTCTGTCAGTTCAATGTGTCCACACCTTCTATGGTGTACTCCCCTCGAACCCCCCCCCCCCCCCCCCCCCCCCCCCCCCCCTCCCCCCCCCCCCCCCCCCCCCCCCCCAAAGTTGACGAGTGTTTGTTTTTACAATTCTTGTCAAAGTTATCTAAAGTGTAAGCCTAGTATGTATGCAGTGATGGTAGTCAGCAAAATGGACTAACAATGGGAGAGGAGCTTTGATACAAGGTCATGACGTCAAATAACGGGATGTGTCAAAACATACCAGCTTGGAAGAGTCAAAACAAATAGCTGATATTAGTGTGTGTGTGTGTGTGTGTGTGTGTGTACCACTTGTAATGTATGTATGCATGTATGTATGTATGTGAATATATCGATATTTATCCACACACACACACACACACACACACACACACACACCTACCTCTCCTCCATCTCTTTTGCACTCACTCAATATGCCGATGAAAACTGCTGAAGTACGGTGATGAAACGGTTACACTTTTGCTTAATAAGAAGCACGAATTATTCTGCTGTTTTTCCTGGGAAAAAGGGAAAACCCCAAGATGATAATTTATGTGTATGCTGGTGTTTGCCGTTTCTGTTTTTATTCAGATTACTTGTCATTATCAGTTGTGTTTTGCGTTCACATTGTCAGTGTTTATTTAGTGTGACCTTATTTTGCTTTAAGTTAGTGTATTTTTTGTGCTCCGAGCTATCTCATCGTAAAATGCTCTGTAAGTTTGCAGTTGCATTGTATTACGTATTATCTTGTGTCTATGTTAATATTGTCTTGTGTCTGAAGTAAGATTTGTCACTGCCTACGTATAAATTGTCTTGTGTACGAAGTAGGATTTGTCATTACATATATATCGTCTTGTGTTTGAAGTAAAAATTGTCCTTTCATTTCATATTGTTTTTTGTTTTGCTTTTTTGTTTGAAGTAAGATATTGTCGTGGATCCGAAGGAAGAATTGTCAATACATAACTTATTGTGTTTTGTTTGAAGTGAGATATTTTCTTGTGTCTGAAGTAAGAGTTGTCATTGCATATTGTTTTCTATCTGGAGTAAGATTTGGCAATACATTGCTTAGTTTACTGTGTCTGAAGTAAGGTTTGCCATTCCTTATTGTCGTCTGTCTGAGTAAGACTTGTCAAATGTTGCATTACACATTCATTGTGCTGTGTCTGAAGTCAGGTTTGTCATTGCATCACACATTGTGTCTGGAGTAAAAAAAACAACAACATATATATTTTTTAAAAGTTATTACAGTACATATTGGTGGTTGTTGTGGGTTTTTTTTAATATATCTGTGGTAAGATTTGTTACTGTATTCCATATTTTGCTGTGTCTGAGGTAAGATTTGACATTATATATTGTGCTGTGTATGCAGTACGATTTGACATTAAATTACACATTGTGCTGTGTCTGAGGTAAGATTTTACATTACATTACATATTGTGCTGTATCTGAAGTAAGTTTTGCCCACTGCATTACACATTGTGCTGTGTCTGGAGTAAGATTTGTCATTTCATTACAGATTGTGTCTGGAGTAAGATTTGTCATTTCATTACAGATTGTGTCTGGAGTAAGATTTGTCATTTCATTACAGATTGTGTCTGGAGTAAGATTTGTCATTTCATTACAGATTGTGTCTGGGGTAAGATTTTTCATGTCATTACAGATTGTGTCTGAAGTAAGATTTGTCACTGCATTACAGATTGTGCCTGGAGTAAGGTTTATCTTTACGCTGTGCATGAGTCGTGGGCTTAACCAAGGGTATAGTATTAGCGATGCACACATATTCATAGAAAGAGAACGTGATGACTTGCCGTTTCAGCAAGCATTCTGGGGTCACCAGAAACATCACAACCGCACGGCCTAAGAGACACTTAAACCACACACACACTTACGCACACACAAAGACACACACGCCACGAAACACACACACACACACACACACACACACACACACACACACACACACACACACACCACACACACCCACACACACACACACGCCACGAACACACACGCACACTTTTTCCACCCCACCCCCTCACACACACACACACACACACACACACACACACACACACAGAGGGTTGGGGGAAGTTAGCCGTTGGGCTGATTCTTTATGATATACTTTGTTTTGCCCTGCTTCTTCTCAAGGTAGTGTCTTCTGCAAGCTTGTGGATGGGGCAAGCCATTTGCCAAGGGGGGTGGCAGCATCTGTGACAGTATGACGTTATCGCCCGCTTCATGTAATGACCATGCCGAAATAGCTCCTTGCCGATAATTATAGTTCTTAGCTCATTGATCAAATGAACGATATGGTACGATACGGTAAAGAAAGCTCAACTGACCCAGACTAAATCCTCGCGCACACCCACAGACACACAAACACAGACACACAAACACAGACACACGCGCGCACACACGCGCGCGCGCCACACACACACACACACACACACACACACACACACACACACACACACACACACACACACACACACACACAAGGAGTAGGGGTGGGTGGGTGGAGTTGCATTCGCTTGCATTATGACCACACACACAAAATCTGTTAAAGAGACCAGCAAATGATAATATATATATTAGTACATGGGAATAATTTGTCATTTCGAATTACTGTTTAGTCGAGAACTTAATGCCGCCTACTGTTATAGTACCCCCCCCCCCCCCCCCCCCCTTATTTTCTTTCTTGTTTTCCCCCCTTTATATCCCAGACGACTACCATGGCCGTTATCATCCATACTAAAATATGAAACTTATAAAAATGATTAACAGCAATGACAAAAGTAAGTTTCTGGAAACTCTCACATGCTTTTCAGAGAAAACATATGCTGTTTTTGTCTGTCTGTCTGTTTCTTTGACCCCCCCCCTCTCCCCCCCCCCTCTCTCTCTCTCTCTCTCTCTCTCTCTCTCCTCTCTCTCTCTCTTCTCTCTCTCTCTCTCTCTCTCTCTCTCCTCTCTCTCTCTCTCTCTCTCTCTCTTTTCTCTCTGTCTTTTCACTTTTGGTTGATGCTACTTGTTCGTGCTTGCTTTGAAACCAGGGTTATTGGCTACTTTTTTTTTCATGTAGAAAAGTCATAGAAAAAGACGTTTTTAAAACGTCTAGTTTGTGTACATGTTTACTGACGATTGTTTACCCCCCCCCCCCCCCCCCCCCCCCCAAGAAAAAAAAGAAAAAAAAAAAAGAAGAAGAAAGAAACAAAACTGCACACTTAAAGAACTACAACAACAACACAACAAACAAAAATAACCAACCAACCAACCATACAAACAAACAACAAAACAGACCAAACCTGCGTATAGTTTTCAAACAGTTGAGATACCTCGTTGTTCGCTCAAAGTAAAATCGATTGCACACGATTTGCTCAGCTATAAAACTTTGCAAATGTCACAATGCTGAGAACTGATGTATTGTGAAAGCATTGCTTTTAAAGTCGATGGTAATGCAGCACATACATTTCTGCTGGCTGTTTAAATTTTGCTGTAATGGATCTACCATATCATTTCCTACCAGTGTGTACTATCTGGTGGATTGGAATATATGGATCTAGTATCCTTCCTCTTCTCATGCTCTTTTTGGGATTACTTAGTGGTTTATTCGTAGTTGTGTGTTTTGGGGATTGTGATAAAACAAACAATGACTGGTAGCTATTATTGATATATAATTATCAGTACAGATCCAAATCTGTGTCCTACTAGATAAATCTGTGTCCTACTAGATAGACATTGTTAAATATAACACTTGAAATGGTGAGGTACTTGAAAACAGGTATACAGAACTTAAAATGGTGAGGTACTTGAAAAACGCCATACAAAAACTTAAAATCGTGATGCCCGCTAAAAACAGCCATACAGGCTAACTTCTCACCCCATGTGTACAAGCTTACAGCCTCACAGTGATTCCCAGGTGGTGGGATAAGTGAGAGGGAATGCATAATTCTGGGTGACTTCTCAGGATATCAAGGTGGGGAACGCCCAACAACAACAACATCAAAGGACTATAAAAATCCAGAGGCTGAATTAAGAGAGTGGGCTCCTCGGCTCACAAACACCGACTCTCAGTAATATAAAGTATTACGAGCAGTGTGCAGTGACTCGACGCAAGCGTCGGGGCAACGAGGGTGCCGCTTCTATGGACGCCATGGAAACGGAAGTGCTTTTTTTTTTCTTCCCCTCCATGTCGATACGGAGAACAATGGGCGATCGTTTCCCTGTTTTCAGACCACTATCCCGGCCACATCATCAAACAGTCCTCTCACACTGTACCACCATCATCACCATGGAGATCATTGTGACTGGCCTCTCCACTCCTGTTTTAGAGTGTGCATACGTGCGTGCGTGCGTGCGTGCGTGCGTGTGTGTGTGTGTGTGGAGAGAGAGAGAGAGGGGGTGGGAGGGAGAGAGAGAGGTGAACACTGAAAGTACTAGTAGTTGATTGCCATTAACGGTACATTATTTTTGGGCAAGGAGCACAATATGAACATGAACACAATTTTAACTATACTGATTGCAGTAAAGAAACCAAATTGACTGATAAGTCAAAAACGAAAATGAAGAAAGACAGGGAGGGAGGGAGAGAGAGTGTGTGTATTCACATCATTGTCTCTGTCTATGTGCCCTTGTCTGTATGTTATTGTCTCTCTGCCCTTTCACATCATTGTCTCTGTCTATGTGCCCTTGTCTCTATGTTATTGTCTCTCTGCCCTTCTGACTCCGACTCTCTGTCTGTCTCTCTGTCTAAAATTAATGATTGTGCCGTTGCACGAGAAAAAGCATGAAAACAACTTCGACAACTGCAGGGGTATATCACTATTGTGTGTTTTGATTAATGTGTTTACACATAATCATAAAGAACAGGTCTGTCTGGGCTGAGAATTTGACCATTTTTCACTTTGCACGCTAGTATTGAAAGCACATTTCCAGAAACTCGAAACGATATTATAATTGCCTCTATAGATTTCAGGAAAGCATATGACATAGTCAGGCAGGTAGAATCTATTGCAAGTGCTTATGAATCTGGAGCTTATGTAAAAATGGAATATATGATGCAGGCTATTTGTAAAATAGTTCAGTCATATGTGATGAGTAATGATAGGTTGTTCAAATGCTTGTTTGACCTGTATATATATATATATATATATATATATATATATATATATATATATATATATATATATTGCATCATAAGTCTCTTTTCTTTCCCCATAGTATTAATGAACTTGCAAATGCAATAACTGTTAATTAAGGGAAGGCACAATATATCCCCCAGATCATCGAAGATCGATATCGTTCTACATATTACTTTTCGCTGATGATCTTACACTTTTATCGTCAACAGTGATTAGGTTACAGCGTCAGTTAAATGTTCTCATAGAATCGGCACATAAGCTAGGTTTAACAGTTAATACCGAAAAATCTAAGTAATAGTGTTTAGGAAAGGTGGGTTTCTGGGCCTAAGGAAAAGCTGGGAATCAGATTTATGGAACTGTAGCTTTATATACACAATGTGTTGGCGTTGTTAGGATTTGTTTGGGATTCTGATGCCAGAGGCCAGAAGTCAAGCTCAGTTGTAATTATTTACAAAGTTTGATCTTGTTATATGGGAATTACAGCGATGATCTACATAAACTGTTTGGGAGGGTGTCCTACGTGTTTGTCGAAATCAGTGTGAGATTCCATCCCAAGGGAAAAAAAATCAACATCTCATATTGCTTGTGTTCACTTCATCTATGTACCTTTGCTGATTGTTTGTCTCTTTATTCTCTTCCCCCTCTTTTACACACACACACACACATACACACACACACACACACACACACACACACACACACACACACACACACACACACACACAGAGCGTTTAACTTAAATGATGATTTTTGTTTTTCAGAAAAAGGCCTGTGGAATGGGTGGGCATGGCACTGAAACGCAAAAAGCTCGACGCCATCTGTGCACACTTGAAGAAGACGAGCGCTGTGGACGTGAACGCCACCACAGAGAATGGTGTAGATGAACTGCCTTTCACCAATGGCACGGGGCCTAAAGAGGCAGCAAAGCCTGCCTCCACCACCAACAACAACGAGGAGACTGCCGCTGACCTAAACGAAACGCCGCAGTCTGATCCACATCCGTCCAGTGACAATGATCCACCGCAAGCAGCTTCTGCTGAGGGGGAACTCTCCTCTCAGGATTCTTCAGTGCAAGCAGAGTCTTCTACTTTGGCCAGTAACGTAGATGAAGGTTCAGCGAGCCTAACCAAGCCTGCTACTGATGGCTCTGATCCCGTTTCACAGCCGTCAAGTTGTTCTGAAGTTCAGTTACCTCCTGCCGGTGCCTCCAGTATCCAGCTCACAGGGTCTGGGCGACGAAAAAGCCGTAAAGCTGCCAATCCACGGCTGGTGTTTCAAGCCCCAGAACAGTTTGACAGTGAGGATGATGAAGATCAGGAACTAGAAGACCACAGCAGCAGGGAAGGGAGCAGTGAGTCTTTAAACTTGGCCTGTATGGGGAAAGAAAGCGATGGCATGCACTCCTCACAAAGACTTCCTGGTGACTGTTTTAAAGAAGTCTCTTCTTGTTCTTCTTCTCCTTCTCCTTCTTCAGGTTTTGCCAGTCAGTATTCGCTTCAAGAGCCCCGTCAACATCATCATCATCATCATCACCACCATCAGCAGCAGCAGCAGCACAATGAAAGTATTACATCCTTCACCAGCCCTTCCACCACACCTTCCCCAAGCTCAAACCTCGCCAGTGTTCCCCTGGACCTGTCCACCCACAAGTCCTCTGACCACTCACAGAGTCTCTCTGCTGATGTGCCCATTCCCAACAACGAAGACAAAGACACTGGCAGCTCCTCTACCCGACCGTCCACTGCAGCGTCCTCTCCAGCTCCAGCCCCAGCTCCAGTTCCCGCAGTTCCCATGGCGGTGTCTGCCGAAGCTGAGGGCTTGGCGGACTACGCAACCAACACGATGAACGAATTGCTCAGTATCTACGGCTTTGGTGCTGCCGGCCTGGATGGAGGGGAGAAGCAAGGGAACCCCAAGGAGCTCGACCTCTCCCCTCTCCGTGGCCAGGTGCCCAATTTGGGCAAGGTGCCCCCAGCTCATCAGGGAAGTGGTGGTGGGGGTGTGAAAGGAAAAGGCGTGTATCACAGTGAAGCTCTGCAGAAGGCCCTGCTGTCTAGCGCCAACAACTTGTCCCTCAGTGAAGGTGAGTAGTGCTGTCGTCATTGCCCGTTTTACCCCAAAACACTGAATGTTCATGGCTGCTCTGTGTGTGTGTGTGTGTGAGTGAGTGTGTGCGCGCGCGTGCACACGCGCTTGCTTGCTTGCTTGTCTGTCTCTCTCCTATCCTCTCTCTCTCTCTCTCTCTCTCTCTCTCTCTCTCTCTCTCTCTCTCTCTCTCTCTCTCTCTCTCTCTCTCTCTGACTCTTTTCTCTGTCTGTCTGTCTTCACTCTACAACAGCAGCTGAATAGCTTAAGCAATGCTGCAACAGCACTTGATCTTAAGGTTAATCTGAATAAGAGTGATATTGTTGTATTCAGAAAAGGTGGTTATTTAGCTGCTCACGAAAAATGGCTGTTCAATGGAAAAGTCATGCCTGTGATTAATGTATATAAATATCTAGGAATCTGTTTTTCTACAAAGCTTAGTTTCATAACTGCATATAAAGATCTGGCAAGTCGAGGTAAAAGAAGCTTGTTAATTGTTTTGAAAAAAATACGATTATTGAATAATAATGCTTTTGACTTGTTCAGTAAGATATTTGATGCAAAAATACAACCCACTGTGTTATATGGCGCAGAAATTTGGGGACTGGATGCAGCTGTAACACATTGTGAATTAGTACACCTCTTTGCTTTAAAGCAGTTTTTAGGCTTAGATAGACGTACACCTAATGATCTTGTTTATAGTGAAACCAATAGATCTCTCTGTTAATGCTGCTGTAAGATGCATTAGATATTGGATTAAGATTCTGCATATGGATGAGTGCAGGTTACCTTTTAAGTCTTACATTTTACAAGATGCTTTATGATCTAGATGTCAAGGGGAAAAGCACCTGGGCTTCACAAATACATACCTGTTTATGTAAACTTGGCTTTGGGTTTGTTTGGCTCAATCAAGGTGTCGGAAATTGTAGAGAGTTTATCAACGTTTTCAGGCAAAGACTGATTGACTGCTGTTGGCAGCAGTGGAGTGGTCATATACAAAACAGTGAAAGATTTCAAATGTACAGACAATTTATAGGTTCACATGATGTCAAACCTTATGTAAAGCTTGATATGGACATACATTTGAAAAGAATTATGTTTAAGTTTAGACTTGGTGTATCAGACATAAATTAAATGTTCTTAAATTTAGATATATATAGAACATGATGATGATGACCTCAGGTTGCTATGCCCATTATGTAAGCAAACAGTGGAAGATGAAGTTCATTTTGTGCTGTCCTGTCAAGTATTAGAAAATGTAAGACAGAATTACATTCCGGTTAAGTATAGTAGACAACCTAATTTATTTAGATTCTGTCTACTCATGGCATCTAGTCACCCTGAGATTGTGCGCAGCCTTGCTTTATATTTGTGTAAATCCTTTAGAATAAGAGATGTCTTGGTTTTTTAAGTCATATTTTTTGGAACTGATTTTTATTGTGGTGGTTGTGGGTATATAGTAACACTTTTTTTGTGTGTTACTTATTTTTCTCACTAAAATACTAAGCAGTTTGGCAACCCCCCTTCATGTATGGGTCAATGGCCTTTTTGTGAATAAATCTTTCGAGTTCGAGTTCTGTCTTCACTCTTGATCTCTTGTTTGTCTGTCTCTATGCCTTTGTCCAAATGCCCCTGTCCGTCTCTATCTCTGTCTCCCCCCCCCCTCTCTCTCTCTCTCTCTCTCTCTCTCTCTCTCTCTCTCTCACTTCCCTGACCTTTCAAAGAGTCGAAGCTACATTTTCATAATGGTTACACTCACATACACTGTGCTAGATTCCCACATACACAAATCACAAGTTTCTCGGTTTCAAAATCCAGTGGCATGCGCGGTATGAGCGAAATGTGGTCACGTTTAGCATGAATCAGAATAAACATCCTATTTTGTTGCCATTTCAATTACAGCTCTTGACTGATAGTGGATAGGGACGTGGCGCAGTGATTAAGACTAAGAATGGGTAAGACTGTTAAGAGATTGGTGGGCGGTTAGGGGAGGAAAAGGTAGAGGGCAGACTGAGGGAGGGATGAGAAGAAGGTGCTGGCAGACGTTTAAACAATGGGCGTACAGACAATAGTTGTCCAAACTGCTGGCACAGTGTATTCTCTTTGGGTTGTTTTGTTTTGGGTTTTTTTGAGGTAGGGGGGGGGGGGGGGGGGCTGGTTATTTATTCATTTTAGTGGATTAGTATTACCGTTACTTTAACAAACAAGCTTTCTTCTTCTTCTTCTTTTTTCTTCTTCTTTTTCTTCTTCTTTTTCTCCTTCTTATCTTCTTCTTTCTTTCTTTCTTTCTTTCTTTCTTCTTCTTCTTCTTCTTCTTCTTCTTCTTCTTCTTCTTCTTCTTCATTTATTATATGTCTCCGGCTGGAAGCATTTTCCTGTATGATTATTATAAATACATTCATTTTAAAGGCCCCCCTGCCCCTTCCCTCCCGGAAGAAGATTGTTTACATGTGTTTATGTGGCGGTGCTTATATAAGTATTTGCAGTTGAGAGCGTGGCATGTACTGTGAGTGATTGTACTGTGAGTGAGCACACAAACAATGGAATGTATAAATGTGTGTGTGTGTGTGTGAGTGAGAGAGAGAGAGAGAGTGTGTGTTTGCTTGCAAGCAGTAAGAGCAATGTCTCTTCATAACTGAAACAGGAAAACTCTGGCTAAAAGCTACAAACGGCAGTGCCACAGAAGGAGCTTATAATACATGCTAGCGGTTCTACCTGTAATAGTAGTAAAATGTGAAAAGTAAAAATAACAACAAAAGATTTTCACTACAGGCAAAGAATGCAGACAGGCTGGTGTCAGTAGCTGAACTAACCTGTTTCTGTGAGGGGGGGGGGGGGGGGGGCGAGAGAGAGAGAATATTACCGATTTTGTCACAGACCAGGGAAAAAACATTGGCATTACTGAGATGATCCAAGAAAAACTTGCTTGGTGCCGTGGTGATGTACAGTTCTGCGGGTTGGAAGGAGGGATTCGATTCCCATCTGTAGCTTGTTGCATTTGACACAATTTTTGCCCAACGCCAGCCCATGAAGTTTAATGGGCAATGAACACACACACACACACGCACACACACACACACACACACACACACACACACACAACACACACACACACACACACACACGCACACACACATGCACGTCGCGCGATCGCGCGCGCGCGCACACACACACACACACGCACGCACGCACACACACACACACACACACACACACACACACACACACACACCACACCTAGCTCGGGGAAGGGTGGAGGAGGAATGAAAAAAAAATCTATTGTCATCGTGCGCATAACACACTGTCGATGTTTTAACTGTGTTTTGTTGTGACGAAAAAGATATGGTATACAGTCGGATGAGAGAGAGAGAGAGAGAGAGAGAGAGAGAGAGAGAGAGAGAGAGAGAGAGAGAGAGAGAGAGAGAGAAGCATGACAAGAATGTGAGCCTAACAAGGGGGAAAAAATGAAACAATGTTATTCAGATTTGTCCTTCATATTTGGATTGTTCTTAGGGAGACTGTCTTTCTTCTCTCTCCCCCCCCCCCCCCCCCCCCCCCCCCCCCCCCCCCCCCCCCCCCCCCTCTCCTTTTCTTTTTCTTTTCTTTGCTTTCCCGCTGTCGTCGATGTCTGGCCTGTAAGCTAGCAAACCTACAGCAAGTTTGCCCAGCACGACTGTGCACGCTTGAGCTGATAGGTGAAAGGTAGAATTGGGGATAATATTTCTCAGCCATGGTTACCATACAGATTAACTCTAACCTTCCCTTCTCTCTCTCTCTTTTTTCTTTTCTGTTCTTTTTTTCTTTCTTCTTTTTTTACTGGCTCTGATTTGGAGTTTTACATAGACTGTAACATGCGAGAAAGTCGTCTACCTGAGCTGTCTTTTTCTCTCTGGCTCTCTGTCTCTCGTTGTCTGTGTCCCTTTGCGCGCGTGTGTTTGCGCGCGCGTATGTGTGTGTGCGTGTGTGTGTGTGTGTGTGTGAGAGAGAGAGAGAGATTCGGATTCGGAATGTTTATTCATGTAAAGGCCATTGCCCCTAATGAAGGGGTAGAGTACACAGGTAATATTAATGAAATCACTCGACATACACACACATTAACAAACTTAACTAAGTCAGCACTGATCGTAATTTGAATGCCTTATATAAGTAGATCGATACATTTCGGACAATATTTTCGTTCATAGATGACAAAAGTAAACACAGACGAAACTGGCAAGGGTATTTGTAAAATTTCAATGGTATATACCGTGCTCTTAGCTTACTGAGAATAGGGCAACACAACATGAAATGTATTTCATCCTCATTTCCAGTTTTACACAATGGACAAGTCAAATCCAATTCAGAATATGTTTTGTAGCGATTTTGGTGTGTACTAATTTCTGAAATGCCAAATCTAAACCTGGTCATAATAAATTTCAAATGTTTGTCTAGATCCATTTTCAGATATGTTTTCCTGTCATGAACACCGCAAAAAGTTCTATAGATGCTAAACCTCTCACTGTTGTTAACGTGGAAGTCCCATTCTTGCCATCTGCATAAGATCAATCTTTCTTTTAAACTGGTATAAAAACTCTTTAACATTTTGAACACCTCCATTTTCCCATACATACCCAAAACCATTTTCATATAATCTACAACGAATATTTGATACCCAGTTTCTTTTGCCTCTTACATCCAACTCATATAGCATTTTATAAGCTTTCTTTGGTAATCTAACATCTTCCATCACTACTAATTTTAACCAATAACGAATACAGCGTATAACAGAGTTGATATAAATAGGATATCTGTTTGTTTCACCATAAACGAAGTCATTTGGGGTTCGAGAGAGAGAGAGAGAGACATAGAGAGAAGGGAGGAGGGAGGGGGGGAGAGAGAGAGAGAGAGAGATTTAATTTGATTTCCATTTCTCAGCAAAGTAACGCATAACGCGCTGTCATGACACTTTAAGTAGGAAGGGAGGGAAAGGGTTATAGATGGAGTAAGGGTGATCATAAAACTAAAAGTAAAGTGATGACAGGCTTTTAAATGCCATTATTTTAGTAGGTGCTTGACATACACAACCCAAAGCGCAGGCCAAGCCTCGAGTTCCTGCGTGGGTTCTGCATACGTGTGTGTCTGTAGCTTTACCTAAGTGTGATTGTCCCGTGTTCGTGCCAGCTCGTGTGCGTATGAGCATGAACAAACAAATTTGCTTACAGTTACACCTGCGATACGAGCATATTTTGCTAGTCTTGAGATAGAAAATGCTTAGCAGTGTATGTGCTCACGTGCACGTGCGCGCGCGCATGTGTATTGCGTCCATGCGTGCATGCATGCGTGTGTTTGTGTGCCACTGTGCATGCGCGCGCGCAAGTGTGTGTGTGTGTGTGTGTGTGTGTGTGTGTGTGTGTGGTTTGACAAACAAAATTTGCCTCAGTGTTAATGTACGTATTAGTGTCAATCCATGTAATTATGGGCATGAATGAGTGTGTGCTGATGCATGTTTGTGTGTTTGAGTGTTTTGGTAGGGAAAAATGCTTGGTGTAATGAAATTTGTACATGAGTGCGCATTGACAAACAAAATTGAAAACAGAGATTAGAAAGAACAGGGAAATGAAACATTGTAGAACAGAATCAGATAAAATGAAATGAGCGCATTTATAACGAAATGGTTGCAAAAGAAACGAGTGGAAGCGACGAGTAAACAACTCCAATGAATTAATCATAGGAATGGATAAAGATAGGCAGCAAACAATCGGCTGAATTCAAGCATTTGGCACTTGAAAAAAAACATTAAAAAAACTAACAACACATACACATAGCATGTAGGGAGGGGCACCAAAATGTATTCATGGAAAGGTGTGTGTGTGGTGTAAAGTTTCCATAGCAGCACGTTCTATCAGACCTCACCTTAGCAGTTGGACCAACCCTGTGGGTACCCAAAGAAATGCCATTGCTTCCAAGGAATGGGGGGAAAAAATAAATGCAATGTTAGGGGAGCTTTGGCAAGTAGCCAAAATAATACTCCCCGGAGAGGTTGCAATGTAAAGGCACTGCAAAACAGCTAACTCCCCAGGTATTTTTTCTTCCTTCTCTTTTGACGAAATTTGATTCATTTGCTCTGTCGCTTTGCACCTTTTTGTCAGCACGAAGGCATAGCTTGAGCCCCCTTGTTTTGTGTGTGTTTGTTTGTTTGTTTTTTATCGCCCCCCTTTTACATTGAATAAAGCATTTACTTGTGAATAGGTATTTCTGATGTGTGCTAGGTCATTGTCGTTTGTTTTCTTGTTTTTTTGTTGTTGCTTAGGGAGTGTTTTTTAATATAGAGTTTTGGTTTTGGGAATTTCTGGTGAACTATGCATACAGTCCACCTCTTTAAAGAAAATGATCAAGAATTTAAAAGAAGCCATTAAGAATGAAACTTTTTGATATATCATCGTCGGCTTGTGAAAAAAAAGTGTGTGCGCGCGCGCGCACGTGAGCGAGCGTTGATCACAAAGTTGTCTGCACAAAAACAATTTATATCAATTTCACATCAGTAATAAGTATTGTTCACAGAGTGGCATGCTAAGTGTCAGTGTCAGCTAATAAAAACAAAACGAAACAGAACCAACAAAGAATTCATAGAAGAAAAAAGCCCGCGGTAAAAACCTGTCCATATATTTTTTTTCTTTTCTCGAGGAAAATGTGAGAAAAATTAATTTCCACAGATTGTTTCATATTTCAGTGAAATGACTGTCTGGCTGTCTGTCTATCTTTCTGTCTGTCTGTCTCTCTCTGTCACACACACACACACACACACACACGCACGCACGCACGCACGCACGCACGCACGCACGCGCGCGCGCGCACGCACACATAGAGAGAGAGAGAAGAGAGAGAGAGAGAGAGAGAGAGAGAGGCGTGTGTAGTTATATTCCCTAACGATAAACTATCACATCGCCCTTTTGTCGCAGAAATGGAAATTCATATCCCTTTGACACGTTGTGGTCTTTTGCTGCACACCCTAATATTAGCAATAACTGTTTAACGCTAACTTTCAGCCAATAAAGCGACAAGGAAGGGGAGGGGACACAGAGTGGGGACACACACACACACACACACACACTCACCAGTTAGGTAAGTGTGGGTTAGGAGAGTGAAGGGTATGACTGACGAGGTGGAAAAATAAGCGTGTTAGATCAGGTGTATGCTGCTATGGTGACCAAGGACTGCAACGGTTTTGTCCCATGACGTATCCGATCACACAACCCCAAGCTTTGTAGGCTTAAAAAAAAAAGGGACAAAAAGACCGATTAATTTTTTTTTTAAACCGGTTTAATGGTTAGAGGCAAAACAGCAGACAGACATTAATTAATTAAGATAATGATCTGTTTGGAAATGTATATTTTTTTCATGAAAAAGGTTATTGTCGGTAAGTGGTGAAATAGATACATGGATTTAAAAAAAAAAGAAAGAGAAGGAAGAGAAATTAAAAATATATTTGGGTCATTTGTGAAAGAAGAGCAAAGCGCGTGCACACACACACACACACACACTCGCGCGCGCAGTGTGTGTGTGAGAGAGAGAGTTTTGCTCTCTTCTTTCGTGGAAAATTTTCAAGCTCTGTATGTAAGCCTATAGGGCTATAGTTGTAATATATGGATTTTCGTGGGTACACGCTCACAGACTATGTGTTTGTCTCTCTGTCAGCTTCTCCCTCCGTTATACTCATGTCTACCCACTTACCTACCTCCCACCTCCCCTACAGGGGAGAGAGAGAGAGAGAGAGACAGACAGACAGACAGACAGACAGACAGAGACAGACAGAGAGACAGAGACAGACAGAGAGAGAGACGCTGGTTAGGAGAGCGTGGTCCCGTCTTACTAAAAAAAAAAAAAAAAAAAGTGTCGTAGTTTAGGGGTAGGTGGTGGAAATTAGGAGGAAACGTATACTACAAAGCAGTCACGTAAGAGCATGAACGTGATTGAAACGTCGGATTACGGTTAAAACGGAACAACAAACAAGCAACGAACAACAACAGCAACAAAATCGAATGTAAATTTATACTTCTATCATTTTTACGAGCCTCAGTGGAGCTTTTCTCGAATACTATCAAGAATAATGAAAACAAAGATGAGAAACACGGGGAAGGGAGGTGGGGGGCGAGAAAAAAACGAAGCACAAAAGAAAGGCAGCCAATCCCGAAAGAAAATATCCTGTAACCCAGTAACTCTTATGTCCGACACAAGTGACATAAAATATTGTAAAAACTTCACTGTTGAATGTATTCATCCTCTCCTTTATTTAGTGAGTCAGCAGCTTTTGTTCAAAATTTATGATCAGTCTTCTCCCCTTCTTGACTTTCCTGATAAACTTCTCTTTCCTTTTTTGTGTTTTTTTTGGTTTTGTTTTTAGGGGAGGGAGAGAGGAGGGATGCATGGCATAAAGTTTGCTTATTTGTTTGTGTTTTATTTCATTTCGTGAATAGGTATGATAGAAATGGGTGAGAAGGGGGTCGTAGTGCGGTATCGAGTTTCCTGTTCCGCTTTCTTTTTTTTCCCCCTTTTTAAAAATTCATTCTTTCTTTTTTTTAAGTAAGTTTTTTATAGTCCTATACTGATTCTTTGTGCATAACAGTGGGATTGTTTGTTTTGTTTTTGTTTACGTATATCATACCTGCGTATATTTATTGTTGCTTGTCTCCGGGTTTTAAAAAAAATTTAAATACAGGACAGTACAGTTATATCTGTCTCTTTGTGCCTCACACACAGACACACACCACACACACACACACACACACACACACACACACACTCTCTCTCTCTCTCTCTCTCTCTCTCTCTCTCTCTCTCTCTCTCTCTCTCTCTCTCTCTCTCTCTCTCTCACGCACACACAATGTTGCCTGGATAACTTGGATGTCATTGGGTTCAGTTTTAAAAGTTACCAGTTTCATCCCCTGTTCCCTCCCACAAAGATCCAGTTAATATTTTTCACTGTTTACAGTCGGCATACCAGCTTAGAGAAAATCTGACAGATCCTCACCCACCCACCCCCTTGTTTTTTTGTTTGTGTGTGTGTGTGTGTGTGTGTGTGTGTACATGTATACCAATGTGTTTTTATTTGTTTCGATAAGATAATCTATCTTGTTGACCTAGTGTGTGTGTACGCATGTGCTTGTGTAAGTGAGTGAGTGAGTGAGTGAGTGAGTGTGTGTGTGTGTGTGTGTGTGTGTGTGTGTGTGTGTGTGTGTGTGTGTGTGTGTGTGTGTGTGAGAGAGAGAGAGAGGGAGGGAGGGAGGGAGGGAGACGTCGCTGGTGTTGATTTAATTTAATCATTGTTACTCGCAAAATACTTTAATAGCCTATATGTAGTAAACTGATAAACTTGCCATTCCAAAGAAGGATTCGGACAAGCTTGAGACAGCGGAAAAGTGAAAGAGAGAACGCATGTGTATTTATGTCATTCGTTCTGAGTGCTAATCAGATATGATAGAACGTATTTTCAATAGTAAGCTGCAAAATGATAATTAACATCCGCATAGCTGATTTATTTATTGCATTGTATTTGATTTGTCTCCTGTTTTGTATAGAGTGTTTATCAAACGTCTTTTATACGTCTTTTGATACGTTTATCAAACGTATATATATCTGTGTGTGTTGTATTATGTTGATTTGTCTCCTAATACCTTGTTTTCGTGCTGTATTGTATCGCTGTCTCATAAAAGATGGATATTGGACGTTGAAAACGTAGTTGCTGCTTCTGTTGCTTTGGTGATATATCCTGAGACCCTGAGTTACCAGAATAATTGGTGTGCTGTTGCTGCTGCTGATTCATACTGCCAACTGTTACTTTACTGGCATACTCCGAAAATTTGACATTTTCCTTCCTTTGAAATGTGTTGCAGACCGTAAAAGTAGATTGCTGACAGAGAAGTGGGGATGGGATAGGGGGGGGGGGGGGGGGGGGGGTGGAACTGTCATTGGCGCCGGTCATTAAAGGGAGAGCTCAAGCGTCAGGCTTGGGGTCGACAAATCAGATAAGCACGCCGTCAGCAGCAGGCCACAGCCATGTCAATACATTGCCTCTGCGCTTTTGTCGCTGTAGCACTTGGGGGGGGGGGGGGGGGGGGGGGGGGGGAGGGGAGGAGGAGGAGATGTTTGGAAGCAAAAAGGCTCTGGAAGAAGAAAAAACCTTAACTGGAAGAAGATGAGAACCTTTCATTTTCTTTGGAGGAGGGGGGGGGGGGGGGGGGGGGAGGTGGTAAAATTGATGGATCTGAGATCTGGTCTTATACTGTTCTCACTTCTTCTGATAGAACCAAATGTTCTTGTTGTTGAATCATCTGACCTATTTTAGAGACGCGCCGCGCGGAGACTGGCTGGTATTTTAAAACATTAAATCTCGGATGACATCACTTTCAGATCGAAAACAATAATGATACACACACTGATAGTGTCTGTCGTCTTCAATGGTGTTCAAAACATAAACGCACTCGCAAACCTACCCCCCCCCCCCCCCCCCTAAAAAAGACAACAACCCGAAAATCCATGCACACACACAAAGTCACCAAACATTTGAAATGAGATCCTGTTCCAAGATTCAGTGCACTTCTCTAAAACAAACAAACAAAAAACGTATCAGAAATGATTGGAGTTGCCTGAATTGAAATCTAGGCAACTTATCAATACATTTTGAGGACAGTCACAATAATGAAAAATCAGAAGGCGTTCATAGTTTGTTGGCAGATTGCCTGGCCATACAAAGACCCCTTTGCCTGCAGAATACTCAGGTCCTAGGGGGGAACATGAGTTGACAAGCAGAAGAGAGAGAGAGAGAGAGAGAGAGAGAGAGAGAGAGAGAGAGGGGGGGGGGGGGGGCTTGATCATTGTAGTATTTGTACACTCACATAATGCCGAAGAAGATAGGAGTATATGAAGATTGTGGAAACATTGAATTTAATAGATTTAAGAAAGGCGGGGTTGTGGGTGGGGTTGCAGTCCATGGGGTAGGGACCGATTATGTAGAGACCATGAAGTAAGATAAATAATCTATCTATCTATCTATCTATCTGTCCCGTAGTCTGACGACCGTGGGGGCACCCTCAAAGACTCAGCAACCAGTTCCCTCCATTCCTCTCTCTGTTCTGCCTTTCTCTGGGTTTTGTTGAGTTCTAGGCCTGTCCATTCACTGATGTTATCCTCCCAGCTCTTCCTTGGTCTGCCTCTTCTTCTTCTTCCTTGGACAGTGCCTTGCAAAACTGTCTTTGTAATTCCTTGGGATCTTGTGACATGCCCATACCACTTAAGTTTACGCTTTTTCACGATCGTTAGAAGCTTCTCATAGGGTCCAATGGTTTGCTGGATTCTGTTATGCACGCTTTCGTTGCTTATGTGGTCTTTGTAGGAGATGCCAAGGAGTCTCCGAAAGCATCTCATCTCCACTGCCTGTACTCTTCTCTCCAAATCTGCAGTCAGGGTCCATGATTTCAAGGCATACAGAAATATGGATATGACAAGGGAGCGCATTAGTCTGATCTTGGAGATAAGTGAGATATTTCTTATATCTCCAGATGGTGTTTAGTTTGACAAAGCTGTTATTGTCTGTGCAGTCCTGCATACTACTTCTGGCTTGGATCCTGGTCAGATACAATGGCTCCCAGGTACTTGAAGCTTTGAACTGTTTCCGCTTCTGGTCATTAACCCTGATATCAGTGCTAATGCCGTTGGTGTTATTAGTCATCAGTTTGGTCTTTCTGCATTGATTTCCATGCGTATGTTTTGGAGGCCTTATCCAAGTGTTCTGTTAGGCTGGCAAGCTCTTTTTCTGATCCTGCTATTCCATCAATGTCATCTGCGAAGCGGAGGTTTGTGATCGTTCTGCCACCAATGCTGACTGATCCTTCATGATGTTCAGTGCATCAGCCATGATTCTCTCAAGGAAGATGTTGAAAAGAGTGGGTGAGAGTAGACAGCCCTGCCTTACTCCAACTGTTCGAAACCATTCTCCAATGTTGTTGTTGTAGTACACTG
>CM054151.1:40275922-40348422 GCA_028751875.1 Rapana venosa
CAGGAAATAGAAGTAAGAACAGTTTGAAATATCGGTGTTATTGTACCCATTGTATGAAGCCTTGATAACTTTCTAAGAGAAAGTGAATTTGATTACAATCGTGAGGGAAATTGCAGAATGACATTTTGACGAACTAATTCAAGTAAGGGCAGGAAATGAATCGTGATCAGCTGTTTCTTGTTCATAACCAGAGGCCCTGTGGGTTATTGGCTGTACGTCCTTGGTTTTATCTCGTTTTATTTGGATGATGTGGCTTCTCCCACAACTCGGTGCCCGTCCGGGGTTGACCCTTATGGTTGACAAGGGCGTTGATACAAGGAACGACAGTAGAGTTGAGTTTATACCCTGTTTTTATCTGTATATAGTTGCACAGTTTTATTTTGAGATTTAAAATGCTATGTGGTGAAAGCCCCAATATGGCCTCTGTTGTCGGCGGGGCTATAAACAACAAGATTGGATTGGATTGGCTAGATGATGATTAATTAAAATGTATCATTACTCAATTTACTCACTTTCAAGACGGAAACTGTAATCAGTAAATAATCCCCCACCCCGGTCCCTGAAGAAAAAGTAAGAGAGAACATTACCAGACAAATGGTATTATGGCTTTTGGCGAATTGCTTGGCTTGAGTTCACATTGGCAAGTTGCTTGTCTTTAGTTCATTTGGAAATCCTTTCCCTTAGACAGTGCAGTGGCAAAGTGTGAAAGGAATTCCGATACTCTTCGAACTTTTCCCCCATCCACCAGAGTGCCTGTGAGTTAGTCTTTCTGCTCATACGTTAAACCAAAGTTCCGTTAAACCAAAGTTCCGTATGCAAATACACATTTACTTACTTACTTAGGCCCCTCACTCCCCCTGGAGCATAGGCCGCCGACAACAGTCCGCCAGAGTCCTCTGTCCTTGGCTATTCTCTCCAGCTGTCTCCAGGTATATCCCATCTTCCTGGTTTCTGCCTCAAGGTCGCGTCGCCAGGTGTTTCTTGGCCTTCCTCTTTTTCGTTTTCCCTGGGGGTTCCATGATAGTGCCAGCCTTGTGATGTTGCTGGCTGGCTTTCTCAGGGTGTGCCCGATCCATCCCCATCTCCTGCGCCGGATTTCATTTTCGGCTGGCAGCTGGTTGGTACGTTGCCACAGGTCTCCGTTGCTGATGGTGTCGGGCCAGTGGATCTGGAGGATTCGTCTCAGGTAGCTGTTGATGAAGGTCTGCACTTTCTTGATGGTGGTCTTTACACATTAAGTGCAAGTAAAAGAACCCACGGCTATAAGGGAGTTGTCCCTGGCACAATACTGAAGAAAAAATTCATTCTCATAATTGAAACAAAAACATATGCAGTCAGGAGAATTAAAAAAAAACCCAACCCAAACAAATCCAAAACCAAAAAAAAGAAAGCGAAAAGGATGGCACTTCTCGTGGCAATGCATTCTTTCTGGGAGAAGCATCTTTAGTTTCATGCAGAGAAATCTGCTGTAACTGAAAGGGGTATACAATATAGTATAGAACATAACAACAATACAAGACAGTTAAGCAATATCTGCCCTTAGGGGTTTTTGATTCCAGTTTGCTTCTTGTCGATGTCGCTTCTGATGATAATGATAATTATTTTGGAAGGAAATTTACAGTAAAAATGACAGTAATATAGTAATGCGTGTAGGACATTGTATTTTTTCCTCCATCACATCTCTTTTCCTTCCCAACTGTCTATTTGTCTCTATATGTCTGTATGTATGTCTGTCTGTCTCTCTGTCTCTATCTGATCTCTCTCTCTCTCTCTCTCTCTCTCTCTCTCTCTCTCTCTCTCTCTCTCTCTCCACCTCCTCTCTCTCCCCCACCCACCCACCCACCTACCTCCCCGGAGTCTCACCATGTTCCTCCTCGTCCGTCCACACACTGGAACCGTTGACTGGAATAAGCGGTACCGGCGAGGTGTTTTTTTTTCTTTTCGTTTTTTCCCCCTTCTTCCATTCCCAGGCCGAAGTCGTTAGACGGGTAGCCGGTAGGAACGGGGCAGACGGGTGGATGCCATGGTAACTCCTGTGACTGGTATAGAGCCTTACACCAACCAACCACATGTCGATAGCGTCACAGAGAACGAGAGAGAGAGAGAGAGAGAGAGAGGGGGGGGGGGGGGTGGTTCTTTTGTTAGAGAGAGAGAGGAAGAGGGAGAGAGAGAAGAGGGGGATAGTTCTTTTGTGTGTGTGTGTGTGTGTGTGTGTGTGTGTGTGTGTGTGTGTGTGTGTGTGTGTGTGTGTGTGTGTGTGTGAGAGAGAAAAGAGAAAAGAGAGAGAGAGAGAGAGAGAGGAGAGAGAGAGAGAGAGAGAGAGAGAGGAGAGAGAGAGAGAGAGAAAGAGGGGGATAGTTCTTTGTTAGAGAAAGAGAGAAGAGGGGGATTGTCTTTTTTTTTCTGGCGGCAAGTGAAGAACCACACTGAAACTGGTAGGGGGAGAAGAGGAGGAGGGGGTGGGGTGTAGGATGTGAGGGTGGTGGATGGGGAAGGGGGGGGGGGTATTTTGGTAGAAAGAAGTGTGGGGAGGGGACTGGTCGATGACCATGGTTTTTTTAAATGTTTTTTTGTGTGTCATGTGTTGTCAACATTAGCAATAGGAGTTAAGCATGTGCGTGCTGGTTCCTGTGTGTGTGTGTGTGTGTGCGCGCACATGCATGCCTCTCTCTCTCCATCTCTCTCAATTCCATTACCTGTGTCTCCTTGCTAATGAATATAGTTGTATGGATTGTTTGCATTTATACATAATTATCAGTCATATATCTGTGACCCTTCAATTTTTGTGTTTTAAAAAAAAAAAGTTTTTAACCTCTGTCTTTTTTCTGCACCTGAACACACTACTACTGCTGCTGCTGCTGCTGCTGCTGCTGCTGCTGCTGCTACTACTACTACTACTTCTACTACTTCTACAACTAAAAAGAAAAGGCAAGATTGGAAAACTTCCAGTCCATAACTCAACTTTCAGGAAGAAGTCTAATGTTTAAGTACAAACAAGAGGCCTCATCATCCCCACAGGGAGAGATATGGAGAGGTGTTTCTGAGGTGTGTATCAGGTTGGAGGCCTGGCCTACTTCTAAGAGCTCCTTCTAAATTGATCAATTGATCTGACTTGACCTGTCGTTATCACTCAAGTCCACCTCTTTTATTGTGCTCCAGCAAAATAAACTGTTGTGAATAAATCATTTCAGCTGGAAGTTGAGTTTTAAGTGTCAATCATGATTTGTTCAGCAACTCCCTTCATTTATGAGCAAGTGGCTTCTTTATGAATAAATCATTTTAGAATTATGTCTCTGTCGTTGTCTGTCTGTCTAGCTGTCTCTCTGTCTGTCTGTCTGTCTCTCTCTCCCTCTCCCCTTCCCTCCCTCCCTCCCCCTCTCTCTCCCCTCATTTCTTTCCCCATCTCTTTTCTTTCCTCCCTGTCCCAGTCAATCCTTTCTGCCCTTCCAGTTTCTCTCTTTTTTCCCCCCTGTCCCAACATCTCTCTCTTCCCCCCTCTCTCCCTCTCATCCCCCCCCCCTCTCTCTCTCTTATGCACACATATTCACACACACATCTCTCTCTCTCTCTCTCTCTCTCTCTCTCTCTCTCACACACACACACACACACACACACACACACACACACACACACACACACACACACACACACACACTCATACACACACACTCTTACAGAGGAGGGGGAGGAGCAGTACAATTGAGAGGGTGGTAAAGGATCGACCACCAGCAGGCAAAACAAGAGAGACAGAGAAAAAGAGCAAGAAGGAGGGAGTGGATGGAAGGGAGAGGGGTACCAGGACAGGTTGCATGCTGCAGTTTTAGGAGGAGAATTATTGATGAAGGTGGGCATATCGATGGAGACGGGGAAAAGTCAGGAGGAAAATCAATGTGCCCCAAAGCTTTTCTTCTGCCTTCCCTCCCTGCCCAATGAACACCTTTAGGACTCCCCCTCCTTTTTTTTGCCCCCCCCCCCTCCCACAGAGATGTCAGGGAGGCTTTTTGGGATCCACACTTGGAAATTGTGTGCTTGAAATTTTCTCTTTTCTGTCACTCTCCTTGTGTCAGTGGTTTTTTGTTTTGTTTTTTTGTTTGTTGGTTGGTTGGTTATTTTTCTGTTCTCCTGTCTTTCTTGTTTTTGCCTCTCCATTCAGTTCTTGGTCATATCTTTCAGGATTGATCATGTCTGACTACTTTTTTTTCTGCTTAAACTCATGCCACACAATATCAACATAGTATAATGTGACCTATGATACTGTTTGTTTATATGACCAATTTATGCCACACAGTATCAGCATGGGTAATATGACATATGATACTATTTGTTCTTGTGACCAGATTGTGAAATTGCAAACAAAACAACAACAAAAGAAAAGAAAAAAGGGAGGGGGGGGGGGGGGGGGTAGGCACATGATGTCCATTGTTGTCCTGTCTTGTTTGACCATATGGTATTACTGATTGATTCAAATTAATTGATGATAGTGATGATTGAGCTTGTAAGAAGAAAATCATTTATTTGACAATAATAAGAAAAAGAAAAAAGTACTGATGATACATTTGACTGATAAAAGTAAACAAAAGAGAAACCCACAGAAAGGAAGACAGAAAGAAAGGAATGAAGGAAGGAAGGAAGGAAAAAGTTTAAAAGTTGTTAGGGTAAAGACAAGGAAAAAATGGAAGCATGGATAACTTGGTAGTTCCTCCACCTTTCTTCATCGAAAGTGCACAGCAGGTTGGGGGTGGGGGGACCTTTGCCAGGGGGTAAATCTGAATGGGGGAACAGTTTTTTTGTTTTTACCTGGACCATCATCTCTTGTTGTTCTGTTGTTGGTAGTAATGAGTGTAACTTATAGAACCTCTTCACAGAAGTGTAGGCCCATGATAGGTGCCAGGTGTATGGTCACACCGGGCATAAAAAACTGTAAATACGGAAATGTTTCCGAAGTGGATGAAAATGCTTTTAAGCAAGCAAACAGGACAAAAAATAAAAGAGAAAAATATTTATATTGACTGTAGTGTTTAACACATTAAATCGTTGCCAGCATGCAACAAAGAAATTTGCAGAATCAACGAAAGAGCAGTGTTGTCCTTTTGTTTTTGCACGAAAGAGCAGTGTTGTCCTTTTGTTTTTCTTTCTTCTGACTCAAATTGTTGACCATACTTGTTTGTCACTGAGAATAATAGAGGAGGATGAGAGGACATCTTGAGGAGGTCAGGTTGATCCAGAAAGGGGGAGGGGGTAGAGAGGAGAGGGAGGGGGGGTAGAGAGGAGAGGGAGGGGGGATGGGGTTAAGAATTTGCATGGGGTTGTATTGTATTCTATTGTTTTATACTAAATATTTAGGTACAACACATTTTGGGGGTAAAAGTGAGCTGTTTGAATTTTTTTAGGGAAGATTCTGGGCTATTCACATAATAGGATGTTACCATTACCACCCTTCCCTTTTGGTTGTTGCTTCTGCTTTGGGTCTGTTTTGGGTTTTTGTGTGTTTGGTTTTGGTTTTTTTTTTAGGGTGGGGGGATGTTCTTTGTTTAGTTTTTGGTTTGCCACTATTGACATTCCTTTGCTCAGGTGAATAGGATTTTTTTAAATTCAGAATTTTGCTATGACTTTTTTTTTAGTATGTGTCTCAACATGTAATACACATTACACTGGGGATCTTGATTCAATTGTTTCCTTAAAAAATATTGCACACAATTTGCTACTTAGGGTGAACTTGGGAGAAGAGGGGGTATCTCACACACACACACACACACACACACCACACACACACACACACACACAACACACACACACACACACACACACACACACACAGGGGCAAGATATGTATATGCATGATTCAGGCAGTGCTCTTGAACAATTAATTGCTTAGGTGCATGCACATAGTTCCTTCTCTTCCCACTGTGGTGCAGTATTTCAGCATTAATCCATACCTCCTGTGCACAAATGCACACACACACATACACACACACACACAATATGCATGGGTGCACTACATGCACGCAAGCATGTGCACTTACACACACACATGCACATGAATGTGCAACGTGCACACACACACACACACACACACACAGAACTAAAAAACAAATCAGTTTGCCGACCATGTGTTGATTTATATCTTCAAGTGAGGGTGCAGTGTTTCACAGGTTTGCTTGTTTGCAGACAGTTGGGGAACACAATGTAGTGTTATCACGGAAAAGCACACATTCCTGTTTTTTTGCTCGACTTCCATGTTGAGAGGCTTTTTCAGCTCTTGATTATCATTAATCAGCCTTTGTTCCTCTTCGTGTTTGCACGTGTGTGTGTGTCACTGTGTGTCACTGTGTGTGTTGTGTGTTTGGGTGGCATGTGTCTGTGTGTTGTGTATGCACATGTGTGTGTGTTGTATGTATTATACTCATTCCATGATTATACCTTCTTTCCTTGTTGCATCTAGTTTTGTACAGCCCTTTATTTTGCCAGGGAAGTATACTGTCAAGATGAAGATGACAGTATCAAGATGAAGATGACATTAATAATGATGTTGGCAATAATGATGGAGATGGCATTAATAATGATGTTGTTGGCAGTAATAATGATAATTATATAGCTTTCCAAGATGATTGATCTTAGGCAGTCCTCAGACTCTTAGTTTGGATGGTCTTTTCATTCTTGATACTACTACATCATTTGGATCTTCTCAGGTCTCTTTCATGTGACTTTCAACCCAAAGCAGACAACACCCAACTTCATGGCATCCCCTTTTTCATTTTCTTCTAGGATTTCAGAAGTATGTTTTTTATCTTCAGGACAGTAAATTCTTGATGACGGCAATCACTTGAAGAGGGATGGCTGACATCAAATTCTGGATGACTGCTATTGATCACCTGAAGAGGGATGGCTGACATCAAATTCTGGATGACTGCTATTGATCACCTTAATTAAGAGAGATGGCTGACATCAAATTCTAGATGACTGCTATCACCTGATACTGATATTGATATGATGATGATGATATATATATATATATATATATATATATATATATATATATATATATATATATATATATATATAAAATAAATATATATTGATGCATATATATATATATATATATATATATATATATATATATATATATATATATATATATATATTGACGCTGGGGGAAACAGCAAAGTGAGAGGCTGTATGACCAGTGGCTTTCCCACTCATGGAATTCCACTTTACAGCTTAGTCTTTAGTGATCGACTATGACTCTCTGGCTAGGAGGCTTGACTCGCACAGTCATGTGCTGCAGCCCTGGGGGCTGGTTGGCCTTTGGAGAACATCTCCAACGCTGACTGTCCTTATGCCCACTTGGCCGAGAGAGTGGAGATGTACTGTGGGCAAGGCATCTCCACTATAATCAAATTTCTGCCCAGTTTCCAAAACAGCAGCTGCCTCCTCTGCTGTTTTGGAGGTCATCGTCGGACACAACGGACAAACATACATATGTATTGATGCACTACAACACAACTGACTACAATACATTTCAATGCAGTTCAGCTCATTTCAATTCTGTCCAATATAGTACAGTGCAATGAATGTAATGCAATACTATGCAATGTGATACACAATTCAGCTCAGCACAGCACAGCGCAATACAGACAGAACAGTACAGAGCATTGCATTACAGCACAGTAAAGTGCATGCAGTATTTACAGGCTAAAAAATATTGCCTTTGCAATTGAGTTGTCTGAAAATAATTAATGTAGTAGCGATGAATAGATCACAAATGTTTGCACTTTTTTTTCTCACTCTTTACAGTCAAAATTGTTTTTGCCCCTATGCTTTCAGCATGTTAGTCAAGATAGACAAAAAAACAGGCTCATCATGTTTTATCATTGTGATTATCATCATACCTTGTCAGCATAGGTTGTTAAGACTTTTTACCCCCTAAAAAGGAAAGAGATGAAAAAAGCTGTGCACTTGAATTAATGGGAACAAGGACAGGTAAACAAGGCAAACAATACTTTGTTCTCAAGATAGAAGTGGGAGAATATATATATGTTGATAGCAATGCATTAAAAGAAATAAAAATTGTATTAAAAAGAAGGTAAAGAAAGGGGACTTTACCATGCGGACAAAAAGAACACTGTGTGTGTGTGAATGTGTTTGTGTGTGTGTGAGTGAGAGAGAGAGTGTGTGTGTGTGTGTGCACATGTGTTCCTGCATACGCATGTGTGTGTTCTTACCTGTATGTTGATTGTGTATGAGAATGTGTGAGAAAGAGAGAGAGAAAAATGCTTTAATCATCAGTACTCTGTATTTGCAGAAAGTCTCAAGCACATGGGAGCAGGTGTGTATGAAGAACATCATTGAAAGCTGCTGTCACTTTTTGAATGCATTACAGCTATAAGGGCTTCTCCTTCAACTTGAGTGTCAAATAGATTATGTAACCCATTTTCACTTATTTAATCCATCCCCACCCCCTACTCTCCACCTCTCTTTTAAAATCAAATCGGAATGCGGTTACCTTAATTGAAATAGTAGCTAACAACAGTCTGGTCGCATATGCAAAATGTAAACATTGGTGAATGTGGGAGCTGTAGCCGAAGAGCCCCCCCCCCCCTTCCAAATCAAATTAAAAAAATATAACAGTCTTGTCCAGAAACGATAAATCAGTTGTCATGGGATTGGCAATGTTCGGTTTTCTTTCTGCAATAATTAACTTATATCAGACTTGATGGGGAGTGGGTAAGGAGCGGCCTCAGAAAAGAAAAAAGAAAAAGAGAAAGAAAAAAATTGTAAAAAGTCTCATCTAAGAAATGAATTCCCGAGAAAAGGCATGTAAAAGCAGAAATGTCATAATATTAATATATGTTTTACTAGTTCTAAAGAAGGAGTCAATATCACCCCCCCCCCCCCCCCCCCCCCACACACACACACACAAAAAAATCATTTTTAAACATTAAAAGTAGCAAAAACAAACATATAAACAGACATAAAAACTGGGTGTGAACAAGTGATTGATTTGTTAAGAAAAGTTACGTGGTTGGATATTACTTCATGGAAGAATGTGTGTGTTTGTGTGTGTTCTTGTATTTAACATCCCTTTACTAGTAGTGATATTAGACAGATGTGTATGTGCATGTGTGTTCATTCTGACATCTGTTCACAATTAGTGATTTAGACGGTTCACACATTATCAGGTGTTGGTGGGTGTGGGAGGACATGAAAAAGGTGAAGGGGGAAAGTGATGAAGCAAGCAAAATGATCAAAAAAAAATAAACGCAGTTTGTTAAGATTAATTTTATAGATTGAGAGACCTTCAAAACAAACCAAAACAAGAGACGAGCATGAGCAGAGAGCATGTTCACATATGAGTTAGAGATTCATGCATGAGAGGAGGAGAGAGTAGAGAGAGAGAGAGGAGAGAGGAGATAAGAGAAGAAGAAATTCTAGGCTAATAAATTACTCAGTAAGTCAAACCAGTCAAAGCATTTGAGTATATAAAATATATTAATTTTCATCAATTTGAAACAAACCCTTACACACACACACACACACACACACACACACACACACACACACACACACTAACAGAGCATGCTTCACATAAATAGTCTTAAGTTATTTCAGTGTCATGTAGAAGGTGTGTGAGTGTGAGAGAGAGTGTGTGACAAAAGCAGGACATGATTAATGGAGAACTAAAGAAAACAAAGGAGATCACCTTGCCCATAATGCTTAACATTTCATAACAAATTGTTGGCTTCATGATAATTATGCCTGTTCCTTTTGTTTTCCTATTCTCTCTCTCATTTGCATTCTCTCTCTCATTCGCATTCTTCTCTCCTCTCTTCTCTCTCTCTCTCTCTCTCTCTCTCTCTCCTCTCTCTCTCTCTCTCTCTCTCTCTCTCTCTCTCTCTCTCAAGTGATTAATTTGTTAAGAAAAGTTATGTGGTTGGATATTATTTCATGGAAGAATGTGTGTGTAGATATTTTTTTCGTATACTGTGTAAGTGTATTGCTATTGGCTTTATTTTATTTTATTATCATATATATCCCTAAGGGCAGGGACTGGATGTAAAAAAGCACATGGGTGCTTATTCATTATCCTCGAAATAAAAGAATTTGTTATTGTCTCTCTCTCTCACTCACTCACTCTGACTGTGTGTGTGTGTGTTTGTGTACACTCGCTTGCTCATATGCTCATTATTGCTGATTGACATTATATTAAAATTTTTAAGGCACATACATAGTTGAACATTAGGCCCCTATGTGGAGGTTCATAAATTGGAATAGACTACAGAACATCCATTACACACACACATACACACACATACACACACAGACACACACACACCACCACACCACACCACACCACACCACACCACACCATACACATGCACACACACACACACATGTGTGCATGCGCCCCCACACACAAACACACACATTTTTCCAAGCTCTTCGAAAGAAAAATGTCCATACATTTCTACTTGCAGTCATTTTCTCTCTCTCTCTCATGCACACACACACACATTTTATATATTTATATTTATATAATATTAATTCAAAACCAGTCTATGCAAGTTTTATTTCAAAACAGCTGCCACAAGCAGAAATTAGCCCCATTACTTTCAGACATAAAGAGTGTAAATTGATATTAAGATTTTCAAGCACCCCCTGTTGAGGTATGTGGGACAACAGCTTGTCACTGTGAGTGTATTTTGAGGCATGTTGTCTGAACATTTGAACACTGACCTCTGTGAAAACTAAAGAGGAGTAAAAGGGAAGGAGGAGGAAGTGGGGGGGGGGGGGAGATAATAGAGAGTGAGAAAGAGAGGGAGAGGAGAGGAGAGAAGAGAGTGAGAGAGAGAGTTTATTGTATTGTAAGAATGAACCATTTCTTGCTGTTTTCTCTGGCAAGATTTCTGTCTGTCTCTTTCTCTTTCTTTGTCTGTCTCTTTGTCTCTCTGTCTCTCCATGTCTTTGTCTCTCTCTCTCTCTCTCTCTCTCTCTCTCTCTCTTCTCTCCTCTCTCTCTCTCTCTCCTCTCTCTCGTGTGTCTTTTTTCTGTCTGTCAGTTTTTCTCTGTTCCTGATCTCTCTAGATCTGTCAGGCAGCTGGTCAGTCTTTCTGTGGTCTATTTGGTGAAGTGAGGTGGCCTTTTGTTTGATTTTCATGATATTGACAGAATTTCCCAAAAGAAATGCGAGGCATTTGCTGGAAATTGTTGGTCCACTTTCAACACCCCCCTCCCCCCAGGGAAAAATATGATTTATGCCAGTTCTAATAAAACGTCTGGCTTTATTCAAAGTGGAAAAAAATCATACCAAAATTAATAAAGTTATAGAACAGATGATTATTCCATTTAAAGTTATTTTTGCTGTTTTCCTTCTTCTAAATGTGTAGGTCATGCAGAGTTTTAGGTGAGATTTTTAACTTAAGTTATTCACACACTCACATGCACACACACATGCACACACACACACACACACAAATGCACACAAATACACACACAAATACACACACACACACACACAACCAAGCAGACATACATATAAGGACTTCCTCACCCAAGATATAATAGTTTAAGTGCTATCATTGGTTCTGGTCCTGTCTGTCATTAGTATCCCTCAGCTGTTAAAATTCAGTCATAAAATTCTCAGAAAAACAAACAAGCAAACAAACAGAAACAGGAGTTGCTATTTCACACCATAACTCAAACTAACTCATAAGGTTATGAAATAGAATGAACAGCGACTGATAAGGTTATGAGATAGAACAACAGCTGTGAAGAATATTAATCATATGCTTTGCCCCCCCCCCCCCCCCCCCCCCCCCCCCCACCAAAAAAAAAAAGGAACAGAGGGTTTTTCTCTGACATTTACATTTTTAAAAAGGGAAAATGCAAACTGAAATGAATTCACACTTTTTAAACTTCTTGACTGCAGATCTAAAAGGGGAAAAATGCTTAAAATAAAACAGCACTTTAAATGACAACAAATTGTAAGAGGAAAAAGGGAGAATGCTTTTTATTGCATAAACACTTGTTTCTTTTCATTATGACAAGTTATAAACAACACACACACACACACACACACACAACACGCACACAAACCCCCAAACAGGAAAACGCCTTTGATTTTGTAGTGTAACAGCACGTTATCCTTTAAGAAGATAAAATGTAAAAATACTTTGAAATGTGAGAAAGCTTTTACTCAATAGTTATCCTTTTTTCCACCCAAAAAATTACAAGTAGACTGAAGATAAGAGCCAGATAGCTCTTTGTCTGCCAACAAATAAAATTACGCTTTTTATTGATGAAGTTTTGTGACATTTATTACAAAGTTGGTGTGAATCTTCCTCAGTGCCTCCATACGTGTAGGCTTAGAGAGAAGAGATTGGGAGGAACTCGAACTGGAACTTGAAATGTTTATTGAGAGTAAATGGATAAGCACAGGGCTTCTTTACACCATGCTCTCACCAAAAAAAAGAGGAGGGAGGATAGAAAAAAAGAAACATTTTTGTGAACAGAAAAGCAATTATCATCAACAGCCCTATTCAGATGATCCCCTCAGTCAGACCAACAAGACGACGCAGGCACAGAGTGTTTGAGCAGGGAGTTCCACATGGCGTGGTTGCTTGTTTCAGGGAAAGAAGAAGACCATGGGCATTAAGAGAGCTAACCAAGCGTGGAATGGTGTGTTTATTGCCTGGGGATTATTGAACCAGTGGTTGGGGATGTGATCAGTGCATGGGTGTCAGTTTAGTCTCCTGCCTTGTCTGTTGTCTCTCTGGTTGTCATGGCAAATAAACATGTACAGTATGGGCTGGGGGGGGGGGGGGGGGGGGGAGTGTTGTTGATTTTTTGGGTTTTGTTTTCAAGGGTAGGGAAATGTTTTATTGGCTCTACTTATCTATTCCTGTTCTGCTGTTGTTAGGTTGTGTCGCTGTATGCAGTTGTTGTCATCATTGTCGATTTCTTGCTTTTTTGTCGTTGGTTTCTTTTTTCTTTTGTTTTCGTTCCTCGGCTAGAGCTCTGAGGTTTACCAATGGTGAGATATTGCCATTGCCACTGTTTTGCCCACCATGAAGGTAGCCGCATTCTGACTTTGGGGATGTATGCTGAGTATGTTCATGTTAGTGCAACCCACTGAATGCTGACATGAATTATGGGATCTTTAACCTGCATATTTGATCATCTGCATGTTTTAAGGCACAGCCAGGTCTGCATTTGAAGTTGACCAGGGAGATAGAAAAAATTTCTACCCATAATTTACCAGATGCTGCCAAGTTTTGCACCCAATACTTCATGGACCCATGGGATTGAAGTTGATCTTAACCACTTAGCCATAGTGTCTGCTGTTGATAGGTTCAAATCTTCTGTGACATGCAGTTTTGCTTTGCGTATACCAAGTCTTTCCACTTGCAGGTTGCTCTTCTGCAGTGTCACAACAGCAGGTGTTTAGGGAACTATCACTTTTTGCCTGCCATGAGGTGACCTACCAAAAGAGCCACTGCACTGCTGCTAGATTACATTGGTAGTTAGTACTATTCAGCAGTGACTGTTCTGATTTAAAAAAATATTGCTTCCTGAAGTCAGAATGTGGCTACCTTCATAGTGTGCAAAATGGTTACACATGCAATATCTCACCATTGGTGAACCTTGGAGGTCTAGCTGAGGAACAGGGGACCCCCCTCCCCCCAAACCCCCTCCCCCACACCAAAAAACAAACAAAACAACAAACACAAAAGAAAACAAACAAAAAACAGGTACAAAAACAACAGCAAACAAACAAAACAAACAACCAACCAAACAGAACAAACAAAACAAAATGAAACAAACAAACAAAAAACAGTATCTTTTAAACTCTGTATCAATGAATGACAATGCTAATCAAGCTGTGAGATCAGACTGTATGAGATGCCTGCTGTTGTTGAGTGATAAACATGATAGTTCTCTTACAGGGGCCCCTAGCCTTGAATCAGTAGATCTATGCTGAAGACTTGGACTCGAAAGTTATCACAGAGAGATAGTAATGAGTGGAAAAGAAACCACACTTGAGGTTGCTATTCAAACAAGGCATGAAGAGTCGTGAAAATTAAGGTGTCATCGCAAAAAGACATTTTCTTGCATGTTGCTGTATTGTATTGTATGCAGCATTGTATTCTGTGTGTGTGTGTGTGTGTGTGTGTGTGTGTGTGTGTGTGTGTGTGTGTGTGTGTGTGTGTGTGTGTGTAGATATGTATGCATGATTGAAAGAAGGTGTGTGTTATGAGTTTAATAGACTTAACCCCCTCCCCCAACACACACACACACTCTCTCTTTCTCACACACACACACACACACTTAACCATAACTACCACCATTCATTCTCATCCTCTACGTGCCCTTTTATTCAGCATTATTCTGCTTCATGCTAAGCGTACTAAAGTTTAGAGAAAGTTGAGTTTATTGGTGTAAAATATTGACCAAAAACAGTTAAGAGTTCACCAGTATGATATATTGATCATGAATTCAGCCCTGTAGCATGTGTGGCTACTTTTCTTTTGAGCTTTTTAAAGTCCTGAATAGCTCATGCCCTAAGGCATAGAGATGTGTGGTGAGGGAGGAGATGGAAAAATGTTTGTGATGTAGTCTTCAAGGATGTATTCTTTCTTTCCCTCTCCTGCTTAATCTCTTTCTCATGTCCTTCACTGTGTGGGTGTATGTGAGAGAGAGTGAGTGTGTGTGTGTGTATGTGTGTGTGTATGTGTGTGTGGTCTTCTTTTTGATATATCTCCACATATGGTGATATTAGATACATTGGGAAAATGTGTGTATGTATTTGTGTGTGCGTGTTTGTGTGTGTGTGTGTGTGTGTGTTTAAACATGCATGTGGATGTGTGTGTTTTATAGTATGTATGCATACGCCACATGCAACTCTGTGTGTGTGCACACACACACACTTAGTTGGGTGTTTTTTTTCAAGTGTATATTGGTATATGAATCAGCCCCAGATGCTTCACCGACATAATTCTTATATGATAAACCCAGTCTTGCATTTATACAGCCATTGGGCCCCTGACAGGTTGAAGTGCTATTCTTGACGTGAAAAAAAAATCTTCATTGAACATTGCATCTGTCACAGAGACATATTTTTCATATTCATAACTGACATTTGTTGATGTCAGCACAATAGTGTACTGTGTGAGCTACAGGCTATGATAGCTACCCATCAACCCAGTAACTGTAGATAGTTATCTATTGTTTTGAATGTAATGTCCATGACTAAGCATGCATGAAGACCAGCAAAGGATTTTTCTTGTCCCTTGCCTCAGCGCACCCTCAGCTATTGTTTGGAAGATTGATGGATTATCCCATTATTCATCTCTCTTTTTGCAACTTTGCCTTACGTTTGGGCTCACATGCGCTAAGATACACATATGCACTTTTATGCACATGTGCGCATTCACAGGCATGTATGCATACACATGTGTGTACATGTGCACTCACACATGCATGGCAAGCATGCATGCATGAACACACACACAAACACATGCATGCATACACATGCACACACACACACAGATAATACACTCAGACATGTGCATGCACTAGATTTTAACAAAAGGTATGTAGTTGCCTTGAGGCAGTAAGTGAAATAAAAAGAAAAGGGAAGGGGAGGGGGGTGGGGGTGGTGGTGATGCTAATAGCTCTTCAAGTTGAATGGTGCATGTTTAGACTGGTTGTCAGCTTTACTGTGATTCTCTCTCTCTCTCTCTCTCTCTCTCTCTCTCTCTCTCTCTCTCTCTCTCTCTCTCTCTCCCTCTCCCTCTCCTCCCTCTCCCTCCCTCTCCCTCTCCTCCTCTCCCTCTCTCTCCCCCCCCCTCCATTTTCATGTCTTTTCTTTCTAATTTTACCATGATAACCTTGTCCTCCACTGATTATTTGTAACTGTTGACTTACAGAATTTTAAATGATTACAGTTTTTTAGGGTTTGTTTTTTTAAAAACAAGTAATTATCATTGTTTGCTACTGTTTAAAGAACAAAGTCATATCCATGGTGTTGCACATGTATATTATGTTGATTAACTATCTCCAACACTCTTCTTCTTCTTCTTCCTTTTTTGTCATGTTTCTCCCAGGGGAGGTTGACATTGATGAACCTTCTCCATCTCTCTCTGTTTCCATCTCCACCTATCTCCAACATTGGTTTTATATATACATAGATGCTTTCATTTTCACACACATGTGTGCATGCACACACTCACATACATGTATGTGTGTGCATGTGTGCGCACACACACACAACACACATCACAACACAACACACACCACAAACAACACACATCACAACACAACTCAACACACACACACACACACACACGCAGGTCCTTTTCTTCTTCATTGAATGCTCAGACAGCAACTATTTTCAAATCTTGGTATTTGAGAGGAAATACACAAGGCATTGTATGTCCTTGGATTTGGACAAAAGGTCTTTGTGTCTTGAAATTGGGTCTTTATTCAACACTACAAACAAATCCTTGCAAACAGTTATTATTCAAAAAGTGCTTTCGGAGGAAAAAAGGTTTTAATTACAGTTTTATGGACACAAATCACCATACTAAGCTCGCTTTCATAATTTGTTTGAATGATTCTTTCAATTAAAGCGGGACTGACTCTTGTGCAGCAGGCGATTTTTGTTTGTGTGTGTGTGTGTGTGTGCATATGTGTGTGTGTGTGCATGTACGTGTGTGTGTGTGTGTGTGTGTTCTTTGTTTTGTTTTACTGCGAGTGGTTCTAAAAAGGCTATAGCAGTTCACTGTATACACTGCACAGAATGTATGCTGTCCTTGATTTTATCGGCAGAAATCTGTGTGGACCTTGTTACATACAACCAGAGCCAACCTATAAACAAGAAACCCTTATATGAATTTGACAATTGACCAGTTGGTATACCATGTTATATTTCACTCTCTGATTCTGTCAGAGTTGAAAGATTGATTAAAAAAAAAAAAAAGACAAAACCTGATAGATTTGGTAGCTGACCTGCAATAACTGCAAGATTAGAGAATAAAATCTAACCCATATCTACACTGACAATACTCAAGATTTTTTTTTTTAATGCAAACTTTGATTTTTGTTTGTTTTTGTGTGTAAACTTGCTTGCCTTCATAGTAGGTTTTTAAAAAATACTTTATAACACACAAGTAAACTTCAACTACTATGAAGTGTTTGATTGTGTGTGTGTGTGTTTACAGGTGGCAGAAACTCCAACCAAGGGCAGACAAGCGAGGGCAGCAGATCCTCTGCTGCGGTGAACAGAGCCCAGCCCACGAAGTTCAAGTTCCACAATGTCAAAGCTCCTGTGAAGCCAGGCCCAGGGAACAGTGGAACCGTGCATAAAGTCTCCTCCTCTGACTACAATAAATATATCAAAAAGTAGGTGGTATTGATAGACATGTGTGTTGGGATGAGTTGCTTGTTGGCTTGATTTTTTTTTCTTTTACTCTTGTTTGATTTTTTGTCTTTTATTCTAGATGTGTGTGTGTGTGTGAGAGAGAGAGAGAGTGAGTGAGTCAGTGAGTGTGTATGTGATGTGTGTGTGCATGCATGTGTTCATACGTGTGTGTGTGTGTGTGAGGGGGTATCTGCATTTTCATGGGTGCATGTGTTATTTGTATGTCAGGACATATATGCAGTGAAATGTGCTTGCATATAATAGGCATATAAGAGACAAAGAATGCAGAAAGTAAAAGGAAATGGTCACCATGATGTGTAGTGCAAAATCATGATGGCAAATAATAGGAGAGATAAATGGCAAAGAATGCAGTAAGTAGTGTGTTGCCACCTGTGCTAGTTTCATAATGGCAAAGAATGTGGGGGGAGGGAGTGTTGCCATATACATGTATGTGCTGATTTCATAATGGCAAAAAAGGATGGGAAATACTCCAGAATAGTGTGTTGTCATCTGTGCTGGTTTCATAATCATAAAGGAAAAAGGTGTGGTGGAAAATGGGCTGTCATATATGCTAGTTTCATAATGGCAAAGAGGATGGGAAACAGCATGTCATCACCTGTGCTGGTTTAATAATGATAAAGAATGGGGTGCAGAATATGCAGCCATATAATATATGCTTGTTTCATAATGGCAAAGAGTTTAGTAAATAATGTACTTTCATCTGCCCAGGTTTTGTCATGGCAGAAAAATGCAGAAGATGATACGATCAATCCCTTGTTGTTAGTTTCAAAGTGATGAAGTTTGTGATAATAATTATGTTGTCATATGTCCAGGTTTCATGATAGTAAGAAGTATGGATGATGATATTTAATATACCTCTATATAAGAAATGTAAGTAATACAGTAATGATATCCATCATCGTCATATCATCATCCACATGTGATGATAATAAAGAATCTGTGGCCAAATGTGCAGGTTTCATAATGGCAAAGAATGCGGAGGCAGCCACTGTCATGAACTAGGGTACAGGGATCACTACCACTGCCACGACTGCAACTTTAAGGTAACAACTACACTGATAACTTGATCTCTTTTTATTGACTTGTAAAATCAGTGTCATACCAGTAGCCACTATAAACTACTTGGCCAGACAGACAAGAGTCACACAGTAAGATTCTTGATCAAGTTTTTAGATAGTTGTTAAGGTAATTATGATGTGTTTGTATTGTCCTGTGCGGAGTTGTTCAGGAAACAGAGAGTTTATAATTATTATAGGTTCTGTAATAAAAGCACTTCTGTCATTGAAGAACCTTTTTTCATGACAGGGTGTGCTAGGCAGTTTATTTTTTGTGGCTGACTATTTAAAAACCATGTACATTGTAGTATGATTTGCATTGTATAAATTCATAGCTGTGTGCAGACACTCGTGTATGTGGTCAAACACACACAGACATACACGGACACACACAGATATGCAATGCATGTGCGATGCTTGCATCCACACACACACACACTCACACACACACACACACACACACACACACACACACACACACATATGAAATAATTGCATGTATGATGCTTGCATCCACACACACACATGCATGCGCATCCGTCTAATATCACTGAGAGTGAAAAGACGTAAAATCGAAGACAACAACAGCAACAAATCACATGCACGCACACACACACACACACACACACCACACACACACACACACACACACACACATACATGAATGTAAACCCCATCACCCCTAAGAACGTTGAGTGTTCCATATAGTCACTTGCACTGGCTACAGAGTCTGACTGGGTACTTTCTTTCTCTTCCCCAGAACTTTTCTCTGCATTCTTCCTTAAACTGTTATGGTTGGCACTACATGTCTTCATTCTCATTTAAATCAAGCTAGCACAGAATCTTCTCACAACTCTGACCTCTACTTCTGGAATTCTTGGTTCTGATTTAAAATGCATACTTGATAAGATTTTGGAAATTTTGTCTGACAAAAATGGTCTCACTTTTTTTTTTTTTGGTACTTCAGCTAGAGCTCCAAGGTTTACTTGTGGTAAGATTTTGTATATGCAACCGTTTACCCACTATTTAGGTAGCTGCATTTCAACTTCGGGAAATTCTAAACATGACAGTAGTGTGAATGCATTGTAGAAATTTTACCATCAGTTCCTACTGGCACAAAATGGCCTACTCTTCTGAAAAGCAGAATAGGTAAAACAGCCTACTCTTCTGAAAAGCAGAATAGGTTTTTAAAACGTATGCAAGATGTTCCCTTTGTGTTCACATATGGGACCTAGGGTTAAAGTCTCGTCTGAAGGACTTTAGGGGAATTTGTAGCCAGTGCTGATATTAACTCCAGAGGAAAAATCCTTTAGAACAGGCACCTTGGTGGTGGCTTAAAGCCTGGCCGCCAGATCATGAGCTGAACACTCTAAGCACTAGGCTGTCTTGTCCCCCTGCTCTCATACATAACTAGGATTGAAAGTTACTGGTGGTGAGGGATGCATGGTAGGACCTGCAGTCTGAGGTTGTCACCTAGATGTGTAGGATATCAATGCCAAGATAATCTATACTATAGAAATACATGAAGAAGAGTATGCAGAAAAAATACTAGACATGCAGCATCATGTAACAGTTCAAGTACAGGGAGAATATTTAAACAAATTTGAAAATAAAACATAGCTGAATGAATCATGGGGCCAGAAAATATTGAAGAAAGATGGCATGCAGAAAAGAAGTTGAAAAAGACAAGACAGAAACAAAGAGAGTGATAGAAAAGAGGATGAACAGTGTATGGCAATCAGCTCATGTTTTCAGGTGTTCATCAAGAAGGAAGAAATGGTGCGCCATTACAAGTGGCACAGAAAGCGGGACGAGTCACTCCAACATGGATTCCTTCGCTTCTCTCCCTTGGATGACTGCAGTATCAAGTTTGGCAGCTGCACGCATAACAAACGACAGACACATTACCATTGCATACAGGTCTGTTTAAAAAAACAAACCCAACAAGAATGTATATAAACACCATAAAAGGGTGGGAGGGGTATTAGCATATGGTTACCTTTTTATGTGTGTAAAATGCCTGCTGCACACAGGACTCTGTTGATTGGCATACCCGAAAGGCTAGCACCCAGGCTACCTCTCATGGTCTTGTGGATTGGAAGAAAGTTGGATTTGAGCCCAGGAATTCTTGTTTTTGTATAATATATGAATGTGTTACTTCTGAACTACCGAACTGTCATGATGTGCTAAAGTGTATACATATGAGTAGTTTGCACACTGTGAGAGCTAAAGATAACAAAATCATGCGCAGTTGGAGATCAATCTCTTCAGTACCATAGCTCTAAAATAATGTTTGCCAATAACCGTAACAAAATGAAAGACACACATCATCACAGGAGGGAGGTGATGAAGTTAATCAAAATGGATATAATACTGATTTCTGTGGATGGTTGGGCCTGCCAACAAGCAATGGAAGATCAATACTGATACAGCTGTGCATACATAACACGTGGGTTGTGGTGGGTTTTTTTTCCAAGTGTGCCACACACTATGTCCTGTCATCTTAACAGTTAGCCTATTGTTGCACCTCACTATGAGCATAAGAACACATGTGGACACCTAGCTTAAAAAAGACAATCCATTGTCTTTGAACAAAGTGCGTCCATGCAAAATATATATAATCTTGTTGATAATACTGTAAACAGTTTCACTCTTGTAGGGTATTTTTGTTTGTTTGTTATCATTTGTTGTGATAGGAATACTTTTGTAGTATATAAATCATTATTGCAAGAATAATAGATGCATTAACACATGAGCAGCTGTGAAAGATGTAACAAATGGAAAGTCCAGCAAATATTTTCTGACTCTACTAAGGTATTTAACTTATTTTTAAAAAGCAAACAAAGCAAAACAAAAAATCCAGTAAACAGAGGAGGAGGAGGAAAATGCCTTCATTGCAATTTTATGAACACTTTCATTAGCTAATTACTTCCTTTCAGAGTCTTTTGAGCCAGTATAACTGAAAAAAGTGGATTTTCTTCTCTCCCCCCCCCTCCCCCCCTCACCACCACCAAAGAGACCCACCCAACCAACCAAACCAAACCAAACTGGAGAGGGTGGGTGGGAGGATAGCCTAGTGCTTGGTGTTTTGCGCTTGTGATCCAACGGCTGGGGTTTGAGCCACCACTGAGGCACCTGATCAAGGGGATGGTTCCCTTGCAGTAAACATCAATACTGACTGCACTCCCCTGAAAGTCCTTTGGATGAGATGCACACAGAACATCCTCTGCACACATTAAAACCTGTTCCACCTTTCAGAAGAGTACGCCATTTTGTGCTGGTAGGAATGGATGACACAATTTTTTTTTAAAATCACATGCACACTGGTGTTATGTTTAGATATCATCCCCAAAGTGGGATTGTGGTTGCTTTCATAGGAGGCAAAAATGGTCACATAAGCAAAATCTGACCATTGGTGAACATTGGAGAGCTCTAGCTGAGTATTGAAATAAGCAAAACAAAACAGAACACCCAACCAACCAACTAACCAAACAAACCAACAACAACAACAACACCAACAACACCAACAAAGAGCATGATGTTAAGGAATGAAAACTAACTCTTGCAGGCGGGGTGTGACAAGGTTTACATCAGCACCTCTGATGTTCAGATGCATTCCAACTACCACCGCAAGGACTCGGCCATCATCCAGGAAGGCTTCCAGAGGTTCCGCGCCACTGAGGACTGTGGCACCACCACCTGCAGCTTCTACTCCCAGCGGACAACTCACTTCCATTGCCGTCGCTCTAACTGCAACTTCACCTTCAAGCATAAGGCTGATATGGGTTAGTGTTGAGCAGTCCTAGTATAAGATCAGGGAGGAAAAAGGTCTTTTTGTGAGAGTCCTGTCTTTGTGATAGCTTTTACAGTGTTACTTCAATGTTGATGTTTGTGTCCGTGAAGTCGTGGGTTCCAATCTCAGCAGCAGTGTCTTGTGAATAAAGGGTGGGGAGTTTTATCATCTCCAAGGTCAGTGGAAAGTGTAAACCTGCCTTTGCTTTAAATCCCTTTGTATATGTATATACACATTCAGAAGATCAAATATGCACGCTAATGATTCTGTGATTTATGTCAACATTCCCTAGTTACAGGAACATGAATATACCCAGCATGCACCCTGTACAGAAAAAAAATGCCCTGCTTTGAACTCGAAATGTGTGGGCTGAGGCCAGCAGGCAGACCCCTGCAGAGTTACAAGCTCAGGAGAAGAGCAGGCAATGTGCATTCCACCCAATAAGGGCATGCATAGTTTTAAAAAAATAAAATAAAAAAGAGAGAGATTTCACTTTTGGCCTTACAGAGGACTTGAAAGCTGAGTAGAGCAGACAGTAAACGATTCAAATTAATGTGAATTAAAAATAAAAGCATTTTGCACAGTTGTGTACTTGTATGTAATTGAAAACAAAGTGACAATGGGTTAGTTTGATTCTATAGTTGGGCAGTCAGAATGGAGAATAACAGTGACAGGTAATGAAAGGTAAAGCTGTGTATGCACTGTGCACATATTCTCACAAACATCCACATATGCACACACACACACATGCACACATACATGCACATGAAGGCAAAATGGAGTTTATTCAATTATTTCTCTCAGATGTACTGTGCATATTCAGTAGTATGCATATATGCACTTTCAGGTGCACTTAGGGATGAGTGTATGTATGTGCCTGCACATGTTCACATTTATGACGATGAAGGGGTATGTACTTACATGCATGACTGTGTACAGATACCTGCATATTTTGACATATTTTCATTTATTCTAAAATTTTTAATCTTGAGTATTTACTAGATATATGCTTTCCTGTTGTGGACTGTAGGGGAAGAAATATCATGCCATGTCTCTTTTATGTAGAAAAACACAAGAGCTACCACCAGAAGGATGAAATCTTGGGACGTGATGGCTTCAAGAAGTTCATGAAATATGAGCATTGCTCCTACAATGGCTGTCGCTTCTCCAAGATCAGCAACCATATCCACTGTATCCGACCAGGTAGGTTAGAAAAGAGGTCTTGAGTAGTAGATTACTGATTTGTCTTGTAGTATATTGTGTATTGTTCTGTTGTATACTTCTTTCAGTCACAGAAAATTTCTTAGCATAAAATGTGGGCTATTCTCCCTGGGGAGAGCATGTTGCCACAAGAGCAGTGCCACCCACCTGTTAAAAAAAAAAAAGGTTTTTGTCTGCGTGTGTATTTTGTTTCCCTATGATTTGTCTTAAGTTAGTTACAGTGTTGTGTTTCTTTGTAATAATAGAGAGTGGATGTTGTATGTTGAACATCATTATCATAGAGATTGTGTAGTTTTTGATCAGTTATGTTAAGCAGTACTATGTTTTGCTGTTGTTTTGATCACTTGCTGTGATGTTTTGAATAACAAGATATTTTGAACGGATATCTCTTGATTTGAGAAAAAGATGTGTTTCATCTATGAATAAAGCATTTTGTTGTGGAGTACCATAGCTTTGATAAGAACATTTAAACACTGTTCACTCACCTTTGTTGCATGATGTTTTATGATTTTATAATTTTCTGAGGTATTGTTTAACAGCAATCTGATGAGCAAAATGTGTTTTTAACCCTTTCCCATTTTTACCCGCCGTAGCCTGCCGCTGCCCGCTTGCCCGCATCTATTTATACCCGCTGCAGCCCGCCGGACGTCATTTCAGCCTAGTGGGGATTTTCCATCACGCACTAAGCTCTACCTAGTACACACACACCATGAATGAACATTCCACTGAGGTCAGTATAAACTAAGGAAGGAATGGACCCCAAATTCAGTGCTACACAGCCTCCCTTTCACAAGAAATTGGCCAGTGACTGGCTTTGTCTTTCCCACGCTTTCTTGTAGCTAAAAATGGCAGCAAAGATTGAGCATACAATTTGGGAGGAATATACTGATGTGGAAATTGAAGCTATTTTGGCTCAAGTGGAACAGTTCGAAAGAGAATAAAATGTTGAATCCGATGTTGAAGTAGATGTAGAAGAAAGAGATGAAATAGGAGAAGGTAGTGAGTCGGAAAGTGATGCTGAGGATAACATTCCGTTGGCTTCATAGCAGACGACATGGCGCAGCGCACAAGTGCCTTGCTCAGTGCAAGACTTCACGCTGCCGACTGGGCCGGCACAAACTCTCCCACTGAATGCCAAGCTCTTAGATTACTTTGTTTCGTTTGTGCCCCAACATTTTTTTCAAATTGTAGCAGATGAAACTAACAATTATGCCAGGCAAAAGATCGCTGTGAAAGGCTTAGTCATAGATCCATTACGGACAGAAACAACACCTGATGAAATTTGGGCTTACCTGTCAGTTTTGATCATGATGGGGATCAAGCGTTTGCCAAGGCTGCATCTCTACTGGTCTACTGAATTGACATTTTCTGAGTCACGGATCAGTAATATTATGACGAAAACCAGATTTCTCAAAATTAATCAGTATTTTCACCTGAGAAACACGCCAACACACCTGGACGCGACACTGGCTGTGACACCTGCATTGTGACAGCCATGTAGCTATTGGTGAAGGACACACTAGTGTCTGTAAATAGTAGGCGTCAGCATATATTTGTAAATAATGTATATACGCGCATTAGTCAACGTCGTTTTCAATATGTTTGAACACTTTCCACTGAGGAAGTGTAGACTTGGTGACAGTAATTTTGTGACATGTGAATGTTCGATTGGATTACCGTGACGGTGGATGCGATGGAGGACACATTCAGGCAGGACCACACATATTATTTTTTTGATCACATACCTATATTGCGCATGTTAGAGGGTAGTTGTAGACTAACAGCATGATGTCACTGCAATGTTACCTGTATTTGGTGACAAAGAGAGGACAGCAGCACGACACATGTAGGTAGGACACACATCTTGGGGTGCAGAACAAAGTATGACATCATATGAATACTTTGGCCAAATATGACTGCTCTGCGAACAATAGTAACTGTACAGGACTATGTGTACTTGAGGTACCTTATTCTCTGAAAAAAAAGCGTAAATTTCCGAATACTACAGAGAGTTTCTCTGTAAGAAATGCGAATGGTAAAGGGTTAAGGCATTTTTATATATTTTGTTGCTCTTAAAAACATTTTGAAACTTAAATTTCACTCTCTAATAGGGTCATATTACTGTAAATCTGTGTGAAAACTGTAAACTAAAGTGGAAATAAATGTAAGGAAAGTATTTTTCTGACTTTTGTATGTTATTCACCTAGATTTAGATTCATTCTATTCCTACAAATAAAGTTGAAGTATGTTGTAAACATATGAGTATTAATGAATCATTGAGTATATTTTCTTTTTCTCTTTTGCAGGTTGTAAATATGCCCTTCTCAGTTGTAAAAATATGAGCATTAATGAGCCATTATGTATATTTTCTTTTTCTCTTTTGCAGGTTGTAATTATGTCCTCCATTCCACTGCTCAGCTCTACTCTCACAAACGGAAGCATGAACGGCGTGAATTTGAGAGCGTGTACCGTAACTACCGGCAGATACAGCGACCCTCCATCCAGCCCGCTGGCAATCCTGTTCAAGCCTCTCCCCGCCCTCAGGCTCCAAACCTAGAGGCTGGTCTGCCTTCAGGTGCCATCCCTCTGATGTCTAAGGTGAACCTGACTTCCATCCCCATGCAGGGCTATGGAGAACCATTGGTGGCGGGGACGGTGGTGGCCGGTCAGATCCTGCAACGCATGCCCATCCCTATCAAGTTAGAAGGAAGGCCAGGGACAGTGCTGACACCCAATGTCACAGTGGTATCTGCAGGAGCCCAGACCATGTCCATCATAAACAATCCAACAGCCGCTCAAACCCAGCCTTTGGCTCTCACCACTGTTGCCACCAGTCACAAGAAGACCAATGAGGTAGCTAGCAGCAGCCACAAAACAGAGTCCAGCCAAGCCGTTGCCCACCCGCCGCAACCCCGGCCTACCCCGCTCCACCAAGCAGAGCCTACCCCAAGTTCGGCCGCCAAGCTGCAGACGTTCCGCATCAAACAAGAACCCAAGTCAGATGTGGAGAGTGATGCAGAGTCTGTGCCAGTAAAACAGAATGGGGGCAAACCTGCCAGCGCTTCAGGTCCATCTTCCAAGCTGGAGAAGGTGAAGGAGGAAGACCTGAATGATTCCCTGAATTTAACCATCCCTGCCCAACAGCTCCTTCAAGTCCCCCAGCCAGAGCTGGACAAGAAGCAAGAAGTGAAATCCACACCAGATACCTCCACGGTTGCTTCCAAGTCCACAACAGATGCCAGTATTGGGGTGGACACCAGCCACATCACAGCTCCTCTGCTCACTCTTCGATCACCCACAAAGAAACAGGGTGCTCCTGAGAAACGAGAGAGGGACGAGTCATGGAAAAACTATTTGATCAGGTCAGTGGTGAAATCACTGTTCTAGGTCAGCTGGTAGTGAGTGGTATCCAAGGCAATGGGGATGACAAAAGTTGAGATTCCAAAATGTGAAATAAAAAAGCATTTCATATAAACGCATTATAGTTTGGGATTTTGTATGTTTTCTTTTGCTTTTTTTCATGAACCTTGAAAATCATTTCCAAAGAAAAACTTGTTCTTATGAAATTTTCTAATGTAGTGTCAAAGTTAGCCAGTGGAAAGTGCAAATCACAATAGAGAATACCCTATAGAGGGAAGACACACACTGAACTACAATGCTCTACTTTATAATGTTTAACTGTTGTGTAAACCTGGCAGTTTTAAACTTTTGAGCGTCATTCATCAGGTTCCAAGGAGAATGGCAAAGGTAAATCAGATTGCTTGATAAATCTTCAATTTCAGTCCTAGACACTTTTGTACGACATCAGATGATCTTGTTTCAGGCATGTAATAAATGTTGTTGTGCGTTTCCCAGCTTTACACCCTGGGGGTCACCCAGAATATGCACTCTTGACTCACTCATCCCACCTGGGAATCAATGTGAGATAGGAAGTACACCGGGTGAGAAGTTTGCGTGTATGACTCTTTTCAAGTACCTCACCACATAGGCAGCCATACTCCGACTTCAGAGGATTTTTTCTCCTGTAAAGGAGAGTGCAGGTTGTTATGTTAAGAGCTTGTCATGGCTGAAGGCAATCTCAACACAACATTTTAAACATAACAACATTTTAATGTAGACCTTGTCAATTAGCTGACATCAATAACCTGACACAGCTTTTGGCCTGGGCCAATAATAAATGATTTATGTCACTCCCAGAAATGTTTGTGCTGAACTTAGTTGATCTTCTTTCAGACAAGTTAAAAATAAAAAACCCATGTCACTCTCACGAATGTTTGTGCTAAACCAGACGATCCTCGTTTCAGACATATAACAAATGTACTCAGAATATTCCCAGGAACGTTTGTGCCAAACCAGATGTCCGGTGTTTCAGGTTCACAGCCAATGACCCCTGTCACTCGCGCTGTCAGCTGCTGTATAAAGATCACTACCATTGCAAGATCCCAGGCTGCCAGGTTTTGTTCCGATCCAAGGATGGCGTCAGAGAGCATGCCAAGTAATCCCCACTCTTTTGATTTTTAGTTTTGAGCATCTGACGTTTTTAGAGATGAAAATCTAAACAGTTTTTATTGATGATAGGAGTTCTGTCATGATTTTTGGAGGGAGGGAGAAGCTTTTGAATTTGAGAAGAAAAGGCAGTTCTGCTGCAGGCTTTACAATGACTTTAATGTTAATGTCTGAATGGAAGGTTTTCTTTTGTTTTTTTAAACTTGTGGGCTCTTCAGAGGTAAATGTCTGGCTGGTTTTCCTGTCTTCAATATGAACTTGTAAATGAATAAGCACAGGAGAAAATGAAACATACCTTGTTTGAATGGAAGCAGTTGTAGCACATTATTTTGCATTTTTGTCCTGTGAACAGTCTTACAAGTGATCAAGTAATGTTATGTTATGGTGTTATATTTCATTATGTTATATTACGTTACATCATGTAGTGTCGCATTTTATTGTATTTTATCATATGATATTGTAATACATTGCCATGGAAAGTAGAGGACCGTAGGGAGTGGAGGATACTGGTAGCAAAATTGTCATTAGTGCCCCCACAATCCAAAGGACTATAGGATAGGTGAGGTGAGGAGGATTGTAATACATAATTTTACATTGCATTGTATTGCATCTTACTCCAAATGTGTACAGCAAGACTGTACTCCCCCCCCCCCCCCCCCCCCCCCAAATGGAAACTTACAAGATTGAGATGATGATGATTATGATGATTATGATGATATGATGATGATGTGTGTGTGTGTGTGACAGGTTTCATGACCTTCAGGAACGTATCACGCCCATGGTGTATGAGAAATACGACAGCTCACAGGCATGCCCTGGTCAGGACTGTCGCTACAGTTTGAAACAGGCTCACTACCATTGTAATTGGGTAAGGCAATTTGTGTGTGTGTGCATGCATGCATGCATGTATGTGTGTATTCATGCTTGCCTGTGTATTAGAGAGCTTACATCCTGGCAAAATTCTGTAGAAAAAAGCCACTCTGATAAGGAAATACAGTTGCATACAGGAAAAAGAAAAAAAAAGGTGGCGTTGCTCTTGTGGCGACGTGCTCTTCTTAGGGAGAGCAGCCCGAATTTCACACAGGGAAATCTGCTGTGACTTAAAGTGGTATAAATCAATAAATCAATGAGTATTTTAGTAAGTGAGTGAGAATGTGTGTGTTTTCTAAATTTTATTTATTTTTATCCTTTTATTTTTGAGGATAATGGAATTAGCACTCATGTACTTCTTTACATCCAGTCCCCCTGTTTATGCAGTTTTGTAATCTCTGTGTGTGTTGTGCACATGTGCATGCATGTGTGCATGAGTGCACAAATGGATACCGGCATGTGCTTTTCCTGCAATATTTTTCTTGTATGAATAGATGTGTGAGGCAGTTAGTGTGTGTGAGAGTGTGAGTGTATTTACTTATCATTATGTATGTAGCATTCTTCTATTTCAAGGATAATTGTATAAGCATTCATGTGCTTTTTTACAATGAGTCTCCATGTACATGTACTTTTTAAAATTTTATCATCCATTTCCACTGGCATAAATGGCCTACTCTTCCAAAAGACAGAACAGGTTTTAACATGTGCGCAAGATGTTCTGCATGCATATGCACATAAGTTTATAGTCTCATCCAAAAGATGTTTGGGGGAGTGGAATTGGCAATGATGTTTTTATTTTTTGCATGTAAACGAATGCAGTTACCCTGAAGTATATCATTTGGGTAGAGAGCAGAAAAGGATGGGTTTTTTGGTTTATTTCTTCATTGAGAGTATGAACAGTCATCACAAGTCAGCCTGAACATGAACTGAATGGCAGACTTTGTAATGTTACTATAGAAAAAAAGAAGAATATAATAGTAATGCACAAGAAAGAATTTCACTTTCATCTCTGTCCTTATTTTTGCAGACTGGCTGCAACCATGCCATTCCAGAAGGGGGCCAGACCTTTGCTCGCCTGGAGCATTACCGTATCCATGAGTATGCCAAAGTTTCTGCTGGTAAGAACTACCGTGCTCAGAGTGGATCAGGGGGAGCGAACCGTTCTGAAGATCTCTCCCATCGTCGACGTGGACGACCACCAAAATACCCTCGCCTGGATGTTCCTTTGGTGCCCAAAGTGGAGTTGACAGAGCAGGAGATCCATGAGTCTATCCTGAAGACCAGTGATGGGGAAGTGGCTGGGGATGAGAGGATCATCAACGGCTTCAAGAAGTTTGACGCCAGTGACCTTTGCCCTGACACGCAGTGCATGTATCGCTCCCAAGTTCATTACCACTGCGGGCGACCACGCTGTCACACCTCCACTGACAGGATTGACGTCCTCAACCTACACGCCAAGGACTTCCACAGCTTCGTCAACATCCTGGACAACTTTGAGTTCTTTGACCGCAATGTCAATTGCCGGCGCAGCCACTGCAGTAATAATCACACCAACCGACACTTTCATTGTACTTATCCACGCTGCGACTATTCCTTTGTGCGACACAGCACCATGGCTCAACACTACAAAAAGCATCATGGGGAGACCAGCACACTTCTAAAGCCTCTCACGCCAACGGCCGTGACATCCAAAGCTCCTGCCACCCCTCTGTCTCCCGGTACCCGGATCACCCCTATCCAGCTGTTGCGGCGACCTGACGGTCAGACATATATTCCCATAGTTCCAGCTCCTGCGGCACTAGACAAAAGTGTAGTGAAGGCAGCAGGCACTTTCTATCCCCTCTCAGGCCTGCCCACTGCAGTGTCAGCCACTCCTGTCAGCATGATCAGCTCACAGGGTCAGCCCTTGACCTCAGCTCTGACCTTGACCATCCCTGCCAATCTGGTGTCAGCTGGCATACCTGTCATGGCGCCAATGACTTCAGCCAGCACACTGTCCACAACCAACAACATGGTTCCCATCATTGCTGGAAACCTGGTCACAGGGACAGTGGGAACAGCCGTGTCCACTGCACCTCCTTGACTGTTCTCCTGCAGCAGAAGTCTGACAACGTACTTCCTCAACCGTCGTGGTCAGCCATGCGAAACAGCATGCACTTCAACCTTCAGGTCAGCTGTGGCCGCCCTTTCTGCAAGCTGAAGAAGAAAGACCACTACCACTGTGTGGAGTGTAACCAGGCCTTCTCTGACCCTGCCAGGCTGCGAGGACACATCACCAAGCATGGAGTCAAGTTCAAGAAGCTGAGCCAAGCTCACTCCAGTGCCAGTCCTGCTGCCACTGCTCCTGCTGCTGCTTCTGCTACACCTGTGCCGTTTTCCAAAGTTAAGGCTGTAGAACAGAACCCGGAGGAAATGGGGCTGGATTTATCAACGAGTAAAACCAAAGAGGATAAAGCTGCAAAAGTGGAAGAAGAAAACGGAGAGGACAATATGGATGAAGGTGCAGATGACGACGACAGCTTGTCCTCCTCTCTCAACCTCAGCATGAGCAAGATCACCAACTGTATTGCCCCACGAGACAGTGCCATTGTCGACCTTTCTGAAACTAGCAACGAAACACCATTGGTCATCGATGAACAGACAAACCATTCCGATGATGAAAGCACTGCAGCAGACTTAAGCATGAATGGAAAAGATGAAGAAGAAAGCCTGTCAGACCTGAGCCTCTCAGCCAGCGCCTCAATAACCTCCAGTCCCACAACATCTCGCCGCTCTGGTCGCAAGAGGTCTGCTCCCAACCATTTTGACTTTGTGCCCAGCGATGATGCCAGCTTGGTGGCAAAACAGATGAAGCTCAAACTCAGTGCCCCCATCCCCTCCACCATCCCAGCCACCCCAGTCACCTCCAGCATCCCTGAAGGCTTCATCCGTATCAAGTGTGGCACTGACTGTTGCTACACAAGCTGCAATTATCGCCACTCAGTCAGCCACTTCCATTGCCTCAGACCGGAATGTGGCTATGGTTTCAGTGACAAGTCTCGAATGGAGAACCATTTGGACCGGCACAAGCGCCTGGATAAGTTGATGGGAGAGGAGTTCCGACAGTTCCGGGCCACTGTGGACTGTGGGAGAGGTGATTGTGAGTTTTCCAGGAAAGCTTCGCACTTCCATTGTGAGAAATGCGCCTTTGTGTGTGCGGATTCTAGCAAGGTTCTGGCCCATAGGAAGTACCATGCCAAGATGGACAATATCAGCAAGAATGGATTCCAGAAGTTTGGAGCCCTGCAGTCCTGTGGAGTGCTGATGTGCAGCTACAATCGCAAGCACACGCACTACCACTGCACGCATGAAGGCTGTAACCATGCTGTGCTGGGTCCTGCCCAGATGGCCCCCCACAAGCTGAAGCATGCCTCTCACGGGGTGTGATCTTAGTGCTGCCAGCTGAACAAGGACAGTTGTGTAGTTTCTTTGTCTGTGTGCTTGTAGTTTAATATGTTTGTGTGTGTGTATGTACACATGAGAATGTGTGTGTGTGTGTGCACACATGAGAATGTGCATGTGTGTGTCTGGGTGTGTGTGTTTATTATGCACTTGATGGTATATTATTTTCCTCAAAGAAACCTTTGTTGAAGGGAGCTAACGACAATGTTTCATTTACAACTGTATCCAAACTGCTGGTGTAAGCAAGTTTACAGTACAAAAAGAGAAATGTTCATAAAAGATATCCAATGGGGAAGCCTTTACCTTATGTATAACATTGACTTTTTTTTTCTTTCTTTTTTTTAACAACTTTATGTCTTTGGCTTTGGTGTACATGAAGCACCATGCATCTTTGTTTTTTCATATGTTCAGTATGATCAGAGACTTTGTATCTTGAGAAAGCAGATGTGTGTTTAAAGTGAATATGCAGGGCATACTCGGTCTTTTTTTTTAACGTTAAAATCTTTTTAAAGAATATCTTTTTGAAGAATTTTTATGGGTTTTTAAATATATATATATATATACAACATATAAAGTTAATGAACCCTTTTGCAGATTTTTATGGGCTTAAAAACAACCAAACAAGATAAAAGTTCTTATGGCACTGGTGAAGAATAAGTGCTGGTATGACTGTTGAAGGAAGTGTACTTTGTCTGTTGTATGACTTCTCATAGGTAGCAGGTATTTTATCAGGTGAAACATCAATCCGCTTGTAGTGAACCCTGTAGAGGCTTCATCCATGATAAAGCGCTTGTCATGTGAGAGAAGTGCTGAGATTGCAGTCACTCCTTGTGGTTATAGCAAGATGCAAGTCCAGGTTATCTGTTGTCTGCAGATTGGTAGCTGAATAGAATAAGATAAGAGAAGATGAGGGGTATTTGTTTGGGTTTTTGTTGTTGTGTTGTAGTTGTTGTTTTAGGTCAGATATGCAGCATCTCTATTCAGGTAGCACAGGAGAGGATTAGAATAAAAGTAAAGGGAGGTAATTTTGATTTTAGACAGGGTGAATTATTGTCTGTCTGAATGGCTGGTAGGTTTTTCTTGTTTGGGTTTTTTGTTGTTGTTCGTTTGGGGTTGGGGTTTTTTGGGTTGGGGAGGGAGGGGGGGGGGGGGGGGTTCTAAAAAATGAGTAGAGCATTCTGTCAGTTTTAAAGAACTAGTCTAAACAAATTCATTATTGCCATACTATAGAGATCTGCTTTGAAGTGAAACTTGGGCTCTGAAAGCCCAGGTGTAATCCAGATCACTTTGAAAAGAGTGGAACTATAGTAAAACTAACGATTCAAAAAATGTAATTAAAGAAAGAAAACAAAAAATTCAATTCTTTGCTAAGGAATAGAAGATAAATTTGGTTGTGATGACAAATGAGATGAAAGAACTAAAAATGTAGTAATCAAAAAGTTTTGAAAGCTTCCAAAAAATCAACCTTACTTTTAGTTCTAGACATTTTTAATTATAAATTAAACCATAATTATATGTAGAGAGATCCCTGAAATTGGAATGTAGCTACCTTAACGGTGGGTAAAAAGGGTGGCATACCCAAAACTGTACCATTGGTGAACCTTGCTCTATAACTGAGGAACAACAACAGTAATGTAAAGAAAAAAGGCCAGAAAGGAAGTAATTCGAGAGAATACATGCCTTTGTGCTCATTGCTCTGCAAAGACTGTGGTTAGGAAACGATCATTGAGATTTCATACTGAGAGAAAAGAAACTAAAAAACAGTGCACTGTAATATTTCCTGCCGTTCAGTTATCCCATTATGTAGTCTTTGGCTTCTGCTACTTTCTGTTATGCTCTTGCATTGTATTGTGTTGTTCTGTATTGTATTCTGTTGTATATTCTAACCTGAATCACTGTTTCTGTGTGAAATCTCTGCTGTGTCCTTCGCCACATAGGGCCCACAGCTACAATCCTGCTCTTTGCTTTTCTTTTTCTAGTCCAGTGATATCTTAAAAAACCCAGAATTTACATATTTTAAATTGTTGATATGAGTTTGTTCATTCATTACATTAAGAAAAACCACTGACCGGACAATATCATATACTTTATATTGCTAAGGCTACACTAGAACATCTACAGAGGTTTAAGATACGTCTTCACATGAAGATAGTGTAGTCAGAAGTGTAGGAAGTAAAGCAGCAGCAGATAATAAACGGAAGCAAGGGAGAGGCAAAGAAAGTCTGCTATTGCAGAGCAGGTGCCAGACTGCTAGCAATCAGTTGGTGTAGCCTGGTGGTTAGAGTGATGTGCATTGCGTTCGTGATATGCAGACCGGGTTTGAATCTCATTTACGAGGATTTGTCCTCTGGAGTTAACATCAGTGCTGACTCCTTTCCTCCCCAAGTCTTTTGGTTGAGACTAAAAACTGAGGTCCCGTGTGTGAAGACATGCAGAACATCTTGTGCACATGTTAAAACCTGTTCTGCTTTTTGGAAGAGTATGCCATTGTGTGCTGGTGGGAACAGATGACAAAATTTACAAAACTACATACACACGGGGACTGGATGTAAATAAAAGCACACGAGTACTTATTCCATTATCCACAAAACAAAAGAATAAAATCAATACAGAAAATAAAAAATACCATAGAGTTCTGTGGAGTTGAAGTATTATATCCACCATCTAGATATGACTGCTGTAGTATATGATGATGTCACAGTGATGGATGAATAAAGATTGCAACTCATTGAATATAATATTTATTTTGGTTTAGTTGCTCTCTTTCACACATGCCAGGTGACAGATCAGTATAATTTACAATAGTGTATTCAGCAATTTTGACCTTAGTGGATTTGAATCTCAATATTTATTTGACATGAAACACGGTTTTAGCCTAGAAGATGGAAAATTTTCCTGCACAATTCATCTTCAAAATAAGAGGTAGGAGAGAATGGGGAGAAGGAGAGAGAGAGACAGAGGCAGGTAGGCAGGTGGATGTGTAGCTTTGAGGTGAAAAGTAAGCAGAAATGTGTGCAGGAGCAGAAGGTTGGGTGAGAATAGTAAAGTAGGAGGGAAAAACAAGAAGTGAACTGAACTAGAAGGCAACATTTCCAACTAACATATAAATGTTTTAGTAAGTTGGGTTTTTTTAAAATAATGTTTGAAACTGTCAATGTGGAAAAGGAGGGGGAGCTGCAGATAACCTTTATATACCTGTTATGTAAAAATAATGATACGGTTGTGATTTTTTTCTATGGCCTTATTTTGTATTGAATGTACAGGACCAGCCCTTCCTTTTTTGTTTTTTAAACAGTGAATGTAAAGGACCAGCCTATTTTAGACCTTTTTTTGGTTGATGTGATTTTCAAGAGTGACAATACATTCCGCAAGATGGGCATTCCATCCAGGTTGCCTTGGGAGCAGTGCCACTAGTAAACCTGACCAAATTCATGGCTTGTTTGTATGTGTGGAAAATATTGCTTTCCAGTATTTCATGAAGTAGATGTTGTGTGAGTTTTTCTTTTTTTGTGTGGATTTTGGATTGTGCAGAGACAGTAACTGATTTTGGGGATTTTTTTTTTTTTTGTCTGAGGAAGCTGCTATTAACTTGAAAAAAAGCAGCAGAAAAACTGCTTTTATTTCTGGTGATCATTTTCATATGTTACTTTTTCCATTTTGGACAGTGGACAATGAGCATACTGGAAATGTGTTTTAAAATAAATTATTATTTTACTCAACACTATTTTCAACTGTTTTTCAGATTTTTCATACAGGGAGTTTATGACATGAACCAGAGAGTGAGTGGGGCTTGGTTTGTTCTTTTAAGCTCATAAGTCTTGGAGACTTACCTGGGCTTAGCTGTCAAAAAACAGTTTCTATGTGAAAAACTACTCTCCAAAATTAGTGAAGTTTGTGTAAATACTGACATTTCAGTGAGAACATCTAAGCCAATTTATAGTTTTCATGTGAAGAATGTGAAGTAGATGATTATCATTTGCCTGAAGTTCATAAATGAAGTAAAAGAGTGTTGTTGTTTTTCAATGAATATCTTTTTCATACTGAAATTTTGAGAGTTAGGAAACAGTTTACTTTGTATTCTGTTGGAGATAGTTGTTGGGAAATGCTCTGTTGTATCTTTACCATGGGTTGAGGGGGGAAAAGAGAAAAATCAGCTTCCCATCCCCCTACCCTCCTGAATGTTTTTATGTACTTGCTGATGAGCTGTCTGAGACAACTATGAGTGGATACAATCTTGGAAGTGATGCAGTTTTATTTCATATCTTTCCAGTATATAGTGCAGAAAAAACAGGGGGAGAAAACCCTGAAACACCTCACCTATTCCTGACTCCAATTTTGGAGTTGAAGCTATTGAAAATTTGCATATGTAGCTGTTTGCCTGGATATGTTTGGTTGTTTGAAATGTTATTGATATTTTAACTTCTACTGCTGTTGAGTGTCTCAGTGTTTTTTGTTGTTCCTTTTATGAGAAACATCTACTGAAAACCTCAAATCATGGTGAGGGAAACTGCCTCTGGACCATGGAGAGATGGTACATTGGCTTTGTTTCTAATGAACGAAGTGTCACTGCTGAGATGTTGCTGTTGGGCGACTGCTGACCTAATGGCATAGAACCTTGTTGTTATGTCATATGTGTGTACTGTTTGATCCTCTTTCATCATGAATATTCCTTTGGAATTTTGTGTTAATTTGATGTTTCCAAATGTTTGAAAATATGTTTTTGAGGTAATGAGGACTGTAGGTTTTTGTATTTCATATTTTTGTCATCTGCAAGAGGAAAAAGAATGGATGGATTTTGGGACATAAATTATGACATGATCACTAGTTCTTACTCTGCTATTGCTGACTTCAAGCGGAAAAAGAGGGAGCAGATTGCATGACAGAAATACTGTCATGAACACTTGTTCTTTCCTGCTTGAGCAAGCTGTGGCTGGGAGGGGTTGGAAAAAAAAGGGTGGAGGGTGGAGAAGGAGGCAAAGCATTGAACAATCAGAATGAATGTTGAAGGAAGAGGATTTAAACTTTGTTTGCAAGTTTGGTATAAGGCAAGCATCATGATTTGTGAGATAATGTGAAATGATTGGTAGACCACAGGTCATGTTCATAAAGCAGTGTTAGTGATTTACATATATGTATGGTCAGTATAAGTGAAAAGTGACTCTTTTGTTACTGTTAGCCTAAAAAAGCTGTAACATGATGATGTCATTGGATCGATGCAGTTCTGTCACTACAGGAATGTCTAACTTCATAATTGTAGTCTGAAAAGTTACAATGTTCAGTTGAATGTTTGAACAGTTTTTATTGTCAGTTGCATTAATCGTGTTTGGATCCTTGATGTAGGTTCTACATCCAGACAAGTTCACTCACAGGTTACATACATTTTACAGCTGATTTTACATCATTCAGCTGAGTTCATCCAACATCTCTTGCCGTTTGAAATCAGGGGAAAACACTTATTTTTAAATTTTTAATTCACGTAGTGACCATTTTCAAGTGATAGGAAAGAACTGGAATCAGTTTAAAAAATAATCATGTGTATTCTTATCCAGCAGTGAGAGAGGATTGCCACTTTTGGTGACAGAAAACTTTCAAAAGTGTATCAGTGCTCTCATTTATAAATAATAATACTTTTTAAAAAAAGACAACCTAGCAGGCACCCAAGGTTTCCTTGGCTCTTTGGTTTAAGCCAGCAATGAAGCATCAACCATTTGGCCTGTGTGATGTAGCATCTGTAGAAAATCTGACTGACTGTGACCCTAGGAAAACGGACAGCTGAAACCGGTTTGTTTCAATTTTAGAAATACTAGGTAGCAGTGGATTGAATAACATGGTCAGTAAACAGTGCAGAATAGTGTGAATGTCTTTTGGAATCCTGATTAACAGGACAAGGAGAAGTAGTCAGTATCCAGACAGGCAGAATACAGTGTGTTCCCATGTACTGAAGAAGGGAATACTTCTAACATTGACAGGGATGTCTCCACCCTTGAAAATATAGCTTTTAAAAAAAAATTGTCAGTACATTCCAGGAGGATGCCATTCTTACTGATGAAATGCATTCCTTGCATAAATAGTGAAATATTTCCAGACTAAAAGGACCACTTCATATTTGTGTGTAGTAAGATGCTCTGTAAGAATGCTTGCACAGTTAAGTGTCTAAAGAGTGTTTTATTTCTGAAAATGGAGACCAGATGTGACTCAAGAGGATGATGAGTGTTGCATTTCTGTTGTTGTCAATTCTTGTTCAGACATTCCTCTACATCTATGCAAATCTCTGTTTTTGATCATAAGACTACAACATTTTAAAAAACCTTTGATTTTTTTTTTTTTTTTAATTTATGCATACAGCTTGGTCATATATTTACATGCACATTTTGGTTGACAAGTTGCGAGAGAATCCAAAGCTGTTTCTCCTTCTTTTGATATTAGTGAGACTTGTATACATGTTAGATTGTAAACAGAGATTTTACTCTAGAATCTATGAGGTCACAAATGAAATGTCCAGGCTTTTTTTTTTCTAGCAAAAGACCAGCCAACAATTGAGATTATGAGCAGAATGAGTGACTGATTTGAATCATTGTTTCAGAGTCAGTGTTGGTCAAATGTTGGATAGATGTACACAATGTATGCTGAGTTAGTGAATACTGTATTACTTGTATTTTTCAAGTTGATATATATGTCAGAATTTCACACCAGTGCGTTTTAACAGTATGTTCTGTTTATTCATGAACAAAACTGTCAACTTTCTTTTCTTTCAAGAGTAGGAAGAGTGGGTGCAGGGAATAGGAGAATGACATCAGTCTGTATATATGTATATGTCTGAATAGATGTATTAATATATTTTATATGGTTTTTGTCCCATCCAGATGCTACTGCTGAAAATGGGAGGGCTGTTACAGAATCAAACCATGAGCTAATGATTTGATTGAATTATGCACTCTGGTTATAAGCTGATTTCACACTGCTGAGTTGGTTGACATCACAAGCATGTTTATATTCAACACTTTTTCTTCTTTAGAAGTATATATATATAATTTGTACATACACCTTTTTCAATGGCAGTTTTCCTGTGTGATGGAAGTATGTGTGAAATTTGGGCAAACTGCTAAATGTCTGCATCCAGATGAAGTGTGATACATTCTCTCTTTTTTTTCAATTTAAGTTTGTCCTTTTGTACCTTATTTCCATATTGCACACACTTTTGGGTGCAGAAATGAAAAGAAAATAAATCTGCATATATATGAGCAGAGATTTTTTGCTACTGCTTTTTATTCTTTTAAATTAATGAAAATGCATGTTGTAGACACTTTTATCCTGTAAAGGCCTGTCTTATGTCTTATATTGATCATAAAATCCATTAAAATAAATGATTCAGAAAAGAAAACAGGGTTTTGAGTAATAATCTTGTAATATCATAAATGTGCAAGTACTATATTTATGAAGCAGATCAGTTTTTTTAAATCCAATTGTTTTGTGAAACATGATGAGGATGGTAATGTACTGGTGGACACTTTTCACTTCTTTGAACCGTTTCATCCAGATCAAGTTGTTTTTTTAGGGTTTTTTTCAAAAGTGATGTTGGACTAACTGGGGACTTGCTTGCTTGTAGAAAATACAAGGGTGATTGGTATAAGTTGAGATGTAAATGTATCCTGCATGTGGAGTAAGTAATAACTTAAAGTAGCACGTCTCAGTGTGTTTGCATATTGTGTTGAAAATATTGTTCCAAAACGCTGTACTAGTATCAGTTACATGGCTGTCACTTTGTTAACACCAATAGGATAAAGCAATAAAGAACAACCATGTAGATATATCATGTACTTCAATTTGATGTGTAAGTGTAGAATCATTTGATCTGTGTGCCAGAGACAAGACTATATATATGTGTGTGTGAGAGAGTGATTTGGGGCAATGTATACCTGTGTGTTTGCCAGAGAGAGAGAGACAGAGAGAGAGAGAGAGAGACAGAGAAAGGAGGAGGGGGTATATACACCAGAGAGATAGGAAGAAAAACTGTATAATTGTACAGTTGTGTGAAAGAAACATTGGATGTGCAGTCAGATTAACAGAACAGCCTTCGGTTGCCTACAATCAGCTGAACATTGTTGCTTGATCAGTTGTGCATTGTTTGAAAGGTGAAAACATTTCTGAAGTTCATATTTTAAATCCTTATTCTGCTTAGCCCTCGTGTACTGGTATGTAATCTGCTTGGCTCTTTTATGCATGCGTACCTGTTATTAAATTATTTCTACTCTTTGTTTTATTTTTTTACTTAATCGCTTCCCTCATCTATCCCTGTTTTTAGCAAACTTCTGCTTTGTCTTGTCATCATAATTTTCAGAGTTTGAATTACTCATCATTAGTGTTATTGTTGTTAAAACTTTGAAATGATTTTAAACAATTTCCTGCCAAGTAATGTTAGGATCATGTTCATGCTTTTCTTCTCCCCCCCCCCCCCCCCCCTTCCCCAGCTCTTTAAAAAAGAAGTTAACTGTTCATAAAAACATTCTTTATGTTTTGATATTGTCAAAATTTCCATTGAAGGCCAACTGCTCAGCAGAACAGTTGATTTTTCTGTAAATTTTTTTATCCAATCCCTGCACAATATATTTATATTTCAGAAGGGATAGAAGTTGCTGATTATCAAAGTTTACAAGTAATTCATTGCTGTATGTGAAGGTATACGAAGTAATACATTACTGATGTGAATGTGTACCAGATAAAATAGTACAAAACACCAAGGTGTGCAAACTTTGCCAGACATCAAAGCTGCCTTTGTCTATTTTTGTCTATGTTATATTCTTCTCTATCCACAACGAAAAAGAAAATCTTGAACAAAACACATTTACTGAGATCCGTCCATTGTGTTCTCTTACCATTTAAGTTGTCTTTGTATGCGCTGTGTATGCAACATAACTTATGGCCCTCACAGTCAGTTGGGCTGTAATATGTATATGTATGAATGAAGGGACAAATATCTTCTGTTTATACATGTTATGCAATCTGGAAGAAGCAGTCATCATAATTTTCAAGGCAGAATTAAACTTTTGCGTCAGATTTTGTAATTTTTTAGTTTCTAACTGCATCTAAAGTGGGCATTTTGCTATATGGGAAATCATGACAGAGATTTAAGAGAAATAGTCTATGAAATATGAAGTGTATGCTTATATTTCATTAACCATTTGAAGCAGTATGATTGATATTCCTTCCAGTTCCACATGTGAAATCAAGGAATTATGGGGGGAAAAGGAGAGAAAAAAATGGAGCGAGCATATGAAAGACAGGCATATAATTATACTGATCCCTAAAAAAAAAATTTTATGAGCAGTTCAGACCTTAGATTTCCTTGAAGGCGGAATACAGCCACCTTAACGGTGGACAAAAAGTCACATATGCAAAATCTCGCCATTGGTTAACTTTGGAGTTCTAGCTGAGAAATGAAACAAACAAAAAAAGACCTTTGATTGTTGTCCAGTAAAACATCCTGTGTCATTGATACGTATCCCTGAATGATAGAGACTTTTACTGCTGATGCTGACTACATGCAGTTTCAGCATTTGTTTGTTAGTGTATGCATGCAAACACAAGACACACGACTTCACCCAGAGAGGGATGGAAAGAATACTATAGCAGAGGAGTTTGAGTTCATGTGTGCATGCTTGTCTGCATTAACACAAATGTTGGGAGTTGAAGTCAAGTCACAATCACCTGTATGGTATTGATAACCGTTTTTTATGACTTTGTTTGAAATATTGTGTTTGAAATGTTGTTTCTGGGAATATCTGTCCCTTTTATCTCTCTCCTGCTCATTGTTTAAGAGTTGTTGACCGAGTGTATTCTTCATGTAAGCAGCTATTAATTTTGCCCTTACATATATACCAAGCATGTTATCAGCTGCTTGAATTTTTTTTTATAGCTGGCGCTGTTCACCATCAGTGGCCAAACCACTGCTGTACTGTTTAAAGAATTAAAGCAAAAAGGATTTTATTGTTCACAACTGGATTTTTCACTTTGTAACACTGCTGCGCCCATTCTTTTTAAAACCCACCAGATGCATTCCATGTATAATTCCTACTTTTTTGTCACTGTGGCCATATTGTTGGTGAATATTGTTCTTGTTCACTGTGTGGCTAAATTATCGTTCACTGCTGAAGAAAGAAGTGGCCTCACTTTTGTTTAGAACATGGGGGAAAATTCACATTGTTGAAGAAAAATGTATTGGTGTTCATTCTGTGAGTAGGATATTGGTAGGGAAAAAAAAGTAAATGTGGGTTTGGTTTTTACAATGTTTCTTCTTGGTGTGATTTTGAGTGCATGTATATTATGCTATAGTCAGTTAAATGGTTTATATTGTTTTCTGCTTGTTATGTTCTGTAGAAGCTTAACAATAAAGAAAACTTGAGTGTGAAGAATACTGTCACAGTGAATCTGTTCACGAAAAAATTGTATGCTAACGGTGATGTCACTGGTTATAATTTTCCTACATTTTACTTAATAATCCATTTTTGAGTATTTTGTGGAGGTTGTTGATGCAGTCTAGACTTGTATACATGTGTTGTGCAAAGTATTGCCTTGGACTGCTGTTTCATCATTCCATTCTGTTTTTAAAGTACAAACATTTTAACTTCACTTGTGTAACAGTCATCATTGTCTTTACTGTTTGAGTGATAATATAAACAGATCATTTTCATGAAATTTGATTCTGGTGTGCATTTATTATACTTGAGAATGCAAGTTTGGAAAGTGTGTGTGTGTGTGTGTGTGTGTGTAGGTGTGGAGAGAGAGTGAGTGAGAGAGAGAGAGAGAGAGAGAGAGAGAGAGAGAGAGAGAATGACTGTGCACACTTGCATGTTTTTCTTCTTGTTTGTGTGCACATGCACTCATGCACGTGTTCAGGCACATGCATATGTGAGTGTGCAAGTGTCTGTAAAAATGCATTCATCATAATTTAGTGAAGAAAAAACATTTTGAAACAAAATGAATCAAATGTTAATATTCACATTTCAAGCTCTTTTGATTGAAAGACAAGGTACAGCAGACTATATCCCATAAACATTCATGTTTATTAAACACTTGAGAGAAAAATAACAATAATAAAAGAGCGCCTGATTAGCATACTTCTAGCATGTGTAGAGCTCTGGGTAGTATATGGTAGAAGGAAAAAAGCTAAGATCACACACACACACTGTCAAACACACTGCATACACTCCACACACACACACTGTTTGTGTGTGAGTTAACAGCCTATGAAACAAACTGCTAAGGAGAACTAAGGAGAATTGAGAACACACACGCTCACACACACATACAGACATTCAAACCTGCGCATGCACACACACTCACGCTCGCACATATATAAACACGCACTCATACAGGCAGGCATGCACGCACACACACACTCACATGCGCGCTTGCTCACGCACATACATATATAAGCATGCGCGTGCGCACACACACACACACTTTCACTCACACAGAACACACACACACACTCATACACATAGACATACACACTCACACACGCATGCATTGATGCTCACGTGCTTACTATTTCACACACATTCTCTCTCTATCTCTCTCTGTGTCACACACACACACATGCACGCATGCACACATAGTCATACACACACTCTCACTCACACGCACATACAACACACACACACATACAAACTCACATACAGGCACACACACACTCATACACACACACGTATGCATACTCACACACGTACCATCAATGTACCATCTGGAAATAAAAGTTTGACTTTGACGTACATACATACATACATTCACACACACATCCACCCCCTTCCCCATACACACTCATACACACACTCATGTCTGATATCACTATTTAGTGGAAGGACGTTAAACTGAAGAACTAACACACACTGTCACACACACACGTTACACACACACACAGAACTTTTTTTTTTAAATCACCAAAGCATTACTACTGCAAGTTACTTAATGAAACATTAAGAACAGGTTGTAACAACTTTGAGTTAGTTGATGACGAAGGATAGAATGTCTTTCCTTCATATATGTTTGTGGGGATTTTAAAATATGTTGGTAATTTTTTTGTTCCTTGGTTCGAGCTCAGAGGTTCACCAATGGTGAGATTTTTGCATATGTTTCTGTTCCCCCCACCCACCCACCATTTAGGTAGCTGCATTCTGACTTCAGGGATATTATGAAGTCTTGTATACGTGCAAAAAAACAATCTTACCTTCCAATTTCTGATCAGGAACATTAATACAAAACAGCTATGTGACGAATAATGGATGGAGTGAGTTTAAGTACATGTTATATTAAGGTCCCACATGCAATTTTTATTTAGCACACCTAAACGACCCTATGAAGTCCTTCACAAAATTCTGTAGAAAAGCAAAAGCCTACCATATCAAAAAGAAATTCCCTGAAGATGAAATGTGGCTACATTAATGGTGGTAAAAACGGTTGCATATGTAAAATTTCACCATTGGTGAACCTCAGTGCTCTAGCTGAGGAAGAGAAGGGTGGGGGGGGGGGGGGGGAAGAAGGAAAAAAGACATAAGTACATAAAAAGTAAAGAGTAAAGGTATCCCATAACCTATATTAAGGTCGTAGGGGAGCGAGGCGTCGGAGACCTCAATTCTCTAGGGCCAGCGTATTGAGGGCAGCGCCCATCTCCTCTCCCTCGCTGCTTTACCTTCCCTGACCCTAAAGAGGGCAGGTACCCATTTACAGCTGGGTGAACTGGGGGAACTGTACTGAAGCCAAGGCGCGAAAACGGTCACCCATCCAATTAGTAACCACGCTTGACGCTGCTTAACTTGGCTGGGGGAAAGCGAGTGCTCCAACCACCATAAGTACATAATGCCACCAAAAAAAACCCCCAAGCAACAAGAGGCACAAACACAAAAAAGCCAAATAAAAAAACTGAACAAAATTTCTGAACCAAAACTTTCCCCTTCTTCCCAAAACCCAACCAGAAGCAATGGTGGCATAATAATATCTGTGGAGCTGCTCTCTTCCATGAGAGAAACACAGCAAGAAATTAACTAAGGCAGAGAGTTCAGTTTTGAGAACAATAACTACTCCAAACGAACTGGATTTTCCTTTAGTCTTTTTATTTAAAAACAAAAACAAACCCACACCATCTTTTATTCTTTTACTTCCAGAACAATGGAATAAGCACTCAAGTTTGTGTTTTTTTAACATGCAGTCCCTACGTACATACTGTTTTGTGAATTTAATTATCCAATCCCATCAGTACAAATGGTCTATATTCTATAAATCACATTCTATAAATCCTGGAGGGCTTTCAACGTACCATACCAGGGCCTCTGGAGTTGCTACCTTAGCATACGATGAAGAAGAGAACACTCTATATGTGTTATATCCATATCACTTCTTGACCCTGTCGACCACAGACCCCTCCTTCAGCACTTGGCGATACAGGCTGACATACTGGGCAGCTCTGTGTGTCTTGTGCTGCAGAAACTCCTGACAGAACACCAGTTTACTGGCCAGTACTCTCTCCCCCATGGTGTGCTGCAGACCAGCAAACCTTAGCAGCTGAAGCACAAAGTCGAAGCAGTTGCAGTCACTTTCATGATACCTGCATGAACAAGAATGATAGTCACTGTTTTAGACATTCGATGATTTGTGTATTTTTGGTGTGTGTGTGTGTGTGTGTGTGAGTGTGTGTGAGACTGTGTGTATGTGTGAATTTGTTTTTAATTGAATACTTGTCAGGTGCTTAGCAGCAGTACGACGCATTTTTGCTCCTATGTCAGACAACAATAGTAGCTGTCTGATCGTTTGGAGAAGAAGAAGAATTGAACACTAAACATCTTTTCACTAATAGTGTTATTAGATGAAGAGACTAAAGTCTAAGGAAGACATGAAAGTATGTAAGTGAATACCACTGGAAGTGTGTGTGTGTGTGTGTGTGTGTGTATGTGTATGTGTGTGTGTGTGTGTGTGTGTGTGTGTGTGTGTGTGTATGTGTGTGTGTGTGTGTGTGTGTGTGTGTGAGTAAGAGTGTGTGTGTGAGTGAGTGAGAGAGTGTGTGTGTGTGTGAAGGTATGTCTTGTTGCTACTGTTGTGTTAAGTCTGTCATTTCTGGCAATAGCAGGGTGTTTTTTTTTAAATAAAGAAAGAGGGTAGAATGAAAGAATGAATAACCCATTAACATCTTTATCTACATGACTCATGCGAACAGATTTCTTTGTTCAAACTACCTACAATGCCAGAACATTCTTGAAATCGAGACATGGTACTGAAACAGGAAACCTTTATTTATTTGCATTACGGTGGTTGTATTTCATGAGTACTTAGTAAAAATATATCTGGGACAGGCTGACACTTTACCAGAATGTGTATGTGTTTAAGTATCATGTGTGTCAACTTATGTTATGTATAAATATCTATGGATACCTGTGTAAAGGTTAATATGAACACACACTCACACAATATATATATATATATTATATATATATATATATATATATATATATATATATATATATATATGTGTGTGTGTGTGTGTGTGTGTGTGTGTGTGTGTGTGTGTGTGTTGTTGTTGTTGTTGTCTTCAATTTAACGTCTGTTCACTCTAAGTGATATTAGACGAGGGAAATAGAAAGTGTAATGGAAGTTAAAGAAGGGAGAGGAAGGAGTGGAAGGAGAAAAGGTTAGGAAATAGCATCAGTGTTGGTATTTTTGTGTGAGAGAAAGAAAAAAAAAAAAAAACCTAGAAAAGTAAGGATAATACTTTTAAACAGGAGCAAAACATAAACTCAACAATGTGGAAACATGAAATAACACTAATGTAAGTACAATAAATATTCAAGTGGACTATGCAATAAACATCTGGCAATGGCAAAGGCTAGCTTTCAATTTTCAAATACATTTTCCAGAGACTGTTCAGAAAATGTAGGTAAAAAAGGTTTTACAATAGGGCACTCAAATATGATACGAGTATTGGAAATATGATCCCCACATAGACATCTGACATGTTTACAAAATTTTGTAAGGAATGCATTTAACTTCATTCTAAAATATAGTGAACTAACCCTTCTCATGGATATAAAACGTGAATCTATTTGAGAAGGAGCTATATAACAAGAAATATGGGCAGTGGTCAGACAACTTTTAAAATATCGTTCCTTGAAATGATCAGATTCTTTAAACTTACCCCATGAAGTTTGTTCTAATATTTGGTATCCCTCCTGTATAGATAAGGGAACGTCCAGTTCTATCGATTCCATATCATGTTTTGCCCCCTTTTTTGCAGCTCTGTCAGCCCACTCATTTGAAAAAATTCCAACATGAGAAGGCACCCAACAAAAAGAAACAGGAATACCTTTTACACTTAGGAGTGTGTGTGTGTGTGTGTGTGTGTGTGTGTGTGTGTGTGTGTGTGTGAGTGTATGAGGAGTGGGTATACATAGAAGCTTGCAAGTAGGCATACGCACCTCAGTACCACTTAGCAATATCAAAAACAACAAACAAGAGAAACCAAACTGTCCTCTACCTGTGCACAGACCAGACTCTTGGGTCAGCAAATGTTGCTAGCATATGGTCCCAGCTGGAGGCAGCAGCCTCACTCCCTATTCCATCCCTCTGTGTCAGCAGGGGGACTGCCAGACACTGCGACCACACGCTGCCTATGTGCAAACCTTCTTCATCAAAGTCGTAACAGCCACCTGAAAGAAATACATGTCTAGATATAAGTATCTGTATCTAATGATTTCCCAGTGATGAGTTATCACTGCAGTTTTCTACAAGTTGCTAGCTTTCTGTGAGCTTGGATCAATGTAAATGGCTACCTGCCCTCTTTAGGGTGAGGGAAGGTAAAGCAGTGAGAGAGAAAGAGGAGATAGGCATCACCACTAAGATGCTGACCCCCTAGAGAAGTTAAAGTCTCTAACACCTTGCTTCCCAATAACTGCATAGGTCATGGGACCCCAAGGGAAAGACTTATATATAGATGTGATAGAATGGTGCAACCAAAATTTGCTGTAGTCTGTGGCATAACTCAGCCTTGGAGGCAAAAGTTTGTCTCTGGGCTTTTTAAGAAAGCCTCCAGAATAGGGAACGGTGGAAGTATATCACTGTTATCAGCAACAGTCAAGTACTGCAAGTGCTGAACATGCAAGAAGTGTTGAGACAAAGAACTAGTCTGTAGCACAGAGCAATTTTTTCATCAGATGTTACACATTGAGAGAGTAGAAGGTATTTCAATAATTCTGAATACAAAACAAAAATAATGAAGAAAAAGTACAACTAAAGTCGTAGTAAAGAAAGCTAGTGCATAGTGAGCAGAAGGAAGATTTGATGACTGCTTTGCCATGGAGATATATTTTTTTAAATATCGTGCTGCTGTGCCTGTGTAAATCAAGAAAGACAGAAAACCTTCACAAATCTGTTAACACTTTTTGCACCAGAAATAATTGAATTTATAAGAAAAATATACAGCAGATGATTTTCTAGTGTGAAGTGTTGCTAAAAAATTTGGTTTCAGACAAGGAAAGACCATTCACCAATGATTCTTTTCATGGTTTCAGATTTAAGTTAAAAAAAAAAAAAAAGCACATCCTTCTTGACTTACCTTTAGAATCGGTGACTCCTATATGAAGATCAGCTGTGTTTGTGTAATGTCTGGAACAAATGATAAAGAATCAAGATTTTAGCAGTACATTAATAATTACACATGCATGCATGCACACAAAAAAGTACACTGCGACACAGTGAGACACTGGCAGACAGTCACAGGCAGACACACACACACCAGCACTCCCTTCCACCTGTTCTTTCTTTCCATGATGATCACGATGATTGTGGCAATGGTAGTGATAGTGGGGTAGTATTACTAGAGACAATGACAACAAAGATGATTATAATGACAACACCAATGACAACAATAAAAAGATCCCTTACTGGATAAAGTCCCCAGAGGTAGGCTTCAGCACAATACTGCAGGAAGCTTGATGTGACCCCACGAAGGGAGAGGGGAGGACATAGGGGGGAATCCTCATGGGGGTGGTGGCAGTGTCTTGACGACAGATGGGACAGACAGGTGGCACAGAACAACAAAAGATGTTGTCATTTCTGTCACAGTGCTGGAAACACTTCAGAGCTGGCCAGGTTTTCTCCAACCTCTCCATCCTATGGTGGTGGGTTTATAATTATATCACAAATTGCCAGGTACAGGACAGGTGCCAGGACTCTCTTCTTTCTTACTAGTTCTCATAGAATTGTCAATATAGTTCCGCTCCACCAGACTGTTGTCATGGTTTCCTGAAAAAAGACATAACAGATCTATTTTAGCGGGATGGGATAGCCCAGTGGTTAGAGTGCTGAGCTCATGATCTGATGGGCCAGGTTCAAGCCTGGTTAAAGGATGTTGTATTAAATTATTTATTTTCAGAACAAAAAATGTATACTTAGGGGGCTTTGGCCAACAATTTTAAAAACACAATGAACAATGAGCAAAACTAGGAAATAGCTGTATGCCTCATGTGCGCACTTTGCTTTGTACTTACAGTTACAGTACTCTCTCTCTCTCTGTCACCCTCTCTCTGAGTCTCTCTCTCTCTCTGAGGAGAAGACCTCTCTCTCTCCTCTCTCTCTTAATCAGTCAGTGTTAACATGTATACCAACTCCACTCCCCTGAAAGTCTTTTGGATGAGATTATAAACCAATGTCCCATGTGCAAACACATGTAAAACATCTTGCACACATAGTAAAACCTGCTCTGCCTTTTGGAAGAGTAAGCCATTTGTTTCAGTGGGACAGATAACAAAGATTTAGGAAACTGTGTGTACATACTACATGGGGACTGGATGTAAAACCACACAACGTCACAAATGCTTTTAGTTATTGTATTTATTGAAACAGAATAATAATAGTAAAAATGACAACAAAACAACCACACACACACACAAGGGAGTGAGATAAAGTATGGCAGTGACAAAGGCAGAGATCGGACAGCCCTCCTCCCCTCACAAATGACCATACAGACTATTGTATTATCAGTAATACTGTCAAAATATCTTAAAGAATTCTAATATTGAGCAAAACCCTTGTCTAACTCTAAGTAGACTAAAATTAATGACTGTAAACTAGAGATGAGCACTTAAATTCCTCGCTTCTAGATAATTATTGTTATGATTTCTCCTTACGATAGTTCTGCGAACTGTGTGTTTTTGTTTTTTTAATCCGACAAGCTGCTGGTTGAACTCACATGGCAAAAAACACACAGAACTTTTGATAACATGTACAGACGTACAGGTCTTTCTCTTTGACAGGTGTGACACAGAGACATTAGCCTGATCTCCCTTACATAACTCTTCCATTAAAAGAAATACAAACGCTAACAACAAGCAAGCATGGCGTTGCAGAAAGAAGATTCGAACAACCCGGTTGTTTTCTTCGACATTTCTATTGGAAACACAGTAAGTTTGTGTACTTACATTCAGTATGTGGCAGTATCGTTATTTTTTCCCTGCACGGGAAAAAAAATTGAGCATCCGTACGCATCTGTAACACTGTAAAGATCGAACTCTCTCTCACTGGTCTCAGCCTCTGTCTCTCCATCCAAGGCCCCTTTCAATTTCACCCTCACGTTTGGACGCGCGTGCACACACACACACACACACACACACACACAAACACTCTCTCTCTCTCTCTCTCTCTCTCTCTCTCTCTCTCTCTCTCTCTCACACATACACTCTCTCTCTCACAGTCACACACACACACAAAGTCACACATGCACACACACTACACACACAAAGTCACTAAGTGATTCACAGTCTCTCCCTCTCTCTCTCTCTGACTCGCTTCTCTCTCTGACTCGCTCTCTCTCTCTCTCTCTCTCTCTCTCTCTCTCATCCTCTCTCTCTCTCTCTCTCACACACATGTCATATATATATATTTATATATATATTTATATATATATCAATATTATCATGTATACTTTATACACACACATGACATAAAAGTTTGTGGTTGGTAGACATCTAAGATATGATTTGGAATATATTTGGAGTAGATATCTAAGATATGTGGTTGGTTGAGGGCACCATAATAAATAATAGAAATGGCAAGAGACAAGTTAGTAATCTTTGTCTTGACTTTGTAAGCTAGTGTGTGTAAACTTTTATTCTTTTGGTGGTCATTTCAGGAAGTTGGCCGCATCAAGTTTGAACTGTTTGCCAATGGAGTAAAAGGAGTCCCCAAAACTGCAGAAAATTTCAGGTAGGACTGTGTTCTCTGTTTAATGCCAAATTAAGTTATGGTATGATATTTTAGATATATATATAAGAATTATGATCATGGCAGTGGTCATGAAATGATGAATTCACAAAAAGTGTGGAGATTTTTTGTGCTAGTAATCTCCTGAAAACACATTTGTGACGTTCCACCTCATAATGAATTGCATTGCCTCAGAGATCAACTTTTAGTTATTGATATGTTATTAATCTGCAATAAATATGCTATTCAATGCAAAAAAACATTGAAAATCAGGCAATTCTATGAAAAGTCATTACAAATTGAAATGATACACTGCAGGAAGTGACAAAATGAGAAATTGACCAGTTTAGCATCATAATAGGTGGTGAAAATGAGGGCTTAGGTATTCGTGTTTTAAAGCAAAAGGATGGAAATGCATGCCTTGATATTTCATTACAAGGTAGAGTAGTAGCTACAGTTATATAACCAATCAAAATATCAAAATCAACAACCTGACCCCCACCTGCCTAAAATGGCTCCTAGCGGAAAACTGGGTCAGGTGTTAAGCAACTCATTTCATGGCGGAACATCATGTTTTGAATAATTATGATTTAGTCTGTTTGACCTCTCTTGGTCTGCTTATTTTCTCTCCATGTGTGTGTCTGCTTCTGTATCTCTGTCTACCTTAGTCTTTCTCTTTGAGTGTGTGTGTACACATGTGTGTGTGTGTGTGTGTGTGTGTGTGTGTGTGTGTGCATGAGTGTGTTATTAACTTATTATAATGATGATATGATTTAAAAGTTTATGAGGATGACAAGTGACTTGAAAAAAGACTGTTGAGGCATTGTTTGGACATTTCTTATTCATGGCTCAAAATTTGATTGACTCTCTTAAAATATTTTGTACTGTTTCTTATGTTCAGACAGTTTTGCACTGGGGAGTATAGAAAAGATGGTGTTCCCATTGGGTACAAAGGTTGCATCTTTCACAGGTAAGTATTTGAAATCTCTCTCTCTCTGGGAACAAATAATAAAATTTACAAAACTGAATACACACAGGGACTGGATGTTAAAAAGTGCATGAGTGTTTATTCCATTATCCTCAAAATAAAAAAATAAATAATAATTAAAAAAACACCTCTTTTGAAGTCCTTCTTTGTTTCTTTCTGTTTCTCTCACCATGCCCTCCTTCCCTTTGCAATATCTTTTCTTCTCTCTCTGTCTGCACCTCATGATATATGACTATGAGCCTGTCAGGGTGATACAAGTGCGTATGTGTGTGTGACTTTGTTGTGTGTGTGTGTGACTTTGTGTGTGTGACTTTGTGTGTGTATGTGTACTTTGTGTTTTCATTGTGTGTGTATGTGTGTGTGTTTTCATTGGAATATTTTTTGATTTACCAGAAACTCTTTAATTTTAAATGGATCAAATGCAACAAATTAACAATGGTATAAATTATAATCATGCACCATTATGTATTTTGCAGAGTGATCAAGGATTTCATGGTACAAGGTGGTGATTTTGTGAATGTAAGTGTATTCCATATAGTAAGAAATAATTATCTTTTTTGCACTTTGATTATTTGCAACATTCAAACATTCTGATTACTTTGGTAATTTTTGTGAACATTTTTCTTAGTTGCTTTGCTCATTTTTTTAATTTATCAGTCAGTGTCAGTTTTTTTCATTACTACTATACTGATCCACTCACAAAGTAAACTTATTGTTACTTATTGTTAGTGGTGTTTGTATGTACTACAGTTCATAGATTTACCATGAATTAAGGTGTACTGTCTGGTAAGGGTTCTGACTCGTAACAATGTAAGTCATGCCCTCATAATTAAAAAAACAAAGAGGAGGAAGGGAAGAAGGTCTGATTAAAGCGGTGACTTTGAAAGTAAAACTGTTAAGAGTGCTAGCACCATGATGAAAACATTGAAACTGAGTGTCCTTAACAATATTTGTTGTTGTATCCATGCCTCAACTAGAGCTCCAAGGCTGACCCAAGGTGAGATTGTGCATATATATGCGACTGTTAACCCACCATTAAAATAGCCATGTTCTGACTTCAGGCATGATGTCTAAACATAAATATTGGTCTTCTGTTCCCACTGACACGAAATGGCCTACTCTTCTGAAAGGCAGAATGGGTTTTTAATGTGTGCGCAAGATGTTCCCTGTGTGTCTGCACTTTGGACCTCGGTTTATAGTCTCATCTGAAGGACTTTGGGGGAGTTGGGTCAGTACTAATGTTAACTAAAAAAAATCCCACTGAAATTAGTTTATATTACTAAGAAGCTGCCTCATTCAACTGTCCTTTCATGGCCCTGGCCAAAAAGTCTGTCAGTTTTTTTATTTTTACAAGCATAATGCCAAGACCTACATTAAAATGTTTTTTGTGGTTTGGAATGTTATATTGAGATTGTCTTTATCCGCCATTCCATGACAAGCACTTAACAAAATAATTAACACTAACAGCCTGTAATCATTATTACAGGAAAACAAAAACCTCCTCAGAAGTCACACGTAGCTTCCTCTATGATGGAGCATGCCCTACTTGAAAGCAGCCGTGCAAACTTCTTATTGCTTATGGTTAAGGTTTCACAGTGAGTGACTCCTGAGGGTGAGATACTCAGGTAGATCTACAGAGTGCATACTTTGCATGACCCTCCTGGGTGTTAAGCTGTGGAATGCCTAACAGCCCGACAATAGCAACAGAGGGCCTTTCACTTCAAAATGGCAGCATCTAGCAGAGAGATATGTTACATTATTGATCCATACTGGTTACAAACCCATAATGAAAGAACTGAGACATGATATCAGAAATAATAACCATAATTGGTTTTTGAGGCAATAATAATGAATTTCCAGATGAAATTTGAATGATAGTTTTCAGTCTTTTTTTTCATTCCTCAGCTAGAGCTCCAAGGTTCACCAGCGGTTAGATTTTGTGTGTGCAACCATTTGCCCACCATCAGGGTAGCCGCATTCCAACTTCAGGAATATTTATAAATCTGAAACCATGCAGAGTGTGCTCATCACAGTTCATACCACAATGTTATGTTCAAACTGCATTTGTTGAAACATAGTTTGCTGCTACTTTTAGTAGTTAATGTGAAACAGAAGATGAGACTGTGTGCTCTGTTGTTCTTTCCCCCAGGGTGATGGCACAGGACTGACCAGTATCTATGGAGGGCGGCCTTACGCAGATGAAAAATTCACATACAAGCACACAGGCCCTGGAATTCTAAGCATGGTGAGTCCTGTGAGGAAAGAGCGTGTTTTGATTACTTAAATATTTAAAGAAAACAACTTTGTGTGAAATGTTTGATACTTTTCTTATAAATTGTGATACTGAGTTTGTGTGAAGAGTATGTGGGATTTCTGCTTGTATTGATTTCCTTTTTCTTTTCACCAGGCTAACAGTGGAAAGGACACAAACGGCTGTCAGTTTTTCATCACTTGTGCCAAGTGTGAGTTTCTGGACGACAAGCATGTTGTGTTTGGTAAGTTTATGAAATGAGAACATCATCCTCTTTTTGTGTGCATTTACTGTTATATTTCATGCTGTCATTTTAACACATTTCTTCCCGCAGCACGAGTCTCTCGTGACTTACTCATTGTTTTCAAAAGACCGCAGAACGAGGGACTCGTGTCCTGAACATTACTTTCGCTTTTGGTGAATAGTTTCAGTTAGCCTTGTTAACTTCTTTTTCTATGAAGTAAGACTACTCTTGGTTCTTCCTGTGCCACATCAACTGTGTGGTCCAACAATCCATTGAGAAACAAAATTTTAATGAATATTTTTCTGACCTAACCCTCTTTCAGCAGTGACTGCTTGAAATTTACTTGGTCTGGAGAATGAGATTGCTCATTTTTGTGTGTGGGACAAATAAGGTTAATATATTTCATTAAAATAAGGGGGGCGGAATGGCCTAGGGGTTAGAGTGTTGCCTTCATGATATGATGGCCAGGGATAGAGCCTGAGTTCGAGCCATTACTGAGGCGCCCATTCAAGGGGATTTTTCTTGTGAAGTTCGCATCAGTTTCATTTTCACTCCCCCAAGAGTCCTTTGGATAAGTACAATAAACCAAGACCCTGTGTGCAAACTCTCACAGAACATCTTGCACACATGGTAAAACTTGTTCTGCTTCGTGGAAGAGTAAGCCATTTGTGTCAGTCGGAATGCATGACAATATTTTTTTTAATGCATGCAAGCTGGTGTGTTTAAATATTATTCGTGAAAGCAGAATGCTGCTATGTTAATGGTGGCCAAAAAATGGTCACATACCCCCAAATCTCATCACTGGTGAACCTCAGAGCTCTGAGGAATGAACAAAAACAAACAAACAAAAAACAAACAAAAAACACACACAGAACTCGTTCCATTACTCTTTTTTCTTTCTTAGAAGAGTAGGTTGGTTATAGCCAGTGGCATGGAAGACTCAGACAGACCCAGCATGCGCCATGTACCAGGAAAGGGATGCACTCCACTAAGTTCCACTTGCCAATGACATGTTCTGCCTGAAAATATCAGTGCCTTGGTTTTCCTACACCTCAAGAAGTGAAAGAAGTCAGTCAGATTAAAAAAAATATGTTAAAAGTTGGTTTCTGTTTCCTCATGTTAACACCATACAGGCTTGCTGGACTGCAGGATGAATTATTGTTATGTGTCAATTTTTTCTCAAGGCGGTAAGGTAATTTTTTTAAAGAAATATATTTCCATATATATATATTACCATATATATATATGTATATATATACTCTACCGTATAGAATGGCTCATATATATATATATATATATGTATATGTTTGTTTATATATGTATATATATATATGTATATATATATATATATATGTATATCTGATCATTGTGGCTTCAAGAAATTAGATATTCCCAGTTTATTGATTTCTGGCTGTTGTAATCTTCAGACTGCATTTTATTAAGTTTAGTTTTGTTTACCGTTAATTCAGTTTTTGTTTTGTTTTCAGTTTGCTTTTATCGTGACATACCAAATTGGCAATGTGGAGTATTTATTTCTACACCTAATAATGTGGTAGTGAGTCTCTGAAGAGTTTTCACTTGTGTGATGTTTACAATAGTTCTTGATGATAATAATAATAATAATAATGAATGGAGTTTATATAGCGCTATATCTTGCAGTGACAAATCAAAGCGCTTTGCACTCAACTCATTCTTACACAGTCATACAACCAGTAACAACTAATAGTATATTTAAATTATTATTTTTTATTATAGTTAATTTATTAGAATAGTAATATTATATATTATTATAATAGTAACAACTAATAGTATAGTCAACAATAATGTCTCTAATATCATTTCGACTTGTGCAGGTCGTATCGTTGATGGACTGCTGGTGCTGAGGAAGATAGAAAATGTGCCCACAGGACCCAACAACAAACCCAAAATACCCATCGTCATTTCCCAGTGTGGAGAGATGTGACAGAGACACTGCTGTCTCACCGGACACTGATGTTTATGGCAGCACTGCCTTGAGCAGCTCTTGCGAAAGGAAAAAGGACTTGTTTGAAACTTTGCAGTAAGATCACTCTCGTGTTTCGAATAGTGCCTGAATCTTGAAGAGGACTTGTGGTATGTGTCTTGCTTGGAGACAGGCTTGAGAATCGTGTGATCTTGAAGCATGTGTTCTTGCAGTTGCCTAGTGTTGCTCATCTTAATTATCCTCCTGGAGGTCACCTCTTTGTCTGTATTCACATGACCTTGAACGTGACTCACTTCAGGATGGTGGTGAGCAGATGTGACTCCCGTGTCAGATCAAGATGGAATACTTGTGTGGCTACCCAAGTCTTTGTGAGAGAATGGTTTGGATTACATCAGACAGATATGACAATATATAAATTTGGTATTGGATGTTTTGGGTTTAGTCAGGCAGAGGCTGAAAGTGAATTTAGGGTAAAGTTTTGTTATTAAAATGATTATGGTTTCTTGCTGAAAACTTCAAGCAGCATACACCATGATCTCGTTGGCATAGAAAGTGAAAGGTAGTGCATTCCATTCTGATTTCATTAAAAATGAAGATGCATAAATATCATTCTGTGCTTTGTAACTATGTGAAGCCAGGCTTTAGAATTGAAAATAACTAAGAACTCAGGAAAGTAAAAGTGTTGGAGAGAAAAGGTGGTTTTTTTAAGAGAAAACTGTTGATCCTGTTTCAGTTGTCGTCCCTTTCTTTCTCTCCTCCCTTTCCTTCTTCTGACAGTCATAGTACTGTAACCAGTCAGTGGTAAATAATTCAAATTCAAATTCAAAAGCTTTATTATCTCAAAGACAGAGAAAATCATAAGCTGATTGGAATCAATATTGTGCTGGTGCAAAGATTGGCTCAGAATTTCAATAGTTAACAATTCAGCTTCATGTACATTTCATGTCAGTCAGTCTGTTTACTTTTCTGAAAAGAAGAAAGAAAAACATTTATCCTTGTATGACATCAGCATTTTGTCTTCATTTGTTTTTAAACATGCAAACTGTGAACAGTGTTCTTAAATGTTTTACATATATGTCAGATATGCTGAATAAAATTGTCAATTCAGAAAAAAGGCCTCTTTTGTTTTGTCTATTTTTAAAGTATTGTAAACTATGATGATGATGATGAACGATGAGGAAGATGATGATGATGATGATGTGTGTGTTTATGTGTGTGTGTTTATATGTGTGTGTGTGTGGCTGTGAATGAGTCATGTATTTAGCAGTTTTCTTTTGTGATTTTGATCGTTTTCTTTTTTTTTCATTTCACAGCTTCTTTCTCATCTCCTGTCAACAAATTTATCTCTTCTTGGTTCAGTCTTGGCTTATCTTTTTTTTCTTCCCTTTTCAACCAATATTTCTCACTTTCCTCACAGATGTTCCTCATCACCTTCACAACATTTCCAGCCAAGTAGCAGTGTGCTGATGTACCACCCATACATATCCATGAGACGGACACCATAGCTGAGTGGTTAAGTCGTTTGACTTCAATCCCATGGGTCCATGAAGTTGTGGCTCAATCCTGGCGGTGTCTGGTGAATTAGGGGTGGGGACTTTTACATCTCCCAGATCAACTTCAAGGGCAGACCTGCCAGTGCCTTCATTCCCTTCGTGTATATACACGTGCAGATCAGATATGTCAGTCAAAGTCCTGTATTTCATGTCGGCGTTGAGTGAATTAGGGAAACGCGAACATACTAAGCATACATCCCCTAAGTCTGAATGCAGTCATGTTCATGGCAGGCAAATCCATCACACAAAATCTGCATGCACCACTTCTTTAATTTTCACCAAAAACTTTACAGGAAAAGTGATTACAGGTAGAAAATACATTTTTGGGAAGGCATCAGCTAACGTTTTTTTTTCATAGGAAGGATGGCACAAAGAGAATGGCCCAGAGAGGATGGCATAGGAAGGATGCCAGAAAGGATGGCAAGGGGTGAATGGTATAGCATTAGAAGGGATGGCATAGGAAGGATGACAAAGGAAGGATGGCACAGAAAGAATGGCATAGGAAGGATGACAAAGAAACAATGGCATAGGAAGGATGACATGATACGATTGCATAAGAGCAAAAAAGAAAATCGTGGATAGGGTAAGAGAACGGGTGGGAGCAATGAACGGTCCCTAAATCGGAAACCTACGCTGGGACATAACATAACAACAACAACAACAACGTAGGGGGACAAAAAGAGCTAGGGAGCTAAGTGAGTCAGCTGATACTCCTGGGTACAGTTCAGTGGGAGGGAGCCGTTACACAAAGGACAGCTGCTCTCCCCACCCCACCCCCACCCCCTTCCTTTTTTTAAATGTATTCTTTCACAACTTTGCCCTGACATGCAGAGGGTCACAGCCCGCTCATATGTGACAGTATATGACAGTTATCTGCACGTGCAAACTGAAAATAATTGGCCTGACAGCTGACGTAGCGTGTTTGTGGGCACCTAGGACCTAGCTTGCCCATTAACATTAATCAACAGTTTGTACAACGGTACAATGATATTAATGTCGCAGTACCCATACTGCCAGGTGTTAAAACTGTCAGAACATCTGACATCGCAACCTGGGTCCTCTTGTCACTATCGAGAGTGGGGGGGGGGGAGGGGGGGGGGGGGGGCTGGTAATGTAAACATAATCCATGGTTGAGTTCTCTGGCCAGATCTGATGTTAGATATTCGTCTAACGGACGCTCTAGCCGAGTGGTTAGGACCGTTCGACTTCAATCCCACGGGTCCATGAAGTTGTGGGTTTGAATCTCGACGGCGTCTGGTGAATGAAGGGTGGGGATTTTAACCATCTTCCAGGCCAATTTTAAGTGCAGACCTACCAATGTTCTGACTCCTTTCGTGTATATACACCCGTTCAAAAGATCAAATATGCACGTAACTCATGTTAGCGTTCGGTGGGTTAGGGAAACATGCCAGGATTTATCCCCGTAGTCGAAATGGGGCTACCTTCATGGTGGGCAAAGAAAAAGGTCGCATACGCAAAATCTCACCATGGTGAACCTCAAGAAATCTAGCGGAGGAACAGGGAGTTGGGTGATATATTCAGTTTAACGTCTATTCACATTTAGTGATTTTAGAGGGGGGTGGGGGGAATCTAAAAAGAAAAGAGCAAACAATAACTGAAAAATGCCAGATAACAGTACTGAATAAAAACTAACTTTAAAATACTGCAAAAACTTAATTATCGGACTTATTATCAACGCTAACACAATGTCCAACAGTAAGGATGGTTCAGACAGAATCTGATCCAGTGACAAACTAGGCAGAGATGGTGGGGGATGGGGGGATGGAAGAAGATATTCGACAAATGGTTTGTAGCTCTAGCCGAGGACCAAAAAAACCAATAACCAACAACAAAAACCAACGTTGACCGAAAAATAAAAGCCAACGTTGAGACGGTCTTCATCCATGTTAAAGGCTTAGCATAACAACCCAGACTCTTGATTATATAGGGAAAAAATCCCCTGAAGATGATGTAAAGCTGTTGATATGGCGAAACACCTGAAACCAATCCTACTGGCAAACTTCTGATTCAGTTTGTAACTGAACATTCTCACAGTGATTCCCAGGTGGGATGAGTGAGACAAGAGTGCCTGTTCAGGGGGACCCCTGGGGTGTTATGCTCTCTGTCTCTCTCTCCCTCTCTGTCTCTGTCTCTCTGTCTGTCTCTCTCTCCCAATCAACTCCTCGTTCCTCCCTAGAGCTCTGAGGTTCACCATGGTGAGATTTTGCCTATGCGACCTCCCCCCTCCCCCCCCCCTATGAAGGTAGCCCCATTCCGACTTCGGATATATATCCTGGTATTGAGTTTACTTTATTATCATCTGATCTATCCCTAAGGGCCGGGACTGGATGTAATAAAGCACATGGGTGCTTATTCATTATCCTCGAAAATGAAAATAATTTGTCATTGTCTGTGTCTCAATGGCTGATAAAACTGTTGTGATGACATTGTTGTTTTTGTTGTTATGCATGTCAACTGGAAAGAAGTGAAGAAAGTGTGGGAATTTGTTTTCATTTTGTCAGTGTGTCACAGCAAGTCAAAAAGTCACGTCAGTGAAATAGCTGTAGACTGGACTGATAGATCTAGAGCTTGTGTGTGTGTGTGTGTGGTGGGGGGGGGGGGGGGGGGGGGGGGGGGGGGGGCAGTCAGACTGAATCTACATGTTTGGTTAGATCTTTCACGGTATTGGGCCACCTTGGCATGTAGATCTAGAAATCCGAGATCAAACAGTAAACATCAGATATGTAGCAGGAGCAGACGTGAACATAATGAGTCGAAGAACATGGACAATAAATGGAAAGCCATCCATCTCATCCTGTAGTTCAGACACCTTGAAGAGCATAACATCATAGCACAAGCTAAAAAACAGTATTGGTCCTCATTTTGTAGAAGTGAAATATCAAATCATAAAGACATTCCAAAAGTATGGACAAAATTTAATGAAATGACAAAAGGAATAAACTTACCAACATGCCCAATTGTTCTAGAAAACAAAGAGTTTCCATCTAGCGCAGAAAAGGCTGAGGCGTTTGCTATGATGTTTTCAAATACCATGCGTAAGGAGGGTCTATCAGCTAAACACAGAGCATTCAGAAGCAAAGAAGAAGTCAAAAATGAATATGTAGACCCAGTGCCTGATACCACTCTTTATATCAATGCTCCAATTACACTCCAGGAAGTAAAAGATGCTATTTTGTCACTTCCTAATAAGAAAACATCCGTTGGAGCTGATGCGATTTCCAATGATATGATCAAACACTTACCAGAAAATTTCATTATACTTCTTCATAAACTTTTTTGTAACTGCTGGGTCCAGGTGTCATTCCAGTACAATGGAAACAGTCTATTGTGGTACCAATCCACAAGCAAGGAAAGCCGAAGACAGATAAAGCCAGTTACAGGCCATAGCATTGACCTCACATACTGAAAGCTCATGGAGAGAGTTGTTCTTGGAAGGTTACTATACTATTGTCAGAAAAATAACATTATTGCAAACAACCAAGCAGGCTTCCAGCGAGGTAGATCTGCTATAGATAACCTAGTTAAACTTACAACACGTGTAAAACAACAATTTGCACGTAGAAAAAATGTTCTTGCAACGTTTTTTGACATAACTAAAGCCTATGATCAAGTTTGGCATGCAAAGTTATTAAGTAAGTTAAAGACAATTGGTCTTTCCGGTAACATTTATCATTACATCAAGAGCTTTCTTAGCAATAGATCTATTCAGATAAAGGTAGGTAATAACTATTCAGATCCTAGAAATCTTGATATGGGCTTACCACAAGGCTCCGTTATAGCACCAGTTTTATTTAATATCCTATTACATGATGGATGGATGGATTACCATCCGCCTGAGAGCAACCCCCTTTAACATAACTATAGTACAGGCATACGCCCCTACATCAGACTGCACAGATGAAGCCGTAGAAGAATTTTATGAACAGCTACAAGAGGTTCTGAATCAAACACCCAAGAAAGACATCCTCGTTGTGCAAGGCGACTGGAACGCCAAGGTAGGAGAAGATGCATGGAAAGACTGGGAGGGCGTTTGTGGGCCACATTGTAATAACCAATCAAATGAAAAGGCTTGAGACTCCTGGAGTTTGCCAGAAAACAACCACCTCCAGCTAGTGAATACACTTGGCCCACACAAGAAATCCAGAAAATGGACATGGCATAGCCCAAATGGAGAACACCACAACCAAATAGATTACATCATGGTGAAAAGAACGGTTTCAGTCTAGCGTTAACATCGCACAGACACGAAGTTTTCCAGGAGCAGACATAGGGAGTGATCATGACTTGTGATGAATGACTTTCCGACTACGTCTAAAGAAAATCCACAAGCGGAACAACATCAGGACAAATTTGACCTCGAGAAGCTGAGGACCCAGAGGTATTAGAAATTTTTCAAGCAAGGATAGGTGGAAAGTTTGCAGCACTCACTGTGATAGACTCAGACATAGATACACTGACGAATATTTCAATACAGCAGTGACTGAAACAGCAAACGAGCTTTTTGGGAAAAACGCCGACCAGTCAAAAAAACCATGGGTCACACCTAACATCCTACAACAATGCGACAAGCGTAGAGAGTTGAAGAAAAAGAAAAATGAAACAAAAGAAAGAGCAAACAATATAGGCAGTCAACAAAAGATCAGGAAGTCCATGACGGAGGCAAAAGAGAAATGGATGGGTGAACAGTGCCAAGACATTGAAGAGAACATCAAGAAAACAATAGCAAGAAAGCATATCACTGGTGAAAGACCTGACTACACGAAACAGAGAAAAGGTTTAACAATCCAAAACAAAAATGGGAAGTGTCTCACTGACGACCAGGATATTCTGAAAAGATGGACAGAATATGCTCCGACCTGTATAACTATAGAACCGCAGGAGATCCAGAAGTCCTTAATGTACCCGAAAGCAAAGACACAGACAGTCACCCTATCCTCCGAGAAGAAGTGGAAACAGCAGTCAGATCGCTGGGAAAAAGGGGAAGTCAGCAGGGCTGACAACATTTCCAGCTGAGTTGGTCCAAGCTGGAGGGGAAGCCATGATCACGCCCTTCTAAGAATCTGCAACAAGATCTGGCAGACCCGGAAAATGGCCAACACCAATGGACGCAGTCGCTCATCATCACCCTCCCCAAGAAGGAAATCTACAACAATCCATAATTTCCGCACAATCAGCCTCATATTAAAGTCACCCAAGCAAGGTCATGCTGCAGATAATATTGATAGACTGAAGCCACAAGCAGAGACCACATTGCTGAGGAACAACAGGTTTCAAGCAGGGCGCAGCACAACAGAACAGATATTCAACCTCAGAATACTATGTACGGGACCTTCAACATCAACAAGACCTATACCACGTATTTATCGATTTTAAGAAGGCATTTGACAGGGGGGTGGCATGAGCTTTGTGGCAACCATGAACTTGTACAGCATCAATGCAAACCTGATCAGAGTCATCAAACAGCTGGTACAGCGAGGCCACCATGCAGTGTACTACAACAACAACATTGGAGAATGGTTTCGAACAACAGTTGGAGTAAGCAGGGCTGTCTACTCTCACCCCCCCTTTTCAACATCTTCCTTTAGAGAATCATGGCGATGCACTGGAACATCATGAAGGACAGTCAGCATTGGTGGCAGAACGATCACAAACCTCCGCTTCGCAGATGACATTATGGAATAGCAGATCAGAAAAAGAGCTTGCCAGCCTAAACAGAACACTTGGATAAGGCCTCCAAAACATACGGCATGGAAATCAGTGCAGAGAAAACCAAACTGATGATAATAACACCAACGGCATTAGCACTGATATCAGGGTTAATGACCAGAAGCTGGAAACAGTTCAAAGCTTCAAGTACCTGGGAGCCATTGTAACCGACCAGGGATCCAAGCCAGAAGTAGTATGCAGGACTGCACAGACAATAACAGCTTTGTCAAAACTAAACACCATCTGGAGAGATAAGAATATCTCACTTATCTCCAAGATCAGACTAATGCGCTCCCTTGTCATATCCATATTTCTGTATGCCTGTGAATCATGGACCCTGACTGCAGATTTGGAGAGAAGAGTACAGGCAGTGGAGATGAGATGCTTTCGGAGACTCCTTGGCATCTCCTACAAAGACCACATAAGCAACGAAAGCGTGCATAACAGAATCCAGCAAACCATTGGACCCTATGAGAACCTTCTAACGATCGTGAAAAAGCGTAAACTTAAGTGGTATGGGCATGTCACAAGATCCCAAGGAATTACAAAGACAGTTTTGCAAGGCACTGTCCAAGGAGGAAGAAGAAGAGGCAGACCAAGGAAGAGCTGGGAGGATAACATCAGTGAATGGACAGGCCTAGAACTCAACAAAACCCTGAGAAAGGCAGAACAGAGAGAAGAATGGAGGGAACTGGTTGCTGAGTCTTTGAGGGTGCCCCCACGGTCGTCAGACTACGGGACAGATAGATAGATAGATTACATGATCTTCCCAAACATTTGTCTCAGAACGTTGTCCTAGTTCAATATGCAGACGACATATGCATGTGGATGAATGTTACCATGAAACAAAACACATCGAAAAGGTCTTTAAATTATATTAAAAAACTGTACCAAAAAGACCTTGATAATTTAAATAAGTACATAATTGAAAATGGCCTAAAATTATCCACAGAAAAAACGCATATGATGCTTTTTAACAACGGTTGCAATCCAGACAACTTTAATGTGTTCAAAATTGAAAACGAGACAATTGAATATAAGCACTTAGTAAAATTTTTAGGGGTTTTTCTTTCTTCAAAGTTAACTTGGAATGCCCACATTGAATATATCTTAACTAAAGGAAGAAAATGTTTAAATCTGTTAAAAATTGTATGAAAGCAGTATTGGGGACAAGACATGACAATTCTGAAACATCTGTCTACCTCTCTAATTAGATCTAAATTATCATATGGACAAGAAGTTTATTTTAGTGCACCTAAGTACTTATTAAAGAAGCTTCAAAGTATAGACTGTAAGGCGTACAGACTTGCTCTAGGTGTGCCATTTCATGCCTCGGCACTTGATACATATAACGAAACTGGAATATTACCACTTGATGAGTACCGACAACTTGTATGTGCTAAATATATTCTGAGAAGCTCAACACCTGAAAACTTTGCTTCAGAAGAAATGAAAATGAGGTCTGAAACAGATTTTCCCAAAAGAGCCCGACACATAACCTCTTTAATTACAATAGGTACCTATACATCAGATCTTTACGAGCGTTCTGAAATTTTAACATCTGATGTAGACTCACAAAGAGCAGTTTCAGTCTGTCCTGTTTGGGAAATGAAGCGAGCTCACTTGATGTAGATTATATTAACATGAAAAAGAATGAGAATCCAAATATCATGGCAGTTAATGTTCATTCACATATAGAACATAATTACTCTCATTATCTTAAAATTTATACAGATGGCTCTCTTTTAGACAATCATCAAGCAGGTTCAGCATTCGTCATACCAACACTAAAAGTAGAAAAGTCATATTATGTTGGTAAAAATCGATCTGTTTTTACAGCTGAACTGATCGCTATTCTCATGGCTTTGAATTTATTTTAGATCATCCATACTGTTTCTTTCACATATTACTTTGTGTGGATTCAAAATCAGTTTTATATGCCTTAAAGTCAATAACTTATAAGCAATCTCCTAAACTTATAATAAATATCAAATACTTTATAAATCTTTTGTGCTTACGAGGAATTCATATTTCCTTTTGCTGGATTCCTTCACATATAGGATTATTTTCTAATGAGTGGGCTGATCGGGCTGCGAAGAAAGGTGCACGTAATGACAAGGGGTCTACAGTACTGCATGTCCCTCTATCCATTGCAGAGGGTTATCAGTTGTTAGAAGAAGCTTCCTTAAACAAATTCATAGAAAAACATCGGCAAATCAAGCGGCTTTCACATTCAGCTCCGAGTGGGAAGAACGTAATTGAATGCATTGATCACTTAGAGATTTATACAAATGCTGTCAAAGAAAGACAACTCAAGGCATTGTTTTTCAGGATAAGATTAAATGCATTCACAACAAAATTCAGCAAGGATGTTAAATGCTTATGTGGTAAATATATTTCAAATACCCATATCATACTTGAATGTGAGAATTTAAAAACTTATCTCCCTGCCTTTTCTGAGAATACCATTGACGAAGTTTTGAACAATGTAAAGCTAACGTTTGACATTGCTAAAGGTTTATTGTTAAGTCCTATAGGGCATTTATTGTAGTTGTAGTTCTGTTTGAATTTCTTTTCCTTTTTTCCTTCTTTTTCTATTGTTTTTAAAATGTTGTTCTTGATCTGTTTATGTTAAGACTACTACTTGTGTATTTCCCTTGTTATTACTCTTTATTACACACACACACTTAATGTGAATAGACGTTAAATTGAAGAACAACACACACACACTCGCACGCAACACACAGAGTAGATCTATCTATCCATCTCGTTCACTCAGTCTCCTATTTTAGGGCCGTCTGGTATCACTTAAAGTGGAAAGACGTTAAATTGAAGACTTACTTACTTACACCTTGAAGAGCCCAGAAGGAAGGCTGAAGATGGTTGGAAAACTAAAGACGTCACTAAAGGCGACGCCAACCACAATTTACGTCATAGAAGGTGATACATTCTGTTGAGTAGGTCGACTGCTAGGGCCTAGCCTACAGCACTGGGACTTGTTAATAGAGTTGGTAGTGTAAAATTCAATACCATAGCAGTGAAAGTCAAACTTTGTGTTAGGTGAAGTGCCCTACAGTGTGCCGATAGCCAGGTGTGTGCCAGTTCTCCTGAAGGAAAAAGCAGAAAAAGAGCTCAAGAGAATAAAAGAGGAAAGAGTCATTGAAGAGGTGAAGGAGCCTACTCCATAGCTGAGTGATATGGTCCATCTCCGAGATGACCGAATCTGTGTGATCTTCGGAAATTAAATAAGTCATTGAGATAGAGAGAGGGTTATCTTTCCTACGATTGTTGATATATTTTTTTATAACTTAAAAAAAATGTAATGTTACTATGAATACAAGAATAGAACATAACCCGAAATGGATGACATTCTTCATCAGCTTTAAGGATCTGAAGTATTTTCCAAACTGAATGCATCCTGGGGATTTTGATAGTTACGACTAGATCCAGAGTCAGCAAAACTCACCAGTTTCATCACACCAGTGGGATGCTTCTTCTTCACCCCTCTTCCATTTGGAATATCTTCAGCACCTTCAATATACCAACACACCATGATGGAGATCCTAGGAGACTTCAAAGGCATAATTGTCTGCTTTGATGACATTGTCACTCTGCAAAAACTGAAGAGCATGAAAACTGATTGTGCACAAAAACTCCAAGAAGTGGGTATCAAGCTTAAAGATGAAAAATGAATGTACAGTAAGTCAGAAATCAAATTCTTTGGCCATGTTAGCAAAAATGGGATAAAGCCAGACCATTTAAAGGCTGAAACCATCGCCAAGATAAATGAACCAAAGGATGTCTTTGTGGAAGTTTTATACAGGAAATTCCATCAGCATGGCCTGTCTCAGACAGAAAACTCAAGCAGATCAAAGAAGAGACCCAGAAAGATGTCGACTTGAAGATGGCACTAGACTACACTGCATTAAGATGATCAGCCTTCAAGGATGATGTGATTACTGGCAGTTCATGACATGTTTGCAATCCTTGGTGAACTTAGGGTTTGGGACTGACTCCTGATAAAAGCAAGGAAGCCAGATTGTTATCCCACACAGTATGAGAAAAGAAATTCTGTAAACAATCCACAGGAGACATCTCGGCATTGTCGAATGTTGATAGTGGCCTAGACAGTCGATATGGTGGCCTGGGATGAGCAAGAATATCCAGTGCCAGGTCTGGGTGCAGGGAATGCCTGGAAAAGCAGCCAAGGCAGAGAAGTGAGCCTCTACTTCATCTCCACCACCAGACCAACCCATTCAGAGAGTTGGTGTTGACATACGTGAACTCAAACTTTCTAGCTGGTAAGTATGAACTACTACTCAATGTACCTTGTGCCTGCTCACGTGACCCGACTGACTTCGAAGGTAGTCATCTACAAGATAAAGAACTACTTAGTGACCAGTGGAATCCCAAAGACTATTGTCAAAGACAACGGCAGACACTTCATGTCAGGAGAGTTTCAGAAGTTTGCAGCAGACTGGAACTTCAAACACGTGTAATCACGTCCTCATTATCCATAATCCAATGGACAGGTGGAATGGAGCTGACCAGGGAAATTCTTCAGCATGGGCGACCCTTTCTTGGCCCGTCTAACATATCAGTCCACATCAACCCCTTCCCTTAGCAGCAGTTCCACTGAAGTAGCTTTTGGAAGAAAACAACCTACCAACCTCCCAACCCTACCCATGATCCTGACTCCTACCATTGACCCCTAAAATGGTACAGACACGAGACCTGGCCGCAAAGATGATGCAGGAGCAGGGTTACAATCGTCACACTAGCACACTTCCTCTACAAAATCTACAGCCTGGTGATCCTGTTCTTATCCTGTCTGGGGATAAAGGATGGAGTGCCTGCCAAGATCATGGAAAAGTGGCTCCACGGTCATAGAGTCTGAAGACAGAGGCGGGGAGGGGGGGGGGGGGGGGGTACTGAGATGCCAAGACTGCCATCTCCAACTGCAGCCAGCCATTATTCCAGCAGCAGAAGCTCTAGTGTTGGGGTATCACACCTTTCCTCAGTCAGGACCTGGAGAGGCGAGAGGCAACCAGTGTCATCAACAGTTCCAATCAGCCATCAGTCCAGCTGCAGAACTTCCAGAGGATGGTCATCACATCTCCCCATCTCAGCCTGAGCCCTGTATGCAGTCACACACACACGGGAACAGCTGCCACAGCAGCCAAAGCAGATGCAGCAGCCACAGCCACAGCCACAGCCACCTCACCCTCCGCGTGGTTCGCCAGGACAGCCAGCGGCTACATGCCAGGCCTGGAGTGGGCGCCCTGTGCTGTGTCAGCCAGATTCCGACAGGTGTGTGCACATTTCCTGGCGTCATCTGTATGCTGTGCACTGGCGTTCCTGAAATGATGCATTTTGCACAAGTGGTGCCATGAGCACGTCAAGTGATGCCTTGTGCACATCAAGTAATTCCTTGTGCACATCAAGTGATGCCTTGTGCACATCAAGTGATGCCTTGTGCACATCAAATGATGCCTTGTGCACATCAAGTGATGCCTTGTGCACATCAAGTGATGCCTTGTGCACATCAAGTCATGTTTTTGAGTGTATGTATGTTTTGGGCGGGAAAAGTGAAGGAATCAAGTCCAAAGAAAACAAAACTTGTGTTAATTAAGATGGGGGCGTGTATGACATTTTAGTTCTACCGTGTTTGTGGTTTTACTGAATTTTGTTCCCCTCAAGTTGATCAAGAAATACGTCTTCTAGAATGTGTCATCATTACATCACACTGGATCTGTGTCATCTGTTCCTGGGAGAAGTTACTTACTTACTTAGGCCCATCACTCCCCCTGGAGCATAGGCCGCCGACAACAGTCAGCCAGAGTCCTCTGTCCTGGGCTATTCTCTCCAGCTGTCTCCAGGTATATCCCATCTTCTTGGTTTCTGCCTCAAGGTCACGTCGCCAGGTGTTTCTTGGCCTTCCTCTTTTTCGTTTTCCCTGGGTGTTCCATGGCAGTGCCTGCCTTGTGATGTTGCTGGCTGGCTTTCTCAGGGTTGTGCCCGATCCATCCCCATCTCCTGCGCTGGATTTCATTCTCGGCTGGCAGCTGGTTGGTACTTTGCCACAGGTCTGCGTTGCTGATAGTGTCGGGCCAGTGGATCTGGAGGATTCGTCTCAGGCAGCTGTTGATGAAGGTCTGCACTTTCTTGATGGGAGGAGTGATAACATTGAAAGAAATAGAATGTTAAATCAATGTGTTATTTAGAGGGGGAAAATGACAACAAAAAACGTTATACCGAATTTCTTGGAAGGGGAGATGATGTGTAAGTGAGAGAGCAGCCACTAGCTTTAAAAATGAACTATAATCTCATTGGTTCATGTTTGTGTTGTCTGACTGGCTGCTATAGGTTCAGTCCCGTATTTTGATTGGTCATAAAAAGGGCAACCAGTGCTGACAAGATCAAGATGGTGGCCGTTTTCAGTTCTGTTGAAAGAATGTTTTTATATCGTAAAGTTATTAGCTGTAGTGCATGTTGCTCACAGCAAAACATTACGTTAATTAGCAACTACAACACACTACGCATTCTATCATAATATATCCTGGAGTCAGCGGGCCCGAGAGATACTGACACCTGCAGTGTTGGGAAAGTAATCTTAGCAACACTCTCACAATTTCATCCACAAAGTGGATGAAGCTCGACTGTGATTCCAGTCTTCCCAAAGAGCTCATAGCAAACTCACTCTGGGTAGGAGCCGGCTGGAGTCTGGAAAAATCCCTATGACACCAATGGAATTCGAACCTGCGACCTTCCAGCCAGTAACACAAACCGCTGCGCCATGGCGGCTGGTCGATTGTATTGCTTATTAATGTAGAGGCGATTGTGCGCAGGAAAACACTGCTTGTCTCATTGTGAGTGCTATCACAGGTGTACTGGCTAATTAACCAGCTCGTTCATTCTTCACCTGTCTTGTCAGCCCAAAGCTTGTATGTCTGATGCTGCAAATAATATAATAATTTTAAAAAAAAAGAACAGGTGTGAGCATGAGAGAGGGAGGGGGGGGGGGGGGTGCTGTACTTTGAACCAGAAGATCAGTAAACTGTTGCCAATAGCCTATGTTGGGAGTTTAAGCAGGATGTGCAGGCTTGAAGGAAGCCTATTTTCGGATCCTCTATACCACAGTGGATAATCCGCCTCGAAGTCGTCCAGTTAAACACATTGTCACCAAGCAGACGACAAATCCACGTGAAGCGGACTGGAAACTCAGTGGGAAAACAGGAAACGGAGGAACAAGATCAGGAGAAAGCAGGACAAAGATCCAAAGCAACATCCTACTGCCGCAAAGGACTTAGCAGACATATTCTTTGTGCTACCGTGTGTGTTCCAGCAAGAGTTTGAAAATTAGTATTACTAATTTTGCAGGGTAAAAAGCCAAACAAACTAACGAAAACCATTTCGTATTGTTGTCAACGATGCTACTATAACTGGTACAGCCGATTATGATAAGGGTAATAATATAATGGTAATTTTGTGATAGGCCATAATTTATAACCCCATAAGCTCAAATGTTAACTTTTGTTATCTATGATTTTACTACTAAATTGTTATAGGTCCAAGTTTCATAACCTCGCAAACCAAGAAAGTGATTGAAATTTTTATTTCTTTTGTTAGCTTTCTTGCTAATTTCCTCTACATCTGTTTGGACAATTTTTCTACAGTTCACTGGCGGTCTTTGGACTAAGTATGCCTATCTCCGAACCTGGATCGTAGAAGCATTCGAAACAACAACCAAAAATCCCCGAACAACAACAGCATTGCTATAACAAAAGAACTCCCAAAGCATCCCTTCCTCAACAAGTATACCACGAAATCTGAACCTTAACTTCCAACTAAAAGAAATTCCCTAACTTTTAACAATTCTAAACGTTCTTTCTTTCTTTCTCTTTTTTCATCACTGGCTCAGTGAAATTCTCTAGAGTGACTCTCCTTCTCCTTCAGTACTTGACAGCTTGACCTGACCGGAGAGTGGACAGTGGGGTTTGAAGTGACCCCTCCTGCAGACAGAGTGACCATGGACCAGCAAACCCAGAGGCTCGTGGACCCAGAGGTGCCTTCAGACCCCAACACGTCTGTACTTTGGGAGAAGGGCAACCCAGAATCTGTGAAATATGGAGCAACCGATTGTGGGAATGATGCAACGTCGAAAAAGTCTGAGGTGAGAAGTTTAAAATGGTGTATTGTGTGTGTGTGT
>CM054151.1:40353422-40355922 GCA_028751875.1 Rapana venosa
ACAAAAAAATACATTCAAAATACTATGCATACCGGTGTCGTATTCAGACATCAACCCCGAATCGGAATGCCTTAGTGGTGTATAAAAACGGTCGCACATGGGTGAACCGTAGAGCTATATCCAAGAACAAAAACAGACCAAAACTCTTTAAGCAAGTCATTGCTAGATTACTGTGGAGAAAAGCGCGCGCACATACACAGACACACACGGAGAAAGGTCACCGAAACTAATCAGCAAAATGATAGATCTTTAACTAGAACTGCAATTAACACCGATAATTTAACAGTCGTGAACCATTCAAAGGATTGTGTAAATGTTTTTACGTCAAGAAGAATAACTGCTTTATTTTATAGAATGAAATTAAATGCATTGATAACCAAATTCAGCAAAAATGGTAAATGTCTATGTGGTGAGAATATCACCAATACTCATATACTTTTTGACTGCCAGAGTGTAAAACCTTTCATGCCCCATTTTTCTGAAAATTCCCTTACCAGCATATTCAATAATTTAAAACTGGCATTTGATATTGTGAAAGGCCTTTATCGCAGTCCCTTAGGACATTTGTTATAGTTGCATTAATGTTAATGACATGTTTTTAGGTTTTTATAATTCCTGTTGCATTGCCAAGTTTCTTTATGTGATTTTTTTGTAAAAGCATGGTTGGTGTTGGGTTTTAATTTTTTTTTTTGGGGGGGCTATTTTTTAAAATTATTTTTATTTATCTATTTTTTGATGTAAATAAGACATCCACCCCTCCATTTGTTCCCCCTCGTCTAATATCACTAGAAGTGAACAGACGTAAAATTGAAGTCAACAACAACAACACAGAGACAGAAACACAGACACAGACACACACACCACACACACACACACACACACACACACACACACACACACACACACACACACAAATATATATTCTTGCTCGTGCACACTTTCCTACACGCTGCTACACATAGACATGCACACACTTAGATTGGTCTATGCACATGGGTTTTCCTTTATTGTTGTATAACATCCCTTTTGTGTGAACAGACGTAAAGTAAAGTTGAAGACCAACACACACAAACACACACACACAAACACAAACACACACAACACAACGCAGCACAACACAATAGAATACAACACAAATCCACACGACACCACAACCCAACCCAACCCAACCCAATACAACTACACACACACACACCACACACACACACACACACACACACACACACACACACACACACACACACACACACACACACACACACACGGGGACGGGATGGCCTAGTGGTTAGAACATTGTGCTCGCAATCTGACGACCCGGGTTCGATTCTCGTTCAAGGGGATATTTTCCTCTGGAGTTAACATCAGTGCAGACTCCACTCTCCGCAAGTCCTTCGGATGAGACTATAAACCGAGGTCCCGTGTGCGAACGCACGCAGAACACCTTGCGAACACGTGAAACCCTGTTCCGCTTTTCGTAGGAGTAGGCTATTGTGTACTGGTGGGAACAGATGTCAGAATTTACAAACCGCATACACACGGGGACTTGATGTAAAAACGCACGTAAGTGCTTATTCCATTATCTTTGATACAAAAGAATAAAATTTTAAAAAATAAAATAAAAATAAAATGAACACACCCCACCATCAACACCATCACCACCTCAACACAACACACACACACACACCACACACCCCACACACCCACACCCCACAAACACACACACTCACAACACACACACACACACATCACACACACAATACAAACACACAAACTCACACACACACAAACACAACACACACAAACACACACACATGCACACACAAACACACACACAACGCACACACACACACAACACACCACACACACACACACACACACACACACACACACACACACACACCACACACACACACACACACCCACAAACACCCCCCACTCCAAACACACACACTCACACACCACACAAACACCCCCTCACAACACACACACCTCACACCCACACCCCCCCACACCCACACCTCCACACCCACACCCCACAAACACACACACTTCCCCTCCCCCCCCCAACCCCGACACACACACACACACACACGCACGCACACCCCCCCCCCCCACACACACACACACCCACAAACACCCCCCCCCCCCCCCACAAACACACCCCACACACCCCACCCCACAAACACACACACTCACACACAGACACACTCACACACACACACAAACTCACACACACACACAAACAAACACACAAACAAACACACACACATACACACCAACACACACACACACACACACCACACACACACACACACACACACACACACACACACCCCAAACACACACACTCACACACACACAAACACCCCCCCCCCCCCACACCCCCACACACTCACACACACACACACACACCCACACCCCCACACACACACACCCACACCCCACAAACACACACTTCCCCTCCCCCCCCAACCCGACACACACACACACACACACACGC
>CM054151.1:40360922-40365922 GCA_028751875.1 Rapana venosa
ACCAACACCACCAGTACCAACCAGTAGCAACCAACACCAACCAAAACCAACCAGCTCCAACCAACACCAACCAACACCAACCAACACCAACCAATACCAACCAACACCAATCAACACCAACCAACACCACCAGTACCAACCAACACCAACCAGCACCAACCAACACCAACAACACCAACACCAACTAATACCAACCAATACCAACCAACACCAACACCAACCAGCACTAACCAACACCAACCAACACCACCAACACAACCAACACTAACCACCCAACACCACCACACCAACCAACCACCAACCAACACAACCAATACCAACCAACACCAACCATACCAACCAATACCAACCAATACCAACCAACACACCACCAACACAACCAACCATACCAACCAAACCAACACCAACCAACACCAACCAACACCAACCAACAACCACACACCAACCAACACCAACCAACCAACCAAACCACCAACACCACACCAACCAACACCAACCAACACCACCAATACCAACCAACACCAACCAACACCGACACAACCAACACCAACCATACCAACCAACACCAACCAACACCAACCAACACCACCAAACCAACACAACCAACAACTAACCAATACCAACCAACACCAACCAACACCAACCAATACCAACCAACACCAACCAACACCAACCAAACACACTAACACCAACCAACACCAACCAACACCAACACCAACACCAACCAAGCACTAACCAACACCAACCAACACCAACACCGACCCAGCACTAACCAACACCAACCAACACCAACCAACACCAACCAGCACTAACCAACACCAACCAAACACCAACCAACACCAACCAAACACCACCAACACCAACCAATACCAACCAACACCAGCCAAACAACCACACACCAACACAACCACACCAACCAATACCAACCAATACCAACCAACACCAACCAACACCAACCAGTACCAACCAGACACCAACAAACCACCACCAACACCAACCACAACCACCACCAACACAACCAAACCACCACCAACACCAACCAAAACCACCACCAACACCAACCAAAACCACCAACCCACAACCAACCAACACCAACCATACCAACCAACACCAAAACCACCAACCAACACCCAACCAACACCAACCAATACCAACCAACACCAACCAACACCATGCCAACACCAACCAACACTAACCAACACCAACCAGTCACCAACCAACACCAACCAACACCAACCAACCCAACCAACACCAACTAATCCAACCACACCACACCAACACCAACCAACACCAACCAACACCAACCAAACACCAACCAACACCAACCAATACCAACCAACACCAACCAAACCAACCAACACCAACAACAACAAACCAACACCAACCAATACCAACCAACACCAACCAACACCAACCAACACCAACCCAACACACCAACCATACACCAACCAACACCAACCAACACCAACCAACACACCAACCCCAACACCAACCAACCACCACAACCAACACAAACCAACACCAACCAAATACCAACCAACACCAACCAACACCAACATCAATACCAACCAACACCAACCAACACCGACACCAACACCGACACTAGCCAGCACTAACCAGGCACCACCACCACACCGGTGCAGGCGAGGAAACGACACAGCCGGAGAAGAGGATCCCGGTGGCGGTGGTGTCGGCGCTGCTGGTCATCCTGGTGTCCTACTGCAGCGTGGCGGCCGTGGTCACCCTCATGTGCCCCTACTACCTCATCGACGTCAACACCCCCCTCCCCTTCGTCTTCCAGTACGTGGGCTGGGACGTGGCCCGCTACATCATCGCCATAGGGGCCATGTGCGGCCTCTCCACCAGGTAATAATTAATGATGAGGCCTCGAGGGCTCACCCCCCCCTACCTGGGGATGCCGGGGAACCTGTCAGTATAAATACCACCACCATCTTCAGTATAGATAGCATCCCCACTCAATTCTGTGCTAGACATGTTTTTCCTCTTTTCTAATAACTTTCTTTGTTTTCTTCCACCTTGGTCCTTTGTCTTCCTGTCACCTTCTTGTCTAGTTTATACCTTCTTGGTCTCCTTCTCCTGCCTTTTTATCTCCCCCTCAGAAAGACTTACAGGAGAACAGTTCTCTGCTATGCCGAAGTCGGATGTGCTGCGCTGGGGCCTGCCTGACTTGTCAGGCGCTTAACGGCAGCGTGAGGCATTTTCGCTCATATAACGGACAACAATAGTTGCTGTCTGAGCGTTGAACGAAGAAGAAGAAGAAGAAGAAAAAGAAGAATCGGAGGCCTGGTTTAACTCCCAGAGAGGAAAAAAACCTCTTAAGGGGGAAAAAATCCCTTGAGCGGGTGGTGTCCCGAATGTGATCACAGGCACTGTTGTAGCATACACAAAATCTCACCATTGGTTACGCTCTCGAGCACATGCTTCACAACGCTAACGTAAAACAAACGAAAAATAAATTCATGTGTACAACACACACACATATACGGGATAGCCTGATGGTTATAGTGATGTATTCGTGATCTGCTGACCCGGGTTCGATTCTCGTTCGAGAGGATTTTTCCTCTGGAGTTAACTTCAGTGTCTACTCCACTCTCCCCAAAAGTCTTTCGGATGAAATTATAAACCGAGGTCCCGTGTGCGAACACACGCAGAACATCTTGCACACACGTTAAAACCGGTTCCGCTTTTCGGAAGAGTAGGCCATTGTGTGCCGGTGGGAACGGTTGACAACATTTACAAAACTGTATACACACGGCGACTGGATGAAAAAAAGCACATGAGTGCTTATTCCATTATCCTCGAAATAAAAGAGTAAAATAAAATAAAATAAATAAATAGATAAATACTTTCCCCTCTGATATCGCTAATTAGTGGAGAGACGTTGAAGTGAAGAAGTAAGTGACTTGCTGTGCTTTGTCTCTGTGTGGCTGCAGCCTGCTGGGAAGTATGTTTCCCCTGCCCCGGGTGCTGTACGCCATGGGGTCAGATGGTCTCATCTTCCGCTTCCTGGCGGAAGTCAGTCCTCGCTTCAAAACGCCTTTCATTGGAACTGTGACTTCCGGTGTCTTTGCAGGTTAGGCCTAGTTGTCTCCCTTCTGGTGTGTCATGAATGTGTGTGTGTGTGTGTGTGTGTGTGTGTGTGAACTGAAACATGACGAATAAGTGGAGTTGCACGTAGAGATGTTCCGCTAAATAACATAACGTGTAGACAATGTGATATATTAATAATGTGATGACATTGTGATGTGGAAACAATTGACATTCTTATCTTACCAGATGGATCCTACATTTTAACCGATTATCTTGTCTATTCTGGGATTCGTTTAGAGGTGCATCAAAGAATCTCTGTTCTAGATCTATGTACTTTAATTCGTGTTTTGTTTTTGGGGATTTTTTTTTTTTGGGGGGGGGGGGGGGCACAAAAATATCACATTGTCAGTCATTGAGCATATAATATGTCAACAATCTCAAAATTATTTCAGGTGCTTTAAAAGGATAAGCAAAAGTCGTATTGTTGATATATCAGCTAACCGGCGATGTTTGTTACAGAGTTCTTTATCAGATTTTAGGCTAAATGCTTTGTCAGTTATTGATGTAAGCTTAGTGCCTAGGCCTACATTGAAATGTTGTTATGCATTAAAATTTTATGTTAAGATTGCCCTCTTAGAACAACAACATAATTATGCACTCTCCATTAAAGGAGAAGAAAATCACCTGTAGTTGGAGTATGGTTGCCTATTAAACTTTTGGCGAGATACTTGAAAAACATTCGCACGCGCAACCTTCCCGTCCAGTGTATTCCAGGTGATTTCCAGGTGGGATATGTGTCAGAGTGCATGGTATGCTGGGTGACCCTGAAGGAGTTCTACCAGGGAAGAGGCAGCAAAAGCAATAACGTCTGTAGCTGCAGCAGCAGCAATAGCAATAGCAACAACAACAATAACAATAACAACAACAGCAACAACATTACGAGTTCATATCGTTTTATAACAATACCCTATGCCCACTCCCAATGATTGTACCTTGAAATAAGTGTGTGTGTGTGTGTGTGTGTGTGTGTGTGTGTGTGTGTGTATGTGTGTGTGTGTGTGTGTGTGCGCATGTGTGTGTGCATGCTCGTGTGCATATGCATGCGTATGTATGCGCAGGGTTTTTGGGGATGATTTTCAGCCTGGAGGAGCTGATAGAGATGATGTCTATAGGCACGCTTCTGGCCTACACCCTAGTGGCCGTTTGTGTCCTCATTCTCAGGTAACGGACGTATTCTTTTCTTTTTTTTCCATTTCATTCTTCGCTTCTCTAGTCTTTCTCTCCCCAGAGGGGTCGTTGGGATGTTTACATTGTAATTTTGCACTACTTTGTCAGGTACGAAACAGACGACAACATGCCTAAAATGGTGACAGGAGAGAAACATAGCGAAGGGAAGGGAGACGATTCTCCCATCAAACTGAGCTACCTTGTTTTCCCGCCCGTGACCACGGAGCCTTCTGCTGTCACTTCGGCTGTTGCCAAGACATGCGTAGCTGCTCTCTGTGAGTACATCATCCTGTCTGTTTGTCTGGCAGTCTGTCCGTTTCTGCGTGTCGGTCTGTCTGCCAGTCTGTTTGTCCGTCTGTCTCCCTTTATGTTTGTCTTTCTTCCGTCATCTCTGTGTCTATTTGTCGAATCTTTTGGCTTTCTCTTGAGTCTTGCTTTGTGTCAGATTGTCTCTTTCAGAATCCGTGTCTTTATCAGTCTGACACTGCACTGTGTAATCGTTTAAACAGCAAGCAAAGTTCTAAGATAAATGGATAAAATCTTGTACTTTTTTGTTTTTTTTTCTGTGAGGATACTGGTCGCTCTTTCGGGAAAAAAACAACAGCATTCCTACCTTCTGGAAATTACGTGCTAGAAATTTCCACATTTCTATCACTCTTCGTTTCTGCCTCTTTCCTTAGCTTTCTATCCCCCCTCTCTCTCCCTTGCTCATTTTCTGCCTT
>CM054151.1:40370922-40388422 GCA_028751875.1 Rapana venosa
CTGTCAAAATATCGATAGACCAAAAATCCATGGTGAGGTGGCCAAGAGGTAATGCACTCACTTGGAAAGCAAACAGTCGCAGGTTCCATTCCTGTTTAAACCCTAACTTTCCCTACCCCCTTTCCATTAGAACTGGAGTGGAAAGTCTGGGTGCTAGTCTTTCGAATGAGACCATTAACCGAAGTCGCGTGTTCAATACACATTTAGTGCATGTTAAAAAACACCTCACGGGAACAAGAGAGTTGTTTCTGGCATCATTTTGTAGAAATCCACTCTGGTAAAGAAATATATATACACTAGTAAAAGAGAGAAAACAACAACAACAACAGCATGGGTAATGCCGCTCATGGGGCAACGCACTTTCCCCTGAGAGAGTAGCATTAAATTTCTACGAAGAAAAATCTGCCTTGACTTATAGTCGTGAACATTGCAAGGCAATGCAACACAGCATAACACAATACAACATAGTACAATACAATAAAGACAATAAAATACAACACGTTATAATACAACACATACCACAAACAACACATACCACCTGATCTGAGAATGTGGCGGTAGCATGTGATGTGTATTTCGCATTTTTCAGGTACGGCCAGGAACAGTTCGAAAGAAGGGGACCACCACCCTGGCCTTTTCAGGGTCACCAGTGAGGATCTGACTTCTGTTGAGATAGCGAACAATGCTCATCTGATACAGAATCATGGGACACGTATGCTGCTTGTTGATAACTGTCGTTTTGTTTTGCTCGGTCAAACCCCAAGTGGACAGTGTTGGTTTATTCCGTGTTCCTTCAGCCTTTCCAGCCAATCCACTGAGTGACCCTCGGAGAGATGAGGTGATCTCCGGGGAAAATACCACGCAAAACACGAAAAAGGTCACTTCAAATACCTCACCGCAAAGTCCTGCTCAAACCCGGAACCCCCCACCGTGGAAAGAGACAAGACAAGATGGGCTCGTTGAACGTCATGTGCACGACAGCCAATCGACAGACAGGAACAGTACAGGGCAGTGTTCCTCCTGTGTTCCTACCAGTAAGGACAAAGCCTGCTCAGACAGTGGAGAAGGCCGCAATGGAACAGCTGATGGCCCCCCACACACTGGCCACTCTCTCCCTTCCACACTGATGGCTGAGAATAATATAGCAACCAGCATGGAGTCGGCAGCATCACCGCCTGACTGGAAGAGAAGTGGCTTTAACGAGGCTGACGGAGAGGTGATAACCGAGGGTGACTGCATCACGGAGGTGGCAGAGCGGTTGGTGCGAGAGGCCAGCTGTGTGGACGAGGAGTGGTCCTGTGCTGGACGGTGCGGAAGGTTCCGACTCCTCCCCTGTTCCTGTCACCACCTCTGCGCCATCTACAGCACCTGTTGCTATGACTACTCCGACCAGTGTCTGAACGAAGAGGGAAGCAAGAATGATGCGCAGACCACCAGTAACGGTACAGTTGAAGAAAAGCTCTCCTCAAGAAACGCCCAGCCACTTGGCCAAGGACTAGCTACTCCGCCCCAGGATGCAGAGGATGACACCTCTAGGATCGAAGACACATTCAGAGAGCATTTAGAGACGCCTGCAGGTGTGTGTGTCACGCATATTGAAGCCCGACTGGTTGCTTCTTGCCCAACACACTCCGAACCTCAGCTGCATGAAGCGTGCCAGGCTACTTCAGTTTCCAAGCTTTCAGACATCGTGCCAGTGACGGATCCAGTGACAGGACTGCACTTCAAAAATGAGCACTGTGCTCATTGTTGGCGGCAGCACTGGAGGCAGTATGATTGTGAAGATTGTAACATTCCAAAGTCCGCTCCTGCTTGGTTTAGAGAACTGTTGAACTACAATAATATCAGCTTTCCACAGTTGCTGCGATGGACTGCCAAGTTAGTGTTGAGTGACCATGATTCTTATCCAGACCTGACACAAATCGGGCACTATGTGTGGTTTCTGCAGACTCAGCACAGCCAAGTCCTTTGGAGCCCTCCCAACACGTATCCCAGTTACACTTGCGGTTCACGTGTCTTAAATTCTTCCAGTAACATTTGTCCTGTATGTCCTGGAAGTTCCCAACCATCAGCGTGCCAGAATTATTACTCATATATAACGTATGGAGTAAGGCTAATTATTCACAATATACATTGTCTTTATTGTCATCTTATCAAGACTCAAATGACAGAAACAAGCCGCAACAGTAGTATTCTCACCTACTCTGACTTAAAACGTTTGGCCCAGGCACAGGTGTGTCGGGTTCCAAAAGCAGATGCACTATGGGTTACAGGATTATCTCATGGCCTTAATTTGCCAATCGTAATGTCCTGGAGAAGCAGCAGCAAGTCGTGGTTATTCAGCAGAAATGGAGAAACAGAACCAACAGGTGAAAGTCCACCCCAATCTGGACAGACGCTTTGGGAAAATGTAGCCTGTGATGACAGGGAATGCCGTGTCGAGGCCTGCTCCCCGTACAGCGTCCTGCAGAATGGGGCCTGTGTGACCGACCTGATCCCGTACACATCCTCAGTGACCATCTGTCTGATGGACACCTCCAACTCCACGCACTGTCACCCTACTCTACAACCTTCATCCCCTAACACGTCATCCAATGATCCTTACTCTGATCCTCGCCTAGTCACGCTGGAGACTGCCCTCTTAGATGTCCTTCTTGAGGAGGCTCCATGGCGTTTCCTGAACGGCAAAGAAGCGTGTGAGGCAGCCATCAATAGCTCAGATATAGGAATCACCTTTGTCTTCTGGTCGCAGACCTTAGCGGTAAACCGCGACCTGTTCTCACTACAGGAGAGTGTGGTGGTGGAGAAGGTGTTGCATCATCTCCGGCACCTGGGTCTGCAAGGCTGGGTTCGAGTCTGTCTGTACGATGCTCCCTACAGAATGCCAATAAAGACTCTGAGCAATGTTGGATGTAGCAAACAGCAGAACAAGCCCCATGACCTCTCCTCATCTTCTGCAGCTGCCTCTGCCATCTGGCAGCTGCAAACGTCCGTCTGTTTGCTCATTGCTATGGGCCTGTTCTTCAAAAACTTTTGACAGTATACATGGTCAGAGTGCTCTTCGATCCGGAGAGAAGGCCCTGACTGCTGCGCTGACAAAGCTGATGACTGGCCCTTCACTGTGGGGCAGCTGTTGGCTTCTCTCTGGCCCAGGGCTGCTGAAGTGAACAAGCTGGACCGCTGAAAACACTGCAGCAGTTATGAGCAGTCCGCTGGTTTAGCAGCATGTTGGTTATCTTCGGGTTTGGAAACCTGCAGGTTATCTTCTGGTTCAGAAACCTGTTGGTTATCTTTCTGGTTTAGCAAACTTGTTGGTTATCTTCTGTTTTAGAAAACAGTTCGTTATCTTTTGGTTTAGAAACCTTTTTGTTGTCTCCTGGATTAGCAACCCTGTTGGTTATCTTCTGGTTTAGCAACCTGCTGGTTACCTTCTAGTTTAGAAACCTGCTGGTTATCTTCTGGTTTAGCAAACTTGTTGGTTATCTTCTGGTTTTAGAAAATTGTTGGTTATCTTCTGGTTAAGCACCGTGTTGGTTATCTTCGGGTTTGGAAACCTGCTGGTTATCTTCTGGTTCAGAAACCTGTTGGTTATCTTCTGGTTTAGCAAACTTGTTGGTTATCTTCTGGTTTTAGAAAATTGTTGGTTATTTTCTGGTTAAGCAGCATGTTGGTTATCTTCAGGTTTAGCAACATGTTGGTTATCTTCGGGTTTGGAAACCTGCTGGTTATCTTCTGGTTTTAGCAACCTGTTGGTTCTCTCCTGGTTTTAGAAAATTGTTGGTTATCTTCTGGCTAAGCACCGTGTTGGTTATCTTCTGGTTTAGCAACATGTTGGTTATCTTCGGGTTTGGAAACCTGCTGGTTATCTTCTGGTTTTTAGCAACCTGCTGGTTATCTTCTGGTTTTAGAAAATTGTTGGTTATCTTCTGGTTTAGCAACCTGTTGGTTATCTTCTGGTTCTAGAAATCTTTTGGTTATATTCTGGTTAAGCAACATATTGGTTATCTTCTGGTTCTAGAAACCTGTTGGTTATCTTCTGGTTAAGCAACATGTAGGTTATCTTCTGGTTTAGAAAACAGTTCGTTATCTTTTGGTTTAGAAACCTTTTTGTTATCTCCTGGTTTAGCAACCCTGTTGGTTATCTTCTGGTTTAGCAACCTGCTGGTTACCTTCTAGTTTAAAAACCTACTGGTTATCTTCTGGTTTTAGAAACCTGTTGGTTATCTTCTGGTTTTAGAAAATTGTTGGTTATCTTCTGGTTTAGCAGCCTGTTGGTTATCTTCTGGTTTAGCAGTCTGTTGGTTATCTTCTGGTTTAGCAGCCTGTTGGTTATCTTCTGGTTTAGCAGTCTGTTGGTTATCTTCTGGTTTAGAAACTTGCTGGTTATCTTCTGGTTTAGCAGTCTGTTGGTTATCTTCTGGTTTTAGAAAATTGTTGGTTATCTTCTGGTTTAGCAGCCTGTTGGTTATCTTCTGGTTTAGCAGTCTGTTGGTTATCTTCTGGTTTAGCAGTCTGTTGGTTATCTTCTGGTTTAGCAGTCTGTTGGTTATCTTCTGGTTTAGAAACTTGCTGGTTATCTTCTGGTTTAGCAGCCTGTTGGTTATCTTCTGGTTTAGCAGTCTGTTGGTTATCTTCTGGTTTAGAAACTTGCTGGTTATCTTCTGGTTTAGCAGCCTGTTGGTTATCTTCTGGTTTAGCAGCCTGTTGGTTATCTTCTGGTTTAGCAGTCTGTTGGTTATCTTCTGGTTTAGCAGCCTGTTGGTTATCTTCTGGTTTTAGAAACCTGTTGGTTATCTTCTGGTTTTAGAAAATTGTTGGTTATCTTCTGGTTTAGCAGCCTGTTGGTTATCTTCTGGTTTAGCAGCCTGTTGGTTATCTTCTGGTTTAGCAGCCTGTTGGTTATCTTCTGTTTTGGAAACATTTTAATTACTTTCTGGTATAGAAACCTTAGTTACCTTCTGTTTTTTTAAAAAACAACATGGTGGTTATATGCTGGTTTAAAAAAACATGCTGGTATTTTGGTTTAAGAAACATACTGGTTACATTTTGGTATAAAAACACGTTGGTTCTTCTGGTTATAGAAACATGGTTGTTACTTTTTTGTTTAAGAAACTTGCTGATTTACATTCTGGTATAAACACACGTTGGTTCTTTTGGTTTTAAAAACAGGCTGGGTATATTCACGTTAAAAAAAGTTTGTTCTGGTGGTTTAAAGTGATGTTGGTTACCTTCTCGTTTAAGACATGCTGGGTTTTTTGTTTTAAAAAACATATTGGCTACTTTGTTGATTTTTTTCAAAAAGCATGCTGGTTTTCTGGTTTAGAAACAAACTGATTACTTTTCGGTTGAGAAACATGCTAATGACTTTAAGTTGAAAAACATGCCAATTACTTTTCGGTTGAGATACATGCTAATGACTTTCAGTTGAAAAAACATGCCAATTACTTTTCGGTTGAGAAACATGCTAATGGCTTTCAGTTGAAAAAACATGCCAATTACTTTTCGTTTGAGAAACATGCTAATGGCTTTCAGTTGAAAAAACATGCCAATTACTTTTCGGTTGAGAAACATGCTAATGGCTTTCAGTTGAAAAAACATGCCAATTACTTTTCGGTTGAGAAACATGCTAATGGCTTTCAGTTGAAAAAACATGCCAATTACTTTTCGGTTGAGAAACATGCTAATGACTTTCAGTTGAAAAAAACATGCCAATTACTTTTCGGTTGAGAAACATGCTAATGACTTTTGAGAAACATGCCAATTACTTTTCGTTTGAGAAACATGCTAATGACTTTCAGTTGAAAAAAACATGCCAATTACTTTTCGGTTGAGAAACATGCTAATGGCTTTCAGTTGAAAAAACATGCCAATTACTTTTCGGTTGAGAAACATGCTAATGACTTTCAGTTGAAAAAAACATGCCAATTACTTTTCGGTTGAGAAACATGCTAATGACTTTTGAGAAACATGCCAATTACTTTTCGTTTGAGAAACATGCTAATGACTTTTGAGAAACATGCCAATTACTTTTCGGTTGAGAAACATGCTAATGACTTTCAGTTGAAAAAAACATGTCAATTACTTTTCGGTTGAGAAACATGCTAATGACTATCAGTTGAAAAACATGCCAATTACTTTTCGGTTGAGAAACATGCTAATGATTTTCAGTTGAAAAACATGCCAATTACTTTTCGGTTGAGAAACATGCTAATGACTTTCAGTTGAAAAAACATGCCAATTACTTTTCGGTTGAGAAACATGCTAATGACTTTCAGTTGAAAAAACATGCCAATTACTTTTCGTTTGAGAAACATGCTAATGGCTTTCAGTTGAAAAAAACATGTCAATTACTTTTCGGTTGAGAAACATGCTAATGACTTTCAGTTGAAAAAACATGCCAATTACTTTTCGTTTGAGAAACATGCTAATGGCTTTCAGTTGAAAAAAACATGTCAATTACTTTTCGGTTGAGAAACATGCTAATGACTTTCAGTTAAAAAAACATGCCAATTACTTTTCGTTTGAGAAACATGCTAATGGCTTTCAGTTGAAAAAAACATGTCAATTACTTTTCGGTTGAGAAACATGCTAATGACTTTCAGTTGAAAAAACATGCCAATTACTTTTCGGTTGAGAAACATGCTAATAACTTTCAGTTGAAAAAACATGCCAATTACTTTTCGTTTGAGAAACATGCTAATGGCTTTCAGTTGAAAAAAACATGCCAATTACTTTTCGGTTGAGAAACATGCTAATGATTGTCAGTTGAAAAACATGCCAATTACTTTTCGGTTGAGAAACATGCTAATGACTTTCACTTGAAAAACATGATAATTACTTTTCGGTTGAGAAACATGCTAATGGATTTCAGTTGAAAAACATGCCAATTACTTTTCGGTTGAGAAACATGCTAATGACTTTCAGTTGAAAAACACGCCAATTACTTTTCGGTTGAGAAACATGCTAATGGATTTCAGTTGCCCTACTGATGGGAATTGTGTTGTATTGCATTATGTTGTATTGTATGGTATTATATTTTCATATTGTATTGCATTACATTGTAGTGTATGGCGTTGTATTGTATCGTATTGCATTGCATAGTGTTGTATTGTATCATGTTGCATTGTATTGTGATATGTTGTAGTGTACACTATTTTCTGTCAGGAAAAAACAAATTTTCTTCGCGAAAGTCGAGCTGCTGTTCTGAAGAAAAAACCCCATATCAATACGGCAATTTGTTAACATTTTCTTTAAAAAATCGCTTTCCTGTCTGCGTGAATATTTGTTTCGATCTAAAAGTGGATTTTTCTAGAATGAATATCAGTAACGACTCTGTAGTTGCAACATGTTTTCGTCGTCGTCGTTGTTGTTGTTTGTTAACATGCGTTTGATAATGAATCATGCATTTAGTTGATCATATCAGCCGAAAGTCAGAATGTAACTGGTGGTGGGTAAAACCGGTCACATACGAAGACTGTCACTAATATCGATGAATCGTGGAGCTCACAAGGCACACACAAAGAGGCGCTAGCTGTTTGTTTTCTTCTTTTCTTTTTTACAACAATTATTTTAATCATCATTTCCTTCTCTTTCTGTTTTCATTTTTTAATGGTGGCTTTTGACAGGCCACAACAAATTTATAGTTTTTCTTGGCACTTCGTTAGACACTTCTGAATTATGAAGAGTGTCTGGCTCTAAGGTACCAGACAAAGGTCAGGACAGAACTTCTGAAGAAATCTCAGCTAGGAGCCAAAACTCGAGTCAGGTCAGGTCAGGTCAGGTCAAAGGCATGGTCCTAACTCAATAAATCCTCAGAATTTGAGCATGTAAATGATTTCTTCGACAGATTTTATCTTGTGGATTGTCCCCACCCCCCATCCTCGAGTCTTTGGTGAAAGTGATTTTTATGAACAGGAAGAAGTTATAAGTGGCTACCTACCAGCACTTGTTTTCTTTCACTAAATTTTCTCAATTGTGTAATTGAAACAGTTAATAATTCAAAATTAAATGGTTAAGAATTATACAGTTGAGAACATGGAGGAAAACAAGTGCTGATAACCACTTACATTTTCTGTTAATCATCATACACTTATATATTTATTACTCTTGTTTTCAACACTTTGTTACAGGGTTGTGCGTTCACTACACATCGACTAGAAGTGTACTTAAAGTAATAAAGTGCAAATAATTTATTACGAAAAACAAGCTAAACGATTTCCTGTCTTTACAGGGTATATCAGAGGACTGAATACGTAATTTGTTTGATAGTTACATGGGTATTTTGGGGAGTGGGATAGCCTAGTGGTTAGAACATTGCTCTCGTGAATTAATGGCCCAGGATCAAGCCTGGGGGTCAAGCCAGCACCGAGACGCCCCTTTAAGGGGATTTTCCCCCTCAGTGTTAACATCAGTGTTGACTCCACTTCCCCGAAAGTCCTTCAGATGAGTCTATTAACTGAAGACCCGCTTGCGAACACACGTAGAACATCTTGCGTACACACTAAGACCTGTTCTACCTTTCCGAAGAGTAGGCCATTGAGTGCCGGAAGTACAGATGACAAAAAAAAACCGCGTGCTCTGTGGTGTCGTGTATAGACATCACCTCCGAAGTCGCAATGCGTCTACCTTAATGGTGGGCAAAAACGGTCGCATACGCAGAAATCTCTCCATTGGTGAATCTCGGCTGAGGAACGGGAAGAAAACACCCCCTCCCCCCACTCCACATGTGCTTTATCAAGGAAAACCCCCACAGCTAGTTTGATATTTTGTCAACAACTAAAAATAGCATTTGATGATTCATGTGATCTCTTTGCTTTGGTAAATGAAACAGAAGAAATTCGAAAGTTAGATCGAGAAATGGCTAGTGCATCAACAGTCACCACATAGTTTTTGTTGACAGTTTTTGGGGACATGCACATATGCATGAAGTTTGGGGGTGGGGGTTGGTCTTTCAGTGAACATTTTGGTATAGCTTGGTATATTATCTAATGTTGATAAAAGTGTTAACTTGATATTGATTTTAAAAAATGTTTTTGTGAATATAATAACCATTCTTTTTTGGGGTTGTTGAAGTGTGTGTGTGTGTGTGTGTGTGTGTGTGTGTGTGTGTGTGTGTGTGTGTGTGTGGGTGTGTGTGTGCGTGCGCATGTGTGTGTGTGTTTGTGTGTGTATAATTATGTGTGTTTATATGTGTGTGTATGTGTGTGTGTTTGTGTGTGTATATATGTGTGTTTGTGTGAGTATGTGTGTGTGTGTGTGTGTATGTGTGTGTGTGTGTGTGTGTGTGTGTGTGTGTGTGTGTGTGTGTGTGTGTGTGTGTGTGTGTGTGTAAGTGTGATTGAGCGCGTGTGCATGTACTCGAGTATGTGAATGTATAACAGGTTCTTGTAAACGTCTATGTGGGGTCCTGTCTTTAGACGTGAACACTATATTCAACCCATCCTTCAGCCAATCGGGCCCTTAGAGAAACAGACAGCTGCAAGAGAGACAATCTGCATTTCGACAAGTCAAGCAAACAGCCATCTAGACAACTTAACCTGTCTGCCATCTTGACAACTTAGCCTGCCTGCCATCTAGATAGCTTAGCCTGTCTGCCATCTTGACAACTTAGCCTGTCTACCATTTTGACAACTTAGCCTGTCTACCATTTTGACAACTTAGCCTGTCTGCCATCTTGACAACTTCGCCTGTCTGCCATCTTGACAACTTAGCCTGTCTGCCATCTAGATAGCTTAGCCTGTCTGCCATCTAGACAGCTTAGCCTGTCTGCCATCTAGATAGCTTAGCCTGTCTGCCATCTAGATAGATTAGCCTGTCTGCCATCTTGACAACTTAGCATGTCTACCATTTTGACAACTTAGCCTGTCTGCCATCTTGACAACTTCGCCTGTCTGCCATCTTGACAACTTAGCCTGTCTGCCATCTAGATAGCTTAGCCTGTCTGCCATCTTGACAATTTAGCCTGTCTGCCATCTAGATAGCTTAGCCTGTCTGCCATCTTTACAATTTAGCCTGTCTGCCATCTAGATAGCTTAACCTGTCTGCCATCTAGATAGCTTAGCCTGTCTGCCATCTAGACAACTTAGCCTGTCTGCCATCTTGACAATTTAGCCTGCCTGCCATCTAGACAACTTAACCTATATGCCATCTAGACAACTTAGCCTGTCTGCCATCTAGATAGCTTAACCTGTCTGCCATCTTGACAATTTAGCCTGTCTGCCATCTAGACAACTTAGCCTGTCTGCCATCTAGATAGCTTAGCCTGTCTGCCATCTTGACAACTTAGCATGTCTGCCATCTTGACAACTTAGCATGTCTGCCATCTTGACAACTTAGCATGTCTGCCATCTTGACAACTTAGCTTGTCTGCCATCTAGACAACTTAGCATGTCTAAACAAACAGTTAATCAAACATCAGCCAGACTTTTAAGCAAACAAACATTTATCACCATTAGCCACACTTTCACTCAAAGAGTTAATCAAACATCAGTCACACTTTCACTCAGACAGTTAATCAAACATCAGTCACACTTTCAATCAAACAGTTAATCAAACATCAGCCACACTTTCACTCAAACAGTTAATCAAACATCAGTCACACTTTCAATCAAACAGTTAATCAAACATCAGTCACACTTTCACTCAAACAAACAGTTAATCAAACATCAGCCACACTTTCACTCAACCAAACACTTAAATGAAACATCATTCACACTCTTTGTTTCAACCAAGCTGTGGTGACGACCATCTCAGCGTGTCTCCAACAACAGTCTTCAACGAATCTCCAGACCTCGAAGACCTCGACATGAACTGACTGCGAGCACGGCAGTACGGTGTAGGGAAAATCACCCTGACACCAGAGCAACAAGGACTTTTGAATCCGAGAATAAGTTTTCTGTTACTGCATAATGGTCGATAGTGATGAAACTGATATGATAATGCATGCTGTCGAGGTGAGTCAAACGTTGAGACTAATGGACAAGGTCGTACTCTGCGCTTCTCATCACAATCATATCAAAGGTACAGGCGTTGCTATAACCTATGCCGTCGTTGAAGGGCGAGATGCCAGAGACCTCAGCTTCTCCAGGGCTAGCATTTTGAGGGCGGTGCCTATCTTCTCTCCCTCGCTGCTTTACCTCCCCTCTTCCTCCCTAAAGAGGGCAGGTACCCATTTACAGCTGGGTGAACTGGGGCAGCTGTACTGAAACCAAGGCGCATGAGCGGCCACCCATCCAAGAGGTGACCATGCTCAGCGCCACTGAACCTCATTTTGGAGAGAGAGTGACCACTGAGTTATCCCGTCCCCATTATATCATACATAAATATATCGCCGTCAAGCAGGCGCGAGAGATACCGAAACCTGCAGTGTTTGTCACGTAATTTGACCTTCAGTCACAAAACCATTCATAAAATGAAAGATGCTTAACTATGCAGTTCCACTCTCCCCTTTGAACCCATAGAAGACTCTCTCGTGGATAGGAGCCAGCCTAAGTGAAAACAAAACCAAACAAAATTAAAAAAAACCCAAACCCACCAACCCATGAAAAACTTAGTACCTTCTCCCCTACTCACTACTTTTAACAGATTCGAACCCTCTGTCTACCAGCCAGGAATTCAAAGCGCTTACCACTGCAAGGCGGGAGCTGGTTGGATTTAGATTTGTTTATTGTTTTTGGTGTTGATGTTTTTGCTTGCTTGCAGGTCTGTCAATAACGGGGTTTTGCGCCGTGGTGACTTTTTGCGTGGGGGAGCTGGCGGCGGGAGAGGACTGGGCCATTTTCCTGGCCCTGACTCTGGGCGTGCTGGCCTTCTTCTTTCTCTTCTGCATCACTCGCCAACCCCAGAACCACACCAAACTCAACTTCATGGTAATACGGTCTTTTCTTTTCTGTTTTGTTTAAATATAATCATGGTAGGTTTTACTCTTGTTGCGCTGTTGTTGAAGCCGTATAAGGCTATGGTGGTATTGAAGACTGGTTTGAGTGTAGACGTAGGGGTCACAGAACAAAAATCCCAGTGCGAAAGCAGCCTCACCTTCTATGAACAGAAAATGATCATCACATCAACCGCCCGACCCAGAATAGAAAAGGACGACTAACCACCATCTCAAAAGAGAAGAACAGGTCATCATTCTAAGACTCCGCGCACAGGACACAACAGGCTAAATCACAACATGTCCACACAGCGAAAAGTCGTTTCTTCTCCTCTGTGTGATAAAGAAAACCAGATGGCGAGACAACCCTTCAGAGATGCACGCTATACCGCGACCTGAGAAAGATTGTGTGACTGACGAGAATAACCTTGCAAACTAAGCTGTACGGCCCACGAGAGGAGCTGGAAAAGACATGCCGTTAATTTTCCGACAGATTTGATGGTGTAAAGTGAACGAGAGAAGAGAAGTGTAGGTGATGATGATGGTGACGGTGGCGATAATGATGATGGTGGTGGTGGTGGTGGTGGTTATGTTGATGATATTAATGATGGGACAGGATTTCACGTAAGGTAGTTTTGTTGTCAGGGAATGTGCTTGTAAATGTGTTTTTGACGTGGTCCTGACGAGAATGTTCCCCACTCCCCTCCCTATTCTCACGTCAGCATCGTTATTGTCGCCGTCATCATCAGCATCATCATCGTCATTGTCATCGTCCATCGTGCTTTTCAGGAAAGAATTAAGCGATTTGTTCAAGATCTTTCTTTTCAGGCTATTTCCCAACCACAACATGTCAGTAGCATCCTCCTCATCAGCAGCCCAAATATCAGCACCGTTATGGACATCCCACCAGCACCACCAGCACCAGCACCACCACCACCACCACCACCATCATCATCATCATCATCATCATCATCATCATCATCATCAACACTACAATCCATCAGACCACGATAGAACAAGAGTTCGTCAGGCACCAATACACCTAGCCCTTGCTATTTTTATGAGAACCTACTTGTACAGTCAAGCCACGAGAATCAGGTCAAGTGAAGTCAGGTCACGTCGAATCACATAAGTAAAGCCAAGTCAGGTCATGTCGAGTCACATAGGTCAAGCCAAGCCAGGTCACGTCGAGTCATATAAGTCAAGCCAATTCAGATCACGTCAAATCATATAAGTCAAGCCAAGTCAGATCACGTCAAATCATATAAGTCAAGCCAAGTCAGGTCACGTCGAGTCATATAAGTCAAGCCAAGTCAGATCACGTCAAATCATATAAGTCAAGCCAAGTCAGGTCACGTCGAGTCACACAGGCCAAGCCAAGTCAGGTCACGTCAAGTCACATAAGTCAAGCCAAGTCAGGTCACGTCGAGTCATATAGGTCAAACCAAGTCAGGTCACGTCTAGTCACACAGGTCAAGCCAAGTTAGGTCACGACAAGTCATATAAGCCAAGTCAGGTCACGTCGAGTCACATAGGTCAAGCCAAGTCAGGTCAAGGTGAGTCACATAAGTCAAGCCGAGTAAGGTCAAGTCAAATCACGTTGAGTCAAATCACATTAGGTCAATTCAAGTCAAGTCAAATTTTGAATTTCAAAACCCCTCTCGCGGCACAAAAAATATGCCGCCCTCCTCCCTTAAACCAAATCGTAATTAGCGATCGAGATATTACATGTATTCATTTGGCAAAGGGGGTACCAGTCTTGCATATAAGGGTGGGTACGGGGTGTTCTCGGGTATTCATCTTGCCGTATATGGGCACCCATCTGGCTCATAGAAGAGAATACTGCCTGTCTTTTAGGGTATCCACGTGGCATACACAGGTACCCACCCACCTGATATATAGCAACCAGATACTGGCTGTGTTACTTGCAGATAGGTGGATGGATATTCGTGGGCTTCGGCTTCAGTACAGTTCCCTCAGTTCACCCATCTGAAAATGGGTACCTGGCTCCTTTAGGGACAGGGAAGGTAAAGCGGCGAGGGAGAGCTCCTGGGGAGATGGGCGCTGCTCTCAAAGTGCTGGCGTCCAGAGAAGAAGCTGAGGTCTCCGACACCTCGCTTCCCCAACGACCGCGTGGGTTATGGGAAGACCTTTATTTTTACATTATTTTACACAACTTTTAAGTCACGGCAGATTTCTCTGCGTGAAATTCGGGCTGCTCTCTCCGGGGAGAGCGCGTCGTCACAAGAGTAGCACCACCCATTTTTTAAATTTCTTTTCCCGTCTGCAGCTGTATTTGTTTCCCTATCAAAGTGAGTTTTTTCTACAGAGTTTTTCCAGGGACAGCTCTCTTGTTGCCGTGGGTTCTTTTTAACGTGTACTGAATAATTATGTGTAACATACGGGATCTCGGTTTATCGTCTCATCCGAAAGATTAGCGCCCAGACCACCACTCATGGACTAATGATGGGGGAAAGGTTTCGAGCCCAAACGGGGATCAAACCACCGCACAGTTCCGACCCGGACTTTTGGCTTTCTAGGCAGACGCGTTACCTGTAGACCAGCGGTGTGATGTACCGGTGTATGTTTCAGGTGCCGCTAGTTCCATTCGTGCCCGCCTTCTCCTGCCTGGTCAATGTCTACCTCATGTTTAAACTGGACTCGCTGACCTGGATCAGATTCTGTGTGTGGATGGTCGTAGGTCAGTGTGTGTGTGTGTGTGTGTGTGTGTGTGTGTGTGTGTGTGTGTGTGTGTGTGTGTGTGTGTGTGAGAGCGCGCGCGCGCGAGTGAATGGTCATCGAACAGTGTTTTCGTGTTTGTTGGATTTTGTTTTGCCCAGCTGGCGTTGCCATCTCTATTGTATTGCATAGTATTGTACTGCATTTCATTGTAGTTTTTTTTGCACAGCATCGTATTGTGTAGAATCTTTAGTTTTTCATTTGTATATTTATTTATTTTATTCTTTTATTTCGAAGATAATGGAATAAGAACTCATGTGCTTTTTTACATACAATCCCCGTGTGTATGCAGTTTTTGTAAATTTTGTCATCAGTTCCCACCGGCACACAATGGCCTTCTCTTCCGAAAAGCGGAATGGGTTTTAACGTGTGCGCAAGATGTTTTGCGTGCGTTCGCACACGGAACCTCGGTTTATAGTCTCATCCGAAGGACTTTTTGGGGGGAGAGGAGTCGGCACTGTTCTTAACTCCAGAGGAAAAATCCTCTTGAACGAGATTCAAACCCGGGTCAGCAGTATATGGTATTGTATAGTATTGCATTGTATATTTTAGTTCATTGTATTGTATTAGCCTTGTATTGTATAATATTGCACGGCATTGTATTGCATAGAAATGTATGTATGGTATTGCATTGTATTATATTGCACATCATTGTATTGCACTGGATTGTATTACCATGATTTGCATTGCATTGTATTTTATTATATTGCTTTGTGTCCAACTGTATTTGCACTGTGGTGTATTATATTGCATTGTACAATATTGCATTGTATAACATTGCATTGTATGGCATTAAGTTGCATTACATTGTCTTGTATTACCTTATCTCGCATTTTCTCGTATTGTATTACGTTGTACTGTATTGTCTTGTCTTGTATTACAGTGCATGGCGTGGTACTGTATTGCATTGTATTGTATTGCATCGTGTTACTTTGTATTAAATTGTGTTGTATTAGCATGGCATTGCTTTGAATTATGTTGGATTGCATTGTATCCAGAAGTATTGCATTGCATCGATTTGTATTGTATTGCGTTGTATTGCATGTATTGCATTGTATCAAGTTGGACTACGTTGTATTATATCTCTTTCTTCTCGTTCCTTCTCCCCACCCCTCAGGAAGGAAGGTGGCAGGATGGTTTAGACTTTGACCTGCCAACAAGTAAACCGTGAGATTGTGGGTTCGATTCCCAGCCTCGCCCTTTCTTCCCTTTTTGACGAAAAAATCGAACTGAATGTCAAAGTCCTTCGGATGAGACTATAAACCGAGGCCCCGTATGCGAACACATGCAGAACATCTTGCACACACATTAAAAACCCGTTCTGCGTTTCGGAAGAGTAGGCCATTGTGTGCCGGTCGGAGCGGATGACAAAGTAAAAAAACCCAGCATGCACACAGGTGTCGTGTTTAGACACCATCCCGGAGGTCGGAACGCAGCCACCTATACGGTGGGAAAAATACAGCATCGTTCTGGCAACTCCTGCGATGGCACTGGAACCATGTGTATCGGCGATCGTCTTTCCAATGAACCATTCCAGCGACGTGGAGAGAGAGAGAGAGGAGAGAGAGAGGGAAGAGAAGAGAGAGAGAGAGAGAGAGAGAGAGAGAGAGAGAGAGAGAGTCCGCTGCATGGGTAACAGCTTGCCCTCCATACTTACTTGCCAAGGCTTTGCGCTCTGCAGTATAAAAAAATTCCTAGAGCTCAAATCCATAGTCTTACGAGACTGACGGATGCCTACTACTTTTCTCTTGTAACTTCCTGAGGAGTCATTAGAGCACTGTATTGAATCTTGTTCAGGCCGGGTTTTTTGGGGGCAAGTTGAACTTCGTGGAGCCCATCCCTCTCCACGTACAGGGCGCATGCTGGGTATGCTCGTGTTACCGTAACCCACTGAACGCTGACATTAACCACGGGGTCTTAAACGTGTATATTTTGGTCTTTTGTGTGCGTATATATACGTTGGGGGGGGGGGGGGGGGGAGGGGGAAAGGTATGCTGCGTGCGTGATGTTAGTGCATGTTGTGAGTGTGGCGGCGCGGTGCATCGCGCGCTTGTGTGTGTGTGTGTGGTGGTGGTGTGTGTGTGTGTGTGTGTGTGTGTGTGTGTGTGAGAGAGAGAGAGAAGAGACAGACAGACAGACACACAGACAGATAGCAGACAGACAGCAGTGAGAGAGAGAAAAACAGGCAGACAGACAGACAAGAGACCAAAACCATGCAGAGACAGAGTTAAAAACAACAACAACAAAAACAAAACCGAAACAGACATAAAAACATAATGAAAAACCCCACCAATCCATTCCCACCCATATCACATACATACACACATACATACCTACCTACCTACCCCCCTACCTACCTAAAACAATTACACACACACACACACACACACACACACACACACACACACACACCTACCTACATGTAACACGGTTATAAGCTGTACGTACACTGATTGCCGTGTCTCCCACAGGATTCCTGGTCTATTTCCTGTACGGAATCAACAACGCCACCATGAGTAAATGGTACGCTGTGGGGGATTCGGAAGATGGAGGCAGCGAGAAGAAGGACAGCGCGGGGTGCTGTGCAGGGGGAGACGGCAAGGCGGCTGACACCACACCTGACGACAGTGACACTGACAGATATGACAGTCTAGGGGACGTCACTCCATAACACCGGAACTTCCACTAGGGCAGGAAGTGGTCGATCTCGCGCTTCAGCATGTTTGTTTGTTTGGTTATTCTTGTGCTTAGTCTTTTTGTTGTTGTTGATGTTGTTGTTGTGATCTTAAGTCTTTTTAGTTTTAGTTTTGTTTTGTCTCTATGCTTTATGCTTTAACTTTTTTTATTTGTTTATTCTTGTCTTTGTCTTTTGTTGTTGTTGTTGTGATC
>CM054151.1:40398422-40415922 GCA_028751875.1 Rapana venosa
TGTGTGTGTGTGTGTGTGTGTGTGTGTGTGTGTGTGTGTGTGTGTGTGTGTGTGTGTGTATGTGTGTGTGTGTGTATGAGAGAGACAGACAGAGAGAGACAGACAGAAAGACAGACAAATAGACAGATGAATAGACTGTCACACGCACACACACCCACACCCACCATCCTGCACACACACACACACACACACACACACACACACACACACACACACACACACACACACACACACACACACACACATACACACACACACACACACACACACACACAACGCACGCACGCACGCACGCACGCACGCACGCACGCACGCACACACGCACGCACGCACGCACGCACGCACGCTCGCACACCCACACAGCTAACCCTCACCTCAACTCCCACCCCCAACCTCAGACAGAAACAAAGACAGACAGACGTGTACGGAAAATGTTTTGCGTGTGTTCGCACACAGGACCTCTGTTTATAGCCTCTTCCGAAGAACTTGCAGGGGTGAATGTAGTCGGCACTGATGTTCACTCCAGGAGAAAAACAAATCCCAACGAACGGGCGCCTAGGTGGCGGGTCAATCCCAGGCAGACAGATCCCAAACCTCGGGCAGACAGATCCCAAACCTCGGGCAGACAGATCCCAAATCCCAGGCAGACAGATCCCAAATCCCAGGCAGGCAGATCCCAAATCCCAGGCAGGCAGATCCCAAATCCCAGGCAGGCAGATCCCAAATCCCAGGCAGGCAGATCCCAAACCTCGGGCAGACAGATCCCAAATCTCGGGCAGACAGATCCCAAATCCCAGGCAGGCAGATCCCAAACCTCGGGCAGACAGATCCCAAACCTCAGGCAGACAGATCCCAAATCCCAGGCAGACAGATCCCAAATCCCAGGCAGGCAGATCCCAAATCCCAGGCAGGCAGATCCCAAATCCCAGGCAGGCAGATCCCAAATCCCAGGCAGGCAGATCCCAAACCTCGGGCAGACAGATCCCAAACCTCGGGCAGACAGATCCCAAATCCCAGGCAGACAGATCCCAAACCTTGGGCAGACAGATCCCAAACCTCGGGCAGACAGATCCCAAACCTCGGGCAGACAGATCCCAAATCCCAGGCAGGCAGATCCCAAATCCCAGGCAGGCAGATCCCAAATCCCAGGCAGGCAGATCCCAAACCTCGGGCAGACAGATCCCAAACCTCGGGCAGACAGATCCCAAATCCCAGGCAGACAGATCCCAAATCCCAGGCAGACAGATCCCAAATCCCAGGCAGACAGATCACAAGAGAAACGCCATAACCACCAAACTATTCAAGCACCCCAGCCCCTCCCTCTTCTACTCTACTCCACTTGATGACTTGATGACTCTGGAGTTATAATAATAATAATAATAATGATAATAATAATAATAATAATAATAATAATAATAATAATAATAATAATAATACATGGAATTTGTTTAGCGCTAAATCTTCTACAAACAAATCAAAGCACTTCACATTAATATCAGTGCCGACTCCACGCAGAACATCTTGTGCACACTTTAAAATTCGTTCCGCTTTTCGGAAGAGTAGGCCATAGTGTGCCAGTGGGAACGGATGACAAAATTTACAAAAAAAAACCTGCATGCACACGGGGACTGGATGTAAAAATAGAACACGAGTGCTTATTCCATTATCCCCCATATAAAAGAATAAAATAAAAATAAAGAGGTAACTATGAAATCACAGGTTTGCTGAAGCCTAACACAGTTAAGAGCTATCCGAGACTCGTTCGTCTCTCACGCAGAAGAGAGGCAGGATACCAGACGTGAGGACAACTGGACAGACGAGGACGTGAAGGAGGGAGGGAGGGAGGGAGGGACGTGGTTGATGGGTGGGAGAAGGTCCTTGTGATGCCAGGGGCAGAAATCAGCAAGTTAGTGCGCATGCCTAGCGTGTGACGTCAGATCGTTAATTGTTGGTCGTGCGGCTGCTGCTGATTGGGACAGGAAAATGGATAAGGTGAAGGTCGCTAATGCACATCTGACCCCCCCTCCCTTACCTCCACCACCTCTTGACCCCACTCATCCCTCTACGAGTGTGTGTGTTGTGTGTGTGTGTGTGTGTGTGTGTGTGTGTGTGTGTGTGTGTGTGTGTGTGTGTGTGTGTGTGTGTGAAATGTATGTAAGTAAGTTAGTAAGTATGTATGTATATATGTATGTAAGTATGTATGTATGTATATATGTATGTATGTATGGATGGATGGATAGATGGATGGATGTGTGTATGTATGTATGTATGTATGTATGTAAATATGTATGTATGTATGGATGGATGGATGTATGGATGTATGCGTGTATTTATGGATGTATGTATGTATATATGTAAGTATGAATGTATGTATTTATATATAAATGTATGTATGTATGGATGTATGAATGGATGTATGGATGTATGTATGAATGTGTGTATATATGGATGTATGTAAGTATGTATGCATGTACATATATGTATGTATGGACTGGATGTATGGATGGATGTATGTATAGGTGTATGTATCTATCTATGTATGTATGTATTTTTTATATATTTTTTATGTTATTCTTTTATATCAAGGATAATGGAATTAACATTGATGTGCTCTTTTTTTTTAATCCAGTCCTCGAGTATATGCGGTTTTGTAAATTCTGTCATTTGTTCTCACCGCCACACAATGGCCTACTCTTCCGAAAAGCAGAACAGGATTTAACGTGTGGGCAAGATGTTCTGCGTGCGTTCGCACATCTATCTATGTATCTATGTATCTATGTATCTATGTATCTATGTATCTATGTATCTATCTATCTGTCTGTCTGTCTGTCTGTCTGTCTATCTATCTATCTATCTATCTATCTATCTATCTATCTATCTATCTATCTATCTATCTATCTATCTATCTATCTATCTATCTATCTATCTATCTATCTGTCTGTCTGTCTATCTGACTGTCTGTCTATCTATCTATCTATCTATCTATCTATCTATCTATCTATCTATCTATCTATCTATCTATCTATCTATCTATCTATCTATAACATAATTGCACGTGCGTACACACACACACACACGCACGCACGCACACACATGCCTCTGCTGAAAATCAAGCCCTATGAACACCAAGCTAACCCTATCAGTTCTAGCCACTATGTTACACAAGGTGCTCAAGCAAAAAAACAAACAAAAAAATGCTTGAGAAAGCAAAGTCAAAATTTGAAAACTTTTTCGCACTTCTCTGAAAAGTTTTTTTTTTCTCTGTCTATTGAAGGGACGGGACAGCTCAGTGGTCAGAGCCCTCGCTGTCCCCAATCTAAAGTTAAGAAACATCGAGCGGTTACCACGTGGATGGGTGACCGTGTGCGCACCTTGGCTTCAGTACAGTCCCCTACTTCACCCAGCTTTAAACAGGTACCAGCCCTCTTTAGGGACAGGAAAAGTAAAATAGCGACGGAGAGGAGATGGGCGCTGCTCTCAATATGATGGCCCCTGGAGAAGCTGAAGTCTCTGACATCTTGCTCTCCCCCCCCCCCCCCTTCCCCCCAACGACCGCATAGGTTATGGGACCCCTACCTCCAGTCATGAAATACAGGCATGCACTGCCCAACTGTTGTAAATGAAGTATTCAAGCTCTCTGTTCATAGGCCCTTGCCACAGCTGAGGCCACAAGTTTGGCTCGTTCTCCATACAGCAGATTTCCCCCCCCCCCCCAAACGTTGACAGATAACTCGTATTTAATGGGAAAAAAAACTCCAATCAAAGAACATATCTGAAGTTAATCATCGTCGACATCATTATCATTATCAGCAGCTTGGCCCAGGCCAAAAGCTGTGTCAGTTATTGATGTCAGCTAATTGCCAAGGCCTACATTAAAATGTTGTTATGTTTAAAATGTTGTGTTGAGCATTCAGCCATGACAAGCTCTTAACATAACAACCTGCACTCTCCTTTATAGGAGAAAAAATCCTCTGAAGTCGGATATTGGCTGCCTATGTGGCGAGGTACTTGAAAAGAGTCATATACGCAAACTTCTCACCCGGTGTACTTCTTATCTCACAGTGATTCCCAGGTGGGATGAGTGAGGCAGAGTGCATGTTCTGGGTGACCCCCAGGGTGTAAAGCTGGGGAACGCACAACAACAACAACATTATCAGCAGCAGCAGAAGCAGAGGCAACAGCAGCAGCCTCATCATCGTCGTCGTCTTCCATCCGCCTCCTCCTCCTCCTCCTCATAATAATAATAATAATAATAATTATAATAATAATAATAATAATAGTAATAATAATAATAATAATAATATATGGAATTTATATAGCGCTGAATCTTGTAAAAAAAACAAACAAATCGAAGCGCTTGCACTCAATCATTTACAGGCATGCAACTCTCCTTAAACATAATGAACAACAGATTTCAAAACCATGCGCGCGCACGCATGCACGCACACACACGCACACACACACGCACACACACACACACACACACACACACACACACACACACACACACACACAACACACACACACACACACACACACACACACACACACACACACACACACACACACACACACACACACACACACACACACACACACACACACACACACACACACACTCGGAACAACACTTAGAAGGTGAAAGATGCTGTTGAAAATTAGGGACAGATATTTGGGGGGAAAGTCTCAGGTAGGAAATAAGTGTGTTTTGAGGCTGGATTTGAAGGTATCAAGTGAAGGTTGTTGGCGAAGTGAAAGAGGGAGGTCATTCCAGGTGGATGGACCAGAAACAGAGAAGGAGCGACGGCCAACAGTGGTTTGTTTGAATCTGGGTGTTCGAAAGCACAAAGTGTCTGCGGCTGAACGAAGGGAACAGGATGGAGTGTACAGATGAAGACAGCTACAGAGATAAGGGGGTGCAGATTTGTGGAGACATTTAAAACAGAGGGTATTGATTTTATACTCCAGTCTTTGTGAGACAGGCAGCCAGTGAAGAGATCGAAGAAGAGGAGTGATGTGTTCAGATTTTTTCTTTCTTAGGACCAGTCGAGCTGCAGAGTTTTGTATGCGTTGAAGAGAGTGGATAGATGATGCTGGTAGGCCAGCCAAAAGAGAATTACAGTAGTCTAAACGTGAAAGAATGAGAGATGTGACAAGCTTGGAAGTGGCATCAGTGGACAGATACTTGCGAATCGCGCTTATACGCCGTAATTGATAGTAGCAAGACTGGCAGGTCTGGGTGATGAATTTTTTCATAGAGAGTGTGTTGTCAAAAACTACTCCTAAATACTTCACAGAGTTGGACAAAGGAACTGACGTATTGCCGAATTCTATTGAAGTTTTTGCGATAGAGGAAAGTTTATGTTGGCTCCCTATAAGCATGGCTTCGGTTTTATCGGCATTAAGTTGTAACTTGTTCTGAGTCATCCAGATTTGAATGTCTTGAAGGCAGTAGGACATATTTTTCAGGAGGGAAGGCAAGTTTTCAACAGTATCACTGCACTGAAGCTGAGTATCATCGGCATAGAAATGATGATCAATATGGTGGTTTTTATTATATGTGAGAGTGGAGCAGTGTAGAGAGTAAAGAGAACAGGGCCCAGGACTGATCCCTGCGGGACTCCACATTCCATTTTGACAGGTTTTGATTGAATTTTGTTTACAGTAACTTTCTGGAACCTGTCTGTGAGGTATGAAGTAAACCAGGTGAGGGCTGTGCCGTTAATACCAAACGTATTTTGGAGGCGAGAAAGAAGAATTGAGTGATCTATGGTATCAAAGGCTGCAGATAAGCCAAGAAGAGTGAGGAGGGAGATTTTTCCTGCATCAAAAGCAAGTAGAAGTGTATCTAAAGTGTGGACTAGGGTGGTTTCAGTGCTGTGGTTGGGGCGATAGGCAGATTGAAACGTGGGAAGGAGATCATTGGAATGAAGGTGACTGTTGAGCTGTTTGAGAACGACTTTTTCTAGTACTTTAGAGACAAAGGGTAAGTTTGAGACAGGCCTATAATTCTTCAGAATGTTGGGATCGAGGTCGTGCTTTTTCAGTAGAGGTGTGACTTTTGCTGTTTTAAGAGCTGATGGAAAAAATCCCGACACAAGAGATGAGTTTACTATTTTAGTGATAATAGGCACAAGTTGTGGAAGGCATTGTGAAAAAACAGGAGCAGGTATGGGATCAAGATCGCATCATCATCATCATCACCACACCACCACCACCACCCACCACCACCACCACCACCACCACCACACCACCACCACCACCACCACCACCAACAACAACAACAACAACAACAACCAGCACCACCACCACCACCACCACAACCACCACCACCACCACCACAACCACCACCACCACCACCACCACCACTACAACCACCACCACCACCACCACCACCACCACCACCACCACCACCACCACCACCACCACCACCACCACCACCACCACCACCACCACCACCACCAGGTAAACGACCTTACAACGGTTATTCAACAAATTCTGCTAGAGCGAGACAAATGAAAACAGGGAAAGACATAAATCAATCAAACAAACAAACAAACAGCTGTTAACCCGTTCAGCGATCGCTAGAGAAGGGTCATCGACATTTTGTGAAGAGCAGGAAACCATTAGGTGTGCCAGACAGAAGTCCTTTTTTCTGGCACCACAGGTGTCTGTCTCACAGGATACCACACCGTCAGTCATGATGGCCTGTCTGTCTCTGACGCTTACTATACATGCAATGAAATTAAAACCCACCACCACCAGCACTAATCTGTTATTTTGCTTGAGAAGAAAACTTCAAGATAGCAGACAACAAGAAAAAAATAGGGGATAAAGAGTAAAGAGTAAAGAGGAGAGAGAGAGACAATGACAAATTCTTTTATTCTTTTATTTCGAGGATAATGAATAAGCACCCTTGTGCTTTTTTACATCCAGTCCCCGCCCTTAAGGATATATATGATAATAAAATAAAATAAAGCCTATAGCAATACACTTACACAGTGTACGGGGGGAAAATCTACACAAAAATCACTGAAGAGAAAGAAAGAAAAGAAAAAAAGTACTAACAAGTAAGGAAGAAAGCAAAACAGAAAACACAGAAACAACCGAAAAAATAGCAAGAACCAAGAGCAAAACAAAGGCGGCAACAACAACAAGGGGAGAGGTGACACCCAGTAGTTCCCCTTCAACAACAACAACAACAAACAACAACAACAACAACCCCAAACCAAAACAGAACCAAACAAAGCAGAACCTCCATAAAATTAAAGGAGAACAAACCACCTAAAAGTCATTTTTCAATAACACAATAGCCAAAAACAAGAAAAAACATTCACAATTATATATATAAAATATATATATATATATATATATATATATATATATAAAATATATATATATATATTATACAGAGAGAGAGAGAGAGAAAAGAGAGAGAAAAGGAGAGAGAAAAGAGAGAGAGAGAGACAATGACAAGTTCTTTCATTTCGAGGATAATGAATAAGCACCCATGTGCTTTTTACATCCAGTCGTCACCCTTAAGGATATATAGATAATAAAATAAAATAAAGCCCATACAATACACTTAAAACCAGCTTACGGGAAAAAATTAACAAAAAAAAACAAAAAAACAAACCCCCACAAAAATCACCGAAGAGAGAGAGAAAAAAAAGAAAGAAAAAAAGTAGCAACAAGTAAGAAAGAAAGCAGAGCAGAAAACACAAAAAACAACCGAAAAAATAGCAAGAACCAAGAGCAAAACAAAAACGGCAACAACAAGGGGAGAGGGAACAACCAAAATAGTCCCCCCTCAAAAAAGCAACAACAACCCCAAACCCAAACCAAAACAGAACCAAAAAAAAGCAAAACCACTATAAAAATAAAGGAGAACAAACCACGTAATATTTTTCATTTTGGCTAACAGAAAGAAACGGCAAAAGTTTCTTTGTGCCTTTTATGGGAGGCAACAGCAATAGTAAACTAGATTAAACAAATTTTTGTAGAAGCAATTTGCATCCCCATGCACACGTACACACAAAAAAACACACACACACACACACACACACACACACGCACGCACGCACGCACCGCACACACACACACACACAATACCCACACCGCGCGCGTGCGCGCACGCACTCACCCAATGCATCAATGTCAACATAAAAATCTTTAGAATACATGTATATCATAGAGAAGGACATCTGCATTTTTGGGAAATTTGCTATACATAACTGGTACGCTCAAAACAAATATCAAAATAAAAACATTCACTGAATCTCAAACAGTCAAATTTTGGAGTAGAACTGAAATATTAAATCTGAATAAAGCATTCAACGGGATACTAATTGTAAATACGACGATTAAATCTATTTAAACAAATAATAAAAGGAGAGGGAGAGAGAAGAGAGAGAGAGAAAAGAGAGGAGAGAGAGAGAGAGAGGAGAAAAGAGAGAGAGAGAAGAGAGAGAGAGAGAGAGAGAGAGAGAGAGCACAGTGCATTTTAAAATCCATATGATAATGAATATAGTTTTCAATTTATCAACACTATCACCATTAGAACTCACTGTGATTTAAATTTACATAAGATCGTCCTAGAGTCATTATAAGAAGTAGGATAGTGGAAAATTCATTTTTAAAAAGTCATTTTTCAATAACACAATAGCATATACAAGTAAAACCTCTCACTTAAACAGAGAGAAAAGAGAGAGGGAAGAGAGGGGGGGGGAGGGAGAGAGGAGAAGAGAGAGAGAGAGAGAGAGAGGAAGAGAGAGAGAGAGAGAGAGAGAGAGAGAGAGGGGAAAAGGGGAGAGGATAATTTGGTATAATGCAAGGAGGATATATTTACTTTGTTTCCAACAGATCAATTGTGGATTTTTATTTTTGATGCTTCAAGTGATGAAAAAATGACTTTGAAGATTGTTAATGATTGGTGTTGTCTAAATGAGTCAGGAAGGGAGTTCCACAGCACAGGGCCTGAGTAAAGTAAGCTAGATTTGAACAAATCTATTCTTGGGATTGGGACACATGACTTTTCAGTATTTCTGGAATGATTCATTGGGAACTTGTCTTTTAAGGATGAGGGAAAAGTTCCTGTCATTATCTTAAACATCATGATGCCTTTGTTAAATCTTAGTCTTTGGTGTAGGGGAAGAATATTTAACTGGGTATAATCCACTTCTAGTAAGGTAGTCTTCTTCAGAAGAACCAGTTTAAGAGCACGTTTATACAGACTTAATAATGGTTTCATAGTGTTTGCACTAGCAGAATCCCACAGGGTTGAAGCATAATCTATTGAGGATTGTATATAAGCTTGAAAGAATAGTTTTCTTGAATGAAAGTCAAGAAAATGTTTGATTTTAGTCAGTTGGTATACTCTTTGAGACATGTATTTGCACAGATGGGATATGTGATGGTACCAGCTGAGATTTTCATCAATTGTTACTCCTAGAACTTTGTGGTCAGAGGCTTGTTCTATTGTTTCCTTTTCAATATAGATTGGAGAAAACTTATGAGATAGATTTTGTCGCTTTTGTCTGGTAGTGATAAGCATGCATTTTGTTTTTTGGGGGTGTATAGACATGTGATTTAGTTCAGTCCATTTGACAAGATCATCAGTGCTATTTTGCAATGTCTTTGCAAGAGAGTTAATGTCAGTATGGCTTGTATGTATGGTTGTGTCGTCAGCAAAAAGTTCGCATTTAGATTTGATATGGAGAGGAAGGTCATTTATGTATAATGAAAAGAGAATTGGTCCTAAGATGGATCCCTGTGGTACTCCATAATGAATGGGTTTTTAGTGTGGATGTGGACGTAGCTATTGAAACACATTGTTGCCTGTTTGTAAGATAAGAAGCAAGAAGTTCAAGAGTATTTGTAGAGAGATTATATAAGTCGAGAAGAGAGAGAGAGAGAGAGAGAGAGAGAGAGAGAGAGACGGATAGAGACAGAGAGACACAGAGGGAGACAGAGAGAGAGAGCGAGAGAGAGAAGAGAGAGAGAGAGAAGAGAGAGAGAGAGAGAGAGAGAGACGAGAGAGAGAGAGAGAGAGAGAGAGAGAGAGAGAGAGAGAGAGAGAGAGAGAGGAGAGAGAGAGAGAGAGAGAGAGAGAGTAAGCAAAAAGATGAATTGAGAGAGTTAAAAAAAAGATAAAAACTCACAGAGAGAGTATAACACAGATAAATTTTTCCTTCTTGGAAACTATTCCCTCCCCTCCCTACACCACACACACACACACACACATACACACACACCACACACACATACACACGCACGCACGCACGCACGCACACACACACACACACACACACACACGCGCCACCAGACACACACACACACACACACGCACACACAACACACACACACACACACACACACACGCACGCGCGCACGCACGCACACACACACACACACGCACACCACACACAAACACGCACCACACAACAACACACACACACTAACACACACACACACACCACACACCAACACACAACACACACACACACACACACACACACACAACACACACACACACCACACACACACACACACACACACAACACTAATCGATCATCAAGTCCGAGTTTGTGACCCAGAGTGTTGACACAGCCGGGTGTGAAGAGAGGTCAGTGAATGCTGTTGACTCTAAAGCCCTGGTCTCTCTCCCTGGTCAGCTTTCCACTGATCGTGACCAACTGACCGTGACAAACAATGCAGGGACCGATACACTGACCACGACAAAGTGGGACAGGCATTGCAAAGACTGATATATTGACCATGACAAATTGGGTACAGTCAATGCAAAGATTGATATATTGACCATGACAAATTGGGACAGGCAATGCAAAGATTGATATATTGACCATGACAAAGTGGGACAGGCATTGCAAAGATTGATATATTGACCATGACAAATTGGGACAGGCAATGTACTGCTGATACACTGACCATGATAAATTGGGACAGGCATTTCAAAGATTGATATATTGACCGTGACAAATTGGTACAGGCAATGTACTGCTGATATACTGACCATGACAAAGTGGGACATGCATTGCAAAGATGGATATATTGACCACGACAAATTGGGACATGCATTGCAAAGATTGATATACTGACCATGACAAATTGGGACAGGCAATGCAAGGACTAATACCTTGACCATGACAAAGTGGGACAGACATTGCAAAAATTGATATATTGACCATGACAAAGTGGGACAGGCATTGCAAAGATTGATATATTGACCATGACAAATTGAGACAGGCATTGCAAAGATTGATATATTGACCATGACAAATTGGGACAAGCAATGCAAAGATTGATATATTGACCATGACAAATTGAGACAGGCATTGCAAAGATTGATATATTGACCATGACAAATTGAGACAGGCATTGCAAAGATTGATATATTGACCATGACAAATTGGGACAGGCATTGCAAAGATTGATATATTGACCATGACAAATTGGGACAGGCAATGCAAAGATTGATATATTGACCATGACAAATTGAGACAGGCATTGCAAAGATTGATATATTGACCGTGACAAAGTGGGACAGGCATTGCAAAGATTGATATATTGACCATGACAAAGTGGGACAGGTATTGCAAAGATTGATATATTGACCATGACAAATTGGGACAGGCATTGCAAAGATTGATATATTGACCATGACAAATTGGGACAGGCATTGCAAAGATTGATTTACTGACCATGTCAAATCAGGACAGGAATTGCAAAGATTGATATATTGACCATGACAAATTGGGACAGGCATTGCAAAGATTGATATACTGACCATGACAAATTCAGACAGATAGATTGGGACAGGCAATGTACTGCTGATATAGTGACCATGATAAATTGGGACAGGGGATGTACTGCTGATATACTGACCATGACAAATTGAGATAGGCAATGCCCGGTCTGACACACTGACCATGACTAGCGGCGACGGGCAATACATACAGGGATTTGATTTGTCAGCCCCAATCTTCTGCATAAGGTATATAAACGAAAAGAATTAAGGCACTAGCGGGTCTGCAGCGTTAAATTGACCCAGGGAGATTGTAAGCATCCCCACCTTTTATTCACCAGACACCATTGCCGAGATTTGAACCCACGACTTCATGCGTTCATGGGAAGGGATTTCAAGATTTACAGTCATGGTGAAGGATAGTGGTTCTTTTGGTTTTTAAAAACACGTTTCTGTATTGTGTGCTGAATGAGTTCTGGGGGTTGTTCCCCCCCCCCCCCCCCCCCCCCACGTTTCGCTGATCTGTGAGTTTTCTCTGATTAGACTGTTTTGCTGATGGAGTATACCATTCGCTGTGTTTGTCAGTTATTATCTATGAAAGTCATTCACCGAGTTATTATTTTACCTTGATATTCTGTGATACACTCAGACTTTTCTGTCGATGCCTCATCTTCTGCGCCGTTTCTGTCCTGTTCTGCTGTTCCCACGTCACTCATTTCAATACCTCCGCCCCAGCTATACCCACACTAAAGTCCTTCGGATGAGACTATAAACCGAGGCCCCGTGTGCAAACGCACGCAGATCATCTTGCCTACACGTTAAATCCTGTTCCGCTTTTCGTAAGAGTAGGCCATTGTGTGCCGGTGGGAACAAATGACAGAATTTACAAAACCGCATACACACGGAGACTGGTTGTAAAAAAGCACGTAAGTGCTTATTCCATTACCCTTGATATAAAAGAATAAAATGAAATAAAGTAAAAACCTCCAACCTTGAAAACTTTGACTGGAAATCACCTCAGGCACAGAAGTGTGTGTGGGAAAATAAGAGTAACTGGGGCCACTGCATCAGAGCCAATGATTATCTTTTACTTTTGATGCATGATGATCAATGACGCTTCGAGTGATGTCAAGATGCTGGCTTTAGAAATGCATGTACTTTTGAGACTACCTTACAAGGCTGTGCTCTACCCTTCCCATCATAATATATCCCCGCATCAACTAGGCCCAAGAGCTACAGACACCTACAGTGTTAGATAATTTGAGCACCACTCTCCATATCGCATCCATAAAGTGAATGAAGCTCGACTGTGTGATCCAAATCTTCCCAATGAGCCCACAGCAAATTCAAAGTGGGCAGGAGCCAGCTGGAGTCTGAGAAATCCCCATGACTCTTGTAGGATTCGAACTCACGACCTTCCAGTCTGTAACCCAAGGCGCTGACCACTGCGCCATGGTGGCTGGTTCTGTTATTCACTAAGTTACTCACTATGACAGTTATTCACGGTACTTGTCAGTTAGTCACAATAATAGTCAGTTAATCACTGAGCCAGCTGTACACGGTCTTTTGTATTCTAGTGTCTGGCGCCTCTCGGGATCTATCTATCTATCTATCTATCTATCTATCTATCTATCTATCTATCTATCTATCTATCTATCTATCTATCTATCTATCTATCTATCTATCTATCTATCTATCTATCTATCTATCTATCTATCTATCCATCTATCCATCCATCCATCCATCCATCCATCCATCCATCCATCCATCCATCCATCCATCCATCCATCCATCCATCCATCCATCCATCCATCCATCCATCCATCCATCCATCTCTATCTATCTATCTATCTATCTATCTATCTATCTATCTATCTATCTATCTATCTATCTATCTATCTATCTATCTATCTATCTGTCTGTCTGTCTGTCTGTCTATCTATCTATCTATCTATATCTGTGTGTTTGTGCCTGCAAAATGTGTGCATAACGGTCGTGGGCGCCTTTATGTGCCCACCAACTTGCTCACGCGCATAATAAGTGTGTAGGAGAGAGAGAGAGAGAGAGAGAGAGAGAGAGAGAGAGAGAGAGAGAGAGGAGAGAGATTTTGTCAGCAATTCAATAATTTATTAGTAACAGCCCAACTTGGCTCTTGTATGGACAAAAATTCAAACACGTGACAATAAGTAAAACAAACAATAATCATAGTTACATAGTAAGTAAATATATATATAAACCCATACCCACCCTTTATTCAATAATGTGAAGAAACGCATGCCTACTGGAGTCACGTTTAGCCATCACCCCCGATGTGGCAATACAGCTACCTTAACCGTGGACAAAAACATCTACACACGGTCAAAATCTCATCATTACTGAACCCTGAAGCTCTAGCCAAGGAACAGCACTCTTCCCATTTCACGACCAAAAAAAGGAAAAATCTCCACAAAAAACATCCCAACAAACACCCCCTCCCCTTTCCCCAGCAACAACCGCCCAACCACTCCAGCCACCTCGCTTTATTTCAGCCTCCTGAAAATAAAACGCCACCTAACACTACCCTAAGAGCACGCACAACCACACACAGAGAAAAAGACACCCATCGCCAGATGAACTAACTGATTATTTCACGTCTCGGAATCCAGCAGCAAATAGAGTCATTTGCAGTGTTGACCCCCGCCCCGCCCCCAACCCCACCCCCATGCCCCCATACTGCTATATCAGCTCTCTGTCATTCACAAATGACCATCAACCGCTGATTTTCTGGCATCAAGCTCCCAGACATGCTATTTTTTTGTCTAGACAGTCTCCTGGCTTTGCACACCCAGTGATGAGTTTATAATAGATGAAAATAATGGCTAGGTCTTTTCGTTTCTTAGCATGTTCCATAGGAGAGAAGATGCTATGCGCGACTAATTGCACACGGCTGACCATTATGGCGGGCTGCATGTCTATCCTTATGTTGTTGTTGTTGTTGTTGTTGTCATGGCATGTCTAGTTATTTCTGATACACTGTCCGCCTGTGGGTACCCAATGAAACCTTCTTCCATGTAGACTATGGATGGTATAGACGGTGGACGGTGGTCTAGAGGTAACGCGCCTGTCTAGAAAGCGAAAAGTCCGGGTCTGAAGTGTGCGGCGGTTCGTACCCCGTTTGGACCGGAAATTTTTTCCCCCATCCATTAGACCATGAGTGGTGGTCTGGGCGCTAGTCTTTCGGATGAGACGATAAACCGAGGTCCCGTGTGTTACACGTAATTATTTAGCGCACGTAAAAAAACCCACGGCAACAAGAGAGTTGTCCCTGGCAAAATTCTTAGAAAAAAGCCACTCTGATAGGGAAACAAATACAGCTGCAGAAAAAAAAAAAGGTGAAAGGGTGGCGCAGCGCTAAGTGGCGACGCGTTCTCCCGCTCTCCCCGGGGAGAGCAGCCCGAATTTCACGGAGAGAAATCTGCCGTGACTTAAAGTGGTATGAAATAACATCTGAGCGCTTTGATTTGTTGCTTTACAAGATTCAGCGCTATATAAATTCCATACATTATAATATTATTATTATTACTATGAGGGCGTATGACGAGAAAATCGCCCCTATCTGGACAGTCTCGACAATGTCGTTATTATGGCTTTCTTCTGGAGGCAAAATTAGGACTGACTTTACGTTACTGTACCCTCTGTACCGGCTTCGGGGGGAGGGTGGGGGTGGAGAAAGAGCTGACAGTCTCTGGCAGCAAGCTGGACAGAAGGCCTGGCTGGGTGGTGGGATGGTGTGGGTCTTCAGGATTTCTTCCCCACCCTCCATCCAGGTCTTCCTTGGTCCTCCTCTTGCCTTGTACCCTGACATCATCCCTTTGTTGCACACAGGCTTTACTGGCAAGATGGTGAGGTGCCGTGTGTGTGTCAGATGTCCAAACCACCTGATTGTTTGCCTGTGAATGTGTAGTTGAGGACAGGCGTTGTTGTTCCCACCAGTTCTCTGATCCTGGTGTCTCTGATCCTGGTGTCTCTGATCCTGGTGTCTCTGATCCTGGTGTCTCTGATCCTGGTGTCTCTGATCACGGCCCGTCTGGTCTTGTTGACTGACGGCTCTCCTCAGACATCGGCATCTCTTCAGCAAGTGGTTGTCTGGCGTTCCAGGCTTGTGGTCAGGGTCCGTGTCTGGCACTGGACAGGCCTAGCAAGCCAGTGGTGGATTACTTATTGCTCGAGAAACTCAAAGGAGAAATTAACCCATTGTTTTAAAATACATCAAGAGGACGGGATAGCTCAGTGGTCAGAGCCCTTGCTCTTCCCAAGCAAAAGTACGGTCTCCCAGTTCACTTAGCTGTAAACGGGTACCTGCCCTCTTTAGGGACAGGGAAGTTAAAGAAGCAAGGGAGAGGAAATGGGTGCCACACTCAAAATGCTGGCCCCTAGAGAGACTGAAGTATCTGATATCTTGCTCTCCAACGACCGCATAGGTTGTAGGAACACATTAACCATTACCCTATACACAACACAAGGTTAAAAGCATAGGTGTAAAAGCGCTGGAAGTCTGTTGTGACGCTGTCAGAGTGGGTTGGCGGCGTTGTAGTCTTGCAGTGACGAGTCTTTGGCACCGGGTGTCTTCACAGTTGGCAGAAGCGGGTGCCAGTTTGATGAACAGCAACTACAGATGTCCAAACTGACCACTGTTGTTCTACAAAATACCACTCAAAGAAATCATGCAGGTGCAGTCCAGCTGGTTAATACAACTGCTGTGATGCCCTTCCCCCAGTGCTGTCTGTTGTCAGGGTACAAGGCAAGAGGAGGACCAAGGAAGACCTGGATGAAGGATGGGAAAGAAATCCTGAAGACCCACACCATCCCACCACCCAGCCAGGCCTTCTGTCCAGCTTGCTGCCACAGACCTAAGCTCTTTCTCCCCTCCACGCCCTGGACGGTACAAGAGGACGGATAAAGTAACGTAAAGTGACGGCAGCACTGACACAACATATCGAAAGATGATAAGTGATTAAGCTTTAAATCAGCTACGGTACTGTTTATGCAGGCAGTCCTTTGCGGCAGGATCACTTCAAAATGAAACACGCTCAGAATGGGGAAGACTTTTTGCAGGACTAGCCTCTCAAGTCGTAGAAGAGTAACTGTGCAAAGAGACAGATCCATATTACTGCACAGAAACGATCACCTTCTTTGTTGTTCTCTAACGTAGCTAAAAGCATGTTTACCTTGAAACAGAGTTCATCACAAGTGAACTAGGGTCTAAGGTTAATCTAAAAATCACAGTTGGTAGACGGAGAAGCTTGCTGACCGCGATCGAGGGTCCTCACACATCAAAGGCAAATTACAGATGTCCAGTGGGTGAGAGCTTTCGGTCAACACAATAGTGAGTTCCTCGATAGTGGGTGGTGCTTTCAACGAACCAGTCCCTGATGGGTGACAGTTCCTCAGCATGATTGAGTTTGAGTGTACTCCTCTAGCTCCTTCAGTTTGATATTGCTCCACTGGAGGTTGACTCTCTTTTCACTTCATGTTGTTTATAGTTCCACCAACCATGAAGACTGTGTAGGGTTGTTCATGTATTCCTTAACTACTTACTTTCTATACTCTTTCTTCTTTTGTTTTTTTACCAGAGTTGAAAAAAAAGTCTTTTTTTAGTATCTGACATCTTTACTTCTCTACATATACACCTTTTTCTGTGTTGTCGGTTTTTTTTTCGTTCTTTCGTTCTTTCTTTCTTCCTCTCTTTCTTCCTCT
>CM054151.1:40425922-40428422 GCA_028751875.1 Rapana venosa
ACACACGTTGAAACCTCGCTCCACTTTTTTTTTTGAAGAGTATGTCGGTAGGAATGGATGACAACATTTCAAACAGTGTATCCACACTAGTGTTGTGTCTAGACATCGTCCCTGAAGTCAGAGTCCGGCTACATGAATGGTGTGTTGATAGACGGATACGCAAAATCTTACTACTGGTGAACTTCGAAGCTCTAGCTGAGAAACGAGCCTCCCCCCCCCCCCCCCCCCCCCCCCTAAAAAAAATCAAACAGACAATTTAGTTAAATCCCAACCCAAAGCTAACCAACCCAATCCAACCCAACCCAAAACCCAATCCAATCTAACCCAACCCAACCAAATCCAACCCAAGCTAACCAACCCAACCCAACCCAGCCCAACCCAACCTAACCTAACCTAACCCAACCTAATTCAACCCAAAACCAAATCCAACCTAATTCAAACCAACCCAACCCAACCCAACCCAACCTAACCTAACCCCAAACCCAACCCAACCCAAAGCTAACCAGCCCAGCACAACCAAAACCTGATAGGAAAATCAAAAAGACAAGTTAAAAATACACCTTTGAAGAAAATAACAACTCCCCTCCCCCCTCCACAAAAAAGGTACCACCTACTACCCACCCATAAATGGCATTTTAAAGACAGGTTTCTCAGTCTGCAGTCATCTAAAAGCAGAAGCCCTCAGCTTGCAATAGTTGCAGTCAACACGACCCGTCATAGCTGACGTCACCAATCACGTGATGCAGGTGACCTGCCAGCCAATCGCAATCATCTCATTACATTGTCCTACAATAGTATTTGTGGCGTTTTGGTATGATCTCAGCTCATCCTTGTGAGGTCGTCAGATAAACAATCATCTTTCGTGTTTTGTTGCAGTTTTTATAAATATTTTATAATCAGTGTCATGCTGAAGTGATTAACCGCGAAACCCGAGGTTTGTCCTGTCTAGACAGAGGTAATATGTAGGTAGACGGTGGTAATGAGGAGTCTAGAGGTCTGGATGAAACACATTGCTGTTTGTTTTATTTTCCGATACCAACGAGATGTTACAGTGTGAAAAATAGTTATTTTTGTTTGGAAGCTACGCCATAATTATTTGTTAAACTGTATCAACTGGACACAGAATTTGGTGTGTGTGTGTGTGTGTGTGTTGTGTGTGTTGTGTGTGTGTGTGTTTGTCGGTGTGTGTGTGTGTGTGTAAGTGTGTGTGTGTGTGTGTGTGTGTCGTGTTGTTGTGTTTCAAAGATACGAGGCGTGAGTGAGTGAGCAAGTGACTTTGTCTCTCTCTCTCTCTCCCCCCCTCTCTCTCTCTCTCTCTCTCTCCTCTCTGTGCGTGGGCGCGCGCGCGCGTGTGTGAAGTGTTTTGAATGTGTATGTGCATAAATATTTATTGTGTGTGTGTGTGTACACGCGCGCGTGCGCCTATGTATTGGTCATGAGTGTGTGTCTATTCATGCGTACGCGTGCGCGCACGCCTGCACGTGCGAATGTGTGTGAATGTGTGTGAAGTGAAAAAAAGAGCTCGGTTTTTTATATGCTGGTTAGACAATGAGTATCCATAATTGTTGTGTTTATAGATATGAATCTATATAATGATCATGCGTGTGTGTACATGCGTCTAGGAGTGTGTATATAAGCATGCCTAATTTATTATGTGCTTGGATTCACACAAAGCAACCAGTATATCCATTTGCATTTGAGTTTCTGAACAAATATTATAACTGGCAAAATTTCACAAAGGAAAACAATGAAAAACAAAAAAACCCACCCCCCCAAAACCCCAAACAGACAGGAACAAAAGAGAACATAAATAATAAGATTAAAAACACCAATAACTCAAAACACATCATCGAATAGTTTATGTAACCACAGTTAACAACAAGGAAACGAGGAAACCCCCAATCAGGAAAGGGAAGTCAATCAGTTTGCTTGTTTAGAAAACCTGTTGCCCAGATCAAAATTTGTCAGCAGTTTTCCTCATTATTTTCTGTCTCTTTTAATGACATGGTCCACAAGTTTTTACAACTTTTTTCCTGTATAGCTTGCAAATAAGCTAGATAAAAACTCGTACTTTATATAACATGTCACATATCTACCCTTAATTGTCTGGTTGATAAACTTTCTTGTCGAAGGACTAAATCAACTTATCCCAAGCAGTCGTAATGCGGCTACCTTAAAGCTGGGCAAAAAAACCCAGTTGCATTACATTAGTTTCATCTGCAGTGCACTGCACTACACTACACTACTCTACACTACACTACTATACACTACACTACACTACACTACACTTCACTGCACTACACTACACTACACTACACTTCACTGCACTACACTGCTCTGCACTACACCACACTACTCTACACTACACTGTATGTATTTTTGTCTGTCGTGTCCGACGATGACCTCCAAAACAGCAGAGGAGGCAGCTGCTGTTTTGGAAATTGGGCAGAAATTTGATTATAGTGGAGATGCCTTGCCCACAGTTCATCCCCACTCTCTC
>CM054151.1:40430922-40443422 GCA_028751875.1 Rapana venosa
ACAGGCAGGCAGACAGGCAGACAGGCAGGCAGACAGACAGGCAGACAGACAGACAGGCAGGCAGACGGATAGACAAACAGACACACATACATACAAACATACATACATATTTATTTATTTTATTTTATTCTTTTATATCGAGTATAATGGAATAAGCACTTATGTGCTTTTTACATTCAGTCCCCGTGTGTATGCGGTTTTGTAAATTTTGTCATCTGTTCCCACCGGCACACAATGGCCTACTCTTACGAAGTAGTGAATAAACGCGCGCGCGCGCGCGCGCACGCGCGCACACACACACACACACACACACACACACACACACACACACAACACACACACACTCAGACACACATACATTCACACACACAAGATTTGCTTATTCACTGTATTATCTGGAAATAAAAGTTTGACTTTGACACACACCACACCACAGCACACCACGCCACACTACACCATGCCACACTACACTACACTACACTACACACACACACACACACACACACACACACACACACACACACACACACACACACACACACACACACACACACACACACACACACACACACACACACACACAATGTACCATCTGAAAATAAAAGTTTGACTTTGACGTTGACACACAGAGGGGATAGCCATGTGGTTAGAACATTGCGCTCGCAATCTGACGACCCGGGTTCGATTCCCGTTCAAGGGGATTTTTCCCCTGGAGTTAACATCAGTGCAGACTCCTCTCTCTCAAAAGTCCTTCGGATGAGACTATAAACCGAGGCCCCGTGTGCGGACGCACGCAGAACATCTTGCGCACACGTTAAAATCCTGTTCCGCTTTTCGAAAGAGTACGCCATTGTGTGCCGGTGGGAATAGATGACAAAAATTACAAACCGCATACACACGGGAACTGGATGTAAAAAAGCACACGAGTGCGTATTCCATTATTCTCGATATAAAATGATAAATAATTAAAAAAATAAAACATATGGTTATGGGACATCTTTGCCTTTGCCTTTAAAAAAAAAAGAAAAACGCTTGCACACTGGTGTGGTGTTTTGACGTCATCCCTGAAGTCAGAATGCGGCTACCTTGGTAGGTACACACACAATTTCACCATTGGTGAACTTTGGAGCTCATGTCGAGGAACGACAAGAAAAAAGCAAATTACTGAGTTAACAAGGACAAAAAGAAAGAAAGGTGATTTCTCTGAAAGCTTTCTCATCAATATATCTCTGGATGTGTTAGTTTTATACGGCTGTGAGTTGTGCTGTTAATTAAGCGCACTGTTTGTTACCTGGTTGTCCCTCTAGGTAAGTATTTCATGACAGGTCATCAAACTTGATCAATTTTCCTGTAGCCATGGGAGGGCGAGAGGACTCCAGGAATATCGTTCATTTATTTATAGGCATCTTGGTAACATCCTGACCTACAGTGGTTTGGTGGCCAGCACTTTGTGTGGCCGTGCCCCACTTTCTAATTCCCCTACGTTGATTTTCATGCTTTCGCTTCTCGGCTAGAGCTCCGAGGTTGACCAATGATGAGATTTTGCGTATGCGACCGTTTTCAACCACTGTTAAGGTAGCCGCATTCCGACTTTGGGCATGGTGTTCAAACACGATACCTGTGTGCATGCGTTTTTCTACCCCCCCCCCCCAAAAAAAAAAAAAAAAAAAATTGTCATCTGTTCCTTCCAGCGCACAATGATCTATTCCTCTTAAGGTGGAACAGGATTTTAACGTGTGTGCAAGGTGTTCTGCGTGCGTTGGCACACAAGGCCTGGGTTATATATTATAGTCTTACCCAAAAGAGCACTACGGGAGAGGCCAGTCAGTACTGGTGTTAACTCTAGGGGGATATTCCCTAAAACGGGCGCCTCCGTGGTGGCTCGATCCCGGGTCGTCAGATCACGAGCGCAACGCTCTGACTACAAGGCTATTCCGCCCACACGTTGTAATAAAAGTTCGGAAGAAGTCGACTAAAAAATATCCGTGTTTAGCCTTTACAGAAATGTCATATTTGTGACATCTTGACCTGGCTGATATCAGCAGGAAGCATATTCTTGTTTATGTCCTTAACAATACCTCGATGACGTCATCAGAAACATTCAAGAGAAGACTATCGATGGATTCGTCTTTTGTGAGTGTGTGAATTAGGTAAAACAATATAATTTTTTAAGGGAAGGTTGGGACTACTCATTTTTACGTTCGCAACCTAGACCTGAGTTTTTATCAATTAAGATCGTTACATTGTCAATATTTTTTGGGGATCGTGTATTCAGATATGTTGATAAAACACGCAGTTCCTAAACTGTTTTCTAAAACAGAATTTCCTGCGATGACGTTTGGAACAGGTTCGTTAGTGAGGACAACGCCCCTTAAGCTACTTAACCCCCAAGAAATCCATCCATTTAATGGCACCACAATGGCCTCCCTCCTGTAAATGGTGACATTCTTTTATCTCTTCCTGTTGGTGGACCTTGCTCCTTGCCTGCAGGGCACTGTGCTCCTGCTGTCTCCCTGACTCCCCCTCTGGTGGTTATGGTGACCCGCCTAGCCTTGTTGCCCTCGCTCCAAGATGGCTTTTCCTTGTTCCGAAACTGCCAGCATGCCCGGATAAGACACGCTCCTGGTGGCGGGATCCAGGCAGGGGTTTGATTGGCTGTACTTGCACAGGAAGTGGGCGTGTTTGGTTGGGTTTTTTATTTTTATCTCTTGGTCTTCCCGGGTCAGTCAGTTAGGTCGTCGAGGGTGTGACCTGGTTTTTTTGTTTTTTGTGTGTGTGCTGTTTTAGTCGTAATGTGTGTGTGTGTGTGTGTGTGTGTGTGTGTGTGTGTGTGTTGTGTTGTGGTGGTGGTGGCGGCGGTGGTGGTGGTGGTAGTGGTGGGTGGTGGTGTGTGTGGTGTGTGTGTGTCTGTGGATGGTGGGTGTGTTTGAGGTCGTTTTAACAAGGAGATTCCAGATGGTGTATTGAAAAAACAAAGCAATGCATTTGTTATATCTCTCCTCTGTCTCTCTCTTTATGTGTATATGTGTGTGTGCGTGCATATCGCACGTGCGTGTGTGTGTGTGCGCATTTGTGCATACGTGCGTGTTGGTGTTTACATGCGTATACAAACGTACCTATTTTACAAGGAAAGTGCACGCATGCATTGGAAAAACTCTTGTATTAAACACTGAAATGTGCAATCATGCCATATTCTTCAGTATAAGTAACATAACCTCTCACAATCGCCATCCTCTCTCTCCACACCACACACACACACACACACACACACACACACACACACACACACACACACACACACACACACACACACACACACACACACACACACACACACAACACACACACACACACACACACACACACACACTACACACAAACTAAGCAAAAAAGCTGCATCAAAAGCATTCGATTTCATCACATAAAAAGAAGAACATACATCGCAGACAAACAAATGACGGGAGATGTTCTCGTAACAGTATTCTGGCACTAACGAAAGGACATCATTAGACCTGCAACCTCTCCCCAGAAATAGGACGTAGATTCAGAGGGTGGAAAATAGACAACGCTTTGATCCATCCCAATGGGGAAGTCAGTGAACATGGACACGAGGGGTACATCCAGTGTAAGAAAAAAACCAACAACAAATAAACCCAAAACAGACAACCCCAGTTTACCGGTGGGACTCGCTATCTGTCTGATACATCTGGCACGAAACGGAGACGTATCTCTAACAATAGAACGGCGAGGAGGGACCCGGCTGACTGATGCTCCATGTTGTTCTGATAAACGGCAGAAATCACCGAGAGTTGGGTGTTCAGTCCCGTAGCTCGTTAGGGACAGTTGTTGTGTCCTGATGTGGGAAGCTTCTACCAGCCGCCGTAGCGTAGTGTTTAATATCGTTGCAATTCGCTTTGCTGGAAGGCAGCCCGCACGCTCACACGCAATTCTCGTATTATGTTAAGGACATCATTAGAACTGAAACAGTCCAAATAGTTATTTTCCGGTGAATATTGATAATTTGATTCTGAGCTAATTGACCACAATTTGATGAGTTTCAACGGCCGTTAGTAATGTGCGTTTTCAACTGCACTGCGCTGCATGTTCTGTGACTTTTTTCCTCTACAAACTTGTGTACTGGTGTCCACAAGCCTTCTGGGCCTCTAGGGCCATAAAGGATGTTTTTGTTCTTGTTCACACACACCATCACACACATCAACACACACACCAACACACACACACACACACACACACACACACACACACACACACACACACACACACACACACACACACACACACACACACACACACACGCACCATCACCACACACACACACACACACACACACACATCACACACACACACGCACCATGCACCACACACACACACACACACACACACACACACACACACACACACACACACACACACACACACACACACACACACACACACAAACACACAACACACACACACACACACAACACACAACACACAACACACACACACACACACACAACACACACACACACACACACACACACACACACACACACACACACACACACACACACACACACAAACGCACTACACACACAAAACACACACAAACATACACACACTCATAAAAAACCCAACCCAATAAACCCCCCTGCATACCCTGAAAAAAGCCGATCACAATCATCACTAATCAACCGCCATCACCATGCTCTCCCCTCCCTCAGTGTTTTGATCAAAAGGCACAAACACTACATAAAGAAGAAAGCCTATACACCCTTTTCCCATGCTGCGCCGATAAACAAGAGCTGGCCGGGTCTCGTGTTCTACCTCACAGTTTTTTCAAGGACTCCCGCATCTCTCCTCACCTCCCTGTTGCTGTGTTTTTTAAAAAAATATTTTAATTTTTTCTTTTATATCGAGGATAATGGAATAAGCACTTATGTGCTTTTTTTTTTTTTTTTTTACATCGAGTCCCCGTGTGTATGCGGTTTTGTAAATTTTGTCATCTGTTCCCACCGGCACACAATGGCCTACTTTTACGAAAAGCGGAACAGGATTTCACGTGTGCGCAAGATGTTCTGCGTGCGTTCGCACACGGGGCCTTGGTTTATAGTCTCATCCGAAGGACTTTTGGGGAGAGTGGAGTCTGCACTGATGTTAACTCCAGGGGAAAATATCCCCTTGAACGGGAATCGAACCCGGGTCGTCAGATTGCCAGCGCAATATTCTAACCACTAGGCTATCCCGTTTGCAAGACCCTGTTATTATTCTTTCGACGTGTTGGCAATAATCTTTATTTGCGACTTCGCATGATTTGATACACGTCGCTGCGTGAAATCTTCAGGCAGTGTTTCTGGGGAATGGTGAACGTGGCGGAGCCTATTTCGGGCAGAATGCATGCTGGGCATGCTTGCGTCATATCTCTGGGGCAAGTTTAACTTAAGTCTTTGGCAGAGCACACCCATCTTTTGTAGGTGCATGGTGGGTTCCCTTGTGTCACCCATGCCACCAGCCATAGCTTAGTTTTGTATGAAAGAAGGTGGGTTTTTAACAAATGCACAAGATCTTGTTATTGTTGTTGTTGTTGTTGTTGTTGTTCTTCTTCTTCTTCTTCTTCTACTTGTTGTTGTTGTTGTTGTTGTTGTTGTTGTTGTTGTTGTTGTTGTTGTTCTTCTTCTTCTTCTTCTTCTTTCTTCTTCTTCTTCTTCTTCTTCTTCTTCTTCTTCTTCTTCTTCTTCTTTCTTCTTCTTCTTCTTCTTCGTCGTCGTCGTCGTCGTCATCGTCGAGCACTCAGAAAGCAAATATGCTTGTTTGTCATTTGAGCAAAAATGCGTTGCGTTGCCGTTAAGCGCCTGACAAGTCAGGCCTAGCGCAGCCGATTTCGGCGTGGCAGAGAATTGTTATCATTGAAATCTTTCTGGGAAAAAGGCAGGAAAATGGACCAAGGAGGCAGAAAATAGAAAAGAAGGAGGTGACAGGAAGAAACGGAACAAGGCAGAAACAGAGAGAAGGATAGAGAAGAGGGATTTTCTGGCACAGAATTTCCTGAAAGTGGGGATGCTTTTTATACTGACAGGCCCCTGGTATCCCCACGGGGGATTACTTTTTGGTATGAAAGGCAGACGGGTTTTTATGACGTGCGCAAGATGTGAGTTTGTGCATAGGACAGTTTCCTAGTCTCACCCGAAATATATTTTTTTTAGTATGTTCTTTCGAGCCAGAAGGCCCATAGAGCCGGAGCTTATCCCGGTTTCTGTAGCGTTAAGCGAACTGATGGTTTTTCACCACCCCTGTGACAGGACGCTAGTCTGTCGCCAGATACTTCCCCAGCAGAGCTGGTACCCACTTGTACACCTGGGTGGAGTGAGGAAAATAGGAGTAAAGTGTCTTTCCCAAGGACACAACACCGAGCCGAGCGGGGATCGAACCCGCGACCTCTGGATCACGAGTTGACCGCCTAAACCACTCGACCACGGTGCCTCCTTATTTTTTTTAGGGAGTAAATTTAATACCTGTGTTGAATCTAGCTGGGAAAAAAACTACCGAACGGATACCTCAGCAGATATTCAAACTTCCAACCTAAGTTACAGTCAGATCATGAGTTCGAAACTCTAACCACTGGGCTACCAAGCCCTCTCCTCATCTCCGCCAACTGACAAAAGGAACGGCTCAGTGGTCAGAGCACTCGCTCACCCCAAGCTAAGGTTCAGCAGCAATGAGCGTGGCTGCCTCGCGGATGGGTGACCATTCGTGTGTCTTGGCTTCAGTACAGTCCCCCAGTTCACCCATCTGTAAATGGGTGCCTGCCCTCTTTAGGGTCAGGGAAGGTAAAGCAGCGAGGGAGAGGAGATGAGCACGACCCACAAGATGCTGGCCCCTAGAGAAGCTGAGGTCTCTGACACCTCGCTCCCTATCAAATACGTAGGTTATGGAACATAGTTACGCAGTATGCATCTTGTAAAACAAAACAAAAAAGCTGCTCTGAAGTGGGAATGTGTGGGCTGAGGCCAGCAGGCAGACCTCTTGCAGAGTTACAAGCTCAGGAGAAAGACAAGATGCCATGCACCCCATCCAGTAAAGGAAAGGTAGAGAGGAAGGAGAGAGAAACAGTGATGGGGTGTGACATGATGACACAGAAAAGAAAAGGATGACACCACAAAGTACTGTCAATCTGATAGAAAATCAACTCGCCAGAGAGGAGAGAGAGAGAGAGAGGAGAGAGAGAGAGGAGAGAGAGGAAGAGAACGAGAGAAGAGAGAGAGAGAAAACAGAGGGAGACAGAGAGAGAAGAAGAAGAAGAGAGAGAGAGAAGAAGAGAGAAGAGAGACAGAAGACAGAAGACAGAAGACGGCAAACAGACACACAATAGATAGAAGAGGAAAAACAGAGAGACAGAGAGACGGAGAGAAGAGAGACAGAAAGAAAGAGCGAAGACAAAGACAACACACATACACACGCAGACCAAGAGAAAAACAAGAACAGATAGAAGGAGAGGACTAGTCCTCAGTCAGAAACAATACTTCTTCTTAGTACTCATATTATTTACAACACTCGCACGTCAAAACATACGCACACAGACACTACTCACAACACCACACTACACCGAAAACAAACAAACACCACAACCCCCACACTACCTCACACATCAACTACACTACACTATAGGTTACTCCCCACTCTGCATGGCACCGACCCTTGTCTTCTCCAGTCAGTGCAAAACTCAATTTATCTTCTTTTCTTTTTTTAGTTATTTCTTTCTTTTATTTATTGTACAGACACTTCGCTACGTCAAGAGAGCCTGACTGGGCAACAGATGATGGCGGTTACTCTGGCAGTAAGCATCCAGACAGCTGACCCCGTGTTGTTTATGTAGAAGAAAAAAAACCCAACAACCTCCCACTTGTTTTGTAGCTAGTCGTCTTCATACATCAATGTCTGGACTACGGCTATAGGTCGTGGTCTCCCCATCTCCTGCCTGCCCTGATCCCCCTCCCCACTTCCCCTCAATCTCTTCCTCCTTGGCAAACAGTTTCACAGCGTGTCAAAATTTTCTGTCAACTTATAGAAGGCGCACTATTACCTGAATGGATAACAGAAACCATTATTTTACAGAGATGCAGGCTTGAGGACATGATCTATGAGCGATATCTATGAAATATGTGAAGAGATTGGTTAACAGGTTTTTGTTGTTGTTGTTGTTCGTTTCCCAGCTTAACACTCTGGGGGTCACTCAAAGTGCGCACTCTGACTCACTCATCCTACCTGGGAATCACTGTGAGATTAAAATTGCACACTGAATGGGAAGTTTGCGTGTATGGCTGTTTTTAAGTACTTCGCCATACAGGCAGCCATACTCCGACTTCAGAGGATTTTTTCTCCAGTAAAGGAGAGTGCAGGTTATTATGTTGAGAGCTTGTCATGGGTGGAGGCAATCTCAACACAACATTTTACAACATAACAACATTTTGGTGTAGGTGTTGGCAATTAGCTGACATCTATAACTGACACAACTTGTGGCCTGGGCCAACAGATTAAAAAAAAATACAGAGCCATAGAAAATCCCAAGGAAGTTAAGTAATTGGGAAGAAAAAGAAGAGCTGAAAGAAGAGGAAGAATTGTGGAGAATTGTGAAGGAGTTTGAAGAGAGGGGAAAAAAGTGCAAAAAAAGAAGAATCAGCAGAAGAACCAGAATTGCGACGGAAAAGAATTGCAAAGAAGAAGAGTCGCAATAAAAAGATTTGCGAGGAAGAATTGAGAAGAAAAATAATGCAAAGAAGAATGCAAAGAAGAAGAATGCAAAGATTAAGAAGAAGAATTTACTTTGAAGAAGAATTGCGAAGAAGAAGAAGACGAAGAAGAAGAATTGCTAAGAAGAATAACAAGAATGAAAAGAAGAACTGTGAAGAAGAAGAAATGTGAAGAAGGACAAGAAAAATAAATGCAAAGAAGAAGAACAATTGCAAAGAATTGCCACGAAGAAGAACTGCAAAGAAAAGTTGCAGGGAAGAAGAATTGCAAAGAAGTTTGTAAAGTTGATTTCATCAGAAAAAGCACGTTGTTTCACAGAATGTCTTTGATAACGTCAAAAAGAGGATGAGTATACAGGAGAAATAATTATTATGGTCCCCAGCACTGAACCCTGGGGAACACCATATCTGATGGTTCATGTTGCAAAATGAAAAGCTGTTAACAATGACTGTTTCTGAACTTGATGAAAGATAGGATCTGAACCAAGATGGTGCAGAGCCTGAAATGCCAAATGAGTAGTGAAGTCTACCCATGTTTTTATTTATCATTTATTTATTCTTTTATATCGAAGATAATGGAATAAGCACTCGTGTGCTTTTTTACATTCAGTCCCCGTGTGTAAGCGGTTTTGTAAATTTTGTCATCTGTTTCCACCGGCACACAATGGCCTACTCTTCCGAAAAGCGGAACAGGATTTAACGTGTGCGCAAGATGTTCTGCATGCGTTCGATTACCTAAAAGAATGTGTAATCAATAGTGTCAAAGGCAGCAGATAGATCCAGTAGAGTAAGTATACAGATGTTGCCGTTGATGTTGAAACACGGTGGTTTCTGTGTTGTGGTGTGATCTGTTTGCTGACTGCAGAGGACTCAAAAGATTATTTTGAGTCAAATAGTCACAGAGTTGAAAGAGAATATCTTAAAATACACACGCAGAAGATCAAAATATGAGCGTTAAAGATCCCATGGTCTATGTCAGCGCTCGTTCGGTTACGGGAAAACAAACCTACTCAGCATACATCCCCGAATTCAGAATGCGACTACATTCATGGTGGGCAAAAACGGTCGCCTACGCAAAATTCTCACCATTGGTAAACCTCGGAACTCTAGCCTAGGAACGGGAAAATACCCGCCAGAAAAGCCTTACTTCTACTCCTGTTTTTGTTTCACACACACATATATCTATATGTCTCTCTCTCTATATATCCTTTCCAATTCTTATATAATAATAATGATAATAATAATAATAATAATAATAATAATAATATATGCAATTTATATAGCACTGAATCTTGTAAAAAAACAAACACATCGAAGTGCTTGCACTTAAATCATTTACACGTATGCAGCTTTCCTCAAATAACATAAGATATTTCAAATTTATGCACACACACACACACACACACACACACACACACACACACACACACACACACACACACACACACACACACACACACACATGCACACCCCCCCCCCCCCCCCACACACACACTTAAGTGGTGATGAAGAAGATGAAGGATGCTGTTGAAAAGTAGGAACAGATATGAGGGGAAAGTGTCAGGTAGGAAATAAGTGCGCTTTGAGGCTGGATTTGAAGGTATCAAGTGAAGGCCTTTGGCGAAGTGAAAGAGGGAGATCATTCCAGGTGGATGGACCAGAAACAGAGAAAGAGCGACGCCAACAGTGGTTTGTTTGAATTTGGGTATTCGATAGCATATATATATATATATATATATATATATATATATATATATATATATATATATATATATATATATATATATATATATATATATATATATATATATATATATATATATCCTTTCCAATTTTTGCCTATCTACATTTTTCTGTACCTGTAGTATCGTTACGGTGTGAATGTTGCGAAGAAGCGCTTTGCTTTGCTTTGGTTTTAAACAGCATTTGGCGCCATACAATTTTCTCCTCTTTTTACTTCTCTTTTAAATGTTAGTGTTCATGTCTTAGTGTTTGCATGTAATGATGAATTCTTCAATAGCATGTTGTCAGAGTCAAGTCTGTTATTGCCAAGGCTCTTACGGGCACTTGGTGTGTGTTGCACATACACAACCTGGCCATATATTTTCATCTGAAAGACTAGCATCCATACCATCACTCAACATCAACAAACAAAAAATAGATGGTGCTGCTCTTGTATCAACACACTTTTTTCATAGAGAGAAGCCGGAATTTCTTTCAGAAAAAACGTGACCTGACTAAAATTGGTATTTAATATGCAAACCTCCCCCCCCCCCAACTGCCATGCAATATTGTGCAATAAGAACTGGTATGCAATATTGTGCAATTAGAACTGGTATGCAATATTGTGCAATAAGAACTGGTATGCAATATTGTGCAATTAGAACTGGTATGCAATATTATGCAATTAGAACTGGTATGCATCATTGTGTAATAAGAACTGCTAAGCAATACTGTGCAATAAGAACTGGTAAGCAATACTGTGCAATAAGAACTGGTAAGCAATATTGTGCAATAAGAACTGGTAAGCAATAATTCATTGTGCAAGAAGAACTAGTATGCAATATTGTGCAAGCTACTATGCAATATTGTGCAATAAGAACTGGAAAGCAATACTAAGCAATTTAATTCAATGCCATTCCATGCAATCCCCCTACCCTCGCCCGTGGCACGGTTTAGTGGAGGCAGGGAGGGGGAGGGAGGGAAACCCTACCCTACTCCACGTCATTGTGTCCTCCCTCAGACTCCTCAGCACTGTCAGTGTGTGAAGAGAAGGGCGAGAGGAGAGCAGACAGACTGAAGGACTGAACCATTACCAGCTCTATCTCACCCTCGTCTCACAGCCATCACCGCTTCTCTCCCTTTTCTTTGCTCTTCTCTTGTCGTACTGGACAGCTTTTCATATTTGCTGTAGAAATCGTTCGTCTGTTCGAGCGATTCTTTCATCGAGATTGTTTGCCCGATCTCGCTGTTCTGTTTCTAGTTGCTGGTTAGGATTTTAACGATTAGGTCTTGTTTGAATAATCATGATTTTGAATCCCATAGTTTATTAACTGTCAACTTCATTTTGTTGTTGTTGGCGGTGTAAACACGGAAGTGCTTGTAGTGGTTTTTGTCGATTCGTTTTTATCGAAAGTATGTCGGGACATTTCGTGTAAACTTTCGGTTAGATTTAGATTTAGTGTCAGGTTGTTTACATAGACCCAGAAAGCATATTCGGTTGTTTTTTTTATGTGGAAAATGAATTTATGGAAAAGCTTTAGTTTATGCACGATCAGATCATGCAAAAAAACCCTGAGGCATCGTCATGATTTTGGCAAAACATATTTTCCCCAAAAGGACACAGACACAGAAGAGCTCTCTCTCTCTCAATCAATATACCATGCCTCTTGGAAATGTATTGAATGAGTTTTCACTGATTTGCCTAACGTCCAATTGTTGTATTGATGCTGTTGTTGGCGGGGCTGTTAAAAACTGTTTTATATCAGGCTCTTTGGCATTCTGTAACTTTACTTTATATGTTATTGATAGGATGTTTAAAAAAAAGGTTTTAGTGAGGATGCTTTGTCAGAATTTCATATCTGGTTTATTTTTGTGTTCATGTAGCCTAAAAATGATATTTATATCTATATCTATATCTATCTATATCTCGCTCGCTCGCTCTCTCTTTCTCTCTCTCTTGCTTCTTGCTGTCTCCCCTCTAGTTTATTTTATTCATATTATTTAATTATAATCAGTGTATCAGTTTTC
>CM054151.1:40445922-40448422 GCA_028751875.1 Rapana venosa
CAGTTTCCTTTTAGTTTACACAACGTTATCTTTGCAGTTTCATTTTCTTTACACAACTGTTTCTTCTTCTTTTTTTTTTTACACCACTTTAAGTCACGGCAGATATCTCTGCCTGAAATTCGGGCTGCTCTCCCTGGGGAGAGCGCGTTGCCACAAGAGCAGCCAAGACTACAGTGTTATCTTGCTTCTGGCACCCATTTTTATCTTTTCCTGTCTGTAACTGTATTTGTTTCCCTATTAGAGTGACTTTTTCTACAGAATTTAGTCAGGGACAACTCTCTTGTTGCCGTGGGTTCTTCTGCGTGCGCTAAATAATGTTGTGTAACACATGGGACCTCGGTTTATGGTCTCATCCGAAAGACTAGCACCCAGACCACCACTCATGGTCTAATGGATGGGGGAAAAGTTTTTGGCCCAAACGGGGATCAAACCACCGCACACCTCCGACCCAAACTTTTTTCTTTCTAGACAAGAGCGTTACCTCTAAGACCACCGATCCACCATCACAGTTTCCTTTTTGTTTATACAACGTTATCAATGCAGTTTGCTTTTTTGTTTATACAATGTTGTCTTTACAATTTCATTTTTGTCTACACAACCTTATCTTTACAGTGTCCTTTTCTTTACAAGTTATCTTTGCCTTTTTTTTTTACACAATTTTCATACAATGTTATCATTTACAGTTTCCTGTTTTGTTTACACAAAGTTTTCTTTACAGCTTCCTTGTGGTTTACACAACGTTATATTTACAGTTTTCATTTTTACACAACGTTATTTTTTACAGTTTCCTTTTCTTCATACCAATGTTAACTTTTACAGCTTCCTGTTTTGTTTACACAAAGTTATCTTTACATGTTTTTATTGTGTTTGTAACCGTTTCTGACTTTTATGAAAAAGACAAAGAAGACATGGACAACGAAGAGTTATCTTTCAGTTCCTTTTTTGTTTTTGTTTACATAACTGCTCATACAGCTTTTCTGTCTTTCTGAAACAGCTGGAAATGTAAACAGCTTGCCCCCCATGGAAGAAGACAGGATAACATTATGGTTTTCTCTTCACAGGACAAACATGCCAGTGAAACTTCATCCCTGGCTTATTGTTTAGTTCTAGCCCAGATCTGTCATCCTCTGCAATGTAAGGGGACGGGATCGCCTGGTGGTTTGAGCGATGCGCTCGGGATCTGCTGACCCGGGTTCGAATCTCGTTCAAGAGGATTTTTTCCCTCTGGAGTTAGCATCAGCACCGACTCCTCTTCCCAGAAAAGTCCTTCGGATGAGACTATAAACCGAGGTCCCGTGTGCGAACGCACGCAGGACATCTTGCGCGCACGTTAAAACCCGATCCGCTTTTCGGAAGAGTAGGCCATTGTGTGCCGGTGGGAATGGATGACAAAATTTATAAAACTACACCAGGACAAGGGCTGGGTGTAAAAAAAGCACATGGGTGCTTATTCCTTTATCCTAAAAATAAAAAGAATAAATGAATAATTGAATAAATGAAAAAAAATGTATCCCTCAAAAACTTAAGTTTTTTTTCCTTCCTCGAATAGAGCTCCGAAGTTTACCAATGGTGAAATCCTTGAGTGTGGGATCGGTTTTTGCTTACCATTAACTAAGGTAGCCGTATTTGGACTTCGGGGATAAAGACGGTATATATAGCAGTTATAATGATATAACCAATATTTCTCTGACTCTTTTTTTCTACCTTTTCTTGATTACTTCTTCTCCAATCTTCTTCGGTATGTGTGTGTGTGTATGTGTGTGTGTGTGTTTTGTGTGTGTGTGTGTGTGTGTGTGTGTGTGTGTTTTGTGTGTGTGTGTGTGTGAGTGTGTGTTGTGTTGTGTTGTGTGCGTGTATGTCTGTGTGTCTCTCTGTCATACACACACAGACACACACACAGTCACACAAAAATCACACACACAGATAAATGCACACAGGCAGACACACAGACAGACACACATGCCCACACAGACACAGACAGACAGATAGACAGACACACACACACCACACTTTATTTTGACAGTCTGTTGACCATTTCTTTGCATCTGCTCAAACACAAGGAACACACAGACTTACTTAACAGAAAAGAACACAAACAGCATGAACAAATCACGTACAACCTTTATTTTCTTCTGTACAAAACATCATCATCATCATTATAATAAGTCACAATGCCAGCACTCTGTCCTACACTCAGTCAGAAACATAGTTTTGATACCTGTTTAATGCCAATGATATGATGTTCACACCATTTTGTTAAGGTTCATTTATGAAACATGATATAACAACGTTTTTTTCATTAACACATATACAGTAAATAAAAGCACGGCACCACATCTTAAACCTCTACTTTAAAGTTGTCATCTTTAAACAGTCACCGCTGATTAACGAAAAAGAACAAAAAGAACAGCAGTTAAGTCTGGATTTATTTAGAGGCTCAACATTCAATTATAAATGATTTCCTCTCTATTTCTGTACACCCTTGCAGAAAAACCGTAGA
>CM054151.1:40478422-40500922 GCA_028751875.1 Rapana venosa
AGATCTGATGAACCGCGCAATTCGAGAAACAGAACATCCATTTTGCTCTTTGTTCACAGATGTAAAAACTCCACAACACCGCTTGTGTGTGCGCCATCTCCAGAATACAAACTGTGTCAGTTATAGTTTTACAAATGATGACATCGAGTGCTCTCTGGCTCTTTCCACTGTTTCTGTTTCGAAACCAGTCTTCAGCAAGAAACAAACTCGCTATATCCTTTCATTAGAAAAAAAAGTATGCAAGAATACAGTAACTTTAACCTCCTCTTTGTTCTTGGTACAGCTTTCCGAGTCTTCCTTTCTTTCCTCTTTTTTGTTCATAAAACCACACGCAAATTAAAAAAAACCAAAAAAACAAAAAAAAAACAACATCAAAGGAGCGTGGACAGAAACTAGCAACACTCTACCAACTGACAAACACACATCTGCATGACCCTCCTCATCCCAGGCGAGAGAAGAGAGAAGAACACAAAAAAAAAAAAGAAGACAAACAAACTAAAAAAGAAAGAACAAAAGTCACAGACACACGGCGTGGCAGCGGAGACGGGGCTGAAGTGTCCAGTGGTCGGTCACGCAGGCGAGGTGTCCTGGTCACCAGCAGACACAGACACAGCTGATGACCGCAGTTACTGCCTCACTCCACCCACAGGTCCTCAACTGCCCGTGGCGCACTGTCTGTCTGTCTGCCCGCGCAGACGGGGAAGGAGAGGGAGAGAGAGAGACACAGAGCGAGATAAGGAGAGAGAGGGAGGGGGAAGGTTGACGAGACACATGGCAAGGAGCAGAAGCTGGATGAAGGAGGAGGAGGAAGGAGGAGGAGGAGGAGGGAGCGGTGGGAGGAGAAGGCGACAGACGTTGTCATGCGGTAGACTTCTTTGATTACTTGTCCACTGCCATGCTGCCTACACGCACACAGGCTTCCTGCATCTGCCAGACTGGTCTGGCACCGCGCGTCTGTCTGCCCTCTGGCTCTCTCTCGCTGCTGCTGCGTTCTGAAACATGATAAAGATCAGAACAATGACAAGTAGCATCGTGACACAAAAAAAGAATGAACAAAGAGAGAGAGAGAGAGAGAGAGAGAGAGAGAGAGAGAGAGAGAGAGAGAGAGGGGGGGGGGGGGGGGGGAGGACAGGAAGATGACAATAATAACAAATACCTCGAGAAATAAAGCTGTAAAGAATGAACAAAGCAAAAAAGAGATGGATGACACGATAAATATAACAACAACAACAACAACAACAACTAACTACACTACACTACAACACACATACTAACAATACTACTAAATACAACACTACTACTACTACTACTACTACTACTACTACTACTAAACGAAGTAATAGCTGCTAAAGAAGGAACAAAAATGAGACTGATGACATGGCGAAGATGATAATAATAACAAATGACATCAAGGAAAAAGTGTAAAGAATAAACAAAACAAAAAAGAGACGAATTGCATGATGACGAATACAATATATAAATAATAATAATAATAATAACAAGAAAATAAACATGTAAACCAAAAAAAAAGGCTGGTGACTCTATCACTAATATAACAAAAAATGGTGATGATGGTGATGATCCTGATGCTGATGATGGTAGTGTTCGTGGTGGTGGTGATGATGATGATGATGATGATGTTGTTGATGATGTTGATGATGACGACGGTGATAGCCGTTGTGATGATCTTGATGATGGTAATGATCACAATGACGACGACGATGATGATGTTGATGAGAATAATGGTGTTGATGATGATAGTCGTGGTGATGAAGGTGGTAATAATAAATAATGATAAATAATATAAAAATAATAGAATTAGTAATAATAATGATAATAATAATAATAGTAGTAGCAGCAGCAGCATAAGTAGTAGCAGCAGCAACAGCAGCAGCAGCAACAATACAAACAGCAGCAGCAGCAACAGCAACAACGAACACCAACAACGACCATGACGCTGACAACGACAACACAGATGACAACGACGATGACAATCAACAGCAAGGTCAAGGGCGTCTACAGCAGTAACCATTGCCTGTGTTCTGCATTTCTTAACTGTATAAGATGTTACACGAGAGAGAGGAGAGATAGAAGAGAGAGAGAGAGAGAGAGAGAGAGAGAGAGAGAGAGAGAGAGAGAGAGAGAGAGAGAGAGAGAGAGAGAGAGAGAGAAGAGAGAGAGAGAGAAGAGAGAAGAAGAGAGAGAGAGAGAGAAGAGGAAGAGAGAAAGAGAAAGAGAGAGGAAAGAAGAAGAGAGAGAAAGAGAGAAGAGAGACAGAAGAGAGAAAGAGAGAGAAAGAGAAAAAAGGAGAGAGAGAGAGAGAGAGAGAGAAGAGAGAGAGAGAGAGAGAGAGAGAGAGAGAGAGAGAGAGAGAGAGAGAGAGAGAAGAGGAGAGAGAGAGAGAGAAAGAGAGAGAGAAAGAGCGAGAGAGAGAGGGAAGAAGAGACAGACAGAGAGAGAGACAGAGACACAAAGAGAGACAAGAGAGACAGAAGATAGAGAGGAGAGGAGAGAGAGAGAGAGACAGAGACAGACAGAAGACAGGCAAGAGACAGAGAGCAACGGAGACAGAGAAGAGAGACAGAGAGGAGACAGAGAGAGAGAAGACAAAGAGAGACGAGAGAGAGAGACAGACAGACAGACAGACAAGAGAGAGAAAGACAAAGAGAGATAGAAAAGACAGAGACAGACAGACAGCAAGACAGAGACACAGCAAAAGAACAGAGAAGAGAACAACAGACAACACAAAAAAAGGAAAGAAAGGACAGAACCAGACCAGCACACGAAGATAAGAGAGAGACAAAAAAGACAAGAGAGAGAGAGATAGATGTAAGAAGAGAGAGAAAAGAGAAGAAAAAGAGAAGAACAAGCAGACAAGTGGGACTGGGGGGGGGGGGGGGGGGACGACACAAACAGACATAACAAGACAAACATATAACCAGAACATTAGGAACAACCCCCCCCCCCCCCACAACAAACAATAAACAAAACGAAATAACACACACACACACACACACACACACAACACACACACACACACACAAACACACACACACCACACACACACACACACCACAACACACACACACACACACACACACAGCACACACACACACACAAATCAGACATTTTCTCAATTACGTTGTCTTTTATAGGCCAGCTCACACTGTTTCAAATTAAGGTCAAAGCAACCCAAGATTTTACATCTCACTGGCTCTACAGTGTCCATTGACGTGGGGGAATTTTCTCGTTCGTTGTTGTTGTTGTTGTTGTTGTTGTTGTTGTTGTTGTTGTTGTGTCCCAAGAATACATTTTTCAGACCACACAATCTGATTTGATTTTGATCCCCCCCCCCCCTTACAAATGAGAGCCACACTTGCATAATTAAGAACAGACTAAAAAAAAAAAGAAAAAAAAAGAAAAAAAGAAAAAGAAATCGCGGGTGGCGCTGCTCTTGTGGCGACGCGCTCTCCTCGGGGAGAGCAGCCCAAATTTACGCAGAGAAATCTCGTGACTTAAAGTGGTATAAAATTAAAAAAAATAAAAATAAAATTCTTGACCTGTTCAGATCTTCCAGGCTTCTTCTTGTTCTTGGTCTTCTTGTTGTTGTTGTTGTTATTGTTGTTATTGCTGTTGTTATTGTTGTTGTTGCTGTTATAGTTGTTGTTGCTGTTGTTGTTATTGTTGTTATTGTTGTTATTGTTGTTGGTTGTTGTTGTTGTTCTTTTTTTCTTCTTTCTTCTTCTTCTTCTTCTTCTTCTTCTCCTTCTCCTTCTTCTTCTTCTTCTTCTTCTTCGAATTCTCAGACAGCAACAGACAGTTGTATGTCATATGAGCTAAAATGGTTTGCGCTGCCGTTAAGCCCCTGACAAGTCAGGCCCAGCGCAAACGACTTTGATATGGGAGAGAATTGTTATCTTTTAAGCCTTTCTGCGGAAAAAGAATGCAGGAGCATAGAAAACAGAAGGCAAAAAATAGACAAGAAGGAGGTGACAGGAAGAAAAGGAACAAGGCAGACACAAAGAGACGGATAGAAAAGAGGGAATTCCTAGCACAACATTTTTCAGAAGATGGGGGATGCTATTCATACTGACAGGCCCCCAGAATCTCCACTGGGAACAGGCTTTGTCAAGAATCAAGTATCGATGTTGACCCTCGTCACACGCTTGGAATACACACACTCTCTCTCCCCTCTCTCTCCCCCCCTCTCTCTCTCTCTCTCTCTCTCTTCTCTCTCTCTCTCTCTCTCTCTCTTCTCTCTCTCTCTCTCTCTCTCTCTCTCTCTCTCTCTCTCTCTCTCTCTCTCTCTTCCAGCTTAAAGCATTTAAGTTAAGAGAAGTTGTCAGGTCATAGTCATGCTGTTTTGTTACAAACCTATAAGAATCGATATGTCTATTTGCTTTTTTAAAAAAACAATGTTTTTCGTGATGTATGTTTTGTTCACTATCCCCTTCAAGAGGGGCCATGGACCAATAAATAAAATATTATCCGACTCTCTCTCTCTCTCTCTCTCCTTCTCTCTCTCTCTCTCTCTCTCTCTCTCTCTCTCTCTCTCCCTCTCTCACTCTCTCTCTCTGTTTCCTTACCGGATGGGGTGTGACGTATTACAACACACAGCACAACACAAAATATCACGAACAATACTCATTTCTGAGCTTCCTCTCCTTCCCGTTTGTTTTCTTCTTGTTCGTGTTGTTTTTGTCGTTGCTGTAGTTATTTTTGCTGTTGTTGTTGTTGTTGTTGTTGTTCTTCTTCTTCTTCTTCTTCAAAAGCTCAGACAGCAAGTACTACCAAACACAGAGACAGACAGACGGACAGACAGACAGACAGACACAAAAGCAGAAAGGCAGGCAAACAGACAGACGAACAGGCAGACACACAGACAGGCAAACAGACAGACAGACAGACAGAAAGGCAGAAAGGCAGGCAGACAGACAAACAGGCAGACAAGACAGACAGGCAGGCAAACAGACAGACAGACAGGCAGACAGACAGACAGACAGAGACAGTGTTTAGCTGTCTTAAGCCCAGTCACAGAGGTAGCCCCACTCAACTGTATTTTCTTTGGTTTCTAGGCTACAGTTCCGGGGTTGACCAATGGCGAGGTTTTGCGTATGCGGCCATTTTTTGCTCACCACGAAGGTAGCCGTATTCCGATTTCGGGACATAGCTTGAGTATGCTGGCGTTCAATTAACCCACAGAATGCTGGCATACATTACGGGATCTTTAGCGTGCACAATTGTTAAAACCCAGTGTGTGCAGTCACCGTAGTTTAGTACAATACAAGACAACACAATGCAACACAAAAGTAATACAAACGATACAATACGACTAAAATATTGTACAATACAATACAAATGGTGACTGAATGAGTCAGTTAACCCAATCCATCACCACTGATCAATACGGTACAACACAAAATAACACAAAACAATACAATACGATTAAGCACAAAACAATACAAATAGTGACTGTTTGAGCCAGCCAACCCCACCCAACGCCTACAGTCACCGCAGATTGGTACAACACTACATAACACAAAACACCACAAACAGTACAATATAATATCATTAAACATTATATAATGTTATGTAAATGGTGAATGTTTATAAGCTACTTACCCCGCAAAGCATACAGCCACAGTATGCTACAATACAACACAAAAAGTAGCACAAAACGATGCAAAAGAATACGATTCAACACTATACAATACAATACATCACAACACAACACAATACAACACAACACAATACCATACAACACAATACAATACAATACAACACAAACAATACAATACAACACAACACAAACAATACAACACAAACAACACAACACAAACAATACAACACAACACAACACAATACAATACAAACAACACAATACAACACAACACAACACAACACAATACAACACAAACAATACAATACAACACAATCACAATACAACACATTACAATACAATACACACGGTGACTGGCTAAACAAATTCAAATCCAGAGAGTACAGTCACCATCACTGACAAAGACGGGGAGGAAGAAGGAAGGGGAGGGAAATCTGTCTGGATTCAAGGAAAAGCAGACAGGAAACACGTCACTGCACAAAGTGCATTGACATTTGCAGATACATATTGGGTTGATTTACGTATGCAGACATTCTTTGTTAAAAAGTTTTTCTCGATAAAATCAGACAAAGCTTAAAAACAGGTATGTACTGTTAAAATATATGATCAACATATATTAATAACAAATACATGATCCAAAAAATGCATATTGCCATCACCGTTATCACCAGATCTAGTAGGCTACCAGAACTTTTGATATTAACTCGGCTAGGTTTTTTTTCATATTGTTATTGACGTTGATGGTATCGTAGTTGCTGTAACTGTTACTGTTACAAACAATAGAAGAACTATTTTTAACGGAATCTCATGAAGTATTTTTCACAATGATTTTTGTGCTTCGACCTAAGACCCGAAGTAAACCTCGTGATTATTCTTTCAAATGATATTAATTAAAACAAATTGTGTATGTTTTGGTGTTCATTTTCAAAAGTTTTGGACATGTTGAAATCATTCATATCCCTGGACAAAGCTAGTCTTCTTTTCTTTTGAAAAAGGGATTGTTTTAGCGCGTGTGCAAAGCGTTATGCATGCAGTAGTACACGGGACCTTGTATCATAGATTTCCTCACAATCATTTTTTAAAAACAGTTTTCGGATCACCTGCTCACTTCGAAGTCGGATGCGCTGGGCCTGATTTGTCAGGCGCTTAACGGCAGCGCAACGCACTTTCGCTCCTATGACAGACAGCAGTGATTACTGTCTGAGCTTTCGAAGAAGAAGAAGAAGAAGAAGAAGAAGATTCCCTGTTTATCTTTTCATTAAAAAAAGGTGTATAAATGTATGGAAAAATGTACATTGTACAGACTCAGAGTGGGTACGCTTGTTTCAAGTATAAACTATTGCCTTTGAAAGTAATTGTGCATATGCCTTTAAAAGCAATTGTGCATATGACTTTGAAAGCAATGCTGTATATGCCTTTAAAAGCAATTGTGTATATGCCTTTGAAAGCAATGCTGTATATGCCTTTAAAAGCAATTGTGTATATGCCTTTGAAAGCAATGCTGTATATGCCTTTAAAAGCAATTGTGCATATGCCTTTGAAAGTATAATGGTGCATATGACTTTGAAAGCAATGCTGTATATGCCTTTAAAAGCAATTGTGCATATGCCTTTGAAAGTATAATGGTGCATATGACTTTGAAAGCAATGCTGTATATGTCTTTAAAAGCAATTCTGCATATGCCTTTGAAAACAATGCTGTATATGCCTTTAAAAGCAATTGTGTATATACCTTTGAAAGCAAATGGTGCACATGCAAAGGTTGGGTGGTCGACGGGTAACGCACGCGTCCACAAAAAGTAAACAGATCCTTGGCTTATTACATCATGTCCGATGTCCAACATTTTCCTCCTCCCATCTCATTTTCTTCCTCATTTCGCTTTTCTCTGTTTGTGAGAGAGAATAAAGTAGTTTGAACTGAATGGAATGGAATCGATCCTGACCCAGTGTCTTGTGAACACTGAACTGTGATTTTCACAGGCAAAAGACAAAAGGCCTGAGGGGACACAGGACAACCATGTCCGCGCCATTGCACTCCATCAGCTGAAATATCACAGAGATGTCCACTGCCACACACACACACACACACACACACACACACACACACACACACACACACACACACACACACACACACACACACACACACACACACACACCAACACACAAACACCATACACACCACCACACGCACACACACACACACACACACACACACACACACACACACACACACACACACACCACACACACACACACACGCACACACACCACACACACACACACACACAAGCATACTCACACACTCACACACACACATGCACACACACCACACACACACAAACACACACACACACACACAACACACACACACCACACACACACACAAACAACAACACACACACACACACACACAACCACATTTCCGCTGACAAAACCGACAAAAAAAATACACACAACCCACACACCCACCAAAATCAATAAGAACAGACAGAGAGAAAAAAACCCACCCAACATCTAAATAGTTTCTTCAAAAGATAACACTCCCGATGTAACCTCCGGATATTTTCCTGGCTTGTGGGGAAATGGAAGAATGAAGTGACCTGACAGACAGCCACATTCTCTTAAAAAACCCACAAACCCAGCAGTCACCAGAACGCCCGCAGCTTGCTTGAGTTCACTTTATTCCTGAAACGTTGGAATTTACATAACCTTGGACTCGTGATTATCAGTGGCAATGGTATAAAAAAGAAAAGAAATTTTAAAAAAGGAACGGAAGCCTCTTAGCGCGAACAAAGCATTGATGCACATTTTGTCTTCAAAGCGCACAGATTCAAAGCGTCTGGTGTTTTTTTTTCTTTTTCTATTTTGTTGGGGATGGGATTGCTCAGTGGTCGGAGCACTCGCTTTACCCCAGCCAAGGTTAAAGCAGCGTCGAGCGTGGTTACCAGTTTGGATGAGTGACCGTTTGCTCTCCTTGGCTTCAGTACAGTCCCCCAGTTTATCCAGCTGTAAATGGGTACCTGCCCTCTTTAGGGTCAGGGAAGGTAAAGCAGCGAGGGAGAAGAGATGGGTGCCGCCCTCAATATGCCGGCCCCTTGAGAAGTTGAGGTCTCTGACACCTTGCTCCCCTACACTGTGTAGTTATGACACCTTTACTTTTACCTTTACCTTTTTTAATTCTTTAGAGGGCGAAACGGGTAGTAAGGTAAAAAAGCTATCCAGTCCCTGAAGCTGGTAGTAAGGTAAAAAAAAAGGGTATCCAGTCCCCCAAGCCGGTAGTAAGGTAAAAAAAAAAAGCCATCCAGTCCCCCAAGCCAGTAGTAAGGTAAAAAAAAAAGCTATGCAGTCCCCCAAGCCAGTAGTAAGGTAAAAAAAAAAGCTATGCAGTCCCCCAAGCCAGTAGTAAGGTAAAAAAAAAGCTATCCAGTCCCCTAAGCCAGTAGTAAGGTAAAAAAAAAAAAAGCTATGCCGTCCCCCAAGCCGGTAGTAAGGTAAAAAAAAAAAGACTATCCAGGTTCCGAAGCCAGTAGTAAGGTAAAAAAAAAAGCTAACCAGGCCCCAAAGCCGGTAGTAAGGTAAAAAAAAAAAACACCAACTATCCAGTCTCCGAAGCCGGTAGTAAGGTGAAAAAAACTAAACACCAACTATCCAGTCCCCGAAGCCGGTAGTAAGGAATTTAAACTCCCTGTCCTTGTTACTAAACGGCTGCCTTAAAAGGTTGTGTGCTATGACGTGGTTTTTGGTTTTTGTTTCCCAGTCTCTCGGCTCCAGCTCCAAGGTTCACCAATGCTGAGATGTTGCGTAGGCGACCGTTTTACCACCATTAAGGTAGCCGCATTTCGACTTCTAGGATGGATGGTGTCTAAACATGACAACTGTGTGCAAACACGTTTTGTAACTTTGTCATCCATTCCTACCAGGCACGAAATGGCCTACTCTTCCGAAAGGCGGAAGAGGTTTTTGAATGTGTACGAAAGATGTTGTGCGTGTGTTCATCGCACTTGAGGATTCGGTTTATAGTCTCATCTGAAGGACTTTTTTTTGGGGGGGGGGAGGGGGGGGGGAGTGGAGTGGGTATTGATGTTAACTGCAGGGGAAAACATCCCCTGGAACTGAGACAATGGTGGCTGGAACCCAGGCTCTATCCCGGGCCGTCAAATCACGAGCGCAACGCTCTAACCACTAGGCTGTCCCCTCCCCCGTGCATATCCTATCTATCCAGTTTTCGTGGAAAAGCAGGCCAGCTTTAGCCAGTGAAATGGCTGACAATGACATACTCGTTATGCAACAGGTGGGGTTGTTTGTAGAAACGTTTTCTATATCAACCAAATGGTGTTAAATTCAACCTTTGCAACTGTCAATGGTAGTATATCGTGTGTCAGTCATCTGTTGCAACTGTGAAGTTATGTTATCGGTCACAGTGTGTGTATGCGAATATGACAGGACTATCGTAAATTTATTTGTCCTGTCAAGGTAGACTCGTATTTTTGTAACCTTGTAAACTAGCAACATTAAGTCACGTTTTCTGCACACACACACAAAATGTGTTCTTGATTCACTGTATTGTTTATATGAACGATTGTTATTAATTCATTTCATTCTAATACTCCTCCCCCCAATATTGCTATTATTGTTATTATAATTTTTACATCACGGTTTTGTTGCCGTTATTGATCATTTGATCAAGGCACTAACAATCATCTGCCAACGCATCTGGACCAGCAAAGAGTGGCCTGAACAGTGGACCCAATCCATCATAGTTCCACTTCCAAAGAAGGGAGACCTGAAGAAGTGCCAAAATTACAGAACAATCAGTCTGATAAGCCATCCAAGCAAAGTTATGCTACGCATTGCCTTGAACAGACTGAAACCACAAGCAGAAGAAATCCTATCAGAAGAACAGGCAGGATTCAGACCAGGTCGAAGCACTATCGAGCAGATCTTCAACATCAGAATGCTCATAGAGAAGCACCTCCAACATCAGCTACAGCTCTACAACAACTTCATTGACTTCAAGAAGGCCTTCGACCGAGTGTGGCAAGAAGCTCTATGGCAAGTCATGAGAGACTATAACTTTGACGAGGACCTGATTCAAGTCATCCAGGCGCTGTATGACAGCTCCCACAGTGCAGTCCTCATGGGTGGAGAAATCGGGGAGTTCTTCCGGACTTCAGTTGGAGTTCGACAAGGCTGTCCGCTATCCCCCGTTCTTTTCAACGTGTTCCTGGAGAACATCATGCAGGAGGCCCTCCTTGACTTCAAGACCACAATCACAATAGGAGGAAGGCCAGACTGCAATCTTCGATTCGCAGACGATATTGATCTCATGGGCCGCAGTGAAGAAGAACTCCAGGATCTCACCACCAGACTGGAAACATCAGCCAATGCCCACGGTATGGAGATCAGCACGGAAAAGAGCAAGATCCTAGTGAACAGTACCACACCAACCACTCCCACCAGCATCAAGATGAGTGGCGAGACACTAGAGGAGGTGGAAACTTTCAAGTACCTTGGAGCAGTCATCACCAAAGAAGGTACGAGCACACAAGAGGTGAAGATCAGACTTGCTGCGGCACTCTCCTCCATGACTAAGCTGGCGAAAGTGTGGAGAAACCATAACATCAGAACCCACACTAAAGTCAGACTCTACAAGGCACTCGTCACATCCATTGTCTTGTACAGCTGTGAAACTTGGACACTCACTGCCGATTTAGAATGTCGCATTCAAGCCTTTGAGATGAAGTGCCTCAGGCGGATCCTGAACATCACCTACAGAGACCGTAAAACCAACGACTACGTCTGGCAGCAGATCGAGGCACTGGCTGGCAAACAAGAACCATTGCTAGATACAGTCAAACGGAGGAAATTGAAATGGTTTGGCCACACAACAAGGCATAACAGCCTGTCAAAGACAGTCCTGCAGGGAATGGTGGAAGGAGCAAGGAGGCAGGGACGACCACGCAAAAGCTGGATATCCAACATCAAGGAGTGGACAGGCCTCACTGTACCAAACCTCCTGAAAGCAGCCCAGGACAGAACCATTTGGCGGTCCACTTGCAGCGTCCGTGCGGGTACCCCAACGGTCGTCCCGACCAAGGGATGATGATGATGATGATGATGATGATGATGATGATTGATCATTCATTTGTCTGATATGACCATGTGTAACTGCATATGTCTTTTGTTTGTTTCCTTAGCATACAACCATCCCGGAGCCAAAAGCTAAAAATAACAACTGTTTCAAAACCTGACAACTCTTTCAAAAACTGCAATTATCCCCGAAGTCGGAATGCGGTTACCTTAATGATGGGCAAAATACGGCCCTACACGCAAAATAACACTATTGGTGTGCCTCGGAGCTCTGGCAAAAGAACACACCAAAAAACCAACAATAAAATAAACCAAACCAAACCAAACCAAACTGCATTCTGCGCATTCGTACGCCCCAAAATGGAATGCAAAAACTTGAGCGCTGGGGCAGTACAATAGCCTTAGACGAAATGACTGCTATAAGCCTAGGCATGGAATTCTTACACTTGAATTCCATTGAGCTTGCGAAATTTGGGAAATGTTAAGAGAGATTATTTCAGTATACATCACTTCGAACACGGTTTGCTTTGATGAGGGGTACCTAACCAAATAGGCAGCCATACTACGATTTCAGAGTGCGCTATTTTATCCTTCAATAGGAGAGTTGCGGTAATCCGCCCGTTTGGGAAAAAGTCTCCTGCTTTAAATAAGGATAATGCTTCTTGTTGAGTGAAGTGTAAAGATGCATCAGTGTGTGTGTGTGTGTGTGTGTGCGTGAGTGTGCGTATTCCCGTGCATTCTCGCGTATGCGTGCAGGTATGTGTATGTGTGCGTGCATGCGTACGCATGCGTGTCGGTGTACATGCATCTGTCTGTCTGTGTATCTGCCTGTCTGTCTGCATGTCTCTATCTGTCTGGTATAATCAGACAGCACCTCGAGTTCAAGGCAGCATCATTAACCACACATCCGCGGCTTGCACACACCTGCAGCTAAAAACACAGCCCTTCACCCCCACCCCCACCCCCTTCACCCTCACCCCCACCCCACCCCCTTCACCCTCACCCCCCCATCCCACCCCCAACCTTCACCAACCTCCAAAACCCCCACCACCATCCCTCCCACACCTCACCCTATACCCCCCACCACCTTAACACCTCACCGCCCCTGAGTCCGCCCCAGTCTACAACCTTGCTTTTAAAAAAAAAAAAACCCAAACATTTTTAACTCCCCCCCCCCCCCCTACCCCCCCCACCAAAAAAAAAAAAGTTTGTTTGTTCAATATTCTAGCTTGATTAGGTCTAATCACCAATTTAGCGGATAATCTTGTTATGATGGCTGACTAATCTGCCCGAAGCGGACGCACCGTGTGTTATTATTTGTCCAGGTGTTTCAGGCATGGACATTTTCTACAGGTATGGTGATGGTGGGAAGCCCGGAATATTCTATTGTCAGCGTTCGTTCCGTGTTCGTCTTCGTTAATGTCTGCTGATAAGGTGACTTGGCCATGCGCCGGAGTAATGAGAATTTTTCTTTCTTTCTGTCTAGAACAGCCTGAAAAAAGGTAACGTTCAGATTGACTTGGTTTGAAAAAAAACAACCCAACCCCAACACAACCTGATGGTTCTGATTTATCCAATTTTTTAAATTTCCAAATAGAATGTATGGATAGTGTAAGTGTGTGTGTGTATTTGTGTGTATGTGTGCTTGTGTATGAGTGCTTTCTTTCTTTAATTCAACCGTAAAACACGTGTGTGATACCCCCCACCCAGACACACACAAACACACACACAACATAGACACACACACATATAGCACCCCCACCCACCCACCCATTCACCCCCCCCCCCACACACACACCCACCCACACACCCACACCACATCCAACACCCACACCCACACACATACACACACACACACACACACACACACACACACACACACACACACACACACACACACACACACACAGACACACACACACACACACACACACACACACACACACACATACACACACACACACACACACACACACACACACACACACACACACACACACACACACACACAACACACACTCACTCACTTTTCCCTCCAATAACTCACTCGTTAAATCTAACTCTCATGATATCATATGACGCTGAATTAGTACGAACATTAATTTTATCGTTTCTTACATCTGTGCATGTCACGACCGTATGACCGTAACAGATGCTTTTATCGGCTCCCACGCACTGTTTTTAGCGTAAAGAAAACAACAACTCGTGGTATGTGGATTGTAAAATGACACTTTTATTATAAAAAGCCACTTATTCTCAAGCTATAGGGAATATTGTGTGTGGGAGTGTGTGTGTGTGTGTGTGTGTGTGTGTGTGTGTGTGTTTGCGTGCTTGCGCGCTTGTGTGCTTGTGTGCGTGCGTGCACGCGCGGTGTGTGTGTGTGTGCCTGTGTGTGTACGTGTGCAGCCACGCATTTGTGTGTGTGTGTGTGTGTGTGTGTGTGTGTATGTGTGCGCGCGCGTATGCAACCACGCAAGTGTGTGTATGTGTGTGTGTGCCTCTGTATTTGTGCATGCGCACATTCCATCTTTTAAGACTGGTATTCAAAATGAAGACCAGCTAGGGAACAACCACTGGTATAATATAATTATAATTATAATCCGTTAAGGTGTCCATCACCTGTCACGCATTATTTTTCTCCACTCTAGATAGAATCTTCTCAATAGACATCTTTTCATATCTTTAGGCCTCAGTTCAGCTGAGCAGACACTTGTTGCTACATCCACCACTCCCACATCTTTAGGACTCATGCCCGCTCTTACCCTCATCCACAACGCTTGTTATAGCCGAGTGGTTAAGACCGTTTGACTTCAATCCCCATGCGTCTATGAGAGTCGTGTTCGAATCTCGGAAATGGTGTCTGGTGAATAAAGAAAGAGTGGGGATTTTAAAATGATCTCCCAGATCAACTTCAAGTAAATGCCCACCTGCTAGTTCCTAACAGGTTCATTTTAATTTTGTTGTTTATCGCCCCGCTGACCATAGAGGTCCTTCATTCCCTTTGTGTAAATACTACACACAGAAGATGAAATACACACGTTAAAGATCGCACCATTCCTGCCAGCGTTTGTGTGTTGGGGTTACAAAAACACGAATGTATCCTGCAGAATACATCCCCAAAGGCGGAAGGCGGCTACCTTCATGGTGGGCAGTAACGGTCGCATAGGCGAACCCTCATCCCTGATAAACCTCAGAGTTCTTAGCCAAGGAATGAAAAATAGAAGAAAGAAAAAAAATCCCTCCTCCGCTTCATCAGTTTTCTCTCCCCCCCCCCCCCTCCCCCCCCCCCATTTCACCAGACCTCATCTATCCCTAAACCACCAATCCTGCCCAGCTGTTGAAAATGTATTCAACTGTAAAGTTCGTCAAGAAGACAAGCCCATCATGTGCCACATTCAGAATTTTTATTCACGGACAGAATACAGAAGATCGAGATGAAGTACAAGTAGACTTACACCGAAATAGGGAAAAGTACGCAGGGAAGGACACAAACTATAACAAAAGAAGACAAAATATAACAGATATGATAATCATATGGGTGGCGCTGCTCTTGTGGTGATCGTGCTCTGTGTGGTTGCCGTTGTTGTTTTTATGGTAGTAGTAGTTGTTGTGGTGGTAGTGGTGGTGGTGGTGGTGGTGGTGCAAGATGTGGTGATGGTCATAAAAAGATTGAAATATTTTGTATTTAATAACAATAATAATACATGGAATTTATATAGCACTATATCTTGCAAAAAACAAATCAAAGCGCTTTCATTCATCCTACTCGTTCCCATGCAGCCAGTTACAAATAGTAGGTTCTTTTTTGTTTTATTTTTTTACAAATTCAAACGTATACACACACGCTCGCACATACACACACACACACTCACGCACACATATAAAGGTTGTACACTCCGGCAGGGTGATGGGGTTTTGGCTGTTGAGGGCAGGGACAAAAATGAACTGTCATTTATAAAATTGTGTGGGTTTTTTTCCTCATCCTACGCCGTAGTGATGGTGGTAGGTGTGCTCAAATTTTGTTATATCTATTAATTCATAAAAAAACACTGTTCTGTCATATCACTATATATATACACCTGTGTAGGTGTAGCCATTAAACTTGTGTTTTTGTTTTAATGCAGAAAAAAATAGCAACACACGTCACAAGCCATCTCTTCAGTTTTCTTTCCTTACCTCCTCGCTTCTCCTGCCTACTTTCACTACCGTAACAATGTCCTCCTTCCTCGTCTATAATTATAATATCACTGAGTGTCAACAGACGTTAAATTGAAGACACGACGACGGCGACCGACGACGACGACGACCACCACCACACCACCACCACCACCACCACCACCACCACCACCACCACCACCACCACCACCACACCACCACACAAAACATCACACACACAACCAATCACCAACCACCACCACCACCAATAAACATCAACAACAACAATACAAACCCCCCATGAACAAACAAAACACACACCATAACAACAAAACAACATACAACAACAACAACAAACACACACAACAACAACAACAACAACAACAACAACAACAACAACAACAACAACAACAACAGCAGCAGCAGCAACAACAACATCAACTAGCCATTAAACAGGAATTGTCAGAAATCTGGAACAAAAATAACAACCCCCAACCTTCCCACAGAGCAAGACACATACGTAACAATTTCATGTTGTTGTTTTTAAAATTTTATTTATTCATAAAGAAATGTTTTTCGGTCATCTCACTACACTCCAGTACATCCGTAAAACAGGAATAGCCAGAAACCAATCAATCTGAGAAAAACAACCTTCTCACAGAACGAAACACATATGATCACATTTTTATTTATTCATGTATTCATTCATTAAAACTGCTTCTCGGTCATCTCACTAAATTCCAGTGAATATATTAGCCATTAAACAGCAAATTATCAGATCTCTGAAGAAGAAAAAAAAAGCCCTCCATCTTCCCACTCAAAAGCAAGACAAGCTGTCGCTACACAGACGTAATGCATTCCGACCCTTTTCGACAAAACCCCCCACCATCACCCAGAATGAGAAAGGATTGGCTTTCAAGTCATAAACTAAACATGATACATTACAAACTCGGAGGTGCGAACAACTTCACACAGAAGAAAATCATGGACAAAATGATGGAGAAATCTTGTCGGTCGATCGTTCCCTGCCAACATATTTATGCAAAGCTCTTGTTTGAAGTTTTGGTATTTTGCTGGTTGGGTTTAGTTTGGGGTTTTTTTTTTAGGAGGGGGGGGGGGGATTTTGGTTGCTTTGTTGTTGTTGTTGTTGTTGTTTTTTTTAGTCCTTTAGGAGTGGTTGGATAATGCACTTAAGAACTGTTTACCAGTCTCTTTTATCAATTTAAATTGAACTGTACAGAGTTGGTGTGGAAGGGGGGAGGGGAGGGGGTGGACTGTTGTTTTTGTTGTTGTTGTTGTTGTTGTTGTTGGAAATAAGATACGATGGCGACTACGAGGACAACGATCCTGTTACAATTGTCGCTTCTTCTTCTTCTTCTTCTTCTTCTTCTTCTTCTTCTTCTTCTTCTTCTTCTTCTTCTTCTTCTTCTTCTTCCGTCTTCTCAGGCAACAATGTAACTTTTACTGCTCCTCCTCTCTGTCTGTCTTCCTTTCATCTCTGTCTCTGCCTCTGTCTCTGTCTCTGTTTGTCCGTCTCTCTCTCTCTCTCTCTCTCTCTCTCTCTCTCTCTCTCTCTCTCTCTCCCCTCTCCTCTCTCTCCCCCTGTCTCTCAGAACTCTGAGGCCAAAGTACACATTAAAACACGTTCAGAGTTCTCTCTGTCTCTGTCTGTCTGTTTGCCTGCCCCCTCCCCCCCCCCCCCCCTCTCTCTCTCTCTTTCCCGTCATCTCTGTCTGGCTGTTTGTCTGTCTGTCTCTCCTCTCTCTCTGTGTCTCTGTCCCTGTTCGTCTGCTCTCAGTCTGTCTGTCTGTCTCCCTCCCATCCCTTCCTCCCTCCCTCCCCTCTCTACCCCCCATCTCTCTCCCCCTATATCCCTGTCTACCCCTTCTCTCTCTTTCTTTCTTTCTCTCCACAGTCTGTGCTAGCCACCATCCCACGCCAGTTCTTCTTCCTTGTGTAGTGATCTGTCTTGACAAGTGTTTACAGGAGGGAGCAAAATGTAGCGTCAGCCAAATCAATGATGCAGCAGATGTGGCGATGACAACCTGACCATGCAGAGGATATCGTTCGTTGTTTGCTGTTGTTTTTGCTGTTGTTTCTGTGGCGTTGAGGAATACAACAATAAAGTGGATATATTCTATAGATAATATGGCTAGTATTGCGGGAAAAGGATGTCTAAAAAGAAACACATACCACAAACATGCCTGTATATGTGTGAGTGAGTGAGTGAGTGAGTGTGTGCGCGCGTGTGTATGTGATCATAATAATATATGGAATTTATATAGCGCTGAATCTCGTTAAACAAACAAATCGAAGCGCTTGCACTCATATCATTTACACGCATGCAACTATGTGACCCATACGCATGCATGCAAGTATGAACATAATTATGTGTATGCCACTATTAGCCTTCGCACAGACACGGATACAGACAGAAAGAAAAACAGACCACAGAGAGGCAAACATACACACACAGACACCCACGCACAAACGCACGAACACACACACAATTACACACACAGAGACATACACAATTATACACACAATTACACACACATACGAACACGCACACACACATACACACACACGCACGCACGCACACACACACATACACACATATACACACACATTTTTCGTCTAATATCACTTTAAGTGAACAGACGTAAAATTGAAGACACACACACACATACACACACACAATAAAGTGGATATATTCTATAGATAATATGGCTAATGTTGCACACACACACACACACACACACACACACACACACACACACACACACACACACACACACACACACACACACACACACACACACACACACACACACACACACACACACACACACACACCACACACACACACACACTCGTAGCCAAATTCAGTAGAAACAGTAAATGTCTATGTGGTGAGAATATCTCTAATACTCATATAATATTTGAATGTAAGAATACAAAAGCTTTTTTACCCCAGTTTTCTGAAAACTCCCTTAGAAGCATATTCAATAATTTGATTTTGGCATTTGATATTGCAAAAGGTCTCTGGCATAGCCCTATAGGACATTTGTTATAGTTAGTTTCATTAACGTTAATAACTTTTTATGTTTTTGTTTCGGTTTGGGTTTGTTTTTTTTGTTGGTTTTTTTTGGTATCTTTTGCTTTGCGCGGTTTTTTTTTTTTTTTTTTTTTTAAATGATTAGACTACTTCCCCCCCCCCCCCCCCCTTGCATTTTTCAGTAAGGCCTCCACCACCATCTCAATTCTCATACACCCCTTGTTTTTTTGTTTTTTTTCTCGTCTAATATCACTGAGAGTGAACAGACGTAAAATCGAAGACAACAACAACACACACACACACATACACACACACACACACACACACACCTGAATTTGCACACAGTGGCAATATTCCACTTCACAAAGAACGCATCCACAAACGAGGGTGCTGATTCAGTTCAAATTCGCTGAGAAAGAGAAAGAGAGAGAGAGAGAGAGAGAGAGAGAGAGAGAGAGAGAGAAGAGAGAGAGAGAGAGAGAGAGAGGAGAGAGAGAGAGAGAGTGAATGAATGAATGAATCTTAATTTTCCAAGGTTAACAGAATAAGCATTCGCACTTTTCTTTTTAAAAATCAGCCCCTTGCCCTGATTAGGGACTATCAACAAATTCAGGGGAAAAAAACCAACTACAACAACGATAACATGATTTAAAGAAAAGAGATAAGTGTGTATTCAACAAGACATAATACCCAACTGAGAGAGAGAGAGAGAATACCGAGAGAGAAAGAGAGAGAGAGAGAGAGGGGGAAAGAGAGAGAGAGAGAGAAAGAAAGAGACGAGAGAGGGAGCGAGAGAGCTAGCTCTGAACTCTGAACTAAGTTATTCATAAAATTAAAGGCCGTTGCCAGACTATACATGAAGGGGGTTGTTGATCAACTCACCGAACAACCATAGGAATACACAGTAAAGTACAGGTGTGACAAAACAAATGCGAACAAAGGCACAGGAGGGAAAAAGCCCCTACCTCTTATGACATCATAGTAAGAGAGAGAGAGGGAGAGAGAGAGAAAGAGAAAGAGAGAGAGAGAGAGAGAGAGAGAGAGAGAGAGGAGAGACAGACAGACAGACAGACAGAGAGACAGACAGAGAGACAGATAAACAGACAGAGAGAGAGACAGACAGACAAACAAACAGAGACAGACAGAAACAGAGACACACAGACAGAGATACAGAGAGACAGACACACACACAACAACAACAAAAAAGCGTGTTAGCCACAACAATTAACCTTCATCCCATTACGACTCATCTCATCACTTCTCCCACTCCCCCCCCCCCCCCTTCCCACCCCACTTCCTCGCAACAGTCAGCAACCCCCTCCACCACCACCACCACCACCTACCACCTACCTCCCCCCACCACCCCTGTACCCCACCCCTCCGTACTCTAACCCCCTATCCCCCCCCCCATCCCCTACCCCCACCCTCCCTTACCCTCTCCCTCCTACCCTTCCCTCTGCCCTGCTGTCGGTGTGTAGCGGTGATCTGTCATGACATGTTGACAGGGGGTGATGCTATGTTTATTGTCATCAATGATGCAACAGTACAGATGTCGGGAGGATAACTTTGCTCCAGCAAAGGGTGGCATCTACTGTTGCTGGGCGCAGAATGTGATTTTATTGGTGCCGTATCTATTTGGAGGAGAGAGAGAGAGAACTCGAACTCGAACTCGAACTCGAATATTTTAATGAGGGTAATTGGATAAGCCAGAGGCTTCTTTACACCAGGCCCTCAAGGGGAAAAAGTGAAACAAACATCAATAAACCAATTGATCAATAAACAAGATAATGTCAAGTTTTTGACTTTTGAACTTGAAGTGAATGTGAGTTATTGGGAGATCGAGATAAAGAGAGAGAGAGAGAGGGAGAGAGAGAGAGAGAGAGAGAGAGAGAGAGAGAGAGAGAGAGAGAGAGAGAGAGAGAGAGAGAGAGGAGAGAGAGAGAGAGAGAGATAGTGTGTGTGTATGTGCGCGCGCGTGAGTGTGTGTGTGTGTGTGTGTGTGTGTGTGTGTGTGTACTATGGATTCAAGCGTAATTCATATAAACCGTGATTTCTGCTTGTTGATAAACAAGAGAGGAGAGAGAGAGAGAGAGAGAGAGAGAGAGAGAGAGAGAGAGAGAGAGAGAGAGAGAGAGAGAGGAGAGAGAGAGAGAGAGAGAGAGAGAGAGAGAGAGTGTGTGTGTGTGTGTTGGGGGAGGGGTGGGGGGTTGGTGGGGGTTAGAGGGTGAGAAGGTGAGGGGTGGGGAGGGTAAGAGTGTAGGTGGGGTGTGTGTGTGTGTGTGTGGGGGGGGGGGGGGATGGGTGTTGTGTCTGTGTGTGTATTTGTGTGTGAGGGTCGGGGTGGGGGTTCCAGGGTGGGTGGGTGGGGTTGTTGTGTTGTGTGTGTGTGTGTGTGTTTGTGTTGTGCGTGCGTGAGTGTGTGTTGGGATGGGTTGGGTTGGTGTTGTGGTGTGTGTGTGTTGTGTAGTCTGTTCTGTTGGGTTGTGATGTTTGTGTGTATGTTTGTTGTGTTGTGCTGTGCTTTGCGTGTGTGTGTGTATGTTGTGTTGTGCTGTGCGTGTGTGTTTGTGTGCGTGCGTGCGCCCGCGAGTATATAATTATGCGTACGTCTGTGTGTGATGCATTCTCTCTCTTGCTTAGTTTTTGACTTTTGAACTTGAAGTGAATGTGAGTTATTGGGAGATCGAGATAAAGAGAGAGAGAGAGAGGAGAGAGAGAGAGAGAGAGAGAGAGGAGAGAGAGAGAGAGAGAGAGAGAGAGAGAGAGAGGAGAGAGAGAGAGAGAGAGAGGAGGAGAGAGAGAAAGAGTGTGTGTATGTGCGCGCGCGTGAGTGTGTGTTGTGTGTGTGTGTGGTGTGTGTGTGTGTGTGTGTATACTATGGATTCAAGCGTAATTCATATAAACCGTGATTTCTGCTTGTTGATAAACAAGACACGCTTTGAAAACGGGTTCTACAGAATATAGACTAATCATATACTGAATTCATTCCACCAAAAGGATTCCACACGGGGCTAAACTGAAATGTGAGGAACCGTTCTCTCATTATGAGCTGTGCTGTGTTGTACACATGAAACAGTCAGCTTGCTACAGCAGCATAGAAAAGCTGAAAACTACTGTTCATAGTCGACCTCAAAGCTGTACGTATAGTGTAGTAGTAGTAGTAGCAGCAGCAGCAGCAGTAGTAGTAGTAGTCGTAGCAGCAGCAGCAGTAGAAGAAGTAGTTCTAGTAGTAGTAGTAGCAGCAGTAGCAGCAGCAGCAGCAGCAGTAGTAGTAGTAGCAGCAGCAGCAGCAGCAGCAGCAGCAGCAGCAGCAGCAGCAGCAGCAGCAGCAGCAGCAGCAGCAGCAGCAGTACAGCAATAGCAGAAGTAGTAGGAGTAGTAGTAGCAGCAGCAGCAGCAGCAGCGCAGCAGCAGCAGTAGTAGTAAGTAGTAGTCGTAGTAGCAGTAGTAGTAGTAGCAGTAGTAGTAGTAGTAGTAGTAGTAGTAGTAGTAGTAGTAGTAACAGTAGTAGTAGTATAATAGCAGAATTAGTAGCAGAAGTAATAGTAGTAGTAGCAGCAGCAGCAGCAGCAGCA
>CM054151.1:40505922-40508422 GCA_028751875.1 Rapana venosa
TTATTTGACACCAAATAATAAACATAGTCAAAATTTCCTAAAAGATGTAGATTCTTAGATTTATGTATTTTCTCTATGCTCTGGCTCTTCTGGAAAAAAGAATTATGCACATATTTGATCATGTCTAACAGATAGTCCTCGTTGTTGAAAAACTTACTCACATTCTCGTTGTTATTCATAACATTTATTTGTTTATTTTTAACATTACATACAAAAAAAATTCTTAGATCATCATATAATTTGCAATCATCAAGCAAGTGATACTTGTCTTCTATTTTGTTACACCACTTACATTTTCTTTTTTCCCTCGGCGTATTTGTGTATCTACCTTGCTCTGTCATTATATCATGGGAGCTGGTGCGAAATCTACTGAATATGCGCCTATAATTTTCGTTCATGCACATCAATAGATATGGTTCCAATCTATAAACATGTGAAATAGAGTTGTAAAAAATTAACTTAGAAAATAGCCTTTTTTGTTGTTTCCAAAACACTCTGTACAGTTCTTCAAGTTTTGTTTTTATAGCGTAGCATAGTCTTTTGATATTCAAAGTATTGTGATTGTTCCACACATGTTTAAATCCAATCTTTTTAATTATTGTTTTGATTGTGTGAATCCAGTGATTTTTGACGTTATTTTGATGCATTTCATTATATAACAGTTTTAAACAACTGCTTTCGTTTGAGTCTGTTATGTGAATCCAAAAATTGATTAAATGACTAATAACTTTCACCTTTATTGGGTATCTGCCTAAGTCTCCTAAGACAGGTAAGGCCATTGTTTTTTTTTTTTTGTGAACTCCTAATATCTGTCTGCAAAATTTTGCGTGGATATTTTCAAAAGGAAACTGACTGCTTAAACACATTTTGAATAAACCATCTATTTTGAAGTTATCTTTTACCTTACAACAATAAGGAAACCATATTTCATTTCCATAGGTTAAGATAGGCATTATTAGTGCATCAAACAACTGCATAGCAATATTTATTTTAAGTACACCTCCTTGGAGGGCTCTTTGAAGAGCAAAAAATAGCTTTGTTACTTTGTTGGACTAAGTGTTCCTGGGCCACAATAAATTTTCCCAATTGGCGAAAAAGTATACCTAGATACAGGTATACAAAGTATACCTGTTGTTTCAATTATGTTTTGTCCACATTAAAATGAATAGGGATTTTAGGTACAGATTTTGTAAAGATTATAACTTTGTTTTTTTCTTTGTTAACTTGGAGTCCCCATTAAAAAAAAAAAAGTTGCAATTTATCCAGTTTCGATTGGAGACCTGATTTTGTAGTTGATAACAATACAAGATCAGCCGCATACATCAAACCTGGGACCACATCATTTTTTGTTATATACGGAGAATCAGTTACACCTATCTGTTGAAAGATATCATTAATGTAGACATTGAACAGTGTGGGGCTTAATGTGTTACCTTGATGGACCCAACTTTTACTTCTATTTCTTCCGATAACGTACATTTTACTTTTGTATGTAATGTGACATTTGTATACATATCTTCAATGAGATGGAAACATTTGCCAGTGTGTGGTGTGTGTGTGTGTGTGTGTGTGTGGTGTGGAGAGAGAGAGAGAGAGGAGAGAGAGAGAGAGAGAGAGAGAGAGAGAGAGAGAGAGAGACAGAGAGAGTATTTTTTACACACACACAGAGGCACGTACACACACAATCAATCAATCAATCAATCAATCAATCAACGGGACAGCCTGGTAGTTAGAGTGATGCGCTCGTCATCTGCTGACCCGGGTTCGAATCTCGTTCAAGACAATTTTTCCTCTGGAGTTAACATCAGTGCCGACTCCACTCTCTCAAAAAGTCCTTCGGATGAGACTAGAAACCGACGTCCCGTGTGCGAACGCACGCAGAACATCTTGAGCACACGTTAAAACCCGTTCCACTTTTCGGAAGAGTAGATCGTTGTGTGCCGGTGGGAATGGATGACAAATCTTACAAAACTGCATACACACGGGACTAAAAAGCACGTGAGTGCTTATTCCATTATCCTAGAAATAAAAGAATAAATACTACTAATAATAATGATAAATAATAATAATGATGATGAAAATAATAATAATAATAATAATAACAAACTTACATAACTGCATACACACGGGACTAAAAGCACCATCATTCCATTACCCTCGAAATAAAAGAATGAATAATAATAATAATAATAATAATAACAACAACACTAATAATAATACTAATAATACTACTAATAATAAGAACAATAATAATAATAATAATAACAATAATAATAATAATAATACAAAACCAATCAACCAATCAATCAACACCATCAACACCGTCAACTATTGATCATCACCGAATCCTGACAGAGCGGACCAAACAATTATTCATCAAACCTTTCAGGATAGTGATCGAACGCTTTAAGGACCCTGCTTCATCCCCGAAACCTACTTCAGGTTTAACAAAGACAGGATGCGCAGGACCTTACAAGGAATTCCAGCACGGACTCTGGGT
>CM054151.1:40520922-40530922 GCA_028751875.1 Rapana venosa
CCCTGCCCCAGACCAAAAGCTGGGTCAGTTTTTGATGTCAGCTAAGTGCCAAAACCTACCCTAAAATGTTGTTATGTTGTAAAATGTTGTGTTGAGATTGCTTGCTTCAGCCATGACAAGCTCTTAACATAAAAACCTGCACTCTCCTTTAAGTTTAAAGGAGAAAAAAATCTTCTGAAGTCGGAGTATGGCTGCCTATATGGCGAGCTAGGTACTTAAAAACAGTCATATACGCAAACTGCTCATTCAGTGTGCAATTTCAGTCTCACAGTGATTCTCAGGTGGGATGAGTGAGTCAGGGGACACATTCTGGGTAACCCCCAGAGTGTCAAGCTGGGGAACGCACAACAACAACAACAACAACAGCAACAATCATCGCACATGGGAATGAATCACCGTGAGACCGCAAGTATGTACTGAACGAGACGCTCGCGTGTATAGCTGCTTTCAAGTACCTCATCCGTATTTCGACTTCAGAGAATTGTTATCTTCATTAATACTAAAAACTACAGGTTAGTATTGTAAAGAACTTGTCACGGATAAGGACAGCATCAACATCAAATTTTAAAAGCGCAGCAACATCTTTCATGTTAGAATGTTGTGTCGATGATATTGTCTTTATTCACGTGAAACTTCTTGCAATGTAACAACATGCACTCTCATTTAAAAAACAACAACCCAAAAATCAAATTGTCCGAAATTGGAGTATAGCTTCCTATATGATATTTATTTAATTTTCAAAACTTTTTCCAAAAACGCACACGATGCTCACATAGATTACTGATACTACTTTTAAACCGGGCCAGGAAGATGGTGAAAAATGTGTAGTCCCATTATTACTGTAACGCACGTATTGCCAGTACAGCTAGACCGAAATTCAGTCATATAACTATTCGCCCTGATTGTGGATTCTCTTTGAAACACCACAAAACAATCCAATCCCGCCCAATCAATCCCTATTCAGTCATAGAGTAAAAGGTAAAGGTGTCCCATAACCTATACGGCCGTAAGGGAGATAGGTATTAGAGACCTTAGCTTCTCTAAGGATCAGCATATTGAGGGCGGCGCCTATCTCATCTACCTACTGCTTTAGGGCCTACCTTCCCTGACCCTAAAGAGGCAGGTAACCCATTTACAGCTGAGTGGGGGACTGTACTGAGGCCAAGACGCGCAAACGGTCACCCATCCACTTGGTAACCATGCTCGATGCCGCTTAACCTTAGCTTAACATTCAGCCATACCAAATCAAAATTATAACTAATCCAATTTGTCCCGATGCAATGTTAAAATGCAAAAAAAAGCATTATACTTGAAGGCTTTATGACCACTCCACTCTTTTCCAGTCCAATCCATTATATCATAATGCACTTAAAGTAAACAAAGGGACATAAAATCAAGCTGACAAACCAACCAGCAACCAACCAACTAACCAACCAAATACAACCAACCAACCAACCAACCAACCAACCAAACCAACCAAACACCAACCAACCAACAAAACCAAGCAAACCAACCAACCAACCTATCAACCAGCCAACCAACCCCAAGCCAAACCAACCAAACCAAGCCAACTAATCTAGCCAACCTATCCCCTATCAGTCAACCAAGCAAGCAAACCAACCAACCAACCAACCAACCAAACCAACCAAACTAAGCAAATCAAACCAACACCCAAACCAACACCCAAACTAGCCAAACCAACCAAAACCAACCCTACATCTAACCCGTCCACTCACCTGGCAAACACAATCGTTCACCTAACCGACCACACAACAAGAAAGATTGGATCTTAAACTATAGAGTATAAACCATTGGGGTGAATGGGTCCACGCTATTTCATTCTCTGATTTGATTGCCAAGTCTCACGACCAATGCACAATTCTTTGTCCAAAAAACCCAAACCCTGACTGATCTTTGTGAGAGTTAACCTGAACACGCAATGGGCGTAAATTGCCAGTTATTTCTATGGAGGCGATTAAATCAAATCCACATCATATCCTGTAGTACTATTTTCTTGGCAAACATTGCGCAAACTTTTGTTGTTGTTCTTGTTTTCTGTTATTGGCGGTATTATTATAGGTATGGGGGGTGGGATGTGGCGAGGCTTGATTGTGATGGCAAACAATTGCCATTATGCCCGAGAGTTATTGAAATGAGTTCATTTCTGGCTCCTTTTGTTATCTGCTATGCTGTTTCGGTTTGTATGTCTGTCTGTCTTCCTGTCTGTCTGTCTGCCGGTCTGTTTGTGTGTCTGTCTCTCCTTTCCTTTATTTCTTATACACCCACAGCCACGCGCGAGCGCACACGCGCACGCGACAGAGACAGACCGACAGACAAACAGACAGACAGGCAGATAGACAGAGACAGAGGGACACAGAGATGGAGTCAGATGTAGAGGTACGGGGCAGGAGAGAGAGAGAGAGAGAGAGAGAGAGAGAGAGGGAGAGAGAGAGAGAGAGAGAGAGAGAGAGAGAGAGAGAGAGAGAGAGAGAGAGAGAGAGAGAGAGAGGGGGGGGGGAGAAAGTCAGCCGTGCAGACATAAACAGGCACCGATACCTACAGATGAAAAACAGAAACAGATCCAGAAGACAGACGATAGAGACAGAAATCCGTCACACACACAGACCTACACACACAGAGACTAAGGCAAAAGAGCACAGAGACAAACACACAGACAGACAAGACGCAACAAAAACCGATAAGAAAGCAATATGACACAAACGATACAACATTCAGCCATCTCTTCACAATCTCCACCACTCCCACCCGTCACAACACACACACACACACACACACACACACACACACACACACACACACACACACACACACACACACACACACACACACACACACACACACACATCCCTCACACCACACACAGTGTCAGATAATAACTGATGCGTTTTCTGGCGTCACAATGTCATTACATCAACGAATCACTCATTTTTCATTCATGACCTCAACTCCATGATTTTTTTCTTTCGGGGATAATGGAACAAGCCTCCGTGTGCTGTTTTATATCCAATCCCCTTGTGTGTGCTGTTTTTTAAAACTTGTCATCTAATTCCCACCGGTACACAATGGACTACTCTTCTGGAAATTGGAACAGGTTTTAATAAGACGCTAGATTTTCTGCGTGCGATTGCGCACAAGGCCTAGGTTAATAGTCTCAAACGAGGTAAAGGTAAAGATGTCCCATAACCTACGCAGTTGTAGAGTAGTAAGGCATCAGAGACCTCAACTTCTCAAGGGGCCAGCATATTGAGGGTGACGCCCATCTCCCCTCCTTCGCTGCTTTACCTTCCCTGAGCCTAAAAAGAACATGTACCTATTTACGGCTAGGTGAACTGGGGAACTGTACTGAAGCCAAGGCGCGCAAACGGTCACCCATCCAAGTGGTCACCACACTCAATGCTGCTTAACCTTAGCTTGGGGAAAGCGAGTGCTCTGACCACTGAGCCATCACTTTCTCCTCATACGAGGACTGAGGGATTTGTTGTCTGGTTGTTGTTGTTTTTTTTACCGATGTTAACTCAAGAAAAAATATCCCTTCGAATGGGGTTCGAACTGGGGTAGGTAGATCGCGAACGTAATGCGCAATGTTCTAACCATCAGGCCTTACTCAACTAGCCAAACACAAACCTATACCCATGTGACAATCATATAGAATATGTAAGTCTTTCTGGAAGGTGAACAAACTGTCGACATCTGTCTTTTCACACACACATGACTCATTCATCATTTTCTACACAGTATTTTTTTAAATTTTCCCAAGAAGGTTGGTGCTGTTTGTCTGTCTGTCTGTCTGTCTGTCTGTCTGTCTGTCTTTTCTTTTCTTTCTTTTCTTTCTTTCTTTCTTTCTTTCTTTCTTTCTTTCTTTCTTTCTTTCTTTCTTTCTTTCTTTCTTTCTTTCTTTCTTTCTATCTATCTTTCTTTCGTTCTTTCTTTCTTTCTTTCCTTCTTTCTTTCTTTCTTTCTTTTTACTTATTTGTTTATTAATCTTTTATTTTCAGGACTATGGAATATGCACTCATGTGAGATTTTTTCCATCCAGTCCCTGTGTGTATGCAGTTTTGTCAAGTTTGTCGTCCGTTCCCACCAGCACACAATGGCTTACTCTTCTTACTCTTCACGATACTACACTACACTACATCCATATACATGGGGCACGATACATGCTGGGCATGTTTGCGTCATCCGTTTCACCGAGCACAGATGGATGAAATCAGAAACAGATTTGCACAGATAGACAGACACACACAGACAGACACACAGACATACACACAGACAGACACACAGACACATAGACACACAAACAGACACACAGACAAACTCACAGACACATAGACACACAGACACACAGACAGACGAAATCAGAAAAGGAAATGCAGACATAGAGAGAGGGAGAGAAACATCGACAGAGAAAGACAGACACAGAGATGGATGATATCAGAAAAAGATTTGCAGACACAGAGAGAAAAAAACCTTCAGGGAAGCAGCGCGCCAAGCCATTTTTCACGATTATACATAAAATATGACCTATCACCGCCTCCTGCTAAAAACTCATTCACTCTGTCAAACACCCGACCAAAGTTTTGACACTCTCTACAGGGAAAAGCAAAGAAAATATATTAAAAAAATTACGGATTGGATTTTACAACATGGCGTAGCATAGAGAACGTAAAGATAGATATTGATCAGTATTCTGTACACAGTTGTGAAAAGGTATTTTAAAAACCAGAACCATAGATTAAAAAAACTAATAAAAAAGCAAACACACAAATAAACGAACAAATGAACAGACTAACACAAAAAACATCAACGTGCTAGAATAGTTTACAAGATACCCTTCAAAATGCTTCATGCTGAAAACACACTCACTCTTTGAAATACCAGTCTAAAGTTTTGACAATCTCCCCAGGGAAACAGTTTTATCAGGGTGGACTGGATTTTGAAACTTGGCCAGAGGGATGGTTGCCTTGACAATTCATGGTGTCAAGCTTTGCGATTACATCTTTATAAAATGTTCCCTGTCACTTTTTCCTCGGAGTTACGCGAATGAATTTCACATATGGAAAGTAAGATGGAATTTGAGCAGTATTCTGTGCAAAAGCTGTGAAAGGATATTTTATAAAACCACACAAATAAACAAAAACGTGTCATCATAACATTTTTACATTCTATTACTTAAGATATACTTTGTACTAAAAACTCATTCACTCTGCCAAATACCCGAGGGAAGTTTTGACAGTGTTTTCAGGGTAAAGCAACAAAATGGGGGGTGATTTTAAAACATGACCAAAGGCATGACTTACTTGACAATCCATATCATCAAACAACTGACCACGTCTTAACAAAATATCAATATCCACTTTTTTCTCTCCTACTGGGTAACACACACGAATTGCATATGCATATGGAATGTAAAGATGAAAATTCAACAATATTTTGTACACATCTGCGAAAGGATATCATTATAGACATAGAAACACAATCACAAGGGTAAGCAAAAAAAAATGAAACCCAACTAGCATAATAAACAAAAAGTGTCAACTATTTTGTATGATAGTGCTTCAAACATGCCTCATATTGAAAACCCACTCTCTCTGGGAAAAAAGGTGTCTTAAGTTTTGACTCTTCTCGAGGAGAATGCCCCTAGGGTGGAAGACTGGATTTTCAACAATGGCCAGAAGAACACTGGACTTGGCAATCCATTTTGTCCCACTTAACTGAAAACATCTTTATAGAAAGTTCCTTTAAACTTTTTTCTTTAACGTTTCTTACGTGCGTATATTATATAAAGAATAATGTGAGACTTGAACTAGAATAAAAACATTTTGTACAAAGTTTTAAAAGGGTAGTATAAAAAGAGAACGACAGACACAGAGGTACGTATAAGATACAATAAAAAGAAACCTGTCAAACCATTTTTCGAGATACTTCCAAATTGCCCCATGCTAAAAACTCACTCACTCTGACAAACACCTGTCTAAAGTTTGGAGCCTCTCTCCAGGATATGCTCCTATAGTGGTGGACTGGATTTTAAAACATGTTTACATGGAATGTTTGACTTGACAGTGTTTAATGACAAACTTTGCTGAATGATTCTTTTCAAAATGCTCCCCAACTTTTTCTCTCTACACATATGCCCTTTGGGACAGGACAGCCTGGTGGTTAGAAAGTTGCACTTGTGATCTGCTGGACCCAGGTTTGAATCCCATCAACAGGGTTTTTCATCTTGAGTTAACATCAGTGCTGACTCCACTCCCCCCAAAAGATCTTCAGATGAGACTACAAACCGAGGTGCCGTGTGCGCAAAACATGTGTGTAGGCCATTGTGTGTGGCAGAAATGGGTGACAGAAGTTACAAAACTGCAGGCACACAAGGGACTGTATGTAGAAAACCACATGGGGGCCTACTTGGCAATACTTCATGTCAAATTTAGCTGACTACGCCTTTATAAGCGCTTCGATTTGTTGATTTTTACAAGATTCAGCGCTATATAAATTCCATATATTATTATTTATAAAAACTTCCATCTTTTTTCCTTTAACTGGGTTACACACATACCACTGCAAGGAACAGGGGGAGATGAAAGCAGAGCAGTATTGTGTGCCAAGTTGTGAAAAGAGATAGTGGCTAAGAGTTGTAGAGTAGACAGAAAGATTTTCTCTTAAAGCTGTCATTAACAAGCTGGTTTATGTCAGGCACACAATGATATTCAGAAAAAGAGAAGGAAGGAGGGTATAGATAGATAACGAAGACAAAGACAGTACAGGAACATGTAATTTACGAAGGGTATAGATAGATAAAGAAGACAAAATATGGATAGGAAGACTTAGCTAAGGAAGAGTAGATATATATAAGGAAGACAAAGAAAGGGTAGGGAAATTTACATATGGAAGGGTATATGACAATGACAATGACAAATTCTTTTATTTCGAGGATAATGAATAAGCACACATGTGCTTTTTTACATCCAGTCCCCGCCCGTTAGGGATCTATCTATCTGTCCCGTAGTCTGACGACCGTGGGGGCACCCTCAAAGACTCAGCAACCAGTTCCCTCCATTCCTCTCTCTGTTCTGCCTTTCTCAGGGTTTTGTTGAGTTCTAGGCCTGTCCATTCACTGATGTTATCCTCCCAGCTCTTCCTTGGTCTGCCTCTTCTTCTTCCTCCTTGGACAGTGCCTTGCAAAACTGTCTTTGTAATTCCTTGGGATCTTGTGACATGCCCATACCACTTAAGTTTACGCTTTTTCACGATCGTTAGAAGGTTCTCATAGGGTCCAATGGTTTGCTGGATTCTGTTATGCACGCTTTCGTTGCTTATGTGGTCTTTGTAGGAGATGCCAAGGAGTCTCCGAAAGCATCTCATCTCCACTGCCTGTACTCTTCTCTCCAAATCTGCAGTCAGGGTCCATGATTCACAGGCATACAGAAATATGGATATGACAAGGGAGCGCATTAGTCTGATCTTGGAGATAAGTGAGATATTCTTATCTCTCCAGATGGTGTTTAGTTTTGACAAAGCTGTTATTGTTAGGGATACATCTTAATAATAATAACCCAATACTTATACAGTCTCGCAATAAAAACAAGGGGAAATAACCCTTTTCAAAACAGCTCCCCCCCAACAACCCTCCCCCCCCCCCCAAAGCAAGCAATTAAAAGAAAATCCTAAGAATACCCCACCCCTACCCCCACCCCCCAAAAAAACCCTAACCAAAACAAACAAACAAACAAAAGAGAAGGAAAAACCAAACCAACAAAAGATGATAAAAAAGAGAAAAACAGACAAACAACAACAACAACAAGAACAAGAGCAACAACAAAGCCAAGAAAAATAACACAACCAAACTTAATAAGTCATAAAGATAAACATCTACACATTGTCAAATGGTACACATACTTGTTACACATAATTATAAGATATTGAAATAGGGCACTCATTAAACTTAAGTACAGAGGCAAGTCCAATAAAGTATTGAAAATATAAAATGTGAATCCTTCATCAGGATATACTATGACTATAAGCAGGACGATAAAAGGTGAGAGAGAGAGAGAGAGAGAGAGAGAGAGAGAGAGAGAGAGATAGAGAGAGAGAGACAGAGACAGAGACAGAGACAGAGAGTGTGTGTGTGTGTATTTCAGAGAAAATATCCAATATATAAATCCCAAAACAGTATGCGATCCCATCAACACTCATTTTAGATTATACTCGTTTCAAATTATATGTCATGATAATGAAATAAATTTAATACCCATACATCCACACAATAAAAACAAGAAACAAACCAAGAAGAAATTTAAAACTATACAGTCGTTTAGGGAGAGAATATGGGTGGGTGAGTGAGTGAGTGAGTGTGTGTGTGTATGTGTGTGTGTGTGTGTGTGTGTTTGAGCGTGTGTGTGTGTGTGTGTGTGTGTGTGTGTGTGTGTTTGAGTGTGTGTGTGGGGGGGGTGGGGTGGGGGGGGTGTTTCAGGGATAATACTAAATATGTAATACTCACATAGCACACGATCAACACAAACACTTTTTAATTATGTTCATGCAAATTGAATGTCATGGTAATAAAATAAGTGCAATACCCATACACTCTCATAATAAAGAGGGGGAAAAAGCCAATAAAGTCATAAAAAGAACATCTACACATTGTAAGTAATAGAAACAAATTCTTTTTTTTTCCAGGATAATGAATAAGTATTCATGTTCTTTTTTACATCCAGTCCCCGCCCATGGGGTCACATTTAAAAATGCACTCAGTACTCATACTTTCAAGCAGAAGAAGCAAAGGGAAAAAACTTTTTTTAAAGAAAAAGAGAGAAGAAGAAAAAAACAAAGATTAAGAAGACGAAGGAAGGGTATGAAAAACGTAGCTAAGGAAGGGTTTAGCTAGATAAAGAAGATAAAAGAAGGGTAGAAAAATGTGGCTAAGGAAGAGTTTAGATAGATTAGGAAGACAAAAGAAGGGTAGGAAAATGTGGCTAAGGAAGAGTTTAGATAGATTAGGAAGACAAAAGAAGGGTAGGAAAATGTGGCTTAGGAAGAGTTTAGATAGATTAGGAAGACAAAGGAAGGGTAGGAAAATGTGGCTAAGGAAGTGTATAAATATATAAGAAAGACAAAGGGAAATATATCTAAGAAAGGATATCAATATATATGGAAGACAAAAGAAGGGTAGGAAAACTTAGGTAAGGAAGGGTTTAGTTAAATAAAGAAGGGTAGGGAAACGTAGCTAAAGAAGGGTTTAGTTAGATAAAGAAGATAAAAGAAGGGTAGGAAAACGTAGGTAAAGAAGGGTTTAGTTAGATAAAGGAGATAAAAGAAGGGTAGGAAAACGTAGGTAAAGAAGGGTTTAGTTAGATAAAGAAGATAAAAGAAGGGTGGGAAAACGTAGGTAAAGAAGGGTTTAGTTAGATAAAGAAGATAAAAGAAGGGTAGGAAAACATAGGTAAAGAAGGGTTTAGTTAGATAAAGAAGATAAAAGAAGGGTGGGAAAACGTAGCTAAAGAAGGGTTTAGTTAGATAAAGAAGATAAAAGAAGGGTAGGAAAACGTAGGTAAAGAAGGGTTTAGTTAGATAAAGAAGATAAAAGAAGGGTGGGAAAACGTAGGTAAAGAAGGGTTTAGTTTGATAAAGAAGATAAAAGAAGGGTAGGAAAACATAGGTAAAGAAGGGTTTAGTTAGATAAAAAAGATAAAACAAGGGTAGAAAAGCGTCGCTTTAGAAGGGTTTAGTTAGATAAAGAAGATAAAAGAAGGGTAGGAAAACGTAGCTAAAGAAGGGTTTAGTTAGATAAAGAAGATAAAAGAAGGGTAAGAAAACATAGCTAAAGAAGGGTTTAGCTAGATAGAGAAGATAAAAGAAGGGTAGGAAAACGTAGCTAAAGAAGGGTTTAGTTAGATAAAAAAGAAAAGAGAAGGGTAGGAAAACGTAGCTAAAGAAGGGTTTAGTTAGATAAAGAAGAAAAAAGAAGGGTAAGAAAACGTCGCTA
>CM054151.1:40535922-40545922 GCA_028751875.1 Rapana venosa
CTACCTGCATGTGCATTATTTTGTTTACCAACGACAGAGGTCCTTTTCTACACAATTTTGCCAGGGACAAGTCTTCTGTTGCCGTGAGATCTTTTACGTGCACAGAAAGCGTGTCGGATACTGGACCTCAGTTTATCATCTTTTACATGCGAATGACTAGCACCCTGACTACTCCAGCTCAAGATCTAGTGGATGGAAAGAGAGAGAGAGAGAGAGAGAGAGAGAGAGAGAGAGAGAGAGAGAGAGAGACATACATACATACAGACAGACAGACAGACAGACAGAGGGGCTTGAACACACTCGCGAAGATAACTATATTTTAATCTATTCAGAAGGATCGTCCCGTAAAAATGGCTGTTCCAAAAGGAAAGCATTAAAAAACAACAGAAGACATAAAAACACAACAATAGCACAGCATAGCACCATATTGTTCGTAACTGAAAAGGACTAGCACATCTGAAAGTACATGACCTACGATCATTACAAGCGTGCTGTACTATCTCTCAAAAAGTACACGCATTTTTTTGGTTATTGTCCTGTTTTGTTTTACTTGTTGGGATTGTTAATGTTGTCAAGAATTATTTTGTTTACATTTCTACGTGGAAATATTATGCACGAGTTCAGTTATTGTTAATCTGTATTCCTACCTAGAATTTATTGAAGGTTAAACACTATTCTGGTCTTATTTCTGCATGAACATCTGCAAAAGTTTAGCATTTTTCTATCGCTATTCCTGCATCGACATAATTTTGTTCTGAAAGTAAGTACTGGTTGTTGTTGTTGTGGTGGTAGTGGTCATATATGATCGTTCAGCATAGTTGGTCTTTATTTAGTACAGCATCATTCATTTCAAAAAAATTGAATAGATTTGTACTTGTTTAGTATTGTTTTAATAGAATTCTACATGTGAAACCTAATTTTGCTCATAAAATTCTACACAATAAACACTATTTTTTCCACAGAACTCGTATTCTACTTATCAAGCATTATTACTTTCATAGAGTTCTAAATATCACGCATTCCTATCTTTCTCATAGAATTCTACTTTTTTAAAGCATTATTTTGTTCATAGAATTATACATACCAAATATTATGTGGTTTATATAATTATTATTCTACATGTTGAACAACATTTTGTTCATAAAAATATAATTTAACATGATAATTATTTTCTTCATAATATAAAGCATTATTTTGTTTATAGAATTCTACATCTCAGGCATTATTTTCTTCATAGAATTCTACATATAAATCTATACTTGCTAAGCATTATTGTGTTCACATCTCTGCATATAAAGTAATGTCCTAATCAAGCATTATTTTGCTCCTTTTTCTGCATTCCTCGCGATGTCTTTTATTCTCCCTACAAGAAAAACATCAGAGCAAAGCCAGACATCCCAAAAAAGGGCCATCACTCACAACGGAAGTGGATCAAAGAGACTGCAATGGCGCTAAATGTCTGTCTGTCCTTAGAAAAGCTGGCGATCCTTTTTCTGAGTAAAATACATCACGTGTAATGTACCCTCGAGGTTCTTTGTCTAGCTTTCTTCATTTCTTTTTTCTTCTTCTTTGTTTTGTCTATTTTCTTGTTGTCTCTTTTGTGGTTTTTGTTGTTGTTCCGTTGTTTGTTTAGGATCACTTTTTGTCTTCCGCCTGTCTGGTTTGCTTCTTTCTTTTGCTTTTGTTTGTTTGTTTGTTTGTCTTTCTGCTTTCTGTTTTTTTCTTTCTTTCATTTCTTTCTTCTTTAAAAAAAAATCTCATTTCTCTTTTTCTTTCTTAATCTGGTTGTTAATGTTCTTCTTGGTCTTTTTTTCATCTCCTCTGTACTGTGTACATTTCCTTTGCCTTGAGATATGTGTAAGTCGTGGATGGGAGAGGCGGGGTGGGGGGTGAGGGGTAGAGGTGTGCACGGGTGCGAGTGTACGTGCGTGTGCATGTTTGCATGCGGGTCTGTCAGCCTGTATGTGATTTTCTATTTGGTTAGCGTCGCAATTTTTTTCGCCGTTCCTCGGCTAGAGAGCTCCGAGGTTCACCAAGGGTGAGATATTGCGTACGCGACCGTTTTTGCCCACCACGAAGGCAGCCGCTTTCCGGCTTCGGGAGACGTGTGCTGATTATGTTCAGATTTTGTGACCCACTGAACTGCTAACATGAATTACCCGGATCTTTAACGTGCACAATTGATTTTCTGCATGTGTACATACACGAAGGGAATAAAGGGACTGGCAGGTCTGAACTTGAAGTTGATCTTGCTTTCTGTAAACAAGAAAAAAGAAGGCAGGAGAATGGACCAAGATGGCAGAAAATAGACAAAAAGTAGGTGGTGACAGGAAGAACAGGGAACAAGGTACAAAGAGAAGGGTGGAAAAGAGTAAATTCATAGCATAGAACTTCCAGAACATTTTAAGTTTACGTTCTGAACAATCGGTTTTGCTACGAATTCTACTGCACACACGCCCCACACCACACACACACACACACACACACACACACACACACACACACACACACACACACACACACACACACACACACACACACACACACACACACACACACACACACACACACAAGAGAGAGAGAGAGAGAGAGAGAGAGAGAGAGAGAGAGAGAGAGAGAGACAGAGACAGAACAGAGAGACAGAGAAAACAGAGAGAGAGAGCAGCAGAGAGAGAGAGAGAGAGAGAGAGAAGAGAGAGAGAGAGAGAGAGAGAGAGAGAGAGAGAGAGAGAGAGAGAGAGAGAGCGTGCGTAAGATTCCACATTCTTTAAAGTGGTTCTATTAAACAGCCACATCTACACCTACCCTTGTTGCGAGCTTATCTGAACAAATCAGTTTCAGTGACACTGCAAGAAGATGAAACATCTGCGAAAAAATAATTCCAGGATTTTTTATTCTCATAGGTCACTACTGGTGCCATGTTTGTCACTGCATTGCCCGTACGACCCCGGAGGGGGTTACTTGAGCAGATGAGATGAGATGAGATGAGGTGAGATGAGGTGAGATGAGATGAGATGAGATGAAGTGAGGTCACTTCGTCAGACGTGGCCGTAGAGTCACACAAGGTTTCCTGGTTCTTCACAACAAACATGATTTTGTGATAGGTTTTGTTGTTGTTGTTGTAATTGCTGTAGTTGTTGTTTTTCTTCAAAATGTGAGAAATTATGCAACTAGTGCGACAAAAATGCTTTCAAAAGACTACCACACGACAACGGAAAGTAGGGCTGTTTTTGTTTATTTTTTTCAAAATGTAAAAAATTTCGGAACCAGCACAGCAAAAGTGTTTACTACAGTCTAACACATAAAAACCAAAATGTTTAATGAAACATAAACTCCTCTGAAGTCGGGATGCAGCTGCCTATGCATGGCGATATACTTGGAACTCGCCAAACTTCTCCTCCGGTATGTACTTCTGGTCTAACAAGGATTCCTGTGGTTTGAGGGGTAAGACGGAGTATCCATTCTGGCTGATCTCCGAGGCGTTAGGCTGAGGAACGCCCAACATATTGTAAAGCATGATTTGATGTTATATGTTCTGGGGACCGTATAGGGAAGTAAACTACAGCTGCAGACAGGAAAAGAATAGATAATGGGTGGCGAAGCTCTTGTCGCGCTCTTCCCGGGGAGAGCATCCCGAATTTCAAGAAGAGAAATCTGCCGTGACTTTATGTGGTATACAATACAATACAATACAATACAATACAATACAATAGCTCAGTGGTCAGAGCACTCGCTCTCATCCAAGCTAGGGTTAAGCAGCGTTGAGTGTGTCTACCTTGCAAATGGATGGCTGTTTGCGAGCCTTGACTTCAGTACAGTCCCCCAGTTCACCCAGCTGTAAACGGGCACCTGCTTTCTTTAGTGTCAGGGAAGGTAAAGCATCGCGGAAGAAGAGATGGGCGTCGCTCTTAATAATTATGCTGGCGCTTAAAGAAGCTGAGGTCTTTGACACCTCGCTCCCCTATAATCGCATTGGTTATGCAAACATCTTTTCCAATTGCTTTGTTTTTCTCCGTATTGTGTTTCTTATGTAAACAGATTGATAGTTTTTAGTACGTCTGCGTATTTATTATTGTATGTGTCAAAAGTGACGAGGTGCAAGTTTCCATCACCAAAAAAAAAGAGAAAGAACTATAAACGTTAGAGTTGTCCGCATTCGCAAAAATCAATCTTCACAGATCGTACTAACGTTTTATTCAGGTCGTATTACAGTTTTATGTAATAAGAATTGTCGTTTGTCACTTTGATATTTTTTGAAATAAAAGACTATCACATTGCACTGCATCAAATCATTCACACATGCATACATACATACATGCATACATTACATACAAACGTTCGTACATACATACATACATGCATGAATACATACAAAAATACATACATACATTCATACATACATACATACATATATTACATACATACAGACAGACAGACAGACATACATACAGACGTATGCATACATATATACATATATTCTTTATTTTTTGTCTGTTTTCTTTCCATTGTGTCTGTCTTATTACCTTCTTTTCTTATTTGACTCTGACAAATCATTCTTAAAATGATGAAGAAATTATTACTTGTTACCTGCATTTGTTTTCCTCCACTTCTATATAATTATATACATATATATATTATTACATATATATATATATATATATATATATATATATATATATATATATATATATATATATATATATATATATATATATATATATATATATATATCACTGAATCTTGTAAAACAAATCGAAGCGCTTGCACTCAAATCATTTATGCACATGCAACTTTCCTTCAATAACATAAATAAGAGATTTCAAATTTATGCATACACACACGCACACACACGCGTACGCACCACGCACGCACGCACATACACACACACGCGCGCGCGCGCGAACACACTTAAATAGTGATGAAGGAGATGAAGGATGCTGTTGAAAAGAATGAACAGATATAAAGGGATTGTGTCATGTAGGAAATAAGTGTTTTTTGAAGCTGGATTTGAAGGTATCAAGTGGAGGCTTTCGGCGAAGTGAAAAAGGGAGGTCATTCCAGGTGGATGGACCAGAAACAGAGAAAGAGCGACGGCCAGCAGTGGTTTGTTTGAATCTGGGTGCTCGAAAGCACAAAGTATCTGCATCTGAACGAAGGGAACGGGATGGAGTGTACAGGTGAAGACAGTTACAGAGATAAGAGGGTGCAGATTTGTGGAGACATTTGAAACAGAAGGTATTGATCTTATACTTCAGTCTTTGTGAGACAGGCAGCCAGTGAAGAGATCGTAGAAGAGGAGTGATGTGTTCAGATTTTTCTTTCTTAGGACCAGTCGAGCTGCAGAGTTTTGTATGCGTTGAAGAAAGTGGATGGATGATGGTGGTAGGCCAACCAAAAGAGAATTACAGTAGTCTAAACGTTGAAAGAATGAGTGTGACAAGCTTGGAAGTTGCGTCAGTGGACAGATACTAGTGAATCGCACTTATGCACCGTAATTGATAGTAGCAAGACTGGCAGGTCTGGGTGATGAATATTTTCATAGAGAGTGTGTTGTCGAGAACTACATCTAAATACTTCACAGAGTTAGACAAAGGAACTGACGTAACGCCGAATTCTATTGAAGATGCTGTGATGGAGGAAAGTTTATGTTCGGTCCCTATGAGTATGGCTTCAGTTTTGTCGGCATTAAGTTTTAACTTGTTCTGAGTCATCCAGCTTTTAATGTCTTGAAGGCAGTAGGATATCTTTGTCAGGAGGGAAGGCAAGTTTTCAACAGCACCACTGCATTGAAGCTGAGTAGCATCGGCATATAAATGATGGTTAGTATGATGCTGGTTTATTTTATGTGAGAGTGGAGCAGTATAGAGATTGAAGAGAACAGGTCCCAGAACTGATCCTTGTGGGACTCCACATTCCAGTTTGAGAGGTTTGGGTTGAATTTTGTTTACAATAACTTCTGGAATCGGTATTTATATATATATATATATATATATATATATATATATATATATATATATATATATATATATATATATATATATATTGTGTGGTGTGTGTGTGTGTGTGTGTGTGGTGTGTGTGTGTGTAACATTGTGTGCGCATTTCTCTCTCTTTCTCTTTCTCTCTCTGTCCGTTTTTCTCTTCTCTCTGTCTCTGTCTCTCTCCGTGTGTGTGTTTCTCTCTCTCACTCTCTCTCACTCTCTCTCTCTCTCTCTCTCTCTCTCTCTCTCTCTCTCTCTCTCCGTGTGTCTGTTGCTCTCTTTCTCTCTCTCTTTCTCTCTCTCTCTCTCATTCTCTCTCTTCCTATTGCTTTCCCTCCCTCCTTTCCTCCCTTCCTCCTTACCCCCCCCTTCTCTCCCCCCCCCCCCACTCTCTCTCTCCATCTCCCCATCTGCCTCCCTGTCCCCTCTCCCCGTGACCCTGTGTTTTATTTATTTATTTATTTATTTTATATTTTATTTTATTCTTTTATTTCGAGGATAATGGAATAAGCACTTATGTGTGTGTGTGTGTGCGCGCGCACGCACGCGCACCTATTCGCGCATACGCGCGCGCGAGTATATCTACGTGTCTGTCTGTCTCACTGACTTTCTCTTTGTCACTTTTTCTCTCTCCCCCATTCCCCCCCACACACACTCTTTCCTCACAAACGTAGGTACTTGTCTACGGACATACTCACACACTTGCCAGTCATTCTTCTCAGTGGCTCTCTGTATAAGGGGATTAATTCGTCAAAGCCGTCAACACAAAGGAGCAAACAGAGAGATCAAAGGGAAGACATATGACCAGTGATCTGCACGATGCTACACACAACACACACACACACACACACACACACACACACACACACACACACACACACACAACACACACACACACACACAACACACACACACACAACACATCCCATTCTTCCATCTTCATTCTTTTTTCTGAAACAGACAGGAGGTTTTGTTTCTCTAGAATTATAGATGCTCTCCCCTCTTCCTTGTCATGAATTCAGACTGTGGGTTAAAAAAAAAAAGATATTGACTTTATTTTTTCTACATCATGGCCATAGACTTTGTTTAAAAGATGCGATTTTACTTTTCTTTTGAGTAATGGCAATTTTTATTACCATTATTATTGTTTTGCTATTAGCGTGATTAATTTTAAGGTGAAGAAGGAGGTTGAAAACTGAAAAATTCCCATGTGTCTGTGAATGTTTAAAAAAAAAAATATTATATATAAAAAGGGTTTGATGGATGTTTAGAGGGTATTCTCTCTCTCTCTCTCTCTCTCTCTCTCTCTCTCTCTCTCTCTCTCTCTTTCTCCACACACACACACACACACACACACACACACACACACACACACACACACACACACACACACACACACACACACACACACACACCCCACAACACACACACACACACACACACACACATTATATATATATAATATATATATATTACAGATGTACAGAGAGAGACAGACAGACAGACACAGACAGAGACAGAGACAGACACACACAGATATATATATATCTATAATATCTAAAAATAAATATATATAATAATATATAACAATATAGAGAGAGAGAGAGAATAGAGATAGAGATGATAGAGAGAGAGAGAGAGAGATAGACAGAGGTGTGTGAGTGTGCATGCGTGCGTGCGTGTGTGTGTGTGTGTGTGTGTGTGTTGTGTGTGTGTGTGTGTGTGTTGTGTGTGTGTGTGTGTGCTTTGTGAAATGCGAGCGTGCGTGTCTGCAAGTTGCCTTAGGCACTCATGATGCATTGTCTCAGCTAGAAGAACATAGCACTAAGATCTCCGCTCATAGCCTGGTTGTTTAGAAAAGTCTGGATTCAGATATAGATTTGTTGTTGTTGCTGCTGTTGTTGTTCCTGCTGGTATTGTTCTGGCTGCTGTTACTGTTGTTGTTGTTGCTGTTGTTGTTGTTGCTGTTGCTGTTGTTGTTGTTCATGCCGCTGTTGTTTTTTGTTGCTGCTGTTAATGTCGCTGCTGCTGCTACTGTCGTTTTTGTTGTTTCTGCAACTGTTGTTGTTGCTGCTGTTGATAATGGGTGAGAAGTGCGTATGTATGCCTGTTTTCAAACACTTAGCTATATAGGCAGCCGGACTCCGCCTTCACAGGATTTCTCCTCTTTCTTTTAACAGGTTATCGTAATAAGAGTGTATCATTTCTGAAGACACTCTCAACACAATAGTTTAAAGTACAGCACTCTTTGAATGCAGGTCTTGAAACCTAGCCTACAGCAGCCACAGGCAGAGGTGTTGGTCTGAGCCAATACGGATTTATGTTGGTTTTTTTCGTTCCTTAGCTAGAGCTCCGAGGTTCACCAATGGTGAGATTTTTCGTATACAACCTTTTTTGTGTTTGTTTTTCCCACCGGGGACGGGATAGCTCAGTGGTCGAAGCACTCGCTTTCCCCCAGCCAAGTTAAGCAGCGTCAAGCGTGGTTACCAGTTGGATGGGTGACCGTTTGCGCGCCTTGGCTTCAGTACAGTTCCCCCAGTTCACCCAGCTGTAAATGGGTACCTGCCCTCTTTAGGGTCAGGGAAGGTAAAGCAGCGAGGGAGAGGAGATGGGCGCCGCCCTCAATATGCTGGCCCTAGAGAAGTGAGGTCTCTGACGCCTCGCTCCCCTACGACCTTATAGGTTATGGGACTCCTTTACCTCCTTTACCTTTTCCCACCATTAAGGTAGCCGCATTCCGATTTCGGGGATGATGTCCACGCAAAAACTATTGTGCCTGCGTTTATTAAACATTGTCATATTTTCCTACCGAATGGAAAGGTCTAGACTTTGAGTAAAACGAAACGGGTTTTAACGTGTGTGCACAAGATGTTCTGCATGCGTTCGCACGCTGGAACACTAGGTTTATAGTCTTATCCGAAGGACTTTTAGGGGAGTGGAGTAGGTAATGATATCAACTCCAGGAAAAAGTTTCCCCGAACGTGTGCCTCGGTGGGGCTTGAACCCTGGGCTGTCAGATCACGAGTTCAGCGCTCTAACCACTAGGCTATCCTGTCCCCAAAAGACGGGGTTCGAACTTAGGATCTTTTGACTGTGTTTCCCGCTTGACTGCAGGACGGTTCAGAGCCGTGTGTGGCGGCTGTTAGCTGTTTTGTTGAAGCAATAAAAGTGATGAACTCTTGATGTGACTAGGATTATGATGTTTCTATTCTGTTCGTTTATTCGGTTTTAATTTTGCCCGGGAAGCTCTTTGCAAAATTAAAATGGATCTTTTCTTCGCGTTTCTACATTGTTGCTCTTATTATACGACCCCCCTCCCCCCCCCCCCCCCCCTCACAGTTAGTCGTGTGTGTGTGTGTGTGTGTGTGGTTGTTTGTGTGTGTGTAGTTGTGTGCGTCTGTCGGTCTGTCTGTTCCCCCCCTCTCCTCTGTGTACTCTGTCTCTGTCTGTCTGTTGTTTGTCTGTCTGTCTGTTGTCTGTCTCTCTCTCTCTCTCTCTCTCTCTCTCTCTTCTCTCTCTCTCTCTCTCTCTGATGTAAAAAGCACTATGGGTGCTTATTCATTATCCTCGAAATTTTTTTTAGTGTCTCTCTCTCTCTCTCTCTCTCTCTCTCTCTCTCTCTCTCTCTCTTCTCTCTCTTATTCTCTCCTCTCATCTCTCTCTCTCCGCGCGCGCGCGCACGCGCGCTTTGCATTTAATGCTTTTCTTTCTACACATCTCCTTTTCCTCTCTGCATTTCTCTTTTTGTTTCTTTATGTCCTTGATTCTGTGTGCTGTGCGTGCTTTGGGTGTTTGTTGGATGTTGTGTTGTGTGTGTGTGTGTGTGCTGTTGCGTTGCGTGTGTTTGTGTGTGTGTGTGTGTGTGTGCGCGTGTGTGTGTGTGTGTGTGTGTGCGTGTGTGCGTGTGCGTGTGTGCGTGTGTGTGTGTTTGTCTGTCTTCTGTCTCAATTTTTTTGTTTTTGTCTGTCTGCTGTTTCTATATCTATCTATCTATCTATCTATCTATCTATCTATCTATC
>CM054151.1:40550922-40565922 GCA_028751875.1 Rapana venosa
TAAAAGATAATGACTTATTTCATGTAATGAGGATAACAAAATAAACACTCATTTTTGTACGTCGAGTCCCCGTATGCATGCAGTTTTTGCAACATTTGTCATCCATTCCCACAGGCAAACAGATTAGGCATCTTCCAAAAACGGAACAGGTTTTAACAAGTGCGCAAGATGTTCTGCATGCGTTCACACACGAGACCTCTGGTTATAGTCTCATTCGAAAGACTTTAAGAGGCAGTGGTGTCAGCAGGGATGTTAGTTAACTCCAGGCCAAAAATCTCCCTTGAACGGGTGCCTCCAGTGGTGGCTCGATCCCGGGCCGTCAGATCACAAGCGCAACGCTCTAACCACTAGCCTATCCCGCCCTTCAAATGTCTCTCTGATTTACAGAGTGTTGGAATTCTGATGTTACTTTCTTCTTTCTGTCTGTATCTCCTCTATTTGTGTTTTCCGATTTTCATTATTTTTCTTTGATTTTTGTTGTTGTTGTTGGGGGTTGTTGTTGTTGTTGTTTGGTTTTTTTTTGGGGGGGGGGTTGGGGAAAGGGGGGGGGGGGGGGAGAGGGGGCACTTCTGTCTATTTTGTGTTCTGGGATTTGCGCTTTTTGTCGGTTTTGTTTTGTTTCGCATGTTCGTTCGTTTGCTTGTTAGATTTTCACTTTGGCGTCTATCTTGGTTTGTATTTAAGTAACTAATAATCCCTATTTCTTCACTTTTTTTCTCGTCCTTTAGTACTCTAAGTGCCTGCCAGGGATACGGACTTTGTTCTTCATTGTGGTTTCAGGGTTTCTGGAGATGCTTTATGGCTGAAGGTGAAGAGCTTTCCCCACCTCTTGCCCGCCCATAACTGCAGATTTAGTGCGTAAAGATCTCCCCCTGGGAAGATTTCTGACAAGGAACTCAAGAGAGCCGTATCTTAGTCTGACTATGTTCCTATTTCTGCTGCTGCTGCGGCCACTGCGAATACCATTGCTGCTGCTGCTGCTGCTGCTGCTGCTGCTGCTGCTGCTGCTGCTGCTGCTGCTACTACTACTACTATTACTCCTATTACAACTACTACTACTATTGCTACTACTATTGCTACTACTATTACTACTACTACTACGATTACTACTACTACTATTACTACTACTACTACTTCTACTACTACTACTGCTACTACTGCTACTACTATTCCTCCTCCTACTACTACTACTACTCTCTCTCTATATATATATATGTATGTATGTGTGTATGTATGTATGCACGTATGTATGGAGAGAGAGAGAGAGAGAGAGAGAGAGAGAGAGAGAGAGAGAGATAGAGAGAAAGACAGACAGGCAGAGAGAGAGAGAGAGAGAGAGAGAGAGAAGAGAGAAAGACAGACAGGCAGAGACAGACAGACAGACAGACAGAGAGAGAGAGAGAGACAGAGAGAGAGACAGAGAGAGACACAGAGAGAGTTGAACACCTTGATAATGCAGTTAGTGACCAGAAAACCATTTATCGACCCCACACATTACGATCTTGCTTCGATTTTTTGGGACAATGAAGCGGGGTCAAGTATTGTTTGGAAATTAAGACTTCTATTTCAAGAACACACACCCACTCTCATTTTTGTTTGATGGGGGTGAAGGGTGGGGGGAGGGGGAGGGTTTTTAAAAAGATAAGCAATGTCCTATAAGAAGACAAGAAGAGATCAAGCTAGTTGCAGTCAAAATAACTTTAGAATGAGGGAACTGACAAAACGATTGACAACTGTCGGGTGCAAGGAAAATACCACCACCACCACCACCACCACCACCACCACTACTACTACTACTACTACTACTACTACTACTACTACTACTACTACTACTACTATATGGCATTTATGCAGCGATGAATCTTGTAAAGCAAACAAATCGAAAATGCAAACTGAAGGACTGCTTCTCAGTTCTTTTAAAAATTTATTATTTCGAGGATAATGGAATAAGCACTCGTGGGCCTTTTTACATCTAGTCCCGGTGTGCGTACTTTTTGTTGTAATTTTTTTCATCCGTTCCCACCGGAACACATGCCCTACTCTTCCAAAGAAAAGTGGAATGGTTTTTAACGTGTGCGCAAGATGTTCTGCGTGCGTTTGCACTCGGGAACTCTGTTTATTATAGTCTCATCCAAAGGATATTTTGGGGAGTGGAGTCGGCACTGATGTTAACTCCAGAGGAAAAATCCTCTTGAACGAGATTCGAGCTGGAGTCAGCACATCACGAGCGCAATGCGCATCACTCTAACCACCAGGCTATCCCGTCCCCGTCCCCCCCCCCCCCTTCCCCCCTGTCTGTTCAAAGGTGACAGGTGGACTTTAGTCTGAACTGCTAATGATGAAGAGGCTAGGTGACTTCCGTAATGACTCGAAGATCCGGCAGAAAACGTTAGGTTTTGTTGTTGTTGTTGTTGTTGTTTGTTTGTTTCTTTTCTTTCTTTCTTTCCCTCTTTCTTTTTCTAAAGGAATAATTTTGTCTCCTGTTACCGTTAAAAGATTTTGTCTTTTGAGCCCTCATCTCTGTCCCTTTGTCTGTCTGTCTCTCTGTCTGTCTGTCTGTCTTTCTGTCTGTCTGTCTGTCCCTCTGTCTGTCTGTCTGTCTGTCTGTCTCTCTCTCTCTCTCTCTCTCTCTCTCTCTCTCTCTCTCTCTCTCTCTCTCCTCTGTGTGTGTTTCCCTTTCTTTTCTCACTCCGTTTTTTGCATATGTCTGGTTATGAATCAGCTCTGCAATGCAATACCCTACCCTACCCTACCCACCATACCATAACATACCATACCCTACCCTACCCTACCATGCCATACCATACCCTACCCTACCCTACCCTACCATACCATACCATACCCTACCATACCATGCCATACCATACCCTACCATACCATGCCATACCATACCATACCATACCATACCATACCATACCATACCATACCATACCATACCATACCCTACCCTACCATACCATACCATACCATACCCTACCCTACCCTACCATACCATACCATACCATACCATACCCTACCCTACCATACCATGCCATACCCTACCCTAACCTACCCTACCATACCATACCATACCATACCATACCGTACCATGCCATACCATACCCTACCATACCATGCCATACCATACCCTACCCTACCCTACCCTACCCTACCCTACCATACCATACCATACCCTACCCTACCCTACCATGCCATACCATACCATACCATACCCTACCCTACCATACCATACCATACCCTACCCTACCATACCATACCATACCATACCATACCCTACTCTACCCTAGCCTACCATACCATGCCATACCACATCCTACCCTACCCTACCCTACCCTACCCTACCATACCATACCATACCATACCATACCATACCATACCATACCATACCATACCATACCATACCATACCATACCATACCCTACCCTACCATACCATACCATACCATACCATACCATACCCTACTCTACCCTACCCTACCCTACCATGCCATACCACATCCTACCCTACTATACCATACCATACCATGCCATACCACACCCTACCCTACCCCACCATTCCATACCATACCCTACCCTACCATAGCCTACCATACCCTACCCTACCCTACCCTACCCTAACATATCATACCATACCATACCATACCATACCATACCATACCATACCATACCATACCATACCATACCATACCATACCATACCATACCATACCATACCATACCATACCATACCATACAGTAGGCCTCATAAAAGTGCGATTCCAAGCATCTTTGAGCTGTTAACACCACACCACACCACACCACCACACCACGCCACACCACACCATGTCACACCGCGCCACACCACACCACACTGCGCCCACACCATACCACACCACATCACACCACACCACACCACACCCACATCACACCACACTACAATACAACACAACAATACAGAGGAATCTGGCTCTCTACAGACCAGTGGTCTAAAGCAGGCCACAGAAAGCATCTTTAGGCTGTTGACACCACACCACACCACTCACACCACAACACATCACACCACACCACAATGCACTACACTACGCTACAATACAATACAACACAACACAACAATACAGAAGAATCAGGCTCTCTGCAGATCGATGTTCTAAGGCAGGCCTCAGACAGTATCGCTTTCAAACATCTTTGGGATGTTCAACGCCACACCACACCACACCACACCTCACACTACACCATACCACAACACAACACAACACAATACAAGACAACAATACAGAAGAATCAGGCTCTCTACAGGCCGGTGTTCCAAAGCAGGCCTCATGAAAGTGCCTATTTCAAGCATCTTTGGGCTAGCTGTCAAACATCAAAGACGAGAAAAATGAAATGACTGTCTTCGAGATGTCTGGCTCTCTCTTTGATTTTAGTTGTCTCGTTTCCAGTCTATGTGGATTTTCTTTCTGAATAATAGATTTTTGTGTGGGTTTCTTTGTTGTTTGTTGTTTGGTTTAATTATTTCCACCTTTCTTTTGTTTTGTTTTTGTTTTTTCCCCTCCCCTATCCTCATCGTTTATCTGTCTTGTTTAATCACCTCCACCCCCATCCTCCCTTTCTTTTGTTGGCAGCGTCTGGAGCAGAAACTGGTAACGTGTGAGATGAAGTGCTTGAGGAAAGCCGTCAACAAGACCAGGAAAGACAAGATAAGAAACGAGGTGATCAGAGACATGGTAGGAGCCACACCCGTCCTACACCATATTGAACAACAACGAACCAAGTGGTTCGGGCACCTCACACGGATGCTGCCAAACCAGCCAGCCTTGCGTGCTTACAACTTGAGGTACTCTGGCACGAGGGTCAGAGGTAGACCCAGGCGACGCTGGAGTGATTCCGTGGCAGAAACACTGAAAGTCCATGGATTGTCCCTCCTCCAAGCAGACAGACAGACAGACAGACAGACAGTTATATCTCCCCGCGACGCCACAGAGTACAAGCGGAAGGAAAAAGTAAATAAAGTAAGTCTGTCTATATGTGGCTGTCTGTGTGTCTGTATGTCTATGTCTTTGACTCCGTGTCTGCAGCTGATTTTTTTTCTTTTTCTTACGATTTCTGTCTCTGTGCTTGTCTCTTAGTTTGTGTCCTGTCTTTTCAATATTTCACCCCCCAATCCCATTTTCTCCCGTGCTGTTATACAACGCTTTCAACTTGGTCTGGATCCTAGTCTTTCAAGCGGCACAATTGGCTTAGATTCTCAATGATCATGTAGTTGGATGACAGTTAAAAAACATATGGCAAAAATAAAGTTGGCCATAGAATGCAGTACATTACCGCCACGTACAGATTAATAGCATAGCACAACATAGCATAGCATAGCATAGCAGAGTATAGTATAGCATAGCATGGCATAGCATAGTATAGTATAGCACAGCATAGCATAGTATAGCATAGCATAGTATAACATAGCATAGTATAGCACACCATACCATACCATACCACACCACACCACACCACACACAACACATTACAAGCCAATACAAATAAACACAATGTAACAAAATGCAACACAACCATATCACCACACCACACTACACCCCACACCACACCACCACCACCAACACCACCACACCACCACCACCCACCTCCACACCCCACACACCACCACTACTACACCACCACCACCACCACCACAACCACCCACACTACCACCACAACTACAACAGTATAATCACCGCAAACGCCTCATCCATAGAGAGTGAAATGAACAAGAAGCGAATGAATCAAACAGTAGAGGAGAACTGTGAAGGCATTAACATATAAATGACAGCAATTTCCGACAGCTCACCAAACACAAACTGTAGCTAACTGTAGCTAAATCGATAATGCTAAAGTCTGGGTCTGGTTGGATCGGTGGTTAAGTGGTAACCGTGTTGTCTATAATACAAGGAGTCGAGGGTTTGATTCTTGTCAAAACCCTGAATGTTCCCACCTATCCACTGGCCTTGATTGTTTTGTGCTAAGTGGACGTTGAGACGATAAATAGAGGCCCTGTGTGCGACATGCGTGTAAAAAGGGTAAAGGGAGTCCCATAACCTATAAGGTCGTAGGGGAACGAGGCGTCAGAGACCTCACTTCTCTAGGGGCCAGCATATTGAGGGCGCGCCCATCTCCTCTCCCTCGCTGCTTTACCTTCCCTGACTCTAAAGAGGCAGGTACCCATTTACAGCTGGGTGAACTGGGGGAAACTGTACTGAAGCCAAGGCGCGCAAACGGTCACCCATCCAAGTGGTAACCACGCTCGAGGCTGCTTAACCTTAGCTAGGGAAAACGAGTACTCTGACCACTGAGCTATCCCGCCCCCACAACATGCATGTAGCGCATGGAAAAGAAACCACGGCAACAAGAGACATGCTTTCTCTAAAACTATAAATCGCTGACATTGCTGGGGATACTTCTACATCTTTATGTTGTAAGTGTTTTATGGTAGTTCGGGCTTACGTTTGTTTGTTTGAATGCTTTATTCTTTATTGCTGTGGGTTTGTAATTGTTTCCTCTGTGTGTGTGTGTGTGTGTGTTGTGTGTGTGTGTGTGTGTGTGTGTGTATGTGTGTGTGTAGTGTGCGTGTGTGCGTGCGTGTTAGTGTGCGTGTGTGTGTCTGCCTCTTGTTCTGGATTTTGGTTTTGGTTTGCGCGGGTAATTTTTGTTTGCTTGTTTGTTTTCTTTTGGTTTTTTCTTTGCTGAGAATTTTTGTTCATAATCTAGTATCAGCAAGCGTGAATAGACTTTAAACTGAACAACAACAATAACGTCAACAAAAGAGTTGTCACTGGCAAAAATTATGACGAGGGGAAAAAAACACATTCTCATAGGAAAACAAGTACATTATGCAGGCAGAAAAAAATATGGGTGGCGCTTCTCTTGTGGCGACACACACCCTCTCCCTTAGGGAGAGAGAGAGAGAGAGAGAGAGAGAGAGAGAGAGAGAGAGAGGGAGAGAGAGACAGACATACAGAGACAGAGAGAGAGACAGAGAGAGGGAAAGACAGAGGCAGAGAGAGACAAAGAGAGAGAGAGAGAAAGACAGAGACAGAGAGAGACAGAGAGACAGAGACAGAGAGAGACAGACAGAAACAGAGACAGAGAGACAGAGACAGACAGAGAGAGATGGAGACACAGAGACACAGATTCAGACAGAGAGAGAGAGACAGAGAGAGACAAAGAGAGAGAGAGAGAGCATTCCGATTTTCATGCAGACAAATCTGCGGGGACTAAAAGTGGCATACAATACATTGCACCCTCTGTTTCCCCAATCGTCGCAGCTGCTCCCCTCTGTTTCTCTGTACAATCGGCATAACTCTTTGTGGCTCTTTTATTTCGTATTCGCGGGGTTGCACTGTACTGTAGTGTGTTGTAGTGTGTTGTAGCGTGTTGTAGCGTATTGTAGCGTTGGGTGGTGGTGATGGTGTGTTGCAGTGTGTTATAGTGAGTTGTATTGTAGTGTGGTGTGTTGTAGTGTATTGTAGTGTGTCGTAGTGTGCGGTAGTAAGTTGTAGTGTGTTGTAGTGTGGTGTGGTGTGTTGTATTGTATTGTGCTGTGTTTTGTTGTATTGTAGTGTTTTGTTGTGATGTTTTGTATTGTATTGTGTTGTATTGTGTTGTATTGTATTGTGTTGTGTTGTGTTGTATTGTGTTGTGCTGTGTTGTATTGTATTGAATTGTATTGCATTGTACTGTATTATATTGTATACCACTTTAAGTCATGGCAAATTTCTCTGCGGGAAATTCGGGTTGCTCTCTCCCCGGGAAGAGCGCGTCGCCACAAGTGCAGCGCCACCCTTTTTTTTCTTTTCCTGTCTGCCTATGTATTTTATTTTCCTATCAGACTGACTTTTTTCTACAGAATTCTGCCAGGGATAACTCTTTTCTTGCCGTGGGTTCTTTTTCGTGCACTAGATGAGTATTGCACGCGGGACCTCGGTTTATCGTCTCATCCGAAAGATTAGCCCCAAGCCTACCACTCACGGTCTAGTGGATGGAGGAACAGTTTCGGGCACAAACGGAGATCGAACCACCACACACTTTAAACCCAGACTTTTTCCTTTCTAGGCAGATGCGTTACCTCTAGACCACAGATCCACACAGTCAGGTCGATCATCAGATCACGAGCGCAACACTCTAACCACTAGGCTATGCTATCCCCGTGCACACCTTACATATGTATGCAACCCGTTCCACCATTTGCTGAAGAGTAGGCCAGCTATGGCCGGATGGATTCACGATACGGCATACCCAGCATGCATCCACAACGAATCTGAGCTGAAGGGTCAGGCTAGGTTCTTTGACTACCGCGTCCTTACCTATGTGGCTGTAGACAGTTTCATTCATTCATTCATTCATTCATTCATTCATTCATTCACATTCAGAGAGTAACTCATTAATTCGTTCATTTATCCATTAAAGGAATCATTCATTCACTCATTCGTTCGTTCGTTCGTTCGTTGTTCATGGATTCATTCTTTCATCGATTCATTTACTCGTTTATCTATTCGTCATTCATTCAAACGTTCGTTCATTCATTTATGGAACATTAATTCAGCATCCGTCTCTTCCTTCCTTAACCTTCAATTATTCCTTCCTTCCTTCCTTCCTTCTTTCTTCCTTCGTTCCTTTTTCCTTCCTGCCTTTCCTCCCTTCCTTCTTTCCTTTCTTCCTTCCTTTCTTCCTGCCTTACTTCCTTCTTTAATCAAACAGAAATAGAAACTTTGCAAATTTCTTGCAGAGATCAGAGGACAAGTCAAGTCATGACAAGTCAAGTCCAGTAAAAACCACTTTAATCATCCCATGAAGGGCAATCACAATACTGGACAGAGAAGGAAGGAGATGGGAGGAGGAGGAGAAGGAGGAGGAGGACAGCATCTCAGACTGGACAGACAGGCCTGAGGCTGAGTGAAGGAAGCACTGCCGGAGAGAGGCGGAAGGAAGGAAGGAAGGAAGGACGGAAGGAAGGAAGGAAGACAGAAAGAGGAAGATGGAGAGGGCTGGTTGTCAAGTTATCCATGGTGCCCTTAAGGTCGAGAATACTTTGAGATTTGTAACGTGAACTGTAATGCCTTCATTTCCTCCTTCCTTCCTTCATTCCTTTCTTTCTTTCTGTTATTCTTTCTTTCTTTCTTTCATTCATTCTTTCTTTCTTTCTTTCTTTCTTTCTTTCCTTCTTCGTTCCTAACTTCACTTTTTTCTTTCTTCCCTTCTTTCTTTTCTTTCTTTCTTTTTTCTTTCTTTCTTTCTTTCTTTCTTTCTTTCTTTCTTTCTTTTTTTCTTTCTTTTCTTTCTTTCTTCCTTTTCTTTCTTCCTTTTTCGTTCTTTCTTTCTTTTCTTTCTTTCTTTCTTTCCTTTTTTGCTTCCTTCCATTCTTTCATTTTTTTCTTCATTCATTCCTTTCCTTCTTTCTTTCTTTCTTTCTTTCTTTCTTTCTTTCTTCTTTCTTGTCTTTCTTTCCTGTCTGTTTTTCTTTCTTTTTCGTTCTTTCTTTCTTTCTTCTTTTGCTTCCTTCCTTTCTTTCATTCTTTCTTCATTCATTCCATTCTTTCTTACTTTCTTTCTTTCTTTCCTACTTCTTTTGTCCAGCTAGAAGCATTAAATGTTGCAACTCTCTTTGCGAACAAACTTGGTATTGGTTTAGTCAAAGGAAAAAAAGTCAATAAAATATCCTTACAGTTGTTGATTTTGTTGTTGCTGTTGTTTTTGTTGTTTATTTTGGCAGGTTATGTTGCTTACAACACCTGCTTGGCTTGTACAACTTTCTTTGCAGCACTATCGATCAGATAAGGAGGTAAGGGGGGGGGGGGTTCAGGGTGTCACAAAAAAGATTACCAAAAGGTGTGTGTGTGTGCGCGCGCGCGCGTGTGTATGAGTATGTGTATGTGGTTTTTTTATATTTAATTTTTTACATTCTATTATATCGAGGATAATGGAATAAGCACTTTTGTGCTTTTTTTTTTTTACATCCCTTCCCCGTGTGTATGCAGTTTTGTAAATTTTGTCATCTGTTCCCACCGGCACACGATGACCTACTCTTACGAAAAGCGGAAAAGGACTTAACGCGTGCGCAAGGTGTTCTGCGTGCGTTCACACACGGGGCCTCGGTTTATAGTCTCATACGAAGGACTCTGTGTGTGTGTGTGTGTGTGTGTGTGTGTGTGTGTGTGTGTGTGTGTGTGTGTGTGTGTACGGGCGTGCGCGCGCGTGTGTGTGTATGTATCGATACGTGCGTATGTTCTGGTGTGTGTTGTGTGTGTGTCAGTGTGTGTATCCATATATCTGTGTGTGTGTGTGTGTGCGCGCGCGCGCGCACGCGTGTGTGTATCAGTGTGTGTTTGTGTGTGTGTGCACGTCTGCGTGTGTGCCAGTGTGTTGTCCGTATCAATCTCTGTGTGTGAATGCGTATCAATGTGTGTGTATGTGTGTATGTGCGTGAGTGCACTCTGTGTATATGTGTGTGTGTTTGTGTATGTGTGTGAGTGCGCGTTGCATTTGCAATCGTTCGCACGTGCGCGCGCGTGTGTATATAATTATATACGTGTGTGCGTGCGTGCGTGCATGCGTGCGTGAGTATGTGTGTGTATGTGTGTGTATGTATGCGCGCGCGTGCGCGTGAGCGTGCAATCACCCATTTGTTTTTGTAGTCAACAGAAGGTCAGTCATTGTAAAGCAAGTCATGCAATTTCTCAAACCACGCAAAACATCACTTAATCAATCAAATAGCAGACGTAGGAGTCTAACACATTTGGGGCTTTTTCCCTCTCTATCACCGTTTCTCTGTTTTCAATTCTCTCTCTCTCTCTCTCTCTCTCTCTCTCTCTCTCTCTCTCTCTTCTCTCTCTCTCTCTCTCTCTCTCTCTCTCTCTCTCTCTCTCTCTCCCTCCCTCCCTCTCCCTCTCTCTCTCCCCTCTCTCTCTCTCTCTCTCTCTCTCTCAATCAATCAATCTCTCTCTTTCTTTCTCTCTCTCTCAATCAATCAATCAATCAATCAATCAATCAATCAATCAATCAATCAATCAATCATCATCATCTCTCTCTCTCTCTCTCTCTCTCTCTCTCTCTCTCTCTCTCCCTACCTCTCTCTCCCTCTCTCTCTCTCTCTCGCCGATTTCAAAAGAAGAGGTCATGTTAGCATTTAGAAAAATGAAGAACAGAAAAGCAGCTGGTGCAGATGGGATTATTGGAGAATTGTTTAAAAATGCAGGTGACAATGTTATTGAATTCTTTGTATTGTTTTTCAATGCTTTACTTCAAAAAGGTGTTTTTCCACAAAAAAGGACAGAAGGCATTGTTCTTCCTTTGTACAAAAAGGTGATAATAATAACCCTAATAATTATAGAGGCATTTCTTTAAGTGACATTAGTAGTAAGATTTATAGTACAATCATAAACCATCGTTCACAAGAATGGGTTGAGGAAAACAATATCACTGGAGAACATCAAGCTTGTTTTAAAAGGAATTATTCCACTTCTGATCACATGTTCACTTTGTTGTCTTTTGTTCAAAAACATTTTCTCTTGTAACAGGAAATTACTGTACCCTTCATAGATTTGAAAAAGGCTTTTGTTTTTTAAAATAGGAGTATTTTTGGGGGCAGATTTCATAAAAATGGAAATAACGGGTAAAAAGTTTAACTGTATTTTAAAAGTTGTACAATGGTTTTTTAAAAGTTGGGTTTTAGGGGGTTTTAAAAACTGACAGATTTGTTGTTGTACTTAGGGTTTTGTAAAACAAGGTGAGTTTGTAGTCCAGTTCTTTTCCCTTATTCATCAATGAGTTTTGCTTTGAAGTTATTGAAAAAGGAAGACTGGGGCTTTATTTAATCGATTATCTTGAAAATCTTCTTTTGTTATTAGCAGAGACATAGTTTTATTGCTAAAACCCGTTATTGGTTTACAAAGGGGAACTAAATGTTTACAAAAGGCAACACATTTATGGATTTGAAGGTAAACTTAAAAAAGTAAAATAATTGTATTTGAAAAGGCGGATCTTTGCAAAAGGGGGAAAAAAAAAATCTTATGGGTTTGAAATCGTGGTAAAGCATACAAATATTTTGGAAAAATTTTTTTCTAAGACTTTTGTTTCAATTAGCAGTAACGACCCTGTTTAAAACCAAGAAGGCTGTTCATATGATAGAGAAAAACTTCGATCCCTGAAAAAAGCGTTAGAAAAAGTTTTTTTAAAACGGTTTGATTAAGGTTTTTACTATTGCTTTGTAGGGGGAGAACTTTGGGGTCTGATAATGCATCATCAGTGGAACAAGTCTTTGTTTGCATTGAAAAAGGTTGGATTTTAAAAGGGAGAAACCCCCAAATGATTTTCGTTTAGGGTTTAAACGAACAGAACTATTTTTTTAATTCTGTTTACGTGCTTCGTTATTGGTTAAAAAATTGTGTAAGGGAAAGATGTTTGATTCCAGAGAAAAAGGTTATAAAAATTGTATATGTTTGGATGTAGGGCAAAAGAAATGGGTTTTTCAAATTTCGTTGTAAAATTTGTATAAAAAAAGGTTTTTTGGGTAATTTATGGGAAAATGGAGGAGTTCAAAATGTTAAAGAGTTTTTATAAGTTTAAAAAAAAGATTGATCTTAAGCGATGCAAAAAAATGGGACTTCCAGTTAAAAAACCCCCACCAGTGAGAGGTTTGTATATATAATAATATATATATTATTATAATTTTTTTAATATAATAAATATATATATATATATATATATATATATTTTTAAATTTATATATAAAAAACTTTTTGGGGTTTTGTTCATGACGGGAAAACATTGAAAATGGATCTAGACAAAATTTAAATTTTTATGCCGGGTTTTTTTAGATTTGACATTTAGAAAATAGCACACCCCAAAAATGTACAAACATATTCTAAATTGGATTTGATTTTGCCCATTGCTTTTAAAAAGGGAAATGAGGACAAAAATTACTTTTTGTTGTTTTTGTCAATTTCAGAAAGTAAGGGCATGTATTACCATTAAAATTTTTAAAAAACACCCTTCCCAGTTTGTCTGTGTTTACTTTTGTCATCTATGAAGAAATATTGTCCGAACTGTTCGATCTACTTTTACAAGGCATTCAAAAATTCGATCTGTGCTGGGCTTAGAAAGTTTGTTGATGTGTTTTTTGGGAGTATGTTGGTGATTTCTTTAATATTACCTGTTATCTACCCCTTCATAGGGGCAATGGCCCCTTTTCATGAATAAAAAATTGAATCCCAATCTCTCTTTTTTTTTTTTTTCCTCTCTCTCTCATCTTTCTCTCCCCCCCCCTCTCTCTCTGTTTCCCTTTTCTCTCAATCAATCAATGGTCTTCTCTTCTCTTTTTTTCTTTTCCCCTTCTAATCAAAATCCATCCTCTCTCTTCTTCCCCCCCCCCCCTCTCTTCTCTCTCCCTCTCTCAAAAAATATAACGGAAAGAGCAACTAAATTCCCATATGGTGTATTTTAGATTGCGTGCTTGCGTCCGAGCGTGAGTGAATGTATGTGTGTGTGTGTGTGTGTGTGTGTGTGTGTGTGAGAGAGAGAGAGAGAGAGAGAGAGAGAGAGAGAGAGAGAGAGAGAGAGAGAGAGAGGCGTCGATGGTAAATAGACATGCAGTGGTACATGTAAGTGCGGAGTGAGAGGAAATTAAAAGACACACACACACAAATTATATATATATCTATATATCTATATATCTATATATCTATATATATATATATATATATATATATCACATGATATATAGATATATCACATGATACATATATATATATATATTATGTGTGTTTGTAAGTGTGTGTATGTGTGTGTGTGTGTGTTTGTGTGTGTGTGTGTGTGTGTGTGTGTGTGCGCGCGCGCATTTCTTAGCTAGAGCTCCAAGGTTCACTGATTTCTAAATTTTGCATACGCAACCGTTTCTGCCACCATACAGGCAGCCGTGTATCGACTTCGGGAATGACGTGTAATCACGATACCAATGTACACGCGGAGTCTGTTTTCCAAAGTTTGCTATCCTTTCCTCCTGGCACGAATTGGCCTACTCCTTCAAAAGCCATAGCGGGTTTTAACGTGTGCGCGAGATATTCCGTTTTCGTTTGCGCACGGGACATCGGTTCATAGACTCATCCGAAAGACTGTAGGTGATGTGAGGCATTGGTTCTGGTGTTATCTCCAGGAGGAAAAATCCCTTTCAATGGGTGTCTCGTGGTGGATCGAACCAGGACCTTCAGATCGCGAGTTCAGAGCTCTAACCATAAGCTGCGCTCCCTCTACCCCCCCCCCCCCCCCATTCCCCGCTCTACCCCCTCCACCTCTCCTCCTCCGCTCCTCCAAGAAGTTCCATAATCATGACTCAAGTCATGATATCAGTTACTCAATTGCGGCCGCTTTCTAGTAAACTGAGACCACGTTAGAATGACCCGTAAACGCGTTTCTCAAAAGTGGAGAGAGAGAGAGGGAGAGAGAGAGAGAGAGAGAGTGGAGAGAGAGTGAGAGAGATAACTCTGAAATGGTTTAAATTGCATACAATGCAAAGTAGATTTGGGAAAGCATCACGATATAACGCAGTACATAACACGCAGTAATCAACACTCTATACATATTCATGCGTGTTCAGTGTACTAAACAAATTACAAGTGCAGATTAAATTCAGTTTTCCTTGATTTTCAATTTCCTAGTTTTATCAGAAACCAGAGAGATAGGGGAGAAAAGAGAGAGAGAGAGAGAGAGAGAGAGAGAGAGAGAGAGAGAGAGAGAGGAGAGAGAGAGAGAGAGAGAGGGAGAGAGAGAGAGAGAGAGAGAGAGAGAGAGAGAGAGAGAGAGAGAGAGAGAGAGAGAGAGAGAGAGAGAGAGGAGTCTTTCTGATTGATTAGAATCAATGCGTTGATCCTTCTTGTATTTAACAGTGTGTTTCCCAATACCCACAGATTTTGTTCTGCGAATATCTAGACAAGCCAGAAGACTAATGATTCAATGCATGATTTACAGAACGCATACAAATCTCGCTC
>CM054151.1:40568422-40578422 GCA_028751875.1 Rapana venosa
CTTATGTGCTGCAGCCCTGGGGGCTAGTTGGCCTTTGGAGAACGTCTCCAACACTGACTGTCTTTATGCCCACTTGGCCGAGAGAGTGGGGATGTACTGTGGGCAAGGCATCTCCACTATAATCAAATTTCTGCCCAATTTCCGAAACAGCAGCTGCCTCCTCTGCTGTTTTGGAGGTCATCGTCGAACACGACGGACTAACATACACACATACATGCGTGATGATGGTTGTCAAGTAGGCAGCATATTCTAACTTCAGAGGAGGGTTTTTTTTTCTCTCTCCCTCTATTTTAGCGGAGAGAACAGGTAGTAATAATAATAATAATAATGTATGGAATTTATATAGCGCTGAATCTTGTAAAGCAACAAATCAAAGCGCTCAGATTTTATTTCATACCACTTTAAGTCACGGCAGATTTCTCTCCGTGAAATTCGGGCTGCTCTCCTCGGGGAGAGCGGGAGAACGCGTCGCCACTTAGCGCTGCGCCACCCTTTCACCCTTTTTTTTTTTTTTTTTTTTTTGGCTGCAGCTGTATTTGTTTCCCTATCAGAGTGGCTTTTTTCTAAGAATTTTGCCAGGGACAACTCTCTTGTTGCCGTGGGTTTTTTTACGTGCGCTAAATAATTACGTGTAACACACGCTAAAAGCTTTTCATGAAAGAAGATAATCTCATCACAACATTTCAAAGGATGATATAGTATGCTTTTAAGATAGGTCTTGACACTTGGCTTACATAAACCACTGACAATGGATTTTTGCCTGGGTCAGGTCAATAATCATGCATGGCTGGTTGGTTGGCTGGCTGGGTTGGCTGGCTGGGTTGATGGGTTGATGGGTTGATTAGTTGGTTAGTTGGTTTTTTTGTTGGTTGGTTAGTTGGCTGGTTGGTTTGTTGGTTGATTGGTTGGTTGGTTGGTTGATTGATTGGTTGGTTGGTTGTTTGGATGGTTGTTTGGATGGTTAGTTGGATGCCTTGTTGGTTGATTGGTTAGTAGGTGGGTGGGTTGATGGGTTGGGTTTTTGTGTTGGGTTTCTTCTTGGCTTTTTTGGTTTTAGCTTTTTGGTTGTTGTTTTTCTTGGGGGGGGGGGGGGGGAAAGGTGTGTGTTGGACATCAGGTTCATGCTTTACGGTTTCATTAAAACAAAACCTACAGGAAAAGTAAAGACAAAACTAATGTTGACTCCTAGGCCTTAGGGGAAAACGTTTCCTTCAATGTTGAAAAAGTTAGAAAAGAAAGGCGCAAACAAGTTTGAAGGTGTGCGCAAGGTGTTCTGCGTGCGATTGTACATTGGTCCTCGGTTTAAAAAGTCATATTAAGGATTTTTGAAGGAGTGGAGTAGTTTTTATGGTTATCACTAGGGATGGTGGGTGGGGAAGGGAGAGAATCCCTTCGATCGGGCGTCTCAGATGTGGCGCAAATCCTCGTCGTCAAATCGCAAGGTCAATACGCTAACCACTCGGCTATCCTGCCCTGATGTAACTAAAATCAACTCTCTCTCTCTCTCTCTCTCTCTCTCTCTCTCTTCTCCTACACTCATTATCCATCTCTCTGATGATCATGTATTATCGATGCCCAATTCAGGGACCCCTTGTCGTGCCCTGAGGAAGACGTCATCACAGGATGAACCAATCAAATTGTCCCCTAGCAGTCAGTACCTTTTTCTTCGGAGACAGGTCCACTAACCCTACATTAGACCAGATCAGCCATCGTCTGACACCGTCTGATCGCAAATTAGTGCTTGTCTTTCGCCGGGTCAGTTGTCAGTCAGTATTTTCAGTTATGGAAGGAAATATAATTAGCTGAGAAGCAATCTAGTCATTGACGTTGGGTGATCACTGATGTCATAATTATGGTCAATTGACGTCATAAGCAGGGTGAAAACATTGTCTGCCCCCCAACCCCCTCCCCCTCCCGCCATCTGCATCTATCTACCTCTTTTACTCACACAAAAGGCAAGGGGAGAGATAGATGTTGGAAAAACGGTATCAGAGGTCTAGCGCTTAATAGTCCATCTAGACAATCAGAGGTTTTGAGGTTGGGTTGTTGTTTTTGTTGTTGTTGTTGTTTGTTTTTGTTTTTTGTTTTGTTTTGTTGGCGTGGGGGTTCTCCTAATTCGCTCCTCAGCAAGAGTTCTGAGATTCAGCAATAGTGAGATATTTTGTGTATGCGACCGTTTTTGCCTACCATTAAGGTAGCCGCATTCTGACTTCGGGGATGACGTGTAAACACGACACCAGTGTGCATACGTTTTCTAATGTATTATACACACACACACACACTTATATATATATATATATATATATATATATATATATATAATATATATATATATATATATATATATATATATATATATATATATATATATATTCTTTCTTATATATCTTTGTTCTTCGTTCTTACAGACACACAATTCATTCGGAACGAATTTTTAACTTGAGCGCAAGATGGGTTCGCACACAGGGCCTCCCCGGTTTATGAGTCTCACCCGAAGGGCTTTCCGGGGAGCGGAGTCAACGCTGATGTTAACCCCAAGGGAAAAAATCCCCTGGAACGGGTGTCTCGGTGGTGGTTCGAGCCTGGGCTCGATACCAGGGCCGTCAAATTGCGAGCACAAGGCTCTACCCACTCGGCTCTCCCGCCCCCCGTTTTAGATTCAAACCTTGCCCTTGACGAGATTTGTCAGCAGTCACTGGTCCACAATGACCCAGGCTAAAACCTTGATCAGTTGTTAGACATCATCTCCGAAGTCGGAAAACATCTACCTTTATGGTGGGTCAAAACGGTCGTATGCGCAAATATCTCCCTTTTCTAAGCAAAGTGCCAAAGCCTACATTTATTATGTTACTATGTACATTATTACGCTTTTTAAAATATTTTACTTATATTGACATCATCCATGACAAGCTATTAACGTAACGACATGTACAGCGCTATATAAATTCCATACATATATTATTATGATTATCATTACTCTATATTACAGACGAGACAAAAACTGAAGTCGGAGTGCAGCTACCTTCATGGTGGAAAAAAAGATTGCATAATTATGCAACAACAACAACCAAAAAAACCCCACTGAAGAATCTCGGATGTGTAGCCGAAGAACACAAATAAATAGAGAAAAAATATCGGATGACAGTCGTAGTATGGCTGCCTATGTGGTGACGTATTTTAAAACAGCCATACTCGCACGCCTCTTATCCGTGTGTACTTTACGGTATGACAGTGAGTCCCAGGTGTGATGAGTTGATAGAGCACATAACGTATTCTGGGTGATCCCCAACAATGTTAAACTGGGGAACGTCCAGCAACAACACCTTGTCCTGAAGTGGTGATCTGGCTGGTTTCACGTTCGTGTTTGTTTCCCCAGGAGGGTGGGGTTTTTTGGGGGTTTTCTTTCTGTTTTTCTTCTGTTATTTTTTTTCTTCAAAACAGACTATTGGCAGGAACAACTCTTTCTTTCTTTCTTTGCAATTCTTCTTTGCAATTCCTCTTCTTTTCAGTCTTCTTCTTTGCAGTCTTCTTCATCTTCTTCGTCGTAGTCGTCATCGTCTTCCTCCTCCTCCTCCTCCTTGTTCTTCTTCTTCTTCTTCTTCTTCTTCTTCTTCTTCTTTTCTTCTTCTTCTTTCTTCTTCTTCTTCTTCTTCTTCTTCTTCTTCTTCTTCTTTTCTTCTTCTTCTTCTTCTTCTTTACTTCATCACTTCTTTCCCTTTTCTTTTTTCTTTCTTTCTTTCTTCCCTTTCTTCCTTCTTTTCTTTCTTTCTTTCTTTATCCCTGTCATCACCCTCATCATTTTTTCTCTCTCTCTCTCTCCTCCCTCCCTCTCCTCTCTCTCTCTCTCTCTCTCTCTCTCTCTCTCTCTCTCTCTCTCTCTCTCTCTCTCTCTCTCTCTCTCTTCTCTCTCTCCCTCTCTTTCTTCAGCCTTCTACTACAGTTCAATGACGGACTTCTCACAGCCAGTGTTAATATTCAGCATCGGACACCTGGTGCTGTGTGTACAACGTACGTGCCTCTACACACGTTCACACGTCCCCCCACCCCACCCCTTAGCTATTTATATTTTATCTACAAGTACTTTCTTGTCTTTTTTTTTGCTTGCTGTTCTCTACAACATTTTTTTTCTCTTTTTTTTCTTCATCTCAAGGCCTACATGACTATGACCAGAGAGAGGGTGTTCTGCATCTCTAGATATTAGCAAACACTGAACAACTTCTGGTGGAGACTGACAAGGCACGTACTGCCTGTACTTTGTCTTCATCATCGAACGCTCAGACAGCAACGACTGGTGTCTGTCATGATATGAGCGAAAATGCGCTGCGCCGTATGCATGCCGTTAAGCGCCTGACAAGTCAGGCCCAGCGCATTCGACTTCGGCGTGGGAGAGAATTGTTATTTTAAAAGTCTTGCTGGGGAAAAAGTGACAGGAGAAATGGACCAAGAAGGCAGAAAGTAGACAAAAAGAAGGTGACAGGAAGAAAAAAAATTAGGCAGATTAATAAAAACAAAAGGCAGAAATAAAGGTAAAAGGTAAAGGAGTCCCATAACCTATAAGGTCGTAGGGGAGCGAGGCGTCAGAGACCTCACTTCTCTAGGGCCAGCATATTGAGGGCGGCGCCCATCTCCTCTCCCTCGCTGCTTTACCTTCCCTGACCCTAAAGAGGGCAGGTACCCATTTACAGCTGGGTGAACTGGGGGAACTGCACTGAAGCCAAGGCGCGCAAACGGGAAGAAATAAAGAGAGGGATAGAAAAGAGGGAATTGATGGATTTGCAGAAGGTTGGAATGCTATTTACACTGACAGGCCCCCGGCATCCCTACGGGGATGGTTAGCTTTTGATTCTGACTGGTTCTACAGTGAGGCTTGATCAGTCTGAGACACAGAAAGATTGACTGCGTTTTAGTGGGAATATTGTCCACATTTGTTTCACGACATTGTATTGTATTGAATTTTATGCTATTGTCAGTCATGACAGATTTCCCTTCATGACATTTACAACTGCTTTTCTCTGGGGAGAGCATGTGTTAGCACAACTAGCAGCAGCTTCCATTAATTTTTTCTTGAATGTTCCTCCTGTCCTCACGTGTATTTGCTACTCTATCAGAACGGCTTTATCTCAACCTATATTTTTGTCAGGGATAAGTTTAGTTGCTGTGAGTTTGCTATTTTTGAAGAGCGTTAAATGCGCGTTTCACACAAGATCTCGGTTTATCGTCTCATCCGAAAGACTAGCAACTAGACCATCACCACTCAAGTGTTTAGTATCGAACACATAGCGTTTTGTGTACAAATGTACGTGCCTGTACGCACGTTCCCACGTCCCCACACCCGTTTGGCTACTTCTAAGTTTATCTGGGTATATTCCTTTAGCTTGCTGTTCTGCACAACACCCTTTGTGTGTACATGACTCAGAAGGGCAAGGGGAATGTGATGGGCATCTGTGAAATATTGGCAAACACTGACCTGATTCTGGGGGTGGCTGACAAGCCACGTGTTGCCCGTGCATAGACGGATAGCTTTTAGCCCTAACTGGTTCTGCAGAAAGGGCTGGTCAGTCAGACAGGCAAATAAGATTCTTCTTCTTCTTCTTCTTCTTCTTCTTCTTCTTCTTCTTCTTCTTCTTCTTCTTCTTCTTCTTTGAATTCTTCCTCTTTGAATTCTTCTTCTTCTTTTGCAATATTCTTCTTCTTCGCAATTCTCCTCCTCCTCTTTCTTCTTCTTCAGAATTCTTCTTCTCCTTCTTCGCAATTCTTCTTCTTCCTCGGCAGATGGACAGACAGACAGACAGATAGATGACTGTAGAGCTTTAAGTAATGGTGTAGGCTTTGTCACAGTTTTGTTTCACGATATAATTTTGTGGCTGTATATACCTTTATGATAGCCCTTCTTAGGTTTTGGTTTTGGTTTGTTCGTTGGCTGTGTTCCTTTTCCTCCGCATTGTCACAATTTTAACGCGTGACACAGTCAGCTTATGTTTCGCCTCTATTGAATGTCATGTTGATTCAGCTGCTGCTTTTTATCAATTTTGTACGTCCGAGTTCCACAGTACTCATTATAAGCTTACGCCTGTTGTACTCACATTCCGTGTGTCGTTGCTATGTCTGTTGTCAATGTTTAAAGGTTTGCTGTACCAAGACTTTTCAACACTGTGTGGTGAAAATTTAATGAGTGTGGAATTGTTTAACTGATAAGGGTTAGTGCAAGAATGTTTTGGATTGTTTATAGAAAGTACGTCAAAGGAGAGTTGTGGACTTTTCGTACCTCTTGCACAAAAACAGGAAGACTGGTGGTCATTAGAAAATAGATGAAAAGTAAGTGATGAGGAATTACGGCACACACAAATACACATGGATGTAAAAAAAAGCACATGAGTGCTTATTCCATTATCCTCTATATAAAAGAATAAATAAATAAAATAAATAAATAAACGCACACACACACACCATGGTTGCATATCCAGAAATCCACACCTATCAATTCTGATGGATATATGCGAGCTTTAAACAGCAAACTCCCAACTTTCCGCGAAAGATCAATAAAAACCCCTTGTTCTACAGACACAAACACAGGCACAGAGGCAGACAGAAGTTGTGAGGTGCAGACATTGGCGTAGCGAACGGGTTCTTTTCTGTCACGTGCGGACGTAGAAAAATATGCTTTTTCCTCCTCAGAGAGAGAGAGAGAGAGAGAGAGAGAGAGAGAGATAGAGAGAGAGAGAGAGAAAGAGAGAGAGAGAGAGAGAGAGAGAGAGGCAGAGACAGAGACAGAGACAGAGAGGTGGAAGGATGAGAGACAGAGACAGAGACACAGAGAGAGTGGTAGAGACAAAGACAAAGACACAGATAGACTGACAAACAGAAGCCATGAGAAACACAGACTGACAGACAGATACACACAGACTGACAGACAGATACACACAGACTTACAGACAGATACACACAGACTGACAGACAGATACACACAGACTGACAGACAGATACACACAGACTGACAGACAGATACACACAGACATTCGTTTATAAAACAAACAAAAGCACTGTAAGCAAAGGACTACACACACACACTCACACACACACACACAACACACACACATACACGCACGCACGCACGCACGCACGCACCACACACACACACACACACACACACACTCACTCACTCACTCACTCACCAGCTCTTTCCAGTGCTGTTCACAATGTCAGTGGTTAGAGACGCCCTCGTGGTCCTGTCAGCAGAGCAAGTCAGATGTAGGGGACACTGAGAACTGTCTGCAATCAGCATCAAAGACTACTTCAGGCCACCCCTCTCTCAGGCTGTCTGTCTGGCCTTTTTTCTCTGTAAGTTTTGTGTGTGTTTGTCTCTTTGTCCGTCTGTCTGTCTCAGTCATTTGGTTACTCTGTCTGTCTGTCTGTCTTTGTCTTTTAAAAAAACCCATTTTTATTCAGTTTTATCATGTTTTACATTGTTATATGTCATGAAATATAGTTTTCATTATATAGATCTTGTCTGTCTTTGTCTCTCTGTCTTTCTTTTTCACTATCTGAATCTGTCTGTCTGACTGACTGTCTGTCAGTCTCTCTCTCTCCCTCTCTCTCTGTGTCGATCTTCTGTCTCTGTCTGTGTCTATCTGTCTGTCTGTCTGTCTGTCTCTCTCTCATTCTCTCAATCTCTCTGTCTCTGTCTTTGTCTGTCTGTCTGTATCTCTCTGTCTCTTTGTCTCTGTCTCTGTCTGTCTCTCTCTCTCTCACACACTCTCTCTCTCTCCTCCCCATCCTTCTCTACTACTACTACTACTAATACTACTAGCACTAGTACTACTACTACTGCTACACAGAAAGACAGTGTTAATATTCATTACTAACACCTGGTGCGTTGTGTTTTCAATGTACGTGCCTCTACAGACACACACACACACACACACACACACACACACACACCACACAACAACACACACACACACACACACACACACACACACAGTACATCCATACAGAAGTCTACACACACACACACACACACACAAACACACACACACACGTACATCCATACAGAAGTCTACACACACACACTAAAACACCTGTTGGCGATCTATAGTTCATCATCTGGGTACCTTCACCTTCCCCTCTCCCTGGCTGTTTTGTATGACATTTTGTCTGTGCATGACCAGGGCCAGAGAGAAGATGATGAGCATCTGTAAATATTGGCAAACACTGACCTACTTTTGGCGGTGATTGACATGTCACGTGTTGCCTGTGCTTTGATTGACAGCTGTTGATCCTGACAGGCTCTACAGAAAGACTTGGTCAGTCTGAGGGATGCATAGCGGTATGCATTGGCTTATTGACTACTACTGCTGCTGCTGCTGCTGCTACTGCTGCTACTACTACTACTACTACTACTACTACTACTATTTCTACTGCTACTTCTTCTTCTTCTTCTTCTTCTTCTTCTTCTAATTCTTTGAATTCTTCTTCTTCAGAATCTTCAGAATCGTCATCGTCATCGTCGTCATCATCATCATCATCGTCGTCGTCATCATCATCATCATCATCATCATCATCATCATCATCATCATCATCATCATCATCATCATCATCATCATCATCATCATCATCATCATCATTATCATCACCATCTTCTTCTTTGAATTCTTAAGAATCTTCTTCTTGTTCACAGTCTTCTTCTTCGTTGAATTCTTCTTCTTCTTCAACTTCTTCTTCTTCCCAATTCTTTTTTTCCAATTCTTCTTCTTCCCAATTCTTCTTCTTCTTTGTCTTCTTCTTCTTCTTTTTGAATGCCCAGACAGCAACAGCTGTTGTCTGCTATATGACCAAAAATGCGTTGAGCTGCTGTTAAGCGCCTGAGACAAGTATTGGTGTTGGTGTTGTTGTTGTCATAGATTGGTTTACAGAAGTGTTGTGTGGCTGTTTTTACCATGACACATACGCCCGGTGGTCTTTGTTTCTTATTTGTACTGTTTCCTGAATTTTTTCTGGTGTTTTTCATAATGTTAACACTTTGATACAGTGACCTTATTTCCACTCCATTGTCTGACTTAAATTTTTAAAAAAGTATAAAGATGATTTTAAAAAGCTTTCATCATATCGATGACAAGTTACCCTTGGCATGATTGCAATAAATATACGCTATCACTTACAGGAGCATCATAATACTCTTCACATTCTAAGGCACACACACATTTACACACACGCGCGCGCACACACACACACTCACCAGCTCTTTCCAGTGCTGTTCACAATGTCAGTGGTTAGAGACGCCCTCGTGGTCCACTCAGCAGAGCAAGTCAGATGTAGGGGACACTGAGAACTGTCTGCAATCAGCATCAAAGACAACTTCAGGCCGCCCCTCTCTCAGGCTGTCTGTCTGGCCTTTTTTCTCTTTAAGTTTTGTGTGTGTTTGTCTGTTTGTCCGTCTGTCTGTCTCAGTCATTTGGTTACTCTGTCTGTCTGTCTTTGTCTTTTTAAAAAAAACCCATTTTTATTCAGTTTTATCATGTTGTTCATTGTTATATGTCATGAAATATAGTTTTCATTATATAGGTCTTGTCTGTCTTTGTCTCTCTGTCTTTCTTTTTCACTATCTGAATCTGTCTGACTGACTGTCTGTCAGTCTGTCTGTCTGTCTGTCTGTCTGTCTGTCTCTCTCTCTCTCTCTCTCTCTCTCTCTCTCTCTCTCTCTCTCTCTCTCTGTCGATCTTCTGTCTTTGTCTGTGTCTATCTGTCTGTTTCTCTCTCTCTCTCTCTCATTCTCTCAGTCTCTGTCTCTGTCTGTCTGTCTGTATCTCTCTGTCTCTTTGTCTCTGTCTCTGTCTGTCTGTCTCTCTCTCACACACACTCTCTCTCTCTCCTCCTCCCATCCTTCTCCTACTACTAATACTACTAATACTACTAGCACTAGTACTACTTCTACTGCTACACAGAAAGACAGTGTTAATATTCATTACTAACACCTGGCGCGTTGTGTTTCCAATGTACGTGC
>CM054151.1:40583422-40608422 GCA_028751875.1 Rapana venosa
AGAATGTTAACATTTTTTAGCTTTTCTTACAGAGAATATTGATGTCAAATGAGCTTTAAAAGTTCCCAAGGTGGGTAGGGAGCTGACTGTACGATTTTGCTAATTCATGTGGTTTAATTTCTGAATGTTTAAAAAGGGGGGAAGTGTAAGTATTTAAATTGTAGTAAGCGAGCTGATAGTTCTTGCTCTTTCGGAAAGTGAATGTCAGACTTTATCTGGACTTCATTTTCAACGGTTTTCTGTCATTTGTTGTACTTCTTAAAACATATTTTGCCACACAAGCTGTCGATATTCATTTAAAAAGGAAGAACTCCTACTTCCATATATGTACCTATAGAATGAGGCATGAGCTGGTACACCTAAAGCAAGTCGAAATGCTTTACAATCAAGACTCTGGATTTTCTGAAGCAAAAAATTTGGAGCACTGAAAAATTACTTTTTTGTCCAAGACAGTCTTGATCGCACAAGGGACAAGGACAGATGCTTTAATACAGTAATTCTTGTCCCCATGGCTGTTTACTAGTAACTTTTAAGAAATTAAGAACTTTCTTAGCTTTAGTGCCATATATTCAATATTATTCCACGTTAACTTAGAAGTAAGGAATACTCCTAAGAATTTACACTGCTTGTTTTGTATTCTAGAGCTTCTCCATTTATTCGAAAATTAGGTAGAACTTGGGGGTCAACACCGTTATTAAAAGGACAAGGTTTTGGTTTTTTCCCGGGAAAGTGAAAGACCATTCTCAAAAAGATAAACCCATAATTTTTAAGTTTTTTTTTTGATATACTTTTGATAAAAATTTATCTGTCTTTTGGGTGTTTTTTTTTTCATCGTAACATCCATCCACATACATATATCGTCAGCATATTGTACAATAACAACATTGCTCGATAAAAAACTAGGAAGGTCTATAGTAAAATGTTGAATAGATAAGGTATATTTTCTGAACTTGCGGGATACCCATGTCTGGTGACCTGAGGTAAAAACAATTCCCCAAATTTAGCTTGAATGATTCTTTTGACAGAAAGCTTTTTAATATAGAAGTAAATATTGCCAGAAAGGCCAAAAAGATTTCAGTTTATAAAGCAATCACTCATGCCACACATGATCATATGCTTTATGTACGTCAAAAATGTGGCAAGTACATTCTTCCTTCGAGCAAACTGGTATTTAACTTGAGTGGTTAAATTTTAAATAAATGATCAACTGTAGATTCTACCCTTACGAAAAAACCTGCCCGATTTACGGGTATAATTTATTTTTTATCACAAAAATATGTCATCTGTTTAAGATTAAATTTTTTTTTATCACCTCCCTGTATGTGAATTAATGCTATTGGTCTATATTATATATATATATATATATATATATATATATATATATATATATATATATATATATAAATATATATGCCACAAACACACATAACACACAACCAACATACAAACTCACACAATGCCATACATATGACACACACACACACACATATATTCATCCATTCACAAAAATCTACACCCAAATGCGCTCATTCTATTTTTAGAAAAGGGGTGGGTCTCCTCCCCGGGGTTGCAACCACCCCAACGTCCTTCCAACCACCCTCTCCCTATGAACAGTTTGACAAAAAAATCGAACTGAATGTCAAAGTCCTTCGGAAGAGACTATAAACCGAGGCTCCGTGTTCGAACACATGCAGAACATCTTTCGCACACGTTAAATCCTGTTCCGCTTTTCGGAAGAGTAGGCCATTGTGTGCCGGTGGAAACAGATGACAAAATTTACAAAACCGCATACACACGGGGAACTGGATGTAAAAAAGCACATGAGTGCCTATTCCATTATCCTCGGTATAAAAGCATGAATAAATAAAAAATAAATAAATAAACCGAAAGGCTTTGACACTAACTCACCAAATGACTATGACCATATATACATATGCACGGTGAATGGAGTCCAAGTATAGTAGTGATTTCAACATAGACGTAGAACTTGCTTGCCTTCTCTAATCACGACTTCGTTCTTACTTATTTATTTATGTACCCATTTACTTTGATTTGCTTGCTTTGCAAGATTCAGCGCTATGTAAATACCATATTATTATTATTATTTACTTATTTACTCATTTATTTATTTTGTTCTATCATTTCGAGGATAATGGCATAAGCACTCATGTGCTTTTTTTTAAACATGCAGTCCCCGTGTGTATGCAGTTTTTTAATTTTGTCATCCGTTCCCACCGGCACACAATGGCCTACTCTTCCCAAAAGTGGAACGGATTTTAACGTATGCGTAAGATGTTCTGCGTGCATTAGCACACAGAGCCTCGGTTTATAGTCTCATCCGAAGGATTTTTGGGGCACTGACGTTAACTCCAGAGGAAAAATCCTTTGGAACGAGATTCGAACCGGGATCAGCAGATCACGAGCGCATCACTCTAACCACCAGGTTATCCCGTCCCTCATAATGTATTGAGATCAGCACAAGGAACTATGCCCAGTTTCTATGGATTAATTAAACTTATGCCTATGGCAAAACAGCTATTTTCGTTTCTTACAAATTTCAGGAACAGTATTTCATGTTTATGATTGCTTGTCTTTCAAATACAGCTTAAAGTTGTTGGGGTTTTTTGGGATGATGATAGGTATTACAATGTATGACTTTTTACGCTAAAAAAAATCACCAATAAAAGCGAGACTAGTGGTTTCGTCTTCATAGAAAAGGTATGGCAGGATTGATTTTGGAAGATCTCTTCAGGGATCAAAGATCTCCGGGGATGGAGGTGGGGGCGGGGGTAGGGGTGGGAGGTCGGGTGGGGGGTGGAGAGAATCGTCCCTTTTTTAACTTCTAATCATCTGATGTTTAGAGGAAATTGGTGGTCTGTCTTTTTGTGGTTGGTCTTGGTCCTAGAGGGAGGGGTGAAGAGAAGAGAAGAAAAAGAAAGAGAGAGAGAGAGAGAGAGAGAGGAGAGAGAGAGAGAGAAGAGAGAGAGAGAGGAGGTAGAGGAGAGAGAGGGGAGGGAGGGAGAAAAGGAGAGAGGGGATAAAAGGAGATAGGGGAGAAAAGGGAGAAAAAGGAGAGAGGAGACAGGGGAGAAAACAGAGAGAGGAAGTGAGAGGAGAGAGGGGGAGGGAGGGAGAAAAGGAGAGAGGGGGGGGAAAAAAAGGGGATAAGGGGAGAAAAGGGGAGAAAGAAGGAGAGAGAGAGAGAGAGAGAAAAAAAAAAAAGAGAGAGGGGGAGATAGGGAGAGGGGAGGGGGAGAGGGAAACAGACAGAGAGAAAGAGAAAGAGAGAGAGACTTCAGACTTCAGACTTCAGACTTTTACTGTACATCGGCCTTAGGCCACAATACAAAGGAATGACGGGTGTGTGGAGAGAGAGAGAGATAGGGAGACAGAGAGAGAGAAAGAGAGAGAGAGAGAGAGAATAGCACAGAGCCACCTCTCTCTTTCCCTTGTTTCTGTCTGCTCACCTAATCATTGCATGCATATTCTGATGGAATGCTGTTGTCAGGACATTGAACTGCTGTCTTGTCTTCAGGACTAGCACCAAAACAAACGCTTGGGACATAGGTGCCAAAGCACTTCTAAGACATCTTTTTTATATAGTATTTTTAGTAACGACAAACAAAATGAAACAAATCAAGAATAAATTAGCCTATAGATGAAAACTGCTTCCAATCAAGACACGTTCACACACACTCACACAGACAAACACACAAACACACACACACACACTCACACATTTCTAATATCACGTAATGTGAAAAGACGTATAATTAAAATTAAAGAAGAACACACACACACACACACATACACACAACACACACAACACACACACACGCTCACACTACACACACACACACACACACAGCCCACACACACAACACAGCCCACACACACACAACACAACACAAACACATACACACAACACACACAACACACACACACACACACACACACACACACACACACACACACACACACACCACACACACACACACACACACACACACACACACACACACACACACACACACCACACACACACCCTGATCAAAAATAAAGCGAGGTCGTTTTCCACTTTAACAAATTAACCAGGCCACTCTTGCAAACCTCAGCACCCACACGAAATATCCTTAGAGGCACGTTTCATAAACATTGTGCAGAACATTTAATTGACAGCTGGTCCTGCTTCCCACCAATATGTTTGTTTAAGCTGTGTCCTCCCTCTCTCTCTCTCCTCTCTCTCTCATCTCTCTCCTCTCTCTCTCTCTCTCTCTTCTCTCTCTCTCCTCTCTCTCTCTCTCTCCTCTCTCTCTCTCTCTCTCTCAACGGCGAAAGAAGAATTCTCTCTGAATTGCCAGCCAAACACATACACATAGATTAAAAAAAACACACCCAGTAAAGCTCAGTGGTCAGAGCACTCGCTTTTCCCCAGCTAAGGTTAAGCAGCATCGAGCCTGGTTACCACTTGGATAGGTGACCGTTTGTGCGCCTTGGCTTCAGTACAGTTTCCCCAGTTCACCCAGCTGTAAATGGGTACCTGCCCTATTTAAGGTCAGGGAAGGTAAAGCAGCTAGGGAGAGATGAGCGCCGCCCTCAATATGCTGGCCCCTTGAGAAGTTGAGGTCTCTGATGCCTCACTCCCCTACTACCACATAGATTATGGGACACCTTTACCTTTATACACATACGCATAGAAGATTGTTGGCATTAATTTTAATTCCAGCCACACACATACACATAGAAGATTGTTAGTATGTATGTGTGTGTGTTTGTGTGTGTGTGTGTGTGTGTGTGTGTGTGTGTGTGTGTGTGTGTGTGTGTGTGTGTGTGTGTGTGTGTTGGTGGGTGTGTATGTGTGAGAGAGAGAAGAGAGAGATCGTCTGTTTTTCTGTCTGCCTGCCTGTCTGTCTGTCTGTCTGTCTGTCTGTCTGTCTGTCTGTCTGTCTATCTATCTATCTATCTATCTATCTATCTAGCCTCTCTGTCTATCTATCTAGCCTATCTATCTTTTTATCCAACTATTCATCTAGCTATCTTCATTATTCTTCTTAGGTGCTATTGTTCATGTTGTTGTTGTTGTTCTTCTTCTTCTTCACAATTGTTGTTGTTTTTGTGCTGCTGCTGTTCTTCTTCTTCTTCTCCAGAAATGTTGTTGCACTTTTTCTTCTCCTGTCTCAGACAAAAATGTATAGTGGCATGGTACCGTCTTTTCAGGTTGGAATTCTAAAGACTCAGTGTGGAACTGATGAGTAAGGACTAGGGATGTTATTGTTTGACAACCCGTAGAGACAGAGAACAACACGAGGCTGCTTCGTTGTTTCAAGACAATGGCGGTAATGAGATTTAATGTATGCTTTTTTGGGCTTTTTTGTTGGCTTTTGTTCTTCATTCTTTCTTTTTTTTTTTCTTTCTTTCTTTCTTTCTTTCCCTTCTTTCCCTTCTTTCTTTCTTTCTTTCTTTCTTTCTTGTTGTTGTTGTTGTTGTTGTTGTTGTTCTTCTTCTTCTTCTTCTTCTTTTTCTTCTTCTTCTCTAACTATTCTGATTTCATGGCTCCTTTGGAACTGAAGAAGTATCACGACTCTTGTGTGTGTGTGTGTTGTGTGTGTGTGTGTGTGTGTGTGTGTGGTGTGTGTGTGTGTGGTGTGTGTGTGTGTGTGTGTGTTGTGTTTAGTATAGTGCAGTTTAGTGTAGCATAGCGTAGTGTAGTGTAGTATAGTGTAGTTTAGAGTAACATAGCGTAGTGTAGTGTAGTGTAGTGTGTGTTTTATTTTTTATTTATTCTTTTATTTCTTTTTTTTATATATATTCTTTTATATCGAGGATAATGGAATAAGCACTCATGTGCTTTTTTTACATCCAGTCCCAGTGTGTATGCGGTTTTGTAAATTCTTTAATCTGTTCCCTCCGGCACACAATGGCCTACACTTCCGAAAAGGGGAACGGGTTTTAACGTGTGCGCAAGATGTTCTGCATGCGTTCGCACACGGGACCTCGGTTTATTGTCTCATCCAAAAGACTGTGCGTGTGTGTGGGAGGTGGGGGTGGGGTGGGGAGGTGGTGTATGAAAGCCACTCAGGGAAACAAATAAAGTTGCAGACATGAAAAGAAAAACAATAATGGGTGGCACTGCTCTTGTGGCCATGCGTTTACCCCGGGGAAAGCACCCCGAATTTCACGCAGAGAAATATGACTGAAAGTGATATGCATTTTTTTCTATTTTTTAAAAACTTATAACTTCGTAAAATCGAATAAACATGTGATTTTTCTATCCAGTTCCCGCGTACATGCGGTTTTGTAAATTTTGTCATCTGGTCCCATAAGCACACAACGGCTTTTTCTGGAAAGGTGAAACGTGCTTTTAACGTGTGCGCAAGATTTTCTGCGTGCGTTCGCACATGGAGCCTCAGTTTATAGTCTCATTCGAAGGACTTTCGGGGGATAAGAGTTGATTCTGATGTTAGCTCTAGGAGGAAAATCCCTTGAACAGGTGTTTCAGAAGTAGATTGAACCCCTGCTCGAGCTCGGGCCGTCAGATCACGAACTCAGAGAGTAAAACACTCTAGCCACAACGCTATCTTACCCCCAGAGAGGGAGAGAGAGGGAGAGAGAGGGAGAGAGAGGACGAGAGAGGAGGGGGGAGGGAGAGAGAGGTAGAGAGAGAGAGAGAGAGGGGGGGGGGTGAGGGGGAGGGAGACAGACAGACAGACAGACAGAGAGAGACAGAGAGACAGAGGGAGGGAGGAGGGGCAGAGACAGAGAGACATACAGACAGACGGACAGATGGACAGAGAGACAGAGAGACAGACAGAGACAGACAGACAGACAGAGACAGACAGACAGACAAGCATCAGCCAGCCAGCCAGCCAGACAGCCAGCCAAAGAAACAGAAAATAAAGAGAGACAAAGAGAGAAAAAGGTCGCTTCTAAAAAAACGAATTTTCAATTAAAATGGGGCTTCTGTTCTGGCATCGGTTTAATGACCAAACGTGAATAAATGAATGTGTCAGGCAGAGAGAGAGAGAGAGAGAGAGAGAGAGAGAGAGAGAGAGAGAGAGAGAGAGAGAGAGAGAGAGAGAGAGTGAGAGAGCCAGACAGACAGACAAACAGACAGAACGACAGACAGACAGACAGAGACAGAGAGACAGAGAGGCAGAGAGAGAGAGAGAATCTTTCTTTATCCCTATATTTTCCAAGGGTAACAGAATAAGCATTTGTACACTTTTTTTTCATCCGGCCCTTGCCCTGATTAGGGACTATCAACAAAACAAGGACAAATAAAACCCTACTACAACAACATGATTTCGAGAGAGAGAGAGAGAGAGAGAGAGTGGGGGGTGGAGAGATCAGACGAGATGTCTAACTTCTTTCTCTGTGTCTTCTGTCTTTCTTCTTTTCTTTTCTTTTTTCTTTAATCGAAATTTCCAGAGTGGTAAGATGCATCTGTTTTATTTTGTTCTGAGTTTGTTGCTTCTTTCTTTCTCTCTACTCTTCTCATTCTCTCTCTCCTCTCTCCCCTCTCTCTCTCTCTCTCTCTCTCACTCTCTCTCTCTCTCCCCTTTCTCTCTCTCTCTCCCTTCTCCTCTCTCTCTCTCTCTCTCTCTCTCTCGATTCTTTGATCAGCCCACCTATTTGTTACTTTGCCAAAAAATGTTGTTCGATTTTATTTCTGTCTATTTGTGTGTGTGTGTGTGTGTGTGTGTGTGTGTGTGTGTGTGGTGTGTGTGTGTGTGTGTGTGTGTGTGTGTGTGAGTGTGTGTGTGAGAGTTAATGTGTGTGTTGCCCTGTTTTTCTGTCTGCCTGTCTGTCTCTGAGTCTGTCTGTGTGTGTGTGTGTGTGTCTGTCTGTCTGTCTGTCCCTCTCTCTCTGCATTACACTGCACTGCACTATACCACATTACACCAATTCACACCACACTACACCACACCACACTACACTACATGACACAACACTACACCACACCACACTACACTACACTCCACTACACTCCACTACACCACACTACACTACACCACACCACACTACACTACACTAACATCACACTACACTACACCACAATACACTACACTACACCACACCACACCACACCACACTACACTACACTACACCACACCACACCACACCACACCACACTACACTACACCACACTACACTACACTACACCACACCACACCACACTACACTACACCACACCACACACACTACACTACACCACATCCCACTACAACTACACTACACCACACCACACACACCCAACACTACACTACAGCACACCCACACCACACTACACTACACTTCACTACACCATACTACACCACACCACACCACACCACACCACACCACCCTACACTACACTACACTACAACCCACCACACCACACACTACACTACACTACACCACACCACACCACACTACACTACACTACACCACACCACACCACACCACAAAACACTACACTACACTAAACCACACCCACACCACACCACACCACACCACCCTAAACTACACTAAACCACACCACACCACACCACACCACCCTACACTACACTACACCACATCACACTACACCACACCACACCCCCCTACACTACACCACGCCACATCACACTACACTACACCACACTACACTACACTACACCACACCACACTACATTACACTACACCACACCACATCACACTACACTACACTACACTACACGATGGTGGATCGGTGGTCTAGAGGTAACGCGCCTGTCTAGAAAGCGAAAAGTCCGGGTCTGAAGTGTGCTGCGGTTCGTACCCCGTTTGGACCGGAAATTTTTCCCCCATCCATTAGACCATGAGTGGTGGTCTGGGCGCTAGTCTTTCGGATGAGACGATAAACCGAGGTCCCGTGTGTTACTCGTAATTATTTAGCGCACGTAAAAAACCCCACGGCAACAAGAGAGTTGTCCCTGGCAAAATTCTTAGAAAAAGCCACTCTGATAGGGAAACAAATACAGCTGCAGAAAAAAAAAAGAAAAAAAAAAAGGGTGAAAGGGTGGCGCAGCGCTAAGTGGCGACGCGTTCTCCCGCTCTCCCCGGGGAGAGCAGCCCGAATTTCACGGAGAGAAATCTGCCGTGACTTAAAGTAAAATCTGAGCGCTTTGATTTGTTGCTTTACAAGATTCAGCGCTATATAAATTCCATACATTATTATTATTATTATTATTATTATTACACCACACCACACCACACCACACTACACTACACTACTCTACACCACACCACACCACCCTACACTACACTACACTACACTACACCACACTACACCACACTACACCACACCACACCACACCACACCACACCACATCACACTACACTACACTACACCATACTACACTACACTACACCACGCCACACCACACCACATCACACTACCCTACACTACACTAAACCACACCACACCACACCACCCTACACTACACTACACCACACCACACTACACCACACTACACCACACCACACCACACTACACTACACTACACTACACTACACCACACTGCAGCAGTGAACATGACATTCCTTTTTTATCGGGCGGCTGGGATTCGAACGTAAACCTTTGCAAGTGCAGGACTGGTGCTCTGCGAGAGAGCCATCGAGACATGAAAACTAAACTGGCAGTTTAATCGACTGGATTTAGCTGCTAGATCAGACACATGTTTATTTCGTTAAGAAACAACGCAGTGTCTTAAGACAGTCGTGTGCACATCTGTATTCGCCACTTTGTCTGCTTGCAAAAGTGCATGACGAACGTTACAATGATTATAGGGTTAAGTGGATAGAGCGTTTGATTTTTATCCCAGTGAGTCCATGACGTTGTGGGTTCGAATCTCGGTAGCGACGTCTAGTGAATAAAGAGTGGAGATGTTTACGATCTCCCGGTGTCAACTTAAATTGCAGACCTGCCATGACCTAACTTCCTGCCACGTATTATACTCATGCAAAAGATGAAACATGGACGTTAAAAATTCGGTAATTCATGTCATTGTTCGTGGGATTTTGGAAATACGAACGTACCCAGCATGCATCCTGTACCTGGAGAGGGATAGGCTCCACCAGGTTTAGTTTGCACAAGAGACACCGCCTGAAAAAAAGTCAGTGCGGTGCCCCAAACAACTCCTCGGGGAGCTTAGGGAGAAATGAAGCCATCTAGAAAGTAAGAAGTCGTGGGTTCGATCCCCGTAACAGCATAATAAATAGTTCATTATCTGATGGAGAAAGAAACATTCCATATTTACCATGTTCTAATACTTTTTAAGGGCATATTCGTTTACAAGGAAGGAAAAAAAACATTGGTGATGCGACACAACCCTGTTGTAAGCATTGTACGCAGTATTTTAAAAAAAGCATTCATTCTTATCCCTAATGGAAGTCTTCAGACTCATACATGAATTCTGAATTTTTGTGTGTTTTGCCATATGTACCAGTTGTTCACAAAACTGACCGCAGTACAGCGCGTTTGACCGCATCATACGCTTTACAGAAATCGGTGTCCGCTACATATAGTACAGTTAAGGATGTTTTGACAATTGTTTCTGAATGATGATGTGATATGCTGCAAATAAATACCTGCAAACTGAAGCTAGGGTTTCATCTGTAATGTGGTTGCCATCTCCTCCTTCGTGTGGTATTGATTTGGTTTTCATTTCGCCCTTATCACATGAGTAGGTTAGCCATAAATCACATTTCGTGTTTCTATGTCTGTCTGTCTGCCTGTCTGCTGTCTGTCTGTCTGTCTGCATGTCTTTGGTTCTTTCTTTCCTTCTTCCGGTCTCTATTTCGTTCCTTCTTTCTTCGATCCTTCCTCCCTTTCTTTGTTTCGTTCTTTCTTTCTTTCTTTCTTCCTCCCTCCCTTCCTTTCCTTCTTTCTTTCCTTCTTCTTTTTTGTCCTTCATCCTTTTCTTTCTTTCTTTCTTTCTTATGCCCACGCACCTTTCAGAAAACAAGCCTGCATGCTCAACAGGTATTCTTCCTTATTTGGTCCTTTATGTGCTTGTTTCTTTCTTTCTTAATTACTTTTTTCTTTCTTTCTATATATTTTTTTCATTCATTTCATTTAACTTTGAGACGCACTTGCATATTTCTGGACGACACAGACAATCAATCAAAAAAAACCCCACCCAACAACTGAAAGAGTTAAAAAACAACACCACAACAACAACAACAACCACCTATATATAACTCTAAACTATACCGCCAGAAAGCCAGCACATCCACAGAGCACTGTCAGTGGCATTTTCATGACAGTCTGCAGAGGAATCAAACGTGCAACCTTTCCCACATCACTTCGGTTCTCTGTCGAAACTTTACGGCAAAAGAAGAAGAAGAAGCAATCTGAGAGACTGAGTTCACCAGAAGGCGTGTAAAGACTAGTCTCCTGTTTGTTCAATAACTAACTAGATAAATAAACAACAGACTAGAAGCTTAAAACAGCGAGTACAGCGTGGGGGGGGGGGGGGGGGGAGGGAGGAGACTTTCAAGCCAATGGCTTCTTATAGCGCTGCCCTTACAGGCAAACCTGTAACCTTTTGCGGGTTAAGCGAGGCACACAAGTGGAATGAAAACGAAAATGGGGATGGTATTTTCAAAAGGCAGACGTGACTCTGACTCACAGCAGATCGTTTCTGGAGACACAGAGAAAGCTTAAATAAAAACAAACAAACTAAATTCCCAAACTTACAAAAACCAGTCAAACAAAACCAAATCGACATATCATCGATGAAACCAGCCAACCCACAAACAGAAAGTAGCGATTGTCCTGGTAACGCCTGTTTTAGTGGACATTGGGAACCCTACTACCCCAGTAACTAAACGCACAAGCTTTTTTTGTATACTGATCCCATCAAGTCGCCAGTTGTGGGTTCAAACCCCAGTTAAGGCCTGTTTTATTACAGGCAAGAACTTTTGGGGTTTTTAAAAATATATTTTTCTGATCGATCAATCTGCAGACCTGCCAATGCCCAATTCTTATGTGTGCGTGAAAATATTTGTGTAGAGGTTCGAGCACGAAAGAAAAAGATCAAAGATTCTGATTATTCGTGTTTCGCTTTTCTGTTTTCCTTCTGTTAATGCTATTTTATTTCACGATTTCTTTTAATTCTAATGTCAAGATGCGTGAACAGACTTCAAACTCCTCCTCCTCAACAACAACAATAAAAACAACAACACAACAACAACAACAGCAGCAGCAGCAGCAGCTGCAACAACAACAACAAAAACTGTTTATGACAGAGGTCAATGGGTTGTGGTAGCACAGGACGTGCCTTGCATGCACTCGAGTTCTGACCAGCCCACTAAACTATAAACTGGTCAAACATCTGCGGAGAAGCAGTTTTTGGTATGTGGGTTTAGTGTATACATGTAATTGTCTGCACGCAATGACAATACCTTTAGGGGAACAAACCTTGTAAGCTACACTCAGAATTGTTTTTTAAAGTGCTATATTTATTAAAACCCCAGAAATTCTAGGCCTAATGGAAGAGAGAAGAAAAGCAAAAGCAGACGAACAGAAATACAGGGATCTAGACAAACAAGTGAAAAAGAGGTGCAATGAAGCAAAGGAACATTGGATTAACACACAGTGTGAGGAAATTGAAGCCAACACCGGAATAAATAGCAAAACTATACACCAACAGATAAAAGAGGTCACAGGGAAAAAAGTGTCAGCAAAAACAGGGTGCCTACGATCAAGACATGGAGACATTCTTATGGAAAAGGAGGACATCCTCAACAGGTGGTCAGAATACATCACAGAGTTGTATCACGATGACAGAGGCCCACCACCTATCATCAGTAATGAAGATGAAGGCCCCCATATTCTTGAGGAGGAAGTTCAAAAGGCCCTCAAAAAGATGAAAAAGGGCAAGGCCGCAGGACCCGATGACATTCCATCCGAAATGCTAACCGCTCTAGGCGAATTTGGAATCAAAGAAGTAACAAAACTTCTCAACACTATCCATGCTACAGGTGAAATTCCAACAGACCTCAAAAAGTCGGTGTACATTGCACTACCCAAAAAACAGGCACAGTTGAATGCGATCAGCACCGCACAATAAGTCTTATGAGCCACCTCACAAAAGTCATGTTACGAGTGCTGATGAACAGAATGAGAAATAAAATCCTACTGAGATATCTGAAACCCAAATTGGATTTATGGCAGATAAAGGTCCAGAAATGCCATCTTTGCCTGAGAACTCATGGAAAGGGTGATTGAAGGTTACAAAAGGACTTGTACCTCTGCTTATTGATATTCAAGGCATTTGACAAAGTAAGACATTCCGATCTGTTCGACATTTTACTAAGACATAACTGTGATGGAAAAGACTTAGAGTGATCAGAAACTGTACTTGGAACAAGAAACGGCAATAAGAGTTGATAATGACTGCAGTGAGTACAGACCGATCTGTAGGGAGTGAGGCAGGCTGCGTTTTTTCTCCAGGACCTCTCAAGGATCTACAGCGAAATGATTTACGGAACATAGAGGAGCATGAAGGTGTCAAAGTAGGAGGTCACAACATAAACAATCTAAGATTGCGGATGACACAGTGCTAATTGCTGACTCGGGGGAAGGCGGTGGGTGGGGGGGGGGGGGTGAGGTGGGGAGTGGGGGGGGGGGGGGTAACGGGCCAGGTATAAGGAGGGGCAAGTGCAGTGAATTAAAGCGTGCAAATAAATGATGGTGACCCATAATTAATACACCCTCGTAACGATCCACTGCCATCCACGAGATAGAGAGAGGGGGGGGGGGAGGAGGTGGAGGGGGGGAATGAAGAGGAAGAATGAGAGAAGAGAGGAGGAGAGAGAGAGAGAGGGAGAGAGGAGAGGAGAGAGAGAGGAGAGGGAGGGAGCAGGGTTAAGGGGTAGGGGTGGGGTGGGGGGCGATGCATGTCACTTCATTGACACATAAAATTATCCAAAAATTTCCGTTTTCTTCATCTACATTGCAAACAATAGTAAGTATGTTTTTTTGTAATATCAATAGATTCCTCGTTGAACTCTCTCTCTCTCTCTCTCTCTCTCTCTCTCTCTCTCTCTCTCTCTCTCTCTCTCTCTCTCTCTCTCTCTCTCTCTCTCTCTCTCTCTCTCTCTCTCTCTCTCTCTCTCTTACACACACACAACACACACACACACACACACACACACACACACACACACACACACACACACACACACTTCGCTCACCTAAGTTGTACACACGCACATCCATTTACTCAAACCCATACAGGATCATCTTGGGACATGATGCTTTTTGTTTCTATCATTTTTTTCTTCTCTCCTAATGTTCATTGCTTAAGCGATGAATTTCTCCAAGTTCTTAATGATCGTTTCACTGGTGTTAGACAGCAGATTAGCAGGGTCCTTACTGCTGCCCGGGCCTGTCTTTGAAAAAAAAATCTGTCGTATTAACATTTTGTTTCGTTCAGGTTTTTTGTATAGATGCTACAATCGAAAAGACAGTGCATTTGTTTCTTAAAGCATTTTCACAAGATGGACATAACGCATCATCTGAGAAGTCTTCCTTTAAGAACTATTTTTTGCAAATTTTGAGAGAGAGAGAGAGAGAGAGACAGAGATTCAAATGTTTAATGTGTTTTGGCCATAGCCATACGTACACATTGAGAAGGGGGGGGGGGGGGGGGGTAGAGTGGCGTCGTCCATTAATATATGACAACTGAAATATAGCATTTTCAAGAGAGAGAAAAGAGAAGAGAGAGAGAGAGAGAGAGAGAGAGAGAGAGAGAGAGAGAGAGAGAGAGAGAGAGAGAGAGAGAGAGAGAGAGAGAGAGCGTATGCACACGCCGCGCGTCACTGTATCTTTATACAATTTGCTACGCTTAGATAAAGTAGATACAGTGTGACTTTTTGCTCACGTGATTTAAATAAATGCAGCATAAATCATTCCGCTTGAAAGTTTCTGCCTTTATGAACTTGTGCTGAAGTAATAACCAATGACGGTATCATATCATCATATGTTAATGAAATGGAGCACAACAGAACGCGAACTACGACATCACATTATGCATTAAAAAAAAGAATGCACATTACAATGTTTAATGAAATGAAAACAGCCCCTCTCCTTTCACCCTCTGTTTATGTATTTCTTACCTCTGTCTTCCCGTCCGTCTTTCCGTCCGTCCGTCTGTCTGTCTGTCTGTCTGCTTGCCTCTCTCTTTCTCTAATACGGCTGTGTTTTGTTTTTTTTCTCGAAAAAACAACCATAACCCCCCCCCCCCCCCCCCAACCCCCCCAAAAAGAAAAAAACACCAAACAAACAAAGAAAAAACGCTGGTACTTATCTAGCATCACCCAAAACAAAGAATGTTGACTTGTCTTGTCTTGCATTGCCTTGTCTGTCTGTCTGTCTGTCTGTCTGTCTGTCTGTCTGTCTGTCTGTCTGTCTGTCTCTCTCTCTCTCTCTCTCTCTCTCTCTCTCTCTCTCTCTCTCTGCGTGCGTACATGCGTGCGTGGGTGTGTGCGTGCATGTGTGTGCGTGCGTGCGTGTGTATGTCTGTCTGTCTATGTGTCTGTCTGTCTCTCTGTGTCTCTCTCTCCACACTCACACACACACACACACACACACACACACACACACACACACACACACACACACACACACACACACTCTCTCTCTCTCTCTCTCTCTCTCTTTCTCTCTCTCTCTTTCTTGGTTCAAACAGAAGAGTACTAGTCGTGTTTTTCTCTGCACGCTTGTGTTTGTTTTCCATTTTCTTCCCTTTGTTGCTCTACCCACTTCTCTCTTCTTTCCGTTTCTGAGAGAGTGGGTTGTCTCCATTTCCTGCTCTATTGTTCTTGTACACACTCTCTCTCTCTCTCTCTCTCTCTCTCCTCTCTCTCTCTCTCTCTCTCTCTCTCTCTCTCTCTCTCTCTCTCTCTCTCTCTCTCTCTCTCTCTCTCTATGTCGATGAATTTCTATCCATTTTGTTGTTGTTAAAAATGCATACACATACCCATTATTGCCAAATCAACTGATTATAAATGTATACATGTGAATTACGGTATAAAACGATGTATCAAATAAAAAGTTTTACATATCAATGAGAGAGAGAAAGGGAGATAAAGAGAGAAAGAGAGAGAGAGAGAGAGAGAGAGAGAGAGAGAGAGAGAGAGAGAGAGAGAGAGAGAGAGAGAGAGAGAGAGAGAGAGAGAGAGAGAGAGAAGAGAAGAAGAAGAAGAAGAAGAAGAAGAAGAAGAAGAAGAAAAAAGAAGAAGAGGAGAAGAGAAGAAGAAGAAGAAGAAGAAGAAGAAGAAGAAGAAGAAGAAGAAGAAGAAGAAGAAGAAGAAGAAGAAGACGACGTGGAAACTGCGATAAACAAACAAAAATAAGTTACTATTCATCAAAACATTCATTGGATATAGGTAATTACCCTAAAGTTGAAGATCTCTGGAGTCAGTTGATTGCGTGGAAGGATTTAAAATCAAAGTCGGGATTGTCTTTTATAAAAAAAAAAACAACCTAATAAAAAGGATAACCAAAAAAATCATAACGTTTGGGAAAAGTTTATCCAACTGCGAAAGATAATGAGAGAATTTATTTTTTTGCGCTCTATACTATTGCTGATTACATTTTTACCAGTTATATTATTTATTCTAAAATGTGGAGAGGAGATGGAGGGGTGGGGGCGCTTTACTTCAGATGGAAAATGGTATCGAAAATAAACAAGGATATATTCTTGAATCTTAAAACACAGGATGTGTGTGTGTTGTGTGTGTGTGTGTGTGTGTGTGTGTCTGGGTGTGTGTGTGTGTGTGTGTGTGTGTGTGTGTGTTGTGTGTGTGTGTGTGTGTGTGTGTGTGTGTGTGTGTGTGTACCACTTTCAATTAGGGCAGATATATTTGTGTAAAACTTGGGATCCTTCTCCCGAGCAAAATATATCACCACAAGAACAGCGCCACCCTTTTATTTTTATTTTCTTATCTGCAGTTGTTACCCAAGTCGATTTTTTTCGACAGAATTTTGCCAGGGATAACTTTCTTGTTGTCTTAGGTTCTTTTACGTGCGCTGAATGAGAGTTGCAAGAAGGACCTCAGTTTATCGTCTCGTCTGAAGGACTAGCACCCATACCACCATTCAAGGTCTAGAGGATGGGGGGAAAACCCGGGCTCAAACGGGGGATCGAACCTGCCCTTCTGGCTTTGTAGGCAGGTGCGTTAGCTCGAGACCACCGATCCATATCAAATGCGTACACGCACGTCACCATACATGCGAGTATGTGTGTGCGTGTGTGCATGCATGTATACATGCACGCGCATTAATGTGCATATTTGTGTGTTACGTGCGTGCCTGCAAGTGCCTACTCGCATTTGTCGACATGTGCCTATTCGACAGTGTAGAATTCGTTCTTTGCCATTCAATGTATTTGAAATATGAACTGTTAAACTGTACTAATATCACTAGAAGTGAACAGACGTAAAATTGAAGTCATTTGAACTGTTAAACAAAAAAGAGGGAAGTGTCACATTGAGTGTTGTGTTTATGTTGTATCTGTTGAAAGTATTACCTTATGTTTTTATTCTAAACAACCCACTGCGCCTATCTACTGAACTACATTCAAATATAATAAGATAAGAAAAACGAGTTATCTAAAAGTTTGTCTAAACCCAATTTCATTCTGTTTTAACAGAGCTTTTTTGTTTTTGTTTTCGTGTGCCGTAGTTAAATACATTTTTAAAATATACTTTTAATGAGTGACTTAAAAGTTCGTCCAAACCCAATTCAGTCCATTTTTAAGAGAGGGTTTTTGTTTTCGTTTTTCTATGGCAAAGACATATCTTTTTCTATACTTTGATCTGCCAGGATCAGGTCAAATGCTTTTTATCTTAAGTAATAGATGTAAGCTGAGCTGCTAAAGTCTTCGTCATAATGGTGTGATGCGTTACAATGTTAAGATTGTCTTCGGTCGTGACAAGCATAACAATCATAACAACATACACACACACACACACGCACGCGCGCGCGCACACACACACACACACGCACGCACGCACACACACACACTCACACACACCACCACGCACACACACACTCACACACGAACACACACACACACACACACACACACACACACCACACACACCTACACACACACCACACACACACACACACCACACACACGCACACAACACACACACACACACAACACACACAACACCACACACACACACACACACACACACACACACAACACACACACACACACACACACCACACACACACCACACCACAACACTTGTTTCAAGGGGAAAATCTCCTAAGTCGGAGCACGGTAGCCTATCTGGAAAGGTACTTGAAAACAGTCAAACGTTAATTTTTGTTTACATCCAGTATGCACTGTTGGGACTAAAAATACCAAACAATACATTACAACTCAACACAACACAATGCAATGCAATACAGTACGATACAATGCATTACAATACAATACAACACAACACAACACAACGCAACGCAATACAATACAATTCAATGCAATACATAACAAGACAATGCGAATGATTTTGGTCTGGATATTTGTGTAGGCTATAAGTATGGTTTCACATTAAATCCTAAAGCTATTTACAGCTGGATCCAAAAAAATCACAAAACTCAGTCCTGATTTGTAGAATAAAACTAACCCAGACAGAAGGCTATCACCCCTCCCCCCCCCCCCCCCCTCCCCGCCTCCCGCGCTCAAGAAGTCTAGGGAAGAACCAAACCTAAACACCGTCCACTGATTCCTATTCTGAGACTTTTTACTCATGTATCTTCCGTAAAAGACAAGGCCAACGATGGCCGGTGGTATGGATGACACCAACATATCCAGCATACAGTTTATACACTGGAGAGAGTTTATGGACTCGGCCAAGTTTAAATTGACACACTTGCATAAACTCGAGGTGCTGAAATAACTTCTCAAAGAGTTGTGGGGTAAAAGAAAGAGTTCTAAAAGACACGCTTTAAAAAAAAAAATCCAATAGCAACATTCTATGCTGGTTCGAAAGTGTGATAGGTTGGTCCCACTTGCCTCCCTTGCGGAAGGAGTACGTGCGAAACGCTGTGTTACTAAATTAGGATACAGCAGTGAATCCTGCCAGACTGTTTTCTTTGTTGCTGGTTCTGACATCATTCAGCGTATACTACGCTTATATAGTAGACGAAAGCTTTGATCTAGCTTCCTTGTAGAGTCCACATACAAAATTATGCTGATCCTGGTAGAGCTTGGATTTTTAAAACTTCTACCTTGCTCTGTGATCCTTCTGTCGTGTTAAAATTTAGGTCAGTTTAGTAATGGCAGTCTTTAAAAACAAGGAACAATTGACCCGGGTATGAGATTGATTTTGAACTCCAAACATTTGTTCATGGCATTGCAGTAAAAGATACGTTTGCTAGGTGTCACGACGCTATTGACTACACTGGAACATAGGACTAGTATTTGACAATGGTAGCCAAGTTTTCTGTTGATCGATTCCACACAAATTCGAATCTGTTGGTTCAGGACAGTTGCACAAAATTAGAAACGTTGACTTCGTCTGGTACTCGCTCAATGCATGAAACAATAGCCTAGTGGTTAGAACATTGCGCTCGCAATCTGACGACCCGGGTTCGATTCCCGTTAAAGGGAATATTTTCCTCTGGAGTTAACATCAGTGCAGACTCCACTCTCCCCTAAAAGTCCTACGGATGAGACTATAAACCGAGGTCCCGTGTGCGAACGCACGCAGAACATTTTGCGCTTACGTTAAATCCTGTTCCGCTTTTCGTAAGAGTAGGCCATTGTGTGCCGGTGGGAACAGATGACAAAATTAACAAAACCGCATACACACAGGGACTGGATATAAAAAAGCATGCAAGTGCTTATTCCATTATCCTCGATATACAGGAATAAAATTTTTAAAAAGGAAGAAAGACTGCACGATTATCTTCGAATTTACCGACAGTTCATCAATTGCCAATTGAATGGGATTTTTTAAAAATCACTTTCTGTATGTCAAAAACAAGAGCATGGACTTCACTATTATATTAATAAACTCGGCAATAATAAGGACATTGCATTGAGCAGAGAAGTTAGCCTTGTTCAGATTGTTCATATCGTTTTGAAATCCTCTCTTGGTGGGTATATATAAACCCTGCTTGTGTGTGTACGTGTGTGTGTGTGTGTTGTGTGTGTGTGTGTGTGTGTGTGTGTGTGTGTGTGTGTGTGTGCGTGCGTGCATGCGCGCGCGCGCGCGTGTGTGTGTAAATGTAAGACTAGGGTGCGTGTGTCCGAAATCATACGGTACAAAACAAAACCATTAAATAAAAGACACAGTTCAGCGGAAAGCCTTCAACCACAGTCGTAGCCCATAATTATGTGTAGTGTCAGACACACACTTACAGAAAAACCTATCAAAACACATCACCATCAGGCCACACACTGCAGAAGACCTCTCACGGTGATGCTAGGTCATTTCGGTAGTGTTGGGTTGCACTACTGGTGTTGTTCCACTGATCATTGCGGGAACAGTACCTACCGGGCCCCCTGCCCAGGCTGCTGATTGCCTATTGGCTGGGTTGCCGGGCGGAGAGAATGAGTGTTTTCATTTCCACTCAAGATGTTGCGGGGAGAGAGAGAGACAGACAGACAGACTGACAGACAGACTGACAGACAGACAGACAGACATACTGACAGACAAAGAGAGACACACAGAGAGACAAACAGAGTGGACAGAGAGAGAGAGACAGACAGACAGACTGACAGACAAAGAGAGACAGAGAGAGAGAGACAAACAGAGTGTGGATAGAGAGACAGACAGACAGACAGACTGACAAACAGACAGAGACAGAGAGAGAGAGAGAGAGAGAGAGAGAGAGAGAGAGAGAGAGAGGAGACAACAGACAGAGTGGAGAGAGACATACAGAGAGACAGATTGACAGAGAGAGAGAGACAGAGAGAGAGACAACAGACAGAGTGGAGAGAGACATACAGAGAGACAGACTGACAGACAAAGAGAGACAGAGAGAGACAAACAAACAGACAGAGTGGATAGAGAGGGACCGACAGACAGAGAGACTGACAAACAGACAGAGACACAGAGAGAGAGAGAGAGAGAGAGAGAGAGAGAGAAGAGAGAGAGAGAGAGAGAGAGAGAAGAGAGAGAGAGAGTGAGAGAGAGAGAGACACACAGACAGAGTGGAGAGAGACCTACAGAGAGACAGACTGACAGACAGAGAGAGACAGAGAGAGATACAACAGACAGAGTGGAGAGAGACCTACAGAGAGACAGACTGACAGACAGAGAGAGACAGAGAGAGATACAACAGACAGAGTGGAGAGAGACATACAGAGAGACAGACTGACGAACAGACAGAGACAGAGACAGAGAGAGAGACAACAGACAGAGTGGAGAGAGACATACAGAGAGACAGACTGACGAACAGACAGAGACAGAGACAGAGAGAGACAAACAGAGTGGAGACAGACAGACAGGGTGGTTGTTTAGGAAGTTCTACTTTCGCTGTGTGCGCGTGCTCTCACAGACATATACATACACATATACACAGACACAAAAAACAGACAGGCAGACTAACAGACATCCCCTACCCCATACACACACGCACGCGCGCGCGCGTGCGCTCGAACAATGCATAGTTTTGACAATGATACTGAGTGTCTGCAGAAACAAATTCAGTCCCAAGTGTCAAATTTAGATTCGGTCAATATTCTTTCTCCAAATGGTTTAAAAAAAAGAAGAAGAAAAGAAGAAGAAGAAGCCATAGATAGGGCTCCCTCCTCTACCTGCAATTAAGACTACAAATTTGAGAAAAGAAAAAGAAAAAGAAAAGGCAAAAAAGAAAAAGACAGAGAACAGAACAGAAAACTGGCCAAATGCTTTTATTTCCTGTTTGTAACTGTTTACGTTGTGTAGCAAAACTATTTAGCTCACAGAGTAACAAACAACAACAAACCACCCCCACCCCGCTTCTTTTTTTTTGTTCGTCTAATATCACAGTTAGTGAAGAGACTTTAAATGAAATTGAACACACACACACACACACACACACACACACACACACACACACACACACACACACACACACACACACACACACACACACACACACACACACACACACACACACACACACACACACACACACACACACACACTTAATGTGAATAGACGTTAAACTGAAGATATCACAGACACACAAGCAAAACCAAACCCCAATATACCCACTCTCTGAAAAATCTGAACAAGAACGTTGTTGTTGTTTCTGATAGGATTTTTGTTCATTCGTCCGTTCGTTCGCTCAGTTTGTTTGTTTACCTGTTTCTTCCTGTCTGTTTTCTTGTTGTTCTCCCTCACTCCCTTCCCTTGTCACTATCATTGTTTCTGCCTTGGTTTCTCTCTGTTAGGTTCGTTCATCTGTGTCTGCAAAGCCTAGTGGTTAGACGTTGAGCTCGCGATCTGACGGCCCAGGTTCGAGCCACCACCGAGGCGCCCGCTCCAGAGGATTATTTCCCCCTGAAGTTAACATCAGTATCCACTCCACTCTCCCGAAAGTCCTTTGGATTAGATTATAAACGATGGCCCCCGTGTGTAAACACCCGCAGAAGATCTTGAGCACACGTTAAAATCCGTTCTGCTTTTCGAGAGAGAAGACTATTACGTGCCGGTAGGTATGGAAAACAAATTTTGAAAAAAAAAATACACGCATGCATACTGTTGTCATGTTTAGTCATCATCCCGAAGTCGAAATGCGGTTACCTTAATGGTGGACAAAAACGGTCGCGTATGCAAAATTCAACCATGGGTGAGTCTCGGAGCTCTTTCTGAAGAACGATTGTTATTTTATTTTTCGGAATGTTGAGGAGATACTTTTGTATTTTGCTTTTATATTTTAAGGATGACTGATACATGCAAAGTGACTTTTGTAGGTAAACGGTAAAGGTGTCTCATAACCTATAAGGTCGTAGGGGAGCGAGGCGTCAGAGACCTCAGCTTCTCTTGGGGCCAGCATATTAAAGGAGGCACCCATCTCCTCTCCCTCGCTGCCTTAACTTCAAACTCTGACCACTGAGCTATCCCGTCCCCCTTTTGTAGGTACATCTTCTTAAATGGGGAGGGGGGGAGGGGGGAAGTGTGTGTGTGTATGTGTGTGTGCGCGCGTACGCGCGCGCGTTTCTGTAACAGTGACTGTCTACAGAGTTAGAGAAGAAGAAGAAGGAGGAGGAGGAGAAGATCGCAAAGAAGACAAAGAAGAATTAGAAGACAGCGAGGAAGAAGAAGACTTCAAAGAAGAAGATGAAGAAGAAGACTGCACAGAGGACTGCACAGAAAACCGCCGAGAAGAAACTGCAAAGAAGAAGAGGAAGAAGTTTGCAAAGAAGACTGCACATAAGACTGCGAAGTACAAGAAGAAGACTGAGAAGAAGAAGAAGAAGAAGAAGAAGAAGAAGAAGAAGAAGAAGAAGAAGAAGAAGAAGAAGAAGAAGAAGAAGAAGAAAAGAAGAAGAAGAAGAAGAAGAAGATTGCGGAGGAGAAGAAACATTCCGAAGGAGAAGAAGAAGATTTGCGAATTCAGGAGAAGAAGAATTTGAGAATTGCGCAGAGGAAAAACTTGCAAAGAAGAAGAATTGCAAAGAAAAATTGCGAAGAAGAAAAAGAAGACGTAAGAAGAAGAAGAAAAAGAAGAAGAAGAACAACAACAAGAACAACAACAACAACAACAACAACAAGAACATGAACAACAAGAACAAGAACAACAAGAACAAGAACAACAAGAACAAGAACGAGAACAGCAACAACAAGAACAACAACAACAACAACAACAAGAGCAAGAACAACAAGAACAAGAACGAGAACAGCAACAACAAGAACAACAACAACAAGAACAAGTACAACAAGAACGAGAACAACAACAACAAAAGATCGTGTTCTTTCAAGCCTTTGGGTACACCTCATTAATTTGCAAGGTAGCGTTTCGACACTGTCTTGTAAACTTCTGGCATTTCTCGTCTCTGTTGTGATTTCCAGTCAGCCTGGAGAACTAACTTGGAAAATGATACACCAACTTTCTTCTTCTTCTTCTTTCGCTCTTCTTCTTAACTTCTGCTCTTCTTCGTCTTCTTCTTCTTCTCTTCTTCTTCTTCTCTTCTTTCTAGTCTTCTTCTTCTTTCTTCTTCCTTCTTTCTTCTTCTTCTTCTTCGCATTCTTCTCTCTTCTTCTTCTTCTTCTTCTTCTTCTTCTTCTTCTTCTTCTTCTTCTTCTTCTTCTTCTTCTTCTTCGCAATTCTTCTTCTTCTTCTTCTTCGCAATTCTTCTTCTTCTTCTTCTCTTCTTCTTCTTCATCTTCTTCTTCTTCTTCTTCTTCTTCTTCTTCTTCTTCTTCTCTTCTTCTTCTTCTTTCTTCTTCTTCTTCGCAGTAGTCTTCTTCTTCGCAGTAGTCTTCTTCTTCGCAGTCTTCTTCTTGTTCGTCTTCTTCCTTCCTTCCTTCCTTCCTTCCTTCCTTCCTTCCTTCCTTCCTTCCTTCCTTCCTTTCTTTCTTTCTTTCTTTCTTTCTTTCTTCATTCCTTCCTTCCTTTCTTTTTTTCTTCCTTCCTTCCTTTCTTTTCTTCTCTTTTGAACGAGAAAACCAATTAAAAGCTAAACGCACATGAACGCCACACAAAAGCGCATTGCTTTTTTCCCCCCTCTTTTATCCCTAGTGTTACTGTACGTTTTGTTCTGGGGTTTGGTTGGGGTTTTTTGTTTTGTGGTCCCTATTAGTGTGTATTGATTGGATGGTGCAGACTATGCGTACGATATCAATTGTGGCTGGCAACATTAAATTACGCTCATGAAGAGGTGTTGTCTTCGGTTTGATATCATGATGATGATGATGATGGGTTTGAACTGTTTTTGGACCTTTTCTTTGGTTTTCTTTCCTTCTTCTTCTTCTACTTTTTTTGGTTTTGTTTGCTTGTGTGTGTATGTGTTGTTTTTGTTGCTGTTGTTGTGGT
>CM054151.1:40610922-40615922 GCA_028751875.1 Rapana venosa
AGCGACTAGGCCTGGCTGAAACAGCCGACCAGCCGCTGCCTCTTCCTCCTCCTCCTCCTCCTCTTCCTCCTCCTCCTCCTCCTCCTCCCGTCTGTCCATCCATCTCTCTCGACAGACAGAACGTGTGGGCAGCCACCAAGCGCCTAAGGACCAGTGATCACGGCGAAATTAGCTGGGGGGTGACGTGTGGAAGGAGGAAGCCCCGGGAAGAAGCCGATATATCACTGTGAAGTTGGTTGGTCTTTCTGCAGAGCTCCTCTCATGGCTGCTGCCCGTCCCATTAAAAGTGCTTAACCTAAGCTGAGTGGGAGGGTTCTGTTGGTCTTCTGATTCTGTTAAAGATGCTAATTTTTGCTTTGTGTGTTGTGTGTGTGGGGGGGGGGGGGGGGGGGGTGTTAAATCTGGATTTTCTTTTCGGTATTAAAGATTTTCATGCGTTTTTGTTTGGAAAAAAGATCGAAAAGGAGAGAGAGAGAAATGAAATGAAATGTTTATTCATAAAGGCCATGGCCCCTTAGAAGGGGGAATACAAATAATACAAGCAAACAATATGATGTACGTGTGATGTTCTTATGTTGCATAGATACTTCTTCTTTTAAATGCTTTATACATATATACTGCCAGTTGTTTTACAATACATTCATTCGTCGAAGCTAATAACAAAACCAAGCTGAATAAACATGGATCTCTACAGTACTTTTGTGGTATGAATTGCTCTCGTATATCTCTTAACCCTGGACAGGAAAGCACAAAGTGGATTTCATCTTCTACTGAACATTTACAAATTGGGCATTGAAGATTTGTGGCAAGTGCATTTCTATAGCGATAATAATGTACATTGATATCCGAGATACCAAATCTAAATCGTGTCATTATACGCTTCAAATGTCTATCAATATGCATGGACATATAAGTTGGTACACAATTTACTTGACTAAACATTCTATAGTGGTAAAATCTATCACTATTCTGTACATGACTCTCACAATTTTGCCAGCAACAATCAATCATCCTTTCACGAAACTGTTGAATAAAACCACGCACATCTCCAAATCCTTGGTTTAACCAAACGTACCCAAAACCCAATTCATATAATTTTATTCTTACATTTGAAGCTCAATTGATTTTGCCTCTACTATCTAAATATAACAACATTTTATATGCTTTAAAGGGCAATCTTTCTGCACTCATCTGAGTTACTTTTATCCAATATTGTATGCATCTAACAATAGAAAGCAGTGACATGGGGTACCTTGCTGTTTCCCTGTACACAAGATCATTTGGTGTCTTGAGTGACACTCCCAGACACTTTTTCAACGCAAATAAATGGGTTTTCTCACAGTGTACGGCAGCAGGATATAGACCCCAGATCTCAGCTCCATACTGCAATACAGGTTAAATTTGGGCATCAAATAATTTTATAAACAGAGAAAGAGATTCGTTATTTAACAAAGTTAACTTCTTCATTATACATAACAATGCACTTTTTGCTCTACTTGCGAGGTCTTTACACGCAAACGTAAAGCTTAAACGAGTAGAAAAATATATACCTAAATATTTGTATACATTCACCCCAGAAATCACAGTTCCACCATACGTCCATCTTTCTCTCATTGCAAGATGCCCACCCTTTCTAAATACAATAATGTTACTCTTTGTTAAGTTTACTTTCAACTTCAATGAAGCAGCGGCCCTATGTAAACTATTCAACTGATTCTGAAGACCAACTACAGTTTCTGACGTTAACATTATATCATCAGCTAACAGCAATATGAAGATTTCAAGGACATCATTACTAAATGTTGCACCATGTTTTCCAGACTTTATGACTTCTTTTGTCAGCTCGTTAATGAACAAAGAAAATAAAATAGGACTGCAAACATCACCTTGTTTCACCCCACACGTACAACTGATATAATTGAATAATGTACCACCTGAACACACTCTTACTTTCACACAATCATACATACTCACAACACATCTGTATAGGCAAAGGAGAGAGAAGAGAGAGAGAGAGAGAGAGAGAGAGAGAGAGAGAGAGAGAGAGAGAGAGAGAGAGAGAGTCTCAAATAATACAAGGAAGAAAGTAAGAAAGACTAAGAAAAGAAACACAAAGATTAGAAAGGAAAGAAAAAACGGAGAGAAAGAAAAAAAAGGAAATACAGAGGTAGAAACAAAACACAAAAACAGAAGAAAAAAAAAGAAAACCGCATATTGTCAACGTGTGTTTCTTCTATCAAAGTGTTTCTTGTTGTTGTTGTTTACTGTTGTCTAACATTTTCTAGGGCATTTTTCTTGCCCTGGGTTCATTTGCTTGCTCAAAACATTGTGTGTTAAAATAGGATCTGGTAAATTCGTAGCTTGTCACCTCAAACTGTTTTACTGCTAACACCCGAAATAGGCAGCTGTTACCGATTTGGGAATCCTGAATAAAACTGATAACATAAACATTTTTGCACCCGAAAACATAAAAAAGATTCCATTCTTCTCATTGGTCGAAGAAAGCACGTGATCTGATTAAGCCAACCGGTAAACGGCTTTGAAAAAAAGAAAGAAAAAGAAATGGCTCTGTCCGCTTTGATCACAAAATCGATAGCAACAGCACTCAATCCTGCTCGTGATTACAAGCAGCCATACATTACTGGTGACTCAACTTTGTCCTTCACTGCTTTAAGAGACAGTGGGACACTGCACTGCAGTTTTTTCAGTCAGTGTGTCGTGGACGAGAATAACCTGGCGGAGCCAATCTCTCTCTCTCTCCATGGACTAGGATGCATGCTCGGTACATTCATATCATCTATCCCACACGTCGTGGCTGGGGTACTCTTCCACGAGAGGCGGGTAGTATTTTGGTAACGTGTGCACAAGATGTTCTCCATGTGTTCACACCCTGGACCTCGATTGGTAGGCTCATTCGAAGGGTAATGATGGAAATGGCGGTGCCCATGTTCGCTCCAGGGGAAGATAGCTCAAACGGACGCCCCTCTGGAGGTTTGAAATCGAGCTCTAAGTTTCCGTTAGATTACCGAGCACAACGCTCTTAAACTACTAGGTTTTACACACGCACACACACACACACACACACACACACACACACACACACACACACACACACACACACACACACACACACACACACACACACACATACACACACACACACACACACATACACATACACACACACACATACACACACACATACACACACACGCACGCACACGCACACTCCTCTGGAGTTAACATCAGTGCCGACTCCACTCCCCACAAAAGTCCTTCCGATGAGACTATAAACCGAGGTCATTTGTGCGAACACACGCAGAACATCTTGCGCGCTCGTTAAAACCCGATCCGCTTTTCGGAAGAGTAGGGCATTGTGTGTCTGTGGTAACGGATGACAAACTTTACAAAACTGCATTTACACCGGGACTGGATGGAAAATAAAGCACATGAGTGCTTATTCCATTATCCTCGAAATAAAAGAATAAATACAACACACACACACACACACACACACACACACACACACACACACACACACACACACACACACACACACACTCAAGGTCAATGGAAAATGTGAACGATAAAAGGGCGAAATGGTATCGCCATAATCATATAACGGAAAATGATTTACGGAGCGGTATCCCATAAAAGTAGGCTTGATAGACTGAACACATGTAAAGTCATATTAGCAGTAAGACATCAGCGAAAAGCAAGCAAATAAAGAAAGCCAGAAAAGAGGTATGTCTGAGGGAATTTTCTTTTTGTCAACCAGGCATATGGTGCGGTGGTTAGCACGTTGGGTTACTAGCTGGAATGTGACTGGTTCGAATCCCACGAGTGTGATAGGCTTTTTGTGTGTTTTGTTTCTTCAAACGCCAGCTAGTTACTATCACAGAGTAAGTTTGCTTTGATATCGGTGTGAAGACTGGGACCACACCGTCAAAACTTTAACCATTCTACTGATGCTATTTTGAGTGTTGATCACTTTACTTGACCAACACTGCAGGTGTCTGTATCTCTTGGGGCCCGGTTGATACCGGGATGTAGCATGGTAGGATGCCCTGTCAAGTAGTCTCAAAGCACACGCGCTTCTAAAGCCTAATCATTGCATTATCCTCCTCACCACTGATTAGTATGCGATGAAAGAAACTAGTCTCTGATTCGATGGCCCTTGTTGGCTCTGGTCTCAGGATGATCTCAGATTAGGTTTCCCCACACACTTCTGTGCCTGTGGTGAGTTTGTGGCAGAGCCTTCGGGGTTGGAGGTTCTTAACAGAAAGTCGGTAGAGGGACGCTGTGGTGGTCACTGCCTTTTGGTGGGGACTCGTTCAATCTGGCTACGGAACTAAGTAGTTACTGTCGTCAGAAGGGGGATTAGTAGTAGTGGTGTCAAGCATATGTTAGCTCAGAACAGGCATGACTGAACGCCACCAAAGTGACCCAGCAGCAGTGCAGGGCCCCTCTCGTTGGTGGCCCTACAACGGCGTAACATTGACAGACACCCTGTGAACCTCTGACCCTGAGGATATGTGTTGCAAATCTGGACACAGCTGATTGCGGCGAGATCGAAGTGAGCGGCGTGGGAGCAGACGGGAAGAAGCGTCGAAGATTTTTAAAAAGGTAAAGGTGTGCCATAACCTATGTGGTTGTAGAGGAGCGAGACACCAGAGACCTCAACTTCTCAAGATGCCAGCGTATTAAGGGCGGCGCCCATCTCCTCTCCCTCGCTGCTTTACCTTCCCTGACCCTAAAGAGGCAGGTACCCATTTACAGCTGGGCGAACAGGGGGACAGTACTGAAGCCAAGGCGCGCAAACGGTCACCCAACCAAGTGTAACCATGCTCGAGGCTGCTTAACCTTAGCTGGGGGAAGCGAGTGCTCTGACCACTGAGCTGTCCCGTCGAAGTTTCGTGTTTCGGGCCATTTGGTCTGCTTTCAAGTAGTGATGAGAAAATACATACAGAAAATTTCATGCATATGTTTTTGCCAATTTT
>CM054151.1:40620922-40625922 GCA_028751875.1 Rapana venosa
TCTTTCTGTCTGCCTTTTTGTCTGTCTGTCTTTCTGTCTGTCTTTCTGTCTATCAGTCTGTCAGTCTTTCTGTCTGTCAGTCTTTCTGTCTGTTTGTCTTTCTGTCTGTCTGTCTGTCTGTCAGTCTGTTTATCCTGTAGGGGCTGATCCCCTCATGAATCCGCTCCATCTCTTGGCACAGTCAGAGGCAATATTGGTCCTGTCGCTCATAAGAAATATCGAAATGTCTCCGTTTGTATCTGTGTCTCTCCCTTTCCCTGTGCGTCTCTCTATTTGTCTGTCTGTCATTTTGTCTGTCTGTCAGTCTGCCTCTGTCTGTCTCTGTCTGTGTCTGCCCCTGTCTGTCTGTCTGTCTCTGTCTCTGTCTCTGTCCCTGTCTGTCTGTCTGTCTGTCTCTGTCTCTGTCTGTCTGTCTGTCTGTCTTTCTCTCTCTCTCTCTCTCTCTCTCTCTCTCTCTCTCTCTCGCTCTCTCTCTCTCTCTTTCAAGCATCGACATTTCTGTCTCTGTCTCTCTTTCTGTCTGTCTGGGTTTTTTTTCTTTCTTTCACCTTTTTTTTATATCTCACTTTCCCTCCATGTCTCTCTGTCTCTGTCTTTCTATGTCTGTCTGTCTGTCTATTTGTCTCTGTCTCTCTTTCTCTCAGTATCCCCCCCTCTCTCTCTCTCTCAAACAATCAAAATATCTATCTCTGTCTCTCTTTCTGTCTGTCTGTCTCTGTCTGTTTGTGTCCCTATGTGTCTGTTTTTTTCTTTCTTTCACTTTCTTTCTCTCCCTTGCCCTCCCTCCCTGTCTGTCTGTCTGTCTCTCTCAAGCATCAAAATTTTTGTCTCTGTCTCTCTTTCTGTCTGTTTGTCTCTGTCCTGTCTGTCTCCTTTTCTCTCTTTCAATCTCTTTCTCTTCCTCTCTGTCTGTCTGTCTTTTTGTCTTTCTGTCTGTCTGTCTGTCTGTCTCTCTCTGTCTCTGTCTCTCTCTGTCTCTCTCTCTCTCTCTGTCTGTCAATCTATGTCTCTATGTAGGCCATTGTGTGCCGGTGGGAACAGATGACAGAATTTACAAAACCGCATACACACGGGGACTGGATGTAAAAAAGCAGATAAGTGCTTATTCCATTATCCTCGATATAAAAGAATAAAATATGTCTCTCTGTCTCTGTCTGTCTCTCTCTGTCTCTGCTTCTCTTTCTCCATCCCCCCACTCTCCCTCTCTCCTCTCTCTCTGTCTCTCTCTCCTGGTCTCCCCATCCCCCATCCTCTCCCTTAATACTTTGTACAAACAGTGATACTTAATCATAAGCAAACAGAAGAACTGGTGTGATACATCTCAGTCGTGGTTTTCCCCTTGATTAGTCCTTCAGAAAGTGTGCACACTAGGATGAGTGTATATTCCAGCATCCCCGAAACAAAAGAAGAGATGAGAGTTGGCTGTACGCATTTTCCACAACAACAACAACAACAACAACAACAACAACAACAACGACGACGACGACGTCGACGTCTACTACGATGTCGTTTTGTGGGTCTCGTTTTGTTTTGGTGTGTGTGTGTGTGTGTGTGTTCGCGCGCACGTGTGTGTGTGTGTGTGTGTGTGTGTGTGTGTGTGTGTGTGTGTGTGTGTGTGTGTGTTCGCGCGCACGTGTGTGTGTGTGTGTGTGTGTGTGTGTGTATGTGTATGCGCTTTGTGTGTGTATGTGGTAGCGATTTTGATTTGTCTTTGCAAGATATAGCGCTATATAAGTTCCATTTATTATTGTTATTATTATTATTATTATTATGTGTGTATGATTGTGTGTTATTGTTGTTGTTAATGTTAATGTTATCATTATTGTTGTTGTTATTTCGCAGATATAAAGCAATTAGTATTGTGGTCCAGAAGAACTGAAACAGACTGAATGAAAACCATCATGGTTTTCCTGGACTAAATAAATCAGGCTTTTTTTTAAATAAATCAGCCATGCATGACATACCTGTACCAGAATTTCCTCGCTGTTTGTAACAAGCTGCTCGGAACTTTCGCCATGTCTTTTAGTGAAGGATTGATTTCAACAACAGCAACAACAACAAAAGCAGCAACAACAACAAAGACAGCAACATCAACATCAACAACAACACAACAATAAAAACAGCAAAATCAACAACAATTCATCCTTTGTTTTATTTTGTGAGGATTTTTTTGCTTCACATTTCTGTAAGTGCATCTTCCCACCACCACCACCACCACCCACCCCCCACCCCCCACCCCTAAGTGTCAGGGATTTCAGATGCCCCTGTTTTCTGGGCTCCACAACCTCGTTTTTACGTTACCAACACGCGCACATTCTAACATACTGTCCTCCTCTTACTCTGCATCAATCACACCCTTTCTTTTTCTGAGAGGGACAGAGATGAAGAAGACGAGGAAGAGGAGGAGAGTGGGAGGGAGGGAGAGAGAGCGGGGGAGGGGGGGGGGGGGGGGGGGGGAGAGAGAGAGGAAAAAGAGACAGAGTCAGAGCGACATAGAGAGAGACAGATAAAGAGAGAGAGATGGCGGGAAAATGGAGAGAAAGAGAGAGAGAGAGGAGAGAAACAGAGAGAGACAGAGACAGAGAAGAGAGAGAGAGGGCGGGGAAAGGGAGAGAGACAGAGTGAGACAGAGACAGAGACAAAGAGACGGATAGAGAAAGAGAAAGAGCGACAGAGACAGACAGTCAGTTAGACATACAGACAGACAGAGAGAGGCAGAGCATTGCTGATACCTTTTTCTTTCTTTCTTTTCTTTTATTCTTTCTTTTATTCTTTTATATCGAGGATAATGGAATAAGCACTCATGTTCTTTTTTACATCCAGTCCCCGTGTGTATGCGGTTTCGTAAATTTTGTCATCTGTTCCCACCGGCACACAATGGCCTACTTTTTCGAAAAGCGGAACAGGATTTAACGTGTGCGCAAGATGTTCTGCATGCGTTCGCACACGGGGCCTCGGTTTATAGTCTCATCCGAAGGACTTTGACATTCAGTTCAATTTTTTTGTCAAACCTAATGTCTCTATGTCATTTAAACACACACACACACACACACACACACACACACACACACACACACACACACATACACACACACACGCACACACACACACACACACACACACGCACGCACACACACACACACACACACACACACACACACACACACACACACACACACACACACACACACACACACACACACACACACACACACACACACACACACACACACAGAACGTAAGTAAGTAAGTAAAACTGTTATCAATGCAAACAATGTCCACTTAGAAATAAACAAAGACGGTGTACTGACTGCATCTTTCCGCAAACAGCAGTTAAAAGCCTCTCAGATTTACCGGAGTGACTGAAAGAAACCAGAAAGTGCAGAACGGTCCTCCATAGTTCACCAATGCACGGAACTTAAAGGACGGGGCCATTAGTCCGCTCTCTGAAGCTTGACGTGACGTGATTGCATATGTAAATGTCCTGAAGTCAGGACTGGCTTTCTTGGTGGTGGTGTGGGGGCGGGTGGTGGTGGTGGTGGTTTGAGGAGTAAGGAGGGGTGGGGGGGGGGGGGGGGGGGTAACAACGCGTTGTGTACGTTAGGTAACTGTGTAGTGGAAAAATTTCAGACCATCAAATGTTTGCATCTTGAATGAAAATTCAGCGCACATTTTGGCGCAATGGTTAAGCGTTTGGGATCCTGCTGACTTTATTTTTTTTTAAAAAGGAGAAAAAGTTGTAAGTTAAATTCCCAGGAGAGGTAGATGGGTTTTTTGTGTGGTTTTGGTTATATACCTGTCTGCTTTAACCCAGTTGTAGTTTCATAATCAGAGTGTAGCTTTAAACTTAAAGAAAAATTGAAATTAACCGCCAGGGGCGCAGTAGCTGGCCTGTTCGGTCCGCCAGCCGGAAGGACGCAGGTTCGAATCCCATAAGAGGCATAGGTACTTTTGGGACTGCAGTTAGTTTCTTCCCAGAGTGAGAGTGCTGGGGGCTCATTAGGAAGACCCGGACCACACTGTCGAGCCTCATCGAAGGTATGGATGCCATTTTGAGAGCGTGGCTTAAGTTACCTGGCATCCCCGAAGTCGGAATATGGCTGCCTTGATGGTGACGAAAACACACAAACAAACGGTCGCATACGCAAAAATCTCACCATTGGTAAACCTCGCGGCTTTAGCCGAAAACAAAACCAAACCAAAACAAAACAAAAACGTTACCTGACCAGCACTGCAGGTGTGTGTATCTCTCAGACCTGGTTAATGCTGGGATGATATTATTTTTATTTATTTATTTATTCTTTTATATCGAGGATAATGGAATAAGCACTTATGTGCTATTTTACATCTAGTCCCCGTGTGTATGCGGTTTTGTAAATTCTGTCATCTGTTCTCATGATAGGAAGAGTACAGTGCAGCCCTGTCGCGTTCTCTCCCAAAGCACATGCACTTCCATAGCAGCAGCAGCATCACATCATCCTCATCATCACTGAGCATCAAGCAATAACAGAGAAATGTCTCGGATTCGATGACCCCTGTAATTCTGGCCTCAGAGTGGCCTCAGGTTTCGGTTTCTCCATACGTTTCTCTGTCCGTGGTGAGCTGATGTCAAAGCCTTGGGGGTTGGAGGATCGCAAAAGAAGGCTGTTGGAGGGACGTCGTGGCGGTCACCACCCCGGGTGGATGTCTCACTTCAACATTTATTTATGTATTTATTTATTCTTTTATATCGAGGATAATGGAATAAGCACTTATATGCTTTTTTACATCCAGTCCCCGTTTGTATGCGGTTTTGTAAATGTTGTCACCCGTTCTCACCGGCACACAATGGCCTACTCTTACGAAAAGCGGAACAGGATTTAAAGTCTGCGCAAGATGTTCTGCGTGCGTTCGCACACGGGGCCTCGGTTTATAGTCTCATCCAAAAGATTTTGGCTCCGCGACTTGGCTATTGTTGTCACCAGTAGCGTGGCTTAGTAGGTGATGTCCTGCGTACGTTA
>CM054151.1:40633422-40650922 GCA_028751875.1 Rapana venosa
AACAGGTTGATACATCAAACGTAACATTTAGTTGTTATCGCTGATGTTGTTGTTGCTGCTGCTTCTGATGCTGCTGCTGCTGCTGCTGTTGCTGCTGCTGCTGTTGCTGCTGCTGCTGCTGTTGCTGCTGCCTGCTGCTGTTGATACTACTACTACTACTACTTACTATATCCATATATCTACTATATCTACTACTTACTACTACTATACTACTACTACTATACTATCTACTACTACTACTACTATTCCTGCTGCTGCTGTTGCTGCTGCTGCTGTCGTTGCTTTTGTTAGCTCTCTGGTCCGCACTTTGCCATCGATTTTATCGTAGTTCACGTTGAGGGCAAAGTCTATGTAAAGGGGAAATACGGCAATGCTACTCCCAACTGCCTTTGGAAATAAAGATTATCATCATTATCATCATCATCATCTGCAGCAGCAGCGGCAGCAGCAGCATCCTACGGACTCCTGTCACGCTTTCTAGCTTGACACATGCCCACAGCAATGGGATAATTGGGCGCTAGGACTACGGGGGATTATTTTCGTCAAACTTTTGTATATTTACGCTAGATTATCTTGATAAGAATCGGTGGCCGTATTTTGGCTATAAAACCAACATTGTGTCATAAAAACGATATAAATGTTGCTGCAGACTTACTTGTCAGGTTAGAATGACAGTTTTTATGTGGTTGACCCTATTATGTTGGGATAATGATACGAAACAGCAGCTAGATAGTGAAGTTTGCGTGAAGAAGAGTGCCATATTGTCACGAGAGCAGTGCACGTGTGCCAGTAACATTGAAAAATAAACCAGAAATTTTATTAAGGGCAAAAAGAATAATCTACAAAACTTTAAATAATTATCATCTCTAAAATTTAAAATGTCAAAAAGCAATAAGACACGACTTCAGGAAATAATGACTGTTATGTCGAAAAAAGTACAGTTTAGGTTATAAAAGCTCTTCTTCATGAATTTGAACACACTTTATCACAGACTATTAAATGTCAGAAACAGGACAAAATCTAACTCAAAACCGATAGTTTTATTCATATTGTTGCAGGGTTACATAGTGAGAAATACAATGAATCTTATATACTGTGAAGACTAATGCTTAAGGATTTTGACACTTGAAGTCTCCCTTAGAAGACATTTGCCGAAGTTTAGAGATGAAAGAGAAAAAGACAGTGATCAGCTTTTGTTTGATGTGTTTCCTACCTATGCCACCACCCTCACAATCAGTGTAAGTCGCCCCCCCCCCCCCACACACACAGAGGTAAGGAAGGTGGCAGGATGGTTAAGACGTTCGCCTGCCAACAAGTAGACCGTGAGGCTCTGGGTTCCATTCCCAGCCTCGCCCTCTCTTCCCAGTTTGACCCCCCAAAAATCGAACTGAGTGTCAAAGTCCTTCGGATGAGACTATAAACCGAGGTCCCGTGTGCAAACGCACGCAGAATATCTTGCTCACACGTTAAATCATGTTCCGCTTTTCGTAAGAGTAGGCCATTGTGTGCCGGTGTGAACAGATGACAAAATTTACAAACCGCATATACACGGGTACTGGATGTAAAAAGGCACATGAATGCTTATTCCGTTATCCTCGAAATAAAAGAATAAATAAATAAATAAAACTAACACAAATACACACACACACACACACACACACTTAGTCCTCTTCACAGCTTGATTCTCTCTGTACCAGTCCCTTACTCGACTGTATGTGCATAAGCAGTTTTTTTTAGGGTTTTTTTTTTTTTGGGGGGGGGATGGGGGAGGTTGGTGCCTCATCTTCTGTGACAGTCCTGCTCTGCTGTTCCCACACTGCTCATACACTCACCTCCGCCCCACCTGCACCAAGTCATATCTTCAGATCGCACCTTCAGGGTCAGAAGTCCATGGGTAGCGTTTTCATTTTAAACCGCCGTGAGGCCACCAGCCAGAAGGGCCCTGCACTGCAGTTGGGTTACTTTTGGGGGTGTTCAGTGATATATGTTTAAAGCTGAAAGACGCAGGACAACACCAGCTACTACTATGCAACCTGACTCAGTGATGCCTGTTCTGAGCTAACATACCCCTACTGACCACGATTATGGCTTAGTCGATGAACAAGACGAAATGGGACATCCCCCCTCCTCCTCCCCCCCCCCCCTTCCTGGGGTTGGTCAACTTCACAACGACCCGCCAACAACCTTCTTCCATCTTTTCAGAAGAGTACGCCATTGTGTGTCGGTGGCAACGGATGACAAATTTACAAAACTGCATTCACACGGGGAATGGATGTGTAAAGCACATGAGTGCTTATTCCATTATCCTCGAAATAAAATCATCATCATCATCATCATCATCATCATCATCATCATCATCATCATCATCATCATCATCATTCCCGACCTAAGGCTTTGACATAAAATCAACACCGGCAGAGAAATGTATGGGGAGCCGAAACTGAGGTCACCATGATACCAGAATTATAGGGGCCACCGAATCAGAGAAAATTTTTTTGTTTTATTGAATGAGCATTAATGGTGGTGACGAGGATGCTTTAATGATGCTATTATGGAAGTTCGCCGCTTTGAGATTAATTGAGAGAACTACACTCTACGCTTCCTATCATGAGATATCCTGGTGTCAACAACAGGACCTGAGAGATACAGACACCTGCAGTGTTGGTCAGGATCGGGCAAGTACAGATGACGATGAACGATCGTGTGGTCCCTGTCTTCCCTACGAGTCCATAACACTAATAATAATAATAATGTATGGAATTTATATAGCGCTGAATCTTGTAAAGCAACAAATCAAAGCACTCATGTGCGTTTTTACATCCAGTCCCCGTGTGTATGCGGTTTTGTCAATTTTGTCATCTGTTCCCACCGGCACAAAATGGCCTACTCTTTCGAAAAGCGGAACAGGATTTAACGTGTGCGCAAGATGTTGTGCGTGCGTTCGCACACGGGGCCTCGGTTTATAGTCTCATCCGAAGGACTTTGACATGTTTTGTCAAACTGGGAAGAAAGCCGGTTTACTTGTTGGCGGGCAAACGTCTTAACCATCCTGCATTCTTCCTTCTAACACACTCAATCTGGGTAGGAGCTGGCTGGAGTTCGAAAAAACCATATAGAGTCTAGCTGTAATAGGTTTTCTCTCTCTCTCTCTCTCTCTCTCTCTCTCTCTCTCTCTCTCTCTCTCTCTCTCTCTCTCTCTCTCTCTCTCTCTCTCTCTCTCTCTCTCTCTCTCCCCAACCCCCGGTGGGTTGCATAGTGCCTGGTCTTCTCCTGTGCATGTGACTTTGCAAGAGGTCTGCCCGCTGTCCACAGCCGACACATTCTGACTTCAGAACAGCTCATTTCAGTGTACTGGTTGCATCCTGGGTATGTTCGTGTTTCCGTAACCCATCGAACGCTAACATGAAATACGGGATCTTGAACGTGCATATGTGATCTTGTGTATGTGTATACACTCATAGAAAATAAAAGCACTGGCAGATCTGCACTTGAAATTGACCTGGGAGATCGTAAAAATCCTCACCCTTATTTCACCAGTAACGGCACCGAGATTCGAACCACGACTTCATGGAATCACGGGGATTGAAGTCAAACGGACTTAACCACTCGGCTATGGGGTTTATGAGATTTGAACTTGCGACTTGAAAGCCAGGAACCCAGCATGCTAACAACTACTGTGCCACGGCAATTAGTTAGAAACAATCGAACACATAGAGAAGATGTTTGGTTTGTTGTTTTTTCTTGGTTTTTTTGTGTCTTTTGTTGTTGGTTGGTGTGTTGTTGTTATTGTTTTTGTTGGGTTTTTTGGGGGGAGGAGAGGAGGGTGTTGTCCGTGAAGTGAATCTTAGCCTCTGTTCTTAAAAACAACAACTTCGATCTGGTTTATAAGCAACAACAAAAATAATTAAATCAATTGATTGAAGGACACGCGCGGACTTTCAGGCAATGGCCACATTGTATGGGCTGCTAATTGCGAAAGGCTTGGGGGAGAACATGCGATAAGAAATTCAGTGAAGCTTGCTGTGCCTTGCCCCTCACTCTATTATACACCTCTGTGTAGCGTCATCAGGCCAAAGCCGGTAAAATCTATTAACGGTTCCCTTTGATCTGCGGCGCGGAACCGTCGACTGGATTTCAAAGACAAGGTCAGTTCTAATTTTGAGATTGATTTTTTTTTTCCTTTCTAAAAGTACTAAAGTACTCACTGAGGTTATCGAGTGGAGTAGAGTAGAGTGTGGTGTGGGTGGTGTGGGTGATGTGGTGTGGTGTGGTGTGTGTAGTGTGATGTGGTGTGCGTAGTGTAGTGTAGTGTAGTGTAGTGTAGTGTAGTGTCGTGTTGTGTAGTGTGGTGTCGTGTAGTGTGGTGTGGTGAGGTGTGGCGTGGCGTAGTGTAGTGCAGTGTAGTGTAGTGTAGTGTGGTGTGGTGTAGTGTGATGAGGTGTGGTGTGCGTAGTGTAGTGTAGTGTAGTGCAGTGCAGTGTACTGCAGTGTAGTGTGGTGTAGTATAGTGCATTGCAGTGCAGTGCAGTGTACTGCAGTGTAGTGTGGTGTAGTGTAGTGTAATGCAGTGCAGTGTACTGCAGTGTAGTGTGGTGTAGTGTAGTGCAGTGCAGTGCTGTGAAATGAAGTGCAATGTAGTGTAGTGTAATGTAAAGTAGTGTAATATAGCTTAGTGTAGTGTAGTCTAGCGTTGTGTAGTGTAGCGCAGTGTAGTGCAGTGTCGTGTTGTGTCGTGTAGTGTAGAGTAGTGTAGCGTAGTTTAGTATCGTGTACTGTTGTGTAGTGTCGTGTAGTGTCGTATAGTGTAGCATAGCCGAACGTAGTGTAGTGTAGTGTGTTTTTATATATTCTGCTATACTGCTCTACATTGTACTACACCTGCTGCCCCACAGGGTACGGCAGTTTGTCGTGTGGTGCAATGCAGTGTGCTGTGCTGCACTCTTCTGTACAGTAGTGTTCTGCACAATATTGTACTGAATTACACTGCAATACTGCGTATTGTAGGCCAATGTCTATTATAGTGCAGCATAGCGTACAAATAGATGGATGAGTGAATCTGTTACTTAAGCCCTTTGATTTGTTTTTTGCAAGGTATAGCGCTTTATAAATTCCATGTATTATTTATTATTATTTATTACTTATTAAACACAAATTTCCCGAAGTCGAAATGTGGCTACCTTAATGGTGGGCAAAAACGAGTACACACGCAAAATCTCACCATTGGTGAACTTTGGAGCTGTAGCCGAGGAACCAAAAATATTTTTTTTTAAAACCCCAAGAAAAAACCCACAGCAAACAAAGCACATAAAAACCTCGGAACCCACAGGGCATGACCCTAGTTCCAGATAGAACAATGCAGACAGTGTCTACAGAAGAATGCAGAACATTCCAAGAAAGCGAACCATGCCTTCATCTTCTGCACTGAACTTAGCACAGACATCACGCGCATCTTCATCACATTCTAAAAGGTGTCCCACGACCTATAAGGTCGTAAGGGAGCCAGGCTTCAGAGACCTCAACTTCTCTAGGGGCCAGCATATTGAGGGCGGCACCCATCTCCTCTCCCCTCACTGCTTTACCTTCCCTGACCCTTAAGAGGGCAGGTACCCATTTACAGCTGGGTAAACTGGGGGACTGTACTGAAGCCAAGGCAGGCAAACCGTCACCCATCCAACTGGTAACCACGCTCGACGCTGCTTATCCTTGGCTGGGGGAAAGCGAGTGCTCCGACCACTGAGCTATCCCGTCCCCCGTTACAGTCTACCTGTGATAATTATGTTACTAACACCTCACTTTTGGCTTCTTCTCTCTCCTTCTGTTTTCATCCGTCTTTTCGTTTCGAAGGAGGGAGTGGTGGGTGGGGGAGGGGGGAGGGAGGAAGGGGAAGAGGCAGATAGCCTAGCTTGTGTCAGTATCCATTTCCATCATTCTGTCTGTGTTTGTTTGATTGTTCGTTTCTTTGTTTTTCGTTCCTCGGCTAGAGTTCTGATGTTCACCCAATGGTGGGATTTTGCGTATACGTACCGTTCTTGCCCATCATTCTGTCTGTTGTTGTCTGTTATCTGTCTGTCTCCGTTTTCTGTGTATGCCAATTGTCTTTCTTTCTGTCCTGTCTGTCATCTTCTGTTGTCTGTCTGTGCATCTCTCATCTCCCTCTATCTGTGAGTCTGTCTCTCTGTCTGCATGTGTCAGTCTCTGTTTCTACCAATCTGTACTATTAACTAGATTATATCTTATGACTTGATTTGTTTGTAAATTATTATTATTATACATTATTATTATTATTATTATTATTTATGCATGTGCGTGCGTTTTTCAATCTCATTTTACAGCCTGAACAGTCATCGTCATTACTCATGTTTGTTGTTATTCTGAGTACAGGAGGGAGAGAGGAGGGGAGGGGGAAATCCCCAGTTCTGCAAGGCCAGAGAGGGAAAAAGGAGGACAAAGCCCCACAAGAAAATGACAGGGAACTCACTCCTATACCCTATGAACACAGCCGCCGCTAATGACAGGCTTTCTATTGATCCCTCAGTAATGATAGGAAGACACAGTGTCCAGCCAATGGCCAGAGTTCTATGATGGACACCGCTACCATGTGGACACAGGGATCAGTGCAGGACAGACAGGGTGGACACTAATCTGTAGTGACGTGGGATGGACACGTACACCGTTTTTCCATTGCAGAACAGGAAGAGACAGAGGAGAGGAATACAGTCTTTCACCTCATTCCTCGACTAGAGATCCGTGTCTATGATTTTGTATGGAAGTCAGACTCCTCTAGAGCTGTTGTACTGTCCCGGGGATGCAAGCTACCCGGTTACAGCGGTCACCTCGTGAAGGATGCGGCCTTAATGGCTCGCGCGCAACAGTCTTGAGATGAGAAAGGCTATGCTGCCGATCAGGGGACTAACAGCCGTAGCATGCCCTTTTGACACCCAAGTTCTAGATCGCAAAGGTGCCAGGGAGAGACACGCTGGGTAATCTCTACTGCTTACACTTCTGCGGCATCATCATCCCCTGGGACTCTTGTCTCTTTGACCGGCTAAGGGGAAATAAATAACCCCCACTCCACAACACCAACTTGGGAGAGAGAGAGAGAGGGAGACAATGACAATGACAAATTCTTTTATTTCGAGGATAATAAATAAGCACTCATGTGCTTTTTTACATCCAGTCCCCGGAGAGAGAGAGAACAGTTCCCTGAAATCAGAGACACAGTTCCTGACATTCTACCAAAAGGAACACTCTCACTGCGTATGATTTACGCTAGTGTACATGCAGGAGACCTAGCCAAGAGAACTCTGGACACATGCATTCACAGATGGATCAGCAGAAGACGCTACTAGACACGGAGGCAGCAGTCTTCGTTACATTGAAAGATGGCGCAGAAATTTGGCCAATCAGCTCCAACTGGGAAATTCCCTCCAAGCTTCAGAGCTGAAGCAGATGCAATGGTAACAGCAGCCAACACACCCTGCACCAAATGCAAAGGGAGGCAAGGCCTCGACATACTGCGGAAAGCTAAAAACTGTGACAGTCGGAGGAAGCTGGTTGCAAAATCTTCAATCGTGTCCCAGCAGTCTACTACTAACACGCTGCGCTTCTATCTATCTGTTCCATTTCTAATAAACTAAATAAACATTTATCTTTAGGTCTGTCGTTTTGAGTGTTTTTTCAGTATGTCCGCTCTTACGAACTGTACTGTTGACATTGCAAAAGATGTTTGTCCGAGTACAAGACTAAAGAAGTCATCTAGTTTTGGGGGTGCGGGATAGCCTGGTGGTTACAGTCGTGCGCGCGTGATCTGGCGGCCCGGGATCCAGCCTCAAGGGAAGCGCCCGTTCGAGGGGATTTTTTCCCCCTGGAGTTAACATCAGTACCGACTCCACTCCCCCGAAAGTCTTTCGAATAAGACCGTAAACGAAGTCCCGTGTATGAATGCACGCAAAACATCTCGTGCACACGTTAAAAAAATCCGTTCCGCCTTTCGAAAGAACAGGTCATTTCATGCCGGTAGGAACAGATGACACTTGAACAGAAAAAACGCATGCATGCAGGTGTGGTTCAATAGACACCATCCCGAAGTCAGAATGCGGTCATCTTTATGGTGGATAAATATGGCCGCATACGCAAAATTTCACCTTTGGTGAACCTCGAAGCTCTTGCTAATGACGAAAAATATTTTTAAAAATCCCTAAACAAAACCCACCTGCTTTTCAAGGCTGAAAGTTCACGACCGACTTAGAAGGAAAAAAAAGATGGAAATTCCAGACCTAGCATTCCCGATCCTTGCGTGAGGACTCGGCTTATATCGATCTGCGGCAGAACAGAGCAGGCAGAGAGTGAGTGTGTCCACTGGAGGCGGGATGGAGCAGAAGATTTATAGTCAGTCATCTGCTGTACGGCAGGATGGACACAGTGACCAGTGCAGGACAGACTGGCAGGCCACGACAGTATAAATCACTTTTGGCCTGTGGGTCCGTGGTCTGGAGGTAACGCACCTGCCTAGAAAGCGAAAAGTCCGGCTTGGAAGTTAAGCGTGCGGTGGTTCGATCACCGTTAATGCCCGAAACTTTTCCCTTATCCATGAGTGGTGGTCTGGGTGTTAGTCTTTTGGATGAGACAATAAACCGAGGTCCCGTGTGTTACATACAATTATTTAGCGCACGTAAAAGAACCCACGGCAACAAGGGAGTTGTCCCTGGTAAAATTCTGTAGAAAAAGTCACTCTGAGAGGGAAACAAAATAATTCAGTTACAGACAGGAAAAAAAATGGGTGGCGCTGCTCTTGTGGCGACGCGCTCTACCCGGGGAGAGGAGCCCGAATTATACGCAGAGAAATGTCGTGACTTACAATACATTAATAATACAGTCCCTTTCCCATTGCAAAGAAAAAGAAAGAAAGCAGACTGGAAGTGAGCTGGCTAGTCTTTATTTCCTGCACAAAATTTACCAAACTGCATACACACGGGGATTGGATGAAAAATCACATAAGTGCTTATTCCATTATCCTCGAAATAAAGGAATATAAATAAATAAATAAAAAATAAATAATATCTCCTACACTGACCTTGGTTTAGATTTCATCCGTATCTGTAATTAATCACTGGGGTGTTTTTTTTTCGTTTTTGGGCTTAGAGCTCAGAGATTCACCAATGGTGAGATTTTTTTTCCTCCTGTACGGCAACCGTTCTTTTTCTCTCCGCTTAGGTAGCGGCATTCCGACTTCGGGGATGATGTCAAAGTATGATACCAGAGTGCAGGCACGTTAAATATCTATATATCTATATATATATATCTATATTCTCTCTCTCTCTCTCTCTCTCTCTCTCTCTCTCTCTCTCTCTTCTCTCTCTCTCTCTCTCTCTCTCTCTCTCTCTCTCTCTCTCTCTCTCTCTCTCTCTCTCTCTCTCTCTCTCTCTCTATCTCTCTCTTCCAAAAGGCAGAACGGGTTTTAACATGTGCGCAAGATGTCCTGCAAGCGCTTGCTATAATAAAATATATAGTTCGGTGTAATAGTCTTATTCGAAGAACTTTCGGATCAGTGGAGTCAGAACTGATACTAACTCCGGGATGAAAGTCCTCACGACAGGGCGTCTCGGTGGTGGTTCGAACCCGGGCCGTCAAATGGCGAGCGCAACGCTCCAAGTACTGGGTTATCCCGTCCCCGAATAACTGGTTGATTTGGTTTGCTCTTCTTCTTCTTCGTCGAACGCTCAGACAGCAACTATTGTTGTCTGTTATATGAGCGAAAATGCGTCACGCTGCCGTTAAGCGCCTGACAAGTCAGGCCCAGCGCATCCGATTTCGGCACAAGAGAGAATAGTTACCTTTTAAGTTCTTTCTGGAAAAAAGGCAGGAGAATGGACCAAGAAGGCAGAAAATAGACAAGAAGGAGGTGACAGGAAGAAAAGGAACAAGGCAGAAACAAAGAGAGTGATAGAAAAGAGGAAATTTCTAGCACAGAATTTCCAGAATGTGGGGATGCTATTTATACTGATAGGCCCCCGGCATCCCCTCGGTGGATTTGGTTTGCTCTGTGTGCAGTCTGTTTTTGTCTGTCTGTTTAGGGTTTGGCTTTTCTCTCGGTCTATTTTTTGTTTTAGTCTGTCTGAATTATACATTACTAATGAAGTGAAAACCAGAATTTAAAACGCCATCGGACTATATGAAGAGTTCCTGACTTCAGTGAAAAAAACGCAAACTAAAGCGGTACAGGCACGTCACACGAACATCTGGACTGGCCAAGACTGTCCTACAGGGAACAGTACAAGGAGGGAGACGAAGAGGCAGACGGAGAAAACGATGGGAAGACGTCAGAGAGTGGACTGGCCATGAGTGGAACGAATTACTAAGGAAAGCAGGTGATAGCGAGGGGTGGAGGAAGCTGGTTGCAAAATCTTCAGTGGTGCCCCCACGAGTCTACAGGACTACGGGATAGGTGAAGGTGAAGTGATTGTAATCTGACTCTAAGCCTTTCTGACGTTGTTACACTTCTTTCCTCCATATGTAGTTAGATAGTAAAAATTTCACACCAAGACTTTTGATGGAAGGGTGGGGTAGTGTGCAGTACCCTAGGCAAGACTAAAGTAATCTTCCCGGAGTGAAATTGTGCATAACCGATATTGTCTACTGCTAAGAATTATATGATACACCCTTCACATCCCCCTTTTTAAACTCATGGCAATTCCCTTTTGAGTAAACAGATCTTCCAGAATAGGACAATCAAAACAGCAAACACTGGACTGCAATAGAATGAAAACATGAACATGGTTTTCTGGGAGTATTTTGTGTTCCAAGCTTTTAATCGTAGTTTATAAACAACCATCTCTACATTTCTGGAAGAAAAACTATTTTTGATGTGTTATTCCTGGAATTCAGAATACATAGAACATGTTACTGATTGCTCTGGTGATGTTGAAAAAAATGTTTAATATATATATATATATATATATATATATATATATATATAAGAGAGAGAGAGAGAGAGAGAGAGAGAGAGAGAGAGAGAGAGAGAGAGAGAGAGAGAGAGAACGAATATTTTATTGAGGGTAACTGGATAAGCCATAAGCTTCTTTAAACCAAATAAACAGGAAGAAATATGTAGCATATACACACAACGATGAAGCTAATAATAAACTTAATCACATAGATATTTATGCGACCAACTACTCACATTACCACTCATTCATGTGATAAACCAACCAGTCAGTACAAATTAACTAAAGATATGTCTACACATCAATTTTTTCCTCATTATATTAGGGTTACATTCACATTATTGTCATTCATATTAGCGTAATCATGCTGCATCTCAACAACCAAACCAAGCAATCGGACAGACAGACAGACAGACAGACAGGCAGACAGACAGAGAGAGAGAGAGAGACAGAGAGAGAGAGATTAGTGCCATTCATATTAGTACAATCATACCTTCCAACAACCAAATCAGGCAATCACTGAGAGAGAGAGAGATAGCGAGCTCAGATTGATGGCAGACAAGAACCAAAGAAACGCACACATGGATTCCCAGACCTAAGTGACTTCCTACAGTGTGAGCACTCTGCCTGCCTACAGTTATCGACTACACTAATCGAAGACCATACAGTCATTGGCCAGAGCTTGCCGGAGAAGTTTGATATCAATCAGCAATACAGGGACGCCGACACTACACCAGAACACGTCCAGACAGGGTGTACAATAACTAATCTGCTGTCTTTTCATTTTCGTTCATTGACTTGAGCTCCGACGTTCACCAAAATGGAGAGATTTTGCTGTATGCGACCGTTTACCCACCTTAAAGGTAGCCGCATTTTGACTTCCGGGGATGATGTTTCAACACGACACCAGTTCCCTGTAGCGTGCATGCGGTTTTTGTCAATTCTGTCATCCGTTCCCACTGGCACAAAATTTAAATGGTCCATTCTTTCCAAAGATTCAACGGGTTTGAACGTGTGCGCAAGCTGTTCTGCGGCCCAGTCACACATGGGACCTTGGTTTCTAGCCTCGTCCACAGGACTTTTGGGGGGGAGTGGAGTTTGTACTGATGTGAACTCCAGAAGCGCAATATTCTAACCACCCATCTATCCCAAGAGAGTAGGGGGCAGGGGGACGAACGGGATAGCCTGGTGGTTAGAGTCATGAGCATTGCGCTCGTGATCTGCTGACCCGGGTTCGAATCTCGATCAAGAGGGTTTTTCCTCTGGAGTTAACATCAGTGCCGACTCCACTCCCCCCAAGAAGTCCTTCGGATGAGACTATAAACCGAGGTTCCGTGTGCGAACGCACGCAGGCACATCTTGCGCATACCTTAAAACCTGTTCCGCTTTTCGGAAGAGTAGACCCTTGTGTGCCGGTGGGAACGGATGACAAAATTTTAAAAACTGCATACACAGGTGGACTGGATGTAAAAAAAAAAAAAAGCATATGAGTGCTTGTTCCACCATCCTCGAAATAAAAGAATAAATGAATAAGTAAGTCCCCTCAACCCTCTCCCCGGATCGGTTGTATGAAAGGTTGGGGTCAGTTTGTTGAGAGAAAAAATACTGCAGACTGGGATTGAAGCAAGTCTGTAATAACTGTGCTGACCTCAATAGGAAAAAAATCGTCTCTATCTTCTTTGAGTCTATGATCAGATGTTGACTCGTCTGTCTGTCTGTCCTTCTGTCTGTCTGTCTGTCCGTCTGTCTGCTTCTGTTTCCATCTATCCATAAGTCAGTTTTATTTATTTATTTTATTCTTTTATATCGAGGTTAATGGGAATGAGCACATAATGGAATGTGCTTTTTTACATCCAGTCCCTGTGTGTATGCGGTTTTGTAAATTCTGTCATCTGTTCCCACCGGCACACAATGGCCTACTCTTACGAAAAGCGGAACAGGATTTAACGTGTGCGCAAGATGTTCTGCGTCCGTTCGCACACGGGCCTCGGTTTAGAGTCTCATCCGAAGGACTTTAGGGGAGAGTGGAGTCTGCACTGATGTTAACTCCAGGAGAAAATATTCCCTTGAACGGGAATCAACCCGGGTCGTCAGATTGCGAGTGAGCCCGTGGGTTCATTTATTTCCTTGTCTTTGAGAACAAGACAAAATAATATCTATAACAGGCGTACAAAAAAAATTTTCAAAAAGAAAAAAGAGAACAAACAGGCAAACAATGAGAAATATGTTTTGTCTCTGTCGCTATGTCTTTTTTGTGTTGAGGGTTGCGTGTCTATACAGATGGAAAATTCGGCATGCAATGACACCTTCTTGCCAAGTAACATCTGAATTGTCTGACACTGTTTTTGTCACTATCTGCCTCTGCTTCTTTGTCTTATTGGGTGTGTGTGTGGGTGTGTGTGTGTGTGTGTGTGTGTGTGTGTGTGTGTGTGTGTGTGAGTGTGTGTGTGTGTGTGTGTGTGTGTGTGTGTGTGTGTGTGTGTGTGTGTGTGTGTGTGCGTGCACGTGTGTGTGTGTGTGCTTTGCGTGTGTGTGTGCATCCGTGCATGTCCGTGTGAGTATGTGTCCACGTTTGTGTGTGTGTGTGTGTGCTTTATAAACATTTTTATTCTTTTATATCGAGGATAATGGAATAAGCACTTATGTTCTTTTTACATCCAGTCGCCGTGTGTGTTCAGTTTTGTAAAATCTGTCATCTGTTCCCACCGGCACACAACGGCCTACTCTTACAAAAAGCGGAACAGGACTTAACGTGTGAAATCTGCTGTCTGTGTGCGTGTGCGTGTCTGTGTCTGCGTGTCTGTGTGTGTGGAGTGTGTGTGGTGTGTGTATGTTTGTGAGTCTCTGTGTGTGTGCGTGAGTGTGTGCGTGAATGTGCGTGCACGTGAGTGTGTGTGTGTGCATGCGGGCGCGCGCGCGCGCACGCGTGAGGGTGCCTAGTTGATAAGGCAGGAACCTCACCTCACCTTCCCTGTTTTTCCATAAACCACAGGTAACTGGGCATCCAGTCTTGCACAACAACATAGCAGTGTTTTCCCTGGGTGAATGACCAGTATCTGTCTGCCTGTCTGTGTCTGTCTGTGTGTCTGTGTCTGTCTGTCTGTGTCTGTCTGTCTGTTTGTGTCTGTCTGTCTGTCTGTGTCTCTATCATTCTATCTGTATGTCTCTTGTTCTCTGTTTCTGTTCATGACTATTTTATCTCTGTCTCACGGACTCTGCCTCTTTGTGACTTTCTCTCTGTCTGTCTGTCTATCTATCCATCTGTCTGTCTTTTTGTGCCTCTGTCTGTCTGTGTATCTGTCTTTCTCTGTCTCTGTTTCTGTCTCTCTCTCTCTCTGCACAGGTAACTGGACATCCAGCCTTGCACAACAACATGGCAATGTTTTCCTTGGGTAAATGACCAGTATCTGTCTGTCTGTCTGTCTGTCTGTGTCTGTCTGTCTGTCTGTCTGTCTGTCAGTCTGTCTGTCTGTCTGTTAGTTAGTTCTTCAGTTTAATGTCCTTCCACTAAATAATAATAATAATAATAACAATAATAATAATAATAATAATAATAACAATAATAATATAGAATTTATATAGCTCTGAAACTTGTCAAAAAAACCAAACAAATCGAAGCGCTTAATCATAGTGATATCGGTCTGTGTGTCTGTGTGTGTCTGTGTCTGTCTGTGTCTCTATCAATCTGTCTATCTCTTTTTGTCTCTTTCTGTCCCTAACTGTTCTATCTCGGTCTTCCTGACTCTTGTTTCTTTGTGCCTTTCTCTCTATCCGTCTGTCTGTCTATTTATCTGTCTGTCTCTGTCTGTCTACCTCTCTCTCTCTCTCTGTGCATATGTGTCTGTGTGCGTGCACACACACACACACACACACACACACACACACACACACACACACACACACACACACACACGTGCACGTGTGTATGTATGCGCGCATGGGGGTGGGGTTGCATAGTTGATAAGGCAGAAACCTCACCTCACCTTCCCTGGGTTTTTTTTTATAAAAATAAACCACAGGAACTGAACATCCAGACTTGTGCAACAACATAGCAGTGTTTTCCTTGGGTGAATGACCAATGTCTGTCTGACTGTCTGTCTGTCTGTCAGTATGTCTGTCTGTCTGTTGGTCAGTCTGTCTGTCTGTACCTGTCTTGGTCTGAGTGCTTGTCTATCTTTTTATATTCATCTCTCTAGGTGTTTTTTGTGTGTTTCTTTCTCTCTTTCTGTCTGTGTCTATCTGTCTGTCTGTCCGTCTGTCTGTCTGTCTGTCTGTCTGTCTGTCTCTCTCTCTCTCTCTCTCTCTCTCTCTCTCTCTCTCTCTCTCTCTCTCTGCCTACGTGTATGTGTCTGTGTGTGTGTGCGTTTCTATCTGTGTGTGTTGTGTTTCAGTGTGTGTGTGTGTTTATGTGTTTGTATGCACACGTGCAAGCGTGATTGAACCCATCACATACACATACGCACGCATGCACGTATACACACACATACATTACTTTATTTAACCCAGGCTCTATATTCTACTTTTTACATTCGAAAACTTTCTTACAGACCAAAACAATTGGACTGAAAATGAAAAATATTCATTGATGTTAAAATCTGAAAGAAATAAATCAAGTGGTAGTACAACAATTCACAGTGTCCCAAAACGAACTAACACAAAGTCACAACAGATGTCTTGGTTTCAGCACGTCTGTCTAAAAATCACATTGTAGTGGACAGATGGTTGAAACGAAACACACACACACACACACACACACACACACACATAAACACACACACAAACACATACACAAACACATACACACAAACACACACACACACACACAAAACACACACACACATACACACACTCACACACACACACAGATAAAAGTAGAGAGAGTGAGAGACAGACAGACAGACAGATAGACACAGACACTATAAACCGCGGTCCTGTGTGCGAATGCACGCAGAACATCTTGCGCACACGTTAATTCCTGTTCTGCTTTTCGTAAGAGTAGGCCATTGTGTGCCGGTGGGAACAGATGACAGAATTCACAAATCCGCATACACACGGGGACAGAATGTAAAAAAGCACATAATTGCTTATTCCATTATCCTCAATATAAAAGAATAAAAGAATGTTTTAAAAAACAGAGCATGAACGACACTGCGCCTTCTGTGTCTGTACATGACGAAACCACAGGTAAGTGGACAGGGGATTGTGTGACAACAAGGCAGTGGTCTGCTTGGGTGAATGGCCGCTATCTGTCTGTCTGTCTGTCTGTCTGTCACTGTCCGATTTTCTGTGTGTGTGTGTGTGTGTGTGTGTGTGTCTGTGTGTCTGTGTGTGCGCGTCCTTCTGTTGTTGGTTTTTCTCTCTACTTGTTTCTGGCTTTTTCTGTTTCTTTCTTTATAAATGCCTCTTGTGTTTTTCTCTTGTTTTTTCTGTCTGTCTGATCTGTGTCTGGCTGCCACTGCTCCTCTCTCTTTCTGTCTGTCTGTCTGTCTGTCTGTCTGTCTCTCTCTCTCTCTCTCTCTCTCTCTCTCTCTCTCGCTCGCTCTCCCTCCCTCTCTCTCTCTCTCTCTCTCTCTCTCTCGTTCTCTCTCTGGTGGGTTCTTTCACAAGACCAAGGAAATGCACAGAAATAGCGCTGGTGATCAAGGCAAACTATATGTGGCTGGGAGAGATGTTTGTCACTTGTTTGTGACAACTGTACAGTACTGTTTATTTTCACAATACACAGGAGTTTCTTTGTCAGGTACCCGAGGTCCCCATTTTTATCCATGCATTTTGCAATAGTCGCTCTTGAAATGAAAACCAAGACGCACTGTCATTTTAAAAATAAACAGATGTTGAACTGGTGTAGTAGTATTTTGCTGATAGCTACACACTCGTAGACAGATGAATGATTTATGGGTAGGTGGTATATGGTTTAGAGAGATGAATGCAAACAGACATACAGAGGCCGACATGCAGAGATGCAGATAGACAGACAGACAGACACACACACACATAGACAGACACATAGACAGACAGACACATAGACAGACAGACAGACAGACAGACAGATAGATAGATAGATAGATAGATAGATATACAGACATATTGATTTATTGATTGATTAAATGATCGATCGATCAATCGATCGATATATCGATCGATATACCGATCGATAGATCGATCGAGAGACCGACCAATAGATAGATAGATAGATCGATAGACAGACAGACAGACAGACAGATAGATAGATAGATAGATAGATAGATAGATAGATAGATAGATAGATAGATAGATAGATAGATAGATAGATAGATATAGATCGATAGACAGATAGATACAGACAGACATACAGACAGAAAACAAAAAGACATCCAGACAGACAGACAGACAGACTGGATTGTCTTTTCATACGCAACCTTCCCTTTCTAAAGGAATAGCTTTTTGGCTCTCCTTTTCATTTTGCACAAAGAAGAAAAAACCACCCCACAACAATTCCGAGACAATAAACAAAAATACTCTTCTCTCTCCTCTCTCTCTCTCTCTCTCTCTCTCTCTCTCTCTCTCTCTCTCTCTCT
>CM054151.1:40658422-40660922 GCA_028751875.1 Rapana venosa
GTCTGTCTCTATTGGTATAGGCTTTATTTCATTTTATTATCATATATATCCCTAAGGGCGGGACTGGATGTGAAAAAGCACATGGGTGCTTATTCATTATCCTTGAAGTAAAAGAATTTGTCATTGTCACTGTCATTCTCTCTCTCTCTCTCTCTCTCTCTCCTCTCTCTCTCTCTCTCTCTCTCTCCTCTCTCTCTTCTCCTCTCTCTCCTCCTCTCTCTCCCGTCTCTCTCTTTGGGCCAAAAATGATGGTCCAAGAAACCACCTTCTCCGTTACCCCCTAGTAACCCCCCCCCCCCCCCCCACTTAGTAACCCCCCACCCACCCACCGAACCCACCCACCCACACACACACACACACGTGCTCCCCCCCCCCCCACACTCCTCCCTTCCCCTCGCTGAAACAAAGTTAACTTGTAATGACTTTGTAAGATACTTACTTGAAGGGACATGATGGAAATAAAAATGAGAAAGCAAAGCCAGTCATCAGGGCGGCTTTGCTGCTATATTATGGGATATTAAGCCACGCGGATTAGCTTGCATTGAGGTTGCAGGGAGAAAAGGGATTAACATTCTTAACCGCAAACAAGCTCGCACGTGCAGAGACACGCAATCGCGCACGTGCACCCACAGACATATAAAAAGACAGACAGACACAGAGAGACACACAGACAGACAGACACACAGTCACAGCACAGACACAAACAGACACAATCACAGTCACAGACACACACACACACACACACACACACACACACACACACACACACACACACACACACACACTGTGGGAGGAAGGGGCGAGAGAGAGAGAGAGAGAGAGAGAGAGGGACAGAGAGATGGAGAGCGAGACATGGAGAGAGAGATAGAGAGAGAGAGACAGACAGACAGAGATAGAGACAGAGACAGATATACAACTAACAGATAGAGAAACAGACAGATGAACAGACAGAGAGAAAAACAAGCAGACAAAAAAAATAAAAGCACAGACACACAGCAACAGACATAGAAAGACAAAGAATACAGACAGACCGACAAACAGACATTCCCAGTATGACCCACGAACTAACAAAAAGACGGCAGCATTTCACCTAGCAAGGTAGTCACAGAGAAAGAGGCTGGTTGGTTGTTGTTTGTTTTTTTTATCTTACCAACAGAACTGGCCACATACATTTCGTAAAGAGCTCAGAGACTGGACAGGCATGTAAAACAAGTGCAGAAGGCACTAACGACACAGTGACTTCTGTCCAAGTTTTCTGACAGGTTATCAGCCTGACCAGCACAGAGAATGGTGGAATTAGTGACAAAACTACTTGCTTTGTCGTAGTTTGCTGATACAATTTGTATTTCCTTTTTTAAAAAAAAACTTGAATGTATGTTTGTGTCCGTTCAGGCTCGATCAAGCAAGCGCATAAACATAATAAGTACATGCATGTATGTACGCACAAATTGCACATAATATATATATATATATATATATATATATATATATATATATATATATATATATATACATATACATATATATATATATATATATACATATACATATATATGTATAAATATTGTACAGGCATGCATGCACGCTTGGATGCACACATAGCCATACACAAACATACACACACATACACACACCTTTTATGTCACATAATTTTGTAACGTAACAACGTATAATTATTTTCTTTTGTATTCTCGTTTTGAGTGAAGAGACCTTAAATTGAAGCAAGAATGCATACACACACAAACACAAACACACACACACACAACACACACACACACACACAAACACAAGCACACACATACACACACACACACACACACACACACACACACACACACACACACACACACACACACACACACACACACACACACACAACACACACATACGCACATATATATATATATATAATATAGAGAGAGAGAGAGAGAGAGAGAGAGAGAGAGAGATAGATAGATAGATATGCACACACACACACACACCACACACACACACACACACACACACACACACACCACAGAGCCAGCCAGCCAGCTAGCTAGCCAAATAGAGACAGAATGACAAACAGACAAACATGTCAACAAAAGAAGTCAAACTGTTACCTAAAGAGATCGTGGGTGGTTTTTTAACCTTGGAAGGCAGTCAAGGAGAAACAGGTTTTCAGAGGCAAACAACACTAGTCATGTGTGTTTGGTCAAAAGCCCAGAGAGTGGGCAGGCGTGTAAGATAAGTACAGAATCCACCACAAAACATCGATTTCTGCATTGGCTCTCTGACAGGTATACATAGTCTGACCAGCAAAGTTTGAAGGGGATGGTGGAATTACTGAACAAGGCTACTTGTTTGGTCATAGTTTTTGCTGATATGTGTACAAGTTGGGGGTGGTTTTTTGTTTGTGAAAGTATGTTAATTATGTTCACGTGTTAGCACGCTTTAGGGTACACACACACATACTTATGTATGCATAAAACACTCATACACACATGCGTACACGGACATC
>CM054151.1:40663422-40678422 GCA_028751875.1 Rapana venosa
AGTATGAACGATTTCAAAACAAAAGAAGACACACCCTTCCCTCATGAAAAAGAAGAAAGAAAGAAAGAAAGAACAAATCAATGAATCAACAAATGAAGGAGTCACAATAACAAAGACATCAAGAAAGAAACAGACTCCTCCCTTCCCCCCCCCCCCCCCACCCCCACCCCCAAAAAGGATCCAGTACTGATCTATATAAACCAAGCCATGTGCCAATTATTAATTGTCACCTCTACAAGCCCGGCATTGACAACACTCTCTGAACTCTGCAGTTCTCTCAGGCCAGAACACTTACAGTGTTAGCATTGTTATTGTTATGATGATGATGATGATGATGATGATGATGATGATGATGATGATGATGATGATGATGATGATGATGATGATGATTATTATAATTGATTAGCACACGCACGTCCGTTTTCTGTCTGACTGCTAACATGGCAGAACCAAGGTTAGATATAATCATCAATATATTTTCCTTGCTTTATTTTTTTTATTATTTTTTTATTTATTCTTTTATATCGAGGATAATGGAATAAGCACTCGTGTGGTTTTTTTACATCCAGTCCTTTAAGTCACATTTTGTGTTTGAAATGATACTATTCCTCTGACTTTTGACTCGTTTGTCATTTTGATTAATTTTCTCGTTCATTGTGTAAAATCATGCTTGTTTCCACTCTGATTTTTTTATTTTAATTTAATTTAAAATGTAAAGCTGGTATTTCAGATCTGAAGTTTCTTTTAGTTTTTAGACTTACAGTTGTTTTTAGGCATTTTTGGTTTCTTGTTGCTGTTCTTGATGTTGTTGTTGTTGTTGTTTGCGTTTGTTGTTTGGTTTTTGTTTCATCTCTTTTTACATTCTGTTCGGGAAACATTCATACAGATAAACACGTTTTCTTTGTTCCTCGGCTAGAGTTCCTAGCTTGACCAAAGGTGAGATTTTGTGTATGCAACCGATTTCCCCCTCCATTATGGTACCTACATTCCGACTCTGGGGATATACGTAATTAAGAAAAACGAAAAAGACCCCCCAAAAAACCCAGACAGACAAATACCCAAAGTAGAAATAGAAAATAAGCGAAACCAGAAAACCAGCCATCCAGCCAACCACGCAAAAGACAGGCAGGTAGACTTAGACAAAGACAGATGGATAGACAGAGAGACAAAGTAGACAAGGTAAAGAAAGAGAGACGCACACAGAGTCAGTCTATCCCTGAAACTCATCAGGAAAAAGTCCGTGTATTCGCCTTTCTCTACGAGGTCAGTGACAGGACATGTAAGGCGAGTATTAACAAACCACGCTACCTTCATTTCCCTCCAGATTTTCTGACAACAATAGTCTTGATCAGCTAAAGGATTTTCGGACCAAGAGACGAACAAATCAAACCATTTTGGAAGAACTGGACAAACACGTCTGCACTTTTAGGCCTGGAAAGGAAAAGGAAATCGTTAAACATGCGATGAGACATCAGAGCTGCCATGTAATCTTATCGTTAAAACGCCTAGTTGTCTCAGAGTTGACAAAGCAGTTCCTATATTTTTAAAAGGTCATTTTCGTAGTTTGCTCCAGTTCCTGACTTTAAAGAGTTATAACAGAAATAAACACAAGAAATGGTATTTATTCTATTTATTTATCTATTTATACCACTTTAACTCACGAGATTTCTCTGTGTGAAATTCAGGCTGCTCTCCCCGGGGAGAGCGCGTCGTCACAAGAGCAGCGCCACCGTTTTTGTGTGTCTGCAACTGTATTTGTTTCCCTATCAGAGTAGCTTTTTTCTAAGAATTATGCCAGGGACAACTCTCTTGTTGCCGTGGGTTCTTATACACCCGTTGAATAATTATGTGTAACACACGGGACCTCGGTTTATCGTCTCATCCGAAAGACTAGCGTCCAGACCACCACGCCTGGTCTAATCATAGGGGAAAAGTTTCGGGCCCAAACGGGATTCGAACCACCGCACACTTCGGACCCAGACTTTTCGCTTTCTAGACAGTCACGTTACCTCTAGACCACCGATCCAGGTTTCATGAGCAACAACATAATAATATGTGTCGCGAAGCTTCATATCCAAAGAAGATATCAAATAACACAACTCCAGTTAGCCCCCCCTCCCCCCCCCCCCCCCCCCACACACACACCTACAGTAAATAGAAAAATAAAAACCTCAAGCCCACAACATAGGTGTTTCATATTTAATTTTAGTTCCATGAATTGTAGCAAATCAACTAAATGCTTTCATCCCAAGATGGAGGGCAGGAGAGGACAAGGCAGACCACCGACTTCCCACGTGAAGAACTTGGCCAAGTGGACAGAGTAGCCGCAAGATGAAATCTGCTGAAGGACCACAGACAGACTGGAATGGAGACAGCTGACGAAGCATGCATCAAGCGGCCAACATCAGAAATGATGTCACCGATAGGTGATTAACATAGTGTGATTGTGGCTAATGTAGTGGTCGTTGATGTTATGCATGCATGCATACACATTGTGTGTGTGTATGTGTGCATGCGTGTTTGCATGCATGCAAACATGTCTGCACGTGTACGCACACACGCATGCCTCTGTGTGTGTGTGTGTGTGTTTCCATAAAATATATTTTATTTACTTATTTATGTTATTCTTTTATAGTGAGGATAATGGAATAAGCACTTATGTGCTTTTTTTTACATCCAGTCCCCGTGTGTATGCGGATTTGTGACTGCTGTCATCTGTTCTCTGTGTGTGTGTGTGCACGCGTGTGTGTGTGTGGTGTGTATGTATGTGTGTGTGTGTGTGTGTGTGTGTGTGTGTGTGTGTGTGTGTGTTTCCATGTGGGTGTCAAGTCTTTCCTCATGAATGTACAGACACGAGCATAGATCACGTTCATGGTTGAAGACCATGCTTGCGTATTACCCAGCTATAGCATATACACACATATAGCAGACTGGTTCATCTTCTAATCTGTTTGATCAGAACATCCAGGTGAAAAACAAAATGTGAGACAGGAGCCAATGTACCGTAGTCTTCTCCTTTACTGAATCTTCCAGTCTTCCCGTCTCCAGGCTCCTGGCTACACTTACACCGCCATGTAGCTGGTATTTCATTAAGACTGTTTCCGCATGACTTCACTTAACGGTGAAGATACCCACCGTATTCTTTTTTGAGGTCAAGACTAAGCCTGTTTGTCCCCCGCCCCCCGCCCCCCCCCCCCCCCCCCCCCCTTCTCTCCCGTGGGGAATGCCAGGAGTCTGGCAGTATTAATAGCATCTCCACCTTCTGGAAATTCTGTGCTAAGAATTTTCTCTTTTCTATTCCTCTCTTTGTTTCGGCTTTGTTCCTTTTCTTCCTGTCGCCTCCTTGTCTTATTTTCTGCCTTCTTGGTCCTCCTTTTCCCCCCAATAAAGACTTAAAAGATATGAGTTATCTCCTATGCCGAAGTCGGATGTGTTGGGCCTGACTTGTCAGGCGCTCAACGGCAGCACAATGCATTTTTGCTCGTGTGACAGAAAACAGTAGTTTCTGTATGAAAATTTTATTATTTATTTATTCTTTCATATCGAGGATAATGGAATAAGCACTCATGTGTTTTTTTTACATCAAGTCCCCGTGTGTATGCGGTTTTGTAAATTTTGTCATCTGTTCCCACCAGCACACAAAGGCCTACTCTTTCGAAAAGTGGAACAGGATTTCACGTGTGTGCAAGATGTTCTGCGGAAGAAGAAGAAGAAGAAGAAGAAGAAGAAGAAGAAGAGTGATGATATGAAGAGATGATGATATGATGATATGAGGAGAGGAGAGATGATGATGACATCGACTGATGAGACGTTGAGATGATGATGCACGACGACGACTACGACGATTTGATGAGATGACGATTCATGATGACGACGACGACGACGACGATGACGATGACGATGACGACGACGACGACGAAGAAGAAGCTGTTCATCTCACTTTTTGTCTGCTCCTCTCTGATGGGGTGCCTTGTGGTTAGAGCCTTGTGCTCGCAATCTGACGGCCCTGGTTCGAGCCACCACTCAGAGGCCCATTCAAGGGACATATTTCCCTGGAATTAACGTTAGCGCCGACTCCAGTCTCCCGAAATCTTCAGATGAGATTATAAACTATGTTCCCGTGTGCAAAAGCACGCAAAACACAGAGAGATAGGGGGGAGAGAGGGGGGAGGGCTAGGGGAGCACATCAGACAGACAGAGACGGAGACAGACAGAGATCAGAGCGGACAGACAGACAGACACAGACACAGAGACAGAGGCAGACACACAGACACACAGACAGACAGGGATAGAGGCGAGGGAGGCAGAGAGACAGAGAGTTGAAACCAGAGACAGAAAAGAAACGCAGAGAGAGGGAGAGAACAAACAGACAGAAGCTAAGAGAACGAAACAGAGACAGAAAGACGGAGAGAAAAAAGAAAAAAGATCGTGAAAACAGAGACAGAAGACAGAGAAAGAAGGGGAGAGAGAGGAGGGGAGAAGAAGAGAAAGAGAGAGAGGGAGAGGAGAGGAGAGAGGAGAGAGAGAGAGAGAAGAGAGAGAGAGAGAGAGAGAGAGAGAGATTAGAGAATATAACAGAGAGAAAGAAGAGAAAGAGAGTCAAAGAACTTAAATCCACCGTCACGATATTGTAACAAAGCAATCAATGGCTTCACAGTGTTCTGCGCTTACAGCCAGAAAAATCAACATCACCTCAGAAATTGACCTGCAGAAAGGACTGCAGGCATATTGTTACATATGCATTCAGACTGACACTCTGCCCGGATCCTCCCCACCACCCCCACCTCCTGGAGGAAGAAGGACCAAAGTACATTGATTGCTATAACACAAAACGGACCAAAGTACATTGACTGCTATAACACAAAACGGACCAAAGTATATTGATTTCTGTTTTCGGTGTCCTGTATGGTCAGAAAAGACGTTTGTTTAAAAAATCCATTAACCACGCTACCTGTAAAATTAAAACCAGCACAGACAAATATAAAAGTATTCGGGCCTGCGTATGCGTGTATGGGTGCGTGTCATTTTGCGCAAACTCTCTCTTTCCCTCACCCATACAAACACACACACACACACGCACGAACGCACGCACGCACAAACACGCATGTGTACATACGTAGGTACGCGCACACAGACACACACACACACACACACACACACACACAAAACGTGCGCGAGTGGATGGGTATGTGTGTGTGTTTGTGTGTGTTGTGTGTGTGTGTGTATGTACACACACACACGGAGGTTCACCACTAGTGAGATTTTGCGCATACAACCGGTGTTTAACCACTATTAAGGTAGCCACGATCAGACTTCGGGGACAGTCTCTCCAGATGATTTTCTCCTCTGATTTGTGCGGGTTTTTTTCTGAATAGTGTATGACAACACATCGAGGTCATAGGAAGGCCATGGAATACCTCACTGCTGCAGGTATGAATCCCAGTGATGGGTCTATTTTAGGTATGACAGCCTGCATGGGTCATAAAGTCTCTTTTTGTCCTGTTCACCATACAGTCAGGTGGGGAGTCGTTACTCTTTATGAGCATTGACAAGTAAACAACTTTTCTCGTAGTCTTTTTGGGTCAGGGGTTCCCCACCCCCCTTCCCCAGTCAAGGACATATGACTGTGATTGGATTATGTTGTCAAGGACGAGCATGATCTTTGTAAGTTGTCTTCAGGAGAAAGTGTCATTTGCAACTGAGAATATCGTCACGCAGCGGCACATATATCAGCCTGAATACTTGGTTACGACAGGACATTTCAAGATTGTCTATTTTTGGCTCTCTTCCGGTTTTCGGAATAGCTCTGTGGTCAGAGCTCTCGCTTTCCTCAAGCTAAGGTTAAGAAGACTTGAGCGTGGTTACCAAGTGGATGGGTGACCAGTTGCGCGCCTTGGCTTCAGTACAGTCCTCCAGTTTAAAAAAGGTAAAGGTAAAGGAGTCCCATAATCTATAAGGTCGTAGGGGAGCGAGGCGTCAGAGACCTCACTTCTCTAGGGCCAGCATATTGATGGCGGCGCCCATCTCCTCTCCCTCGCTGCTTTACCTTCCCTGACCCTAAAGAGGGCAGGTACCCATTTACAGCTGGGTGAACTGGGGGAACTGTACTGAAGCCAAGGCGCGCAAACGGTCACCCATCCAACTGGTAACCACGCTCGACGCTGCTTAACTTGGCTGGGGGAAAGCGAGTGCTCCGACCACTGAGCTATCCCCTCCAGTTTACCCAGCTGTAAATGGGTACCTGCCCTCTTTAGGGTTAGCGAAGGTAAAGCAGAGAGGGAGAGGAGATTTGTATCGCCTTCAAAATGTTGGCTCTTGGAGAAGCTGAGGTCTCTGACAACTCGATCCCCAATGACGTCATAGGGTATGGGAACACCTCTACCTTTTCTGGTCTAAGAAGGGTGCTGGAGAGAAGGTTAGAAACCTGAACTTGCTGATTCAATGTCAAGATTTGTGTCTGATGTTCGTGTTGAGAGTTTCAATCCCCACTTGACGCATTTGGGGTTCTCCCAGAAGATGAATTCTGTCTTGGTCATGACACCCATTGTGGAATTATAAGTGTACACTGGATGAGAAGTTTCCCTGTAGGGCTGGGGGGTTATTTTGTAAAGTATCTCACACTGAAGGCTGCCACACTAAATTTAGGTTTCCTGTTGATGACACGGTAAGCTTTTGGCTTCTTGATGCCCTTTTTGTATAGTTATGTGATTATGTATGACCCTGAATAATTTTGTTTCGACCAGCACATGTTGTTTACCAAGCGCTTACCATAGATAAAGACAATCTCAACATAACACAGAGCATATATCTCATTGTAGGCCTTAGAACTTTGCTTGCATTAAGAATGATAGCACTTTTGGACCTAGATCTGGCAAGGTTTTGTTTAACAGTGGTGATACCCAAAGCCTGACCCACAAGATCTGTGCGGCTGCAGGTGACTCCAGACTTATAAGAAACAAAGCAAATGTTTCCATCATTTTGAAGCAAAAGCCGAACTTCAAGTGAACAGCTTGCAGTATGCCATGGGAAGAAGCGGGTACTTCCTGCCCAAGCTACACTTCCGGAGATGCGTCAGTTGGGTGAAGATCGTGTTCCTTACCTTTCCCTCTCTGTGGATGTCAGCGTGTCGATCGCTATTTTCTGCTTGAAATCTCAACGTTCAACATTTTCCAGATTTATCCAGAGGTACGTTTTTCCTCCTGGTTTTTTTAATGGGTGAGGAATGTGTTAGTTGTGTGAATAAACGCTACTCGATATCCACACCAAACGGCAAGCAAAGAATGATTACGATGGAAGTATAATCAAATGTAATACGAGTGCTTGGGGGGCTCAGTGGTCAGAACACTCGCTTTCCCCAAACCAATATTACGTAGCATCGAGCGTGGTTACCAAGTGAATGGGTGACCGTTTGCGCGCCTTGGCTTTAGTACAGTCCCCCAGTTCACCCAGCTGTAAATGGGTCTATCTATCTATCTGTCCCGTAGTCTGACGACCGTGGGGGCACCCTCAAAGACTCAACAACCAGTTCCCTCCATTCCTCTCTCTGTTCTGCCTTTCTCAGGGTTTTGTTGAGTTCTAGGCCTGTCCATTCGCTGATGTTATCCTCCCAGCTCTTCCTTGGTCTGCCTCTTCTTCTTCCTCCTTGGACAGTGCCTTGTAAAACTGTCTTTGCAAGTCCTTTGGATCTTGTGACATGCCCATACCATTTAAGTTTACGCTTTTTCACGATCGTTAGAAGGTTCTCATAGGGTCCAATGGTTTGCTGGATTCTGTTATGCACGCTTTCGTTGCTTATGTGGTCTTTGTAGGAGATGCCAAGGAGTCTCCGAAAGCATCTCATCTCCACCGCCTGTACTCTTCTCTCCAAATCTGCAGTCAGGGTCCATGATTCACAGGCGTAAATAGGTACGTGCTCTTTTTAGGATCAGGGAAAGTAAAGCAGCGAGGGAGAGGAGATGGGCGCCGCCCTCAATATGCTGGCCTCTGGAGAAGTGAGGTTTCTGACACCATGCTCCCCTACGACCACAAAGTTTATGGGAACACCTTTACCACCTTTATACCTACTTAAGCAAACTTCTTGGTATCTCGAACAGATATCACATAACCAACGAAGAAGTAAAAGCCTGAATAGAAAACTCCAAAAGGCCATACGGAAAAGTTCTTGACTTCGTTAAAAAGATGAAAACTGAGGTGATACAGGCACATCATACTAATATCTGGACTGGCCAAGAATGTCATTCCGGGGGGGGGGGGGGGCAAAGAGGCAGACAGAGAAAACGATGGGAAGACAACATCAGAGAGCGGACTGGCCTTGAGTGGAACGACATACTGCGGAAAGCTGAAAAGCGCGAGGAGTGGTGGAGGGTGGTTGCAAAATCTTCAGTAATGCCCAGACAATCGACAAGACAGGATAGGTGTGGGTGAAGGTGAATTAAGTTTGGAGGTTTTTACGATCTCCTGGGTCAAGATAGACTGCAAACCTGCCAGTGCATGAATTCTTCTGTGTGTGTGTGTGTGTGCGCGTGCGTGCGTGTGTGCGTGCGTGTGTGCGCGCGCGGACATGAAGAATACCAAATATGCACGTTAAAGATCGTCTAATCAATGTCAGAGTTCTGTGGGTTACGTAGACATGAAAAAACCCACCATGTACTATGTACACAAAAAAGGGTACATACATTCACGCGTGGTTTTTGCATACCTACACGTTCTGCATGTGCATGCGTGCGTTCGCGCGCGCGCACACGTAGACTTCTGCCCCATGCTGGTTTATCGATGTAGCTGCTGGTAGCCAGTGTCCCTTATCAACACCCTACCGCCTGGACTGGCTGAGTCTCTCGAAGGCATCAACGGCACGCAGAGGCCGTAAATTTTGTTAATGTCTTGTTCGCGGGTCTGGAACAATGAGTCATTACTCATAGTAGCATTGGCAGGTAAACGGCTGATACCCATAATCTGTCGAGTAGTGATCTCTTTCCCGTCAAGGCCATTTGACAGTGTTTGTTATTACAGTCTGTGTGGGTGGGTGGGGGTGTGTGTCGGTGGTTGAGTGGTAACCCATCCAGTGTAGAGAGAGAGAGAGAGGGAGAAGAAGTCTAGAGTTCGATCCCTGTTTGAACCAGAAAAATTCCACCCTATTACTAGATATTTGGGGAGTGGTCTGGGTTATTTTTTGGGGGGTTGAAATAATAAACCGAGGTGTTGGGTACAACACAAATTTAGAGCACATAAAAGAACCCACGGTAACAAAAGAGTTGTTCTTGATAATAATAAAAAAAAGTCAAAAGAGCCATTCTCTTAGAGAAACATATGTACAACATACAGGCTGGAAAATGTAGAAGGAAAAACAAAACTTCCTGAATCGGAAATATCCGCTGAGACGTAATATCAATCACAACAACATACTATAGATAAAATCGGGTGGCACTGTTTTGTGGCGACTCGCTGTCTCCGAGAAGGTGCACAGACAAGACGGCATTGTCTCCTCTTTTCCTCGAATCCGCTTGACAGAGAACACAGCGAGGTCAGCTGTGATTACTGTGATTCAAGATGATTTCAATGCCTGCATGGAACTTACATAGAAAAAGCATGCAGGCTGAAAGGAAGTTACTGGAACTGAAGAAAAACCCCAGTTATTTTTGATCAACCTCGTGCTTTTCCGGGAGGAAATGGCTGGCTTCCATTAATGCAGTATTGAAAATTGTTTTTAAAGTTTGCATTTTTGGGGGTGTCTCATCTCCTTAAACTCCATGATTGTTTCGTTATCATCATAAGCAGAGTCCACTTCTTCTCCTGTCCAGTCTTCTTCTTCTTCTTCTTCTTCTTTTTTCGCAGTTCTTCTTCTTCTTCTTCTTCTTTTTCGCAGTTCTCTTCTTCTTCTTCTTCTTCTTCTTCTTCTTCTTCTTCTTCTTCTTCGTCTTCTTCTTCTTCTTCTTCTTCTTCTTCTTCTTCTTCCTTCTTCTTCTTCGCAATTCTTCTTCTTCGCAATTCTTCTTCTTCGCAATTCTTCTTCTTCTTTGCAATTCTTTTTCTTCTTTGCAATTCTTCTTCTTCTTTGCAATTCTTCTTCTTTTGCAATTTTCTTTCTTTGCAATTCTTCTTCTTTTTCGCAATTCTCCCTTTCATTTTTCTTCTTCTGCTTCTTCTTCGCAATTCTTCATCATCTTCTTTGAAATTCTTCTTTGCAATTCTTCTTCGCAATTATTCTTCGCAATTTTTTGCTTTCTTCTTTGCATTCTTCTTTACAATCTTTTTTACATTTTTTCTTGCTTCTTTCTTCTTCTTTCTTCTTCTTCTTCTTCTTCTTTCTTCTTCTTCTTCTTCTTCTTCTTCTTCTTCTTCTTCTTCTTTCTTCTTCTTCTTCTTCTTCTTTTTCTTCTTCTTCAAATTCTTCTTCTTCTTCAAATTCTTCTTACTTCTCTTGAAATTCTTCAATTCTTCTTTTCTTCAAATTCTTCTTCTTCTTCTTCAAATTCTTCTTCTTCTTCAAATTCTTCTTCAAACGTTTTCCATTCTTTCGAATTCTTCATCGTCGTCAAACACACACGCACACACACCACACACACACACACACACACACACACACACACACACACACACACACACACACACACACACACACACACACACACACACACACACACACACACACACACCACTCACTCACTCACTCTCACATCACACACACACTCACTCACTCACTCACTCTCATACCACACACACACACACATTGGGCCACGCACACACACACACACACACACACACACACACACACACGCACACACACAGAGACACGCACACAACACACACACCCTCACTCACACACACATACTTACACCCACACACGCACACGCACACAACACACACACATATTCACACACAACACACACACACACACAACGCACACACACACACAACACACACATATTCACACACACAAACACACGACTCCACCCTGTTTTCCTACTTCAATCCTCTGCTGTTATAAAAAAGAAAAAGCTGACCTCACTTCACCATCTGACGGACAATAGATGACTACTTAAAATCTGAAAGCTTTGCGTTGCTGGTCCTATTGTCCTCTGCATTTGTTTTTTTTTTTAGCCAGACACAAAGAAAAAAACGAATAGTGGCATACAAACTACATAAGTTAAGTGAAATGATGAAATGATGAACAAGAAGAAATGCAGGGTTACGCTATTGATCTGTACTGCATAGACTCCATCTTTAAGACAGCCAGATAGGATGTCATCTGACCATTGAATGTCAGTGTATTTGTTTTATATCTACGAATTAGTTTTAGAAAAGACAAGGGGAGACTATACACATACACACATGCGCACGCCTGTGCACACAGACACAGACGCGCTCGCGCGCGCACACACACACGCACACACACAAAACCTTTAAAGCTGGAATGATGAATGCTGCCCCTGCTTCCTTGTTTTTAAGGAAGGGATCCGTCAGTGTATATCTTAAGATGAGAAGGATATGTATCTTCTAGGTGCACTTTTATAAAAAGAGCCAAGAATAAGCCCATTTTCTTCTTCTTTTTTTTAAAGAGAGATGGTTGATATCAAAATCTGCTTTCCATCTTTACTGCTGAACTGACCGCTATTTTGATGGCTTTGTACTTTCTGCTTGATTTCCCCTATACTGTTTTGCAGATTTTTTTCTGTGTTGATTCTAAATCTGCATTACAGTCTCTCAGTAACTCGACATCGATTGATAGGCAGAATCTTATTACTGAAATTAATTTGTTGGTACATTTTCTAATTCTGAGGGGTACGGGTTCGAATGTTACTTTCTGCTGGGTTCCATCTCACTGTGGTATTCATTTTAATGAAAAGGTTGACAAAGCTGTCAAAAAGGCAGCAAAACATTATAGCTATTCAACTGGTTTAGATATTCCTCTTTCTCTTCATAAAGGTTATGCTTTGCTTCAAAATGTTTGCTGGAAACATGTAAAAAAAGAAACATGAAGAGGATGGTTATCCCCAGCATACTTGTTCAGATCTGGATATTGAGAACATTCTTTGTACTCAGTACGGCTTTCGAAAATCCTGTACTAGAAAAATTGTTTCTCTAATCTACAGATTGAAATTAGATGCCTTTCCAGCAAAATTTGCCAAAAATATACAATGTCTATGCGGTGAAAATTTTTACAATGTTCATGGGTTGTTTTTTTCTCAATGTCACGGTTTAAAAACGTTTTTACCATCATTTCAAGATAAGTCTCTGCAGGAAGTTTTAACCAACCCAGTGTCATTATGTGAGATAGCCTTGTCTCTGTTGCAATCCCCAGTATTCTCTTTTTTGTAAAGTACGATCGTCAGTTCTACATTTTGCTTGTTTCACAGCTGCCGCTACAAGTAGTTCACAATTGCTTGTTTTCCAACTTTAGAGTATTTTTCAATTGTTCTGTGTTTTTGTTAATTTTTGTATTTCTTTGCCAATTTTTTGGCAACATACCGTTTATATAGTTTGGAATAGTCTTTTAATGTGCATTCATACCAACACGCATCTCTTTTACTTATACAAGCGCTTTGATTTGTTGCTTTACAAGATTCAGCGCTACATAAATTCTATACATTATTATTATTATTATTATTATATTATTTTACTTAAAGCCCTTATCTCATTATGCTGCCCCCCCCCCCCCCGCCCCTGCCTCCATCGTCTAATATTATTGCAAGTGAACAGACCTAAAATTGAAAAATTGAAGACACACACACACAACACACTTTACTTCGTGAAAGAGAGAGACAGAGACAGACAGACATGCAGACAGACGGACGGACGGACGGACGGACGGACGCACAGACAGACAGAGACAGGGACACAGAGACAGAAAGTGACAGAGAGACACAGACGAAGACAAGCAGGTAGACAGACAGACAAAATACAGACATACAGACAGACAGAGAGAGAAACAGACAGACAGAGACGGAGAAAACTGTAGTTGAATTCACTTAAGGCCTGAAGGTTGTCTGGCCACCTCTGTTGGCCATTATTCATACAGGTGGCCATACTGAGAGCAAACAACCTGCAATATTCATTTTATGACCACACAACTCCATCTATATTCATAGTCTGTGTCACAGCAGTTCCGTTTGGCGACTCTTCTTTCCACTCACTCGATGATGCGCCATCCACCTGAAATATGATGTCTGTGTCACTGAAGGTTGAGAGAAAGAGAGAGAGAGAGAGAGAGAGAGAGAGAGAGAGAGAGAGAGAGAGAGAGAGAGAGAGAGAGAGAGAGAGAGAGAGAGACAGACATACAGACAGACAGACAGACAGACAGACAGACAGACAGACAGACAGACAGAGACACAGAGACACAGAGAGAGACAGAGAGAGAGAGAGAGGGAAAGGGAAAATAAAAATTGAGACAAGAGAGGGGAGAGAGAGAGAAAGGGGGAAATCAAATCTAATCAAACTCGTCAGAGGATATTGAATAAGCGCTCATGTGCTTTTTTTTACATCCAGTCACCGCCCTCATCAGGGACGTGACAATATCTTGATAGGAAAAAATAAAGAGAGACAAATAGAAATATAGACAGAAAAGGCAGACAGACAGACACACAGAGACACAGAGGGAGCATGGAATATCTTGATAAAGACTAGTAGTAGAATAGTAAATCATGTAAATGTTAAGTATTTAGCATTCAAACAAGGCATTGCATGTCAAAGTTTGATCACAAACAAACGATTTTTTTCAAAGAAAGTGGGATAAATACTATCTATAACAACCTTTCACTTTTACAAGTAAGCAGAAAGTCTTTTTTTTTCATTTACTCATTCATTTTTTGTGGGGTTTTGTTCGTTTCAGGTTTTTTTCTCCTTCCTTGGCTGTAGCTCTCTTGTTCACCAATGGTGAGATTTCGCGTATGCGACTGTTTGTCCACTATCAAGGCAGCCGCATACCGACTTTGGGGTTGATGTCTAAAAACGACGCCATCGTGACTTTTTTTTTAAAAGAAAAGAAAGATGTTTTGTCAACCCCACCTACCAATGCTCTTTTACCCTCAATAAAGATCATTAAGTCTTGACGCAATGGTTTAGTCTTCCTAACGGCGGAACAGCTGTTGACGTGTACGAAAGATGTTTTGCGTGTGTTCGTACACGGGACCTCGGTTTGTAGTTTTATTTGACGGACTTTCGAGGGAGTGGAGTCAGTCCCCAGGGAAAGATTCCCCTTAAACAGACGTCTCGGTGATGGCTCAAACCCGGGCCATCAGATCGCGAGCACAACACTCTAACCACTGGCATATCTCACCCCCCACCCCAAATACATGTTTCAGATTTCAAAAAGAAACCCAATCGTTTTCATCATTAACCCAAAGTGCAATTTATCCATATCTACCTTGTATTCAAATTTTCATTGTTCAGTCAACTGGCTACCTGTAAGTGAGCTTCCTATTCATTTAATCGATAAATTTGGGAGAGCAAAACATTCACTTTTTTCTTCGTCGTCATCAAACGCTCATGCAGAAACTACTGTAGTCTGGCATAAGAGCAAAAGATGCGCTGCGCTGCCGTTAAGCGCCCTGACAAGTCCGGCCCAGCACATCCAACTTCGGCATGGGAGAGAATTGTAAAATTTGAAGTATTTCTCGAAAACAAAAGGCGGGAAAATGGACCAAGAAGGCAGAAGTGGGCAAGAAGGAAGAAAAGGAACAAGGTAGAAACAAAGAGGGGGGATAAAAAAGAGGGAGTTCTTAGCACAGATTTTCCAGAACGGGAGGATGCTATCTTATACTGACAGACTCCTGGCATCCCCGCAGGGTTGAAAAACAAGAAATAAGTCATAGAAGAACAAGACAGGAGTCGCCATGAGGAAAAGAATATTACTGTAAGGAAAGTGGGTTTGTTTTAGGACTAGAAAGGAACAGATATTGTCTTTCTTTCTGTTGAGACAGAATGAGGTCATTTTGCTGTGGGGCATGTTATTTTTATTATTTTAGTTGAGTCAAGGACAAACTGTTCTAGTACACAAAGATGCCT
>CM054151.1:40683422-40698422 GCA_028751875.1 Rapana venosa
ACACAGAAGCGTGAGAGGGAGAGGATAAAGAGGTGAGGAGAAATCCAAAAACTAAGCGGGTGATAGAAAAGGAGGACATTTCTAGCACAGAATTTTCAGAAGGTGGGGATGGCTATTTATACTGAAAGGGCCCACCAGCATTCCCACAAGGAGGACGGGGGGGGGATGTATTCAATTGTTTACTCCTTATTCACTGGGAGAGAATCAGCCTAGAAACAGGAATTCTGGCAGATCAATGGACGGACAGTCAGACAGACAGACAGATGGACAAACAAACAAACTCTACAGCACATCATTTTGCTCGTGTTGTTGTCTGTTATGACATTCCTGCATGACTCAGTTTTCTTTCAGCTCTGTTTGCCTATAATCAGCTAAAACGAAGAGTGTGTGTGCATGTGCTTGTACATGCATATGCATTGTAGTTGACAAAGAGACAACTCACATGCGTGCTCACACATACACACACGCGCGCGCGCGCACACAAACACACACACACAAGAAGGTGAAAAGAAAAAGGCAAAGAGAGACAGAAACACAGACAGACAGACAGATAGACACAGACGGATGGAGACAGAAGTAGACAGACAAAAAGACAGAGAGAGAGACAGAGACAGACAGATAGACAGAAGAGACAGACAGAAAGACAGGCAGAGAGAAAGACAGAAATTAGTCAAGGAGACATAAAGACAGAGACCGACGACAGAAAGAGAAAGGGATCACCTTACCATCAAACCCTTCAACCAACCAGTTAGCCACCCAGCCACCTAACCCTCCAGCCACCTAACCATCCAGCCACCTAACCATCCAGCCACCTAGCCACCCAGCCACCTAGCCACCAGCCACCTAGCCACCTAGCCATCCAACCACCTAACCACCCAGCCAGCTAACCAACCAGCCACCTTACTACCCAGCCACCTAACCACCCACCCAGCTAACCATCCCCCAAATAACCACTCACCCAGCTACCCACCCACCCATCCATCTAATCACCCACCCAGCTAGCCACCCACCCAGATAACCACCTATCCATCTAATCACCCACCCAGCTAGCCACCAAGCCAGCTAACCACCCACTAAGCCAGCTAACCACCCATTTAACCATCCAACCAAGCCAACTTTATTTTCAGTCTGTCAGCTAAGGACACAAACACATGTAATAGTCATCTTCTGAAGCTGGAGTACGCCTACCTGTTACGGCACTGTACTTATCAAAAAATATAGCCACACACGCAAAATGTCACACCTACTTATCTATTTCCTTATTCCTTTATTTTCATTTACTTATTGTCTAATTTCGAGGATAATAGAATAAGCATGCATCTGGTTTTTTCACCCAGTCCCCCGTGTATGTGCAGTTTTGTAAACTTTGTCATCCATTCCCACCAGCACACAAGGGCCTACTCTTTCAAAGCAGGCTTCAACGTGTGCGTAAGCTGTTCTGTGTGCGACCGCACTCGGGGCCTCGATTATAGTCTCATCGGAAGGACTTTTGGGGGAGTGGAGTCGGCACTGATGTTAACTCCAGGGCAAAATATCCCTTTGAACGAGATTCGAACCCGGCTCAGCAGATCACGAACTCAATGCGTAACGCTGTAACCAACCAGGCCATCAGGTCCCCATCTAGTATGTACATATGATCTCACAGAGAATCCCAAGTATGATGTGTGAGACAGAGTCTATATTCTGGGTGACCCCCCAGGGTGTTAAGCAGAGGAGAGCCCAACACCACCACCACCAACAACAACTCAATAAACAACAACAGCATCAACAATAGCAGTAGTAATAATTGTATAGAGAAGGATGCAGACAAACAAGAAGCCAAACATACACACACACTCGCGCGTGCGCGCGCGCACACACACGCACGCACACTCACACACACACACTCACACACACACACAAGAACTGAATTTATTTACAGCCTGAAGGTTGTCTGGCCACCGCTGTTGGCCATTATTCATACAGGTGGCCACACTGACAGCAGACAACCTGCAATATTCATTTTATGACCACACAACTCCATCTATATTCATAGTCTGTGTCACAGCAGTTCCGTTTGGCGACTCTTCTTTCCACTCACTTGATGATGCACCATCCACCTGAAATATGGTGTCTGTGTCAACCAGTTAGTTTTGACAGAGAGAGAGAGAGAGACAGACAGACAGACAGACAGACAGAGAGGGAGGGGGTAAAAATCCCGTTTTGCTTGGTTCCTCAGCTACAGTTCCCAGATTCACCAACAATGAGATTCTGCCATGGGACACTTTGAGGGGCGGGACAGCTCAGTGGTCGGAGCACTCGCTTTCTCCCAGCCAATGTTAAGCAGCATCGAGCGTGGTTACCAGTTAGATGGGCGACCGTTTGTGTGCCTTGGCTTCAGTACAGTCCCCTAGTTCACCCAGCTGTAAATGGGTATCTGCCTCTTTAGGGTCGGGGAAGGTAAAGCAGTGAAGGAGAGGGGATGGGTGCCGCCCTCAATATGTTGGTCCCTAGAGAAGCTGAGGTCTCTGATGCCTCGCTCCCCTACGACTACATAGGTTATGGGACACCTTTACCTTTACCTTTTTTAAAGGTAGTAGCCGCTTTTTGCCGACTTCTGGAAGAAAAACGAATATGAATACGAACACAAATATGAATCTTGACTGTTTTGAGTCCAACAGACTTATACCATTATTAGGGTGACAAAAAAGTTGATGATCTCACTGATTAGTCTGGCAAAACCAACAAATCACTTCAGAGCATCAAACACGATTAAATAAGCAAATAATTCATAAATACTTAGACACTCAGATGAGAGGGAGAAGGGGGAGAACTGGGAACTGAGACAGACAGACAGACAGACAGACAGACAGAGAATGGCAAGAGAATGGCGTGGTTTGTTGTCCACTTAGCATTGGAGCCATGCGGACCAGGGAGGAAATGGTAACAATATCAAGGATGCATAGACCTTATCCAAAAATATCAGATTCCTTCATCTACATTGCAAACATTTGTAGTTATACCGTTTCCAATAGCAATAGATTTCTTTTGCCTTGTTTCAGTTATTTTACATACACACGTGCGCACCCACGCACGCACGCACCCACGCACGCACGTACGCATGCACACTCGCGCGCGCACACAAGTAAGCACGCTCAAGCGCTCGTGCGCACGAACTTCGTTCTCACGTGTACACATGCAGACCCATGGTCTCAAACCGATACAGGATCATCTTGTGACATGATGTTTTTTTGTTTCTATTACCTTTTTTCCTAATTGTCATGGTTCAGAAATAAATTTAGCCAAGTTGTTAATAATATTTTTACTGGTGTCAGACAGCAGATTAACAACACCATTATGAGAGAAACAGACAGACAGACAGAGAGAAGACAGACAGACAGACAGACAGAGAGGCAGACAGACAGACAGACGGACAGACAGACGGACAGACGGAGAGGCAGACATACAGACGGAGAGGCAGACAGACAGACAGACAGAATCAATGAATGTTTGTTATCTCTCGGGCCCGGTTGATGACAGCACTGTCGACAACAGGAAACTGCCTCTGATTAGGTGACCTCGAGGCATTGCTCTGTTCTCATGATGACCTCAGTGACAGTTTCCTCATTTCTTTCTGGGTCTTGATGAGTCTTCGTGGAAACCTTGGAGGCTGGAGGTTCACGGGACAAGCACAGTTGGAGACACGCGTGATGGTCGCCTCCTGGCTAGGTTGACGTCATCACCCAGTCTGGCTTCGGGAAGGCGCTCTCACTGTCGTCTGCTTAGGAGGGGTTCCTGAGTATCTTAGCTCAAAACAGGCAACACTGACACCATCAGAGTGACCCAGCAGCAGTGCATGAGCTTCTCTGGCTGGTGGCCCCTCAGCGGCCTAACACTGATAAGCTCCCTGTGGAGACTTCCGACCCTGAGGCTGCTTACGACTTGACAGCGTTGGTATGGTATGGCTTGGTCATGCAGAGATTGAGATGAGCGGCGTGAGAGCAGCAGGACAGAAACGCCACAGAAAATGTAAAAATGTAAAGGTGTCCCATAACCTATGTTCGTGGGGGAGCGAGGCATCAGAAACCTCAGCTTCTCCAGGGGCCAGCATATTGAAGGCGGCGCCCATCTCCTCTCCCTCGCTGCTTTACCTTCCCTGACCCTAAAGAGGCAGGTACCCATTTACAGCTGGGTGAGCTGGGGGACTATACTGAAGCCAAGGCGCGAAAACAGTCTCCCATCCACTTGGTAACCACGCTCGATGCTGCTTAACATTGGCTGGGAGAAAGCGAGTGCTCCGACCACTGAGCTATCCCGTCCCTAAGGAAAACGAGGCATCCAAAAATATGAATAAATACATAAATACAGACACTCTAAGAAAATAAATTAGTCTTTTAAAGATTTTTGCCACTTTAGCTTGACCCAACCTATGTTCTCTCCTCTCACTTGTTGCTACCATCCAACCATCCATCCCTCTTTCGCAGCAAACAATAATAGTGAGGGTGGTCAGGAGGCTGGTTACAGGGTGCTGACACTAGTCAGCATCAAGTTGCTTGCCTCTGGGGAGGTGACAACCAGCTGCATCTTGCAAAAGGTAGGAGTTTGGTTGGGTTAGGGTTTGGGTTTTTTTTTTACATTTTTTGTTGGGTTTGTTTTTTCGCAGAGGAGGCTGTTATTTTATGTGTTGTTTTGTTTTCGCAGAGGGGGCTGTTATGTTATGTTATGGTTTTTTTTGGTTGGGGTTTCATAGAGGGTGTTGTTGTGTTGTGTTTTGTCTTGTCTTAGCCAAGGCCATTTCCTTGAAAACAAAGACGTGGAATATGGCTTGTTTACGCAGAGATGAAATGGTGCAAGAATATATGATAAATAGTATACGTATGCCTAAGCACGCGCGTGCGCGCGCGCACACACACACACACACATCTATGAATGTACTTGGGTGTGCATGGGCCCACATATGTGTGTGTATGTTGTGTGTGCATGTGCACGCGTCCATGTATGCATATGTGTCAATGCCTGCACACGGGCATGCGAGGGCATGAATAAATATTGATATAAGTTTATGAGCATGTAGAAGTATTTCAACAACAACCTTCTCCTTAAATGGAAAATCATGTCAATCACCTGCAGACTGAGATAACACAGAGAGATTGGCCCCGTTAGTTGTACCTTTGCTGTGTCCTGAAATGGCTGATGTCGTTAAATGGACAGGCTCAACAGAAATGAGAATAATTCTTCCCCGGGTCTGGAAACCTCCTATGTAAAACTTGCCTTCTCTTGTCCTCCATCATGTGGGTTTGCCAATGCACAGGCTGCACATTGCAAGACACACAATCCCAGATCTGACAATTCGTTCCCTCTTCCCTGTGTGCCTGTGGTAAAGGAAATCAAACTGATGATCACATAATCATTGATTCCACTCCCCCTGAAAGTCAGTCAGGTAAGACTATAAACTGAGGCTCCGTGCACTATCCCACACAGAACATCTTACGCTTAAATTTTAAAAAGTCATTCTGCCTTTGGGAAGAGTAAGCCAGTCATACTGATAAGAACAGACGACAGTAATAAAACCACATGCACACTGGTGTCGTGCTTAGACATTATCCCCGAAGCTGGAATGTGGTTACCTTAATAGTGTGCAAAACCGATCGCACACGGGGAAAAAAGTCACATCATTGGTGAACCTCAGAGCTCTAGCTGATGAACAGAAGAAAAAAAATCAATGATGATTTCTAGCAAGGGTATACCCCAAAGGTCACTTCACTACATCATCTGGCAACAAGGTTTCTTTTGGTCAGGGAGTATGTTATAGTAAGTAAAGTAAAGGTAAAGGTGTCCCATAACTTATGTGGTCGTAGGGCAGCGAGGCATCAGAAACCTCAGCTTCTCTAGGGGCCTGCATGTTGAGGGCGGCGCCCATCTCCTCTCCCTCGCTGCTTTACTTTCCCTGACCCTAAAGACGCAGGTACCCATTTACAGCTGGGTGAACTGGGGGACTGTACTGAAGCCAAAGCGCGCAAACGGTCCCCCATCCACTTGGTAACCATGCTCAATGCTGCATAACATTGGCTGGGGGAAAGAAGTGTCCTGAGCACTGAGCTATCCCATCCCTGTTATAGTAAGAACTAGAGCAAATCCAGTCATCTTGAAACGGGTTTAGAAATGGCTTGTGTACCTGAAGCGAACAAATTCTGCATTCATTTTTCTTTTCGTTTCTCGGCAAGAGCTCCGAGGTTCGCAAATGGTGAGGCTTGTTTTTAGCGTATGCAACCATTTACCCCACAATGTAGGTAGCTGCATTCATTTAAAACTGTGTCAAGTTTGAGAACTTCAAAGCAATAGAAACTTTTATCAGGTTTTTGGGCATAGACTTTATTATTCATGAATCAGATTACCACCTGTAGACACACACACACACAGTCAGACAGAATGGCAGACAAGAGACAGACTAACATACAGACCCACAACCAAGCTACTAAGCATACTCTTCATTATCTGTTGATAACGTTTCCCCATATCAAGCCTTCCTGTCTTCTCCCTGGGCCCCTTAATCAGCAGCCATCTGACAGGAAATAAGCTGTCCCTACTTTGCGTGTGTGAGAGTGTGTATGTGTGTGTATGCGCGCGCGCGCATGTGTGTGTGAGGGAGAATGTGTGCACATGTGTATACTGTGCCTCTGTTGTGTGGTGATGTGTGCATATGCCGCATGTGTGTGTGCACATGAGGATGGTGAGTGTGTGACATGCATGTGTGCTGTGTGTGTGCTGCGTGTGTGCATGTGTTATCTGTGTGCGTGCCATGTGCCGACATGTGTGTGTATGTGTGTGTGTGTGTGCTGGTGTGCGAGCGATGCGCGCATGTGGCTTGTGTGCGTGCGTGGTGCGTGCGCGCTGCGTGGTGTGCCGTGCGTGCGTGTGTGTGTGAGTGATGAGTGAGTGAGTGTGTGTTTATGTGTGCTGCATGCGTGCATGTATATATTGTGTGTGCATGTGTGTGTGTGTGTGGGAGCCTGAGTGTGTGTGTGTGAGTGTATGTATGTGTGTGTGCGTGTATGCACGCGCGCATATGTGCGTGCGTGTGTATGTGTGTCTGCGTGCGTGTGTGCATGCACACGTATGTACGCACGCGCGCACGCATGCGCGCGCGCGCGTGTGTGTGGTCGATATCTGCCCAGCCCTGCCTGTCACAAGGAGGACAACACAGAGAGAGCCTGCTGCTGTAAACTACCTGATAACATCTGACCTGGGGGGAGAGGCTGGAAGCTGGGCATCACAGGTGGGCCATTGGTGACACAGAGAGAGAGAGGAGGGAGAGAGAGAGAGAAAGGAGAGAGAGAGGGGGGTGAGAGAGAGAAGAGAGAGAGAGAGAGAGAGGTGGAGAGGGAGGGAGAGAGAGAGAGAGGGGAGAGAGAGAGAGAGAAAAGAGAGAGGGAGAGGAGAGAGAGAGAGAGAGAGAGGAGAGAGAGAGGGAGAGAGAGAGAGAGAGTGAGGAGGGGAGGTGAGAGAAAAGAGGGAGAGAGAGAGGGAGAGAGAGAGAAGAGAGAAAAAGGGAGAGGGGAGAGAGAGAGAGTGGAGAGGGAGGGTGAGGAGAAGAGAGGAGGAGAGATGGTAGGCAGAGAGAAGTGGATAAAGGGAGAGAGGAGGGAGAGTGTGAGAAGTAGAGGGGAAAGAAAAAGAGGGATAGAAGAGAGACAGGGAGAGAGAAGGGAGAATGAGAGGAGGAAGCAGAGATAGGCAGGGAAGGAAAGAGGGATGAGAGAGGGAAAAAAGAGAGACAGAGGGGGGGGAAAGTGTAGAGGGGAGGGAGGGGTGAGAGAGAGAGAAGAGATGTGGAAGAAAGAAAGTGCAAAGAGAGGAAATAAGACAGAGATGGAGAAGGAGGAAGAAAAAGAGGGCGGGGAAGTGAGAGATGGAGGAAGAGAGATGGAGAAAGAAAGATGAGGAAGGGATAGGAAGAGGAAAGGTGAAGAAGGGAGAGAGGGAGGGAGAGGCACACTTACACACACACCAGCCACACACACATAGATGCACACACACACCACACACACACACACACACACACACACAAAGACATATGCACATACACACGTATGCACGCACACAGACAACACTCACCCGGCGCACATGCTTGCACACACGCACACAACACACAACACACGCAACTCACTCACTCACTCACAGAGTCACACCACACACATCACTCACTCGCTCACTCAAAAAGGCACACACACAACACACTCACACACACGCACATACACACACACGCGCGCGTGCACCCACACACACACACACACACGCTTATCTCCTCAGCAAACTACTCTTTTATTATCTGTTGATAACATTTCCCCATATCAAGCCTTCCTGTCTTCTCTCTGGGCCCTTTATCAGTAGCCATCTGACAGGAAATAAGCTGTCCCTACTGTGTGTGTGTGTGAGTGTGTATGTATGTGTGTGTGTATTTGTGTGTTTGTGTGTGTATTTTTGTGTGAGTGAGTGCATGTGTGAGTGTGTGTATGTGTGTGCCTCTATGAATGAGTTAGTGAGTATGTGTGTATTTATTTATTTATTCTTTTATATCAAGGATAATGGAATAAGCACTCATGTGCTTTTTTACATCCAGTCCCCGTGTGCATGCGGTTTTGTAAATTTTGTCATCTGTTTCCACCAGCACACAATGACCTACTCTTCCAAAAAGCGGAACAGGATTTAACGTGTGCGCAAGATGTTCTGCATGCATTCGAACCCGGGGCCTCGGTTTATAGTCTCATCCGAAGGACTTTGACATTTAGTTCGATTTTTTTGTCAAACTGGGAAGAAAGGGCGAGGCTGGGAATCGAACCCAGAACCTCACGGTTAACGTGTTGGCAGGCGAACGTCTTAACCATCCTGCCACCATGTGTGCATGTGCTTGTGTGTGTGCGTGTGTGCGCGTGAGTGTGTGTGTGTGAGTATTTGTGTATACATGTACGTGCCTCTGTGTGTATTTTTTGTGTTTGTAAGTTTGTGTGTGCTTTTGTGTGTGTGTGTGTGTGTGTGTGTGTGTGTGTGTGTGTGTGTGGTTTGTGGTGTGTGTGTGTGTGTGTGTGTGTGTGTGTGTGTGTGTGTGTGTGTGGTGTGTGTGTGTGTGTGTGTGTGTGTGTGTGTGTGTGTGTTTGTGTGCATGTATGCATGTGTGTGTGATGTAAGCTAAGTGCCAAAGCCTACTACGCTGATGTGTTGTTATCCTTTAAAATGTTATGTCAACACTGATTTCAGCCATGACATGCTCTTACCATAACAACTTGCTCTCTCCTTTCGCTGCCAGAGAATGAAGCTTGAGGTTAAATCATATTTGCCAGGAGTACTTTTCCCCTTCAAAACAGGATCATATAGTTCAAATAAAATAAAATCGCTTAAAACATGGACTTCTTGTGACGAATGCGAGATTACTGGTTATCAATAGAATCTAGAGACCTATCTATCTATCTGTCCCGTAGTCTGACGACCGTGGGGGCACCTTCAAAGACTCAGCAACCAGTTCCCTCCATTCTTCTCTCTGTTCTGCCTTTCTCAGGGTTTTGTTGAGTTCTAGGCCTGTCCATTCACTGATGTTATCCTCCCAGCTCTTCCTTGGTCTGCCTCTTCTTCTTCCTCCTTGGACAGTGCCTTGCAAAACTGTCTTTGTAATTCCTTGGGATCTTGTGACATGCCCATACCACTTAAGTTTACGCTTTTTCACGATCGTTAGAAGGTTCTCATAGGGTCCAATGGTTTGCTGGATTCTGTTATGCACGCTTTCGTTGCTTATGTGGTCTTTGTAGGAGATGCCAAGGAGTCTCCGAAAGCATCTCATCTCCACTGCCTGTACTCTTCTCTCCAAATCTGCAGTCAGGGTCCATGATTCACAGGCATACAGAAATATAGATATGACAAGGGAGCGCATTAGTCTGATCTTGGAGATAAGTGAGATATTCTTATCTCTCCAGATGGTGTTTAGTTTTGACAAAGCTGTTATTGTCTGTGCAGTCCTGCATACTACTTCTGGCTTGGATCCCTGGTCGGATACAATGGCTCCCAGGTACTTGAAGCTTTGAACTGTTTCCAGCTTCTGGTCATTAACCCTGATATCAGTGCTAATGCCGTTGGTGTTATTAGTCATCAGTTTGGTCTTCTCTGCACTGATTTCCATGCCGTATATTTTGGAGGCCTTATCCAAGTGTTCTGTTAGGCTGGCAAGCTCTTTTTCTGATCCTGCTATTCCATCAATGTCATCTGCGAAGCGGAGGTTTGTGATCGTTCTGCCACCAATGCTGACTGATCCTTCATGATGTTCCAGTGCATCAGCCATGATTCTCTCAAGGAAGATGTTGAAAAGGGTGGGTGAGAGTAGACAGCCCTGCCTTACTCCAACTGTTGTTCGAAACCATTCCTCAATGTTGTTGTTGTAGTACACTGCACTGGTGGCCTCGCTGTACAGCTGTTTGATGACTCTGATCAGGTTTGCATTGATGCTGTACAAGTTCATGGTTGCCCACAAAGCTGCATGCCACACCCTGTCAAATGCCTTCTTAAAATCGATAAATACGTGGTATAGGTCTTGTTGATGTTGAAGGAACCGCTCACATAGTATTCTGAGGTTGAATATCTGTTCTGTTGTGCTGCGTCCTGCTCTGAAACCTGCTTGTTCCTCAGCAATGATGGTCTCTGCTTGTGGCTTCAGTCTATTCAATATTATCTGCAGCATGACCTTGCTTGGGTGACATATGAGGCTGATTGTGCGGTAATTATGGCATTGTTGTAGATTTCCTTTCTTGGGGAGGGTGATGATGAGCGACTGCGTCCATGGTGTTGGCCATTTTCCTGTCTGCCAGATCTTGTTGCAGATTCTTAGTAGGGCGCTGAGACCTATATCTTTCTATAAAAAAAATATCCACACTGCAAATATAAAACGAAGAAAATTCTGGACTTGAGTATACTTGATGGACATGGCAGTGAATGAAGAGTACACAATCATTATTGCTGATGAGTTCTCTTCTCGTCAAGTCAGGTATTCAACATGTTCACTTCACCTCACCTATCCCGTTGTCCTGTAGACCGAGGGGACACCATTGAATATTTTGCAACCAGCTTCCTCCACTCCTTGCTGTCCTCTGCTTTCTCAACAGGTTAATTCATAGAAAATTCCATAGAGTCAAAGCATGAGTGCCTATAATAATTTTGGCAAGGAACTAAAGTCCTGAAAATTGTCTTACCCGCAGACTTCTCATTCAATCTATACTAACACTCCTACTTAGAACGGGATAGCTCAGTGGTCAGGGCACTCGCTTTCCCCCAAGCTAAGTAAGGTTAAGCAACATTGAGAATGGTTACCAAGTGGATGGATGACCGTTTGCGCGCCTTGGATTTAGAACAGTTCCCCCAAGTTCACGCAGCTGTAAATGGGTACCTGCCTTCTGTAGGTCAGGGAAGGTAAAGCAGCGAGGGAGAGGAGATGCGTGCCTCCCTCAATATGTTGGCCCCCGAGAGAAGCTGAGGTTTCTGATACCTCGCCCCCAAACGACCCCATAAGTTATGGGAACACATTTTCTTTTACTTTTAAACAATCTTACAATGACTCCCACATGTAATGATGAGTATCAGAATGCATATTCTGGGTAATTTCCAGGGTGTAAAGCAAGGGAAACGTGCAACAACAACAACAACAACAATAACAACAACGACAAACATTATGCGTATATCAGCAATGTTCCATTATTTTCCGACAAATAAAACCAGAATGCGTGGTCAACAAATGTGTCAACAAGACCTGACATTACATTATAAAGAGTGCACAGGATTCGCCGAATCCCCTTGTCTTGATTTCTTTCTTCCCGTGTGCCAGGCTGCCATGAACCTTTCCACTGCCCCCAACCATTAGCATGTTTTGCAGGGCAAAGGAAGCGAACGTTAGCCTGGTTTGTGGGAAAGGGAAATGGAAAGAGACATATGTTGCAGAAAAGGGAAATCACGTTTCCAAGAATGTCCAGAACTCGTGTGATTGCACGGTCACGCTCCATCTGTCTGCCTTGTGTGTGTGTGTGTGTGTGTGTGTGTGTGTGTGTGTGTGTGTGTGTGTGTGTGTGTGTGTGTGTGTGTGTGTGTGTGTGTGTGTGTGTGTGTGTGTGTGTGTAAGTGTGTGAGTGCGTGTGTGTGTGTGTGTGTATGTGTGTGTGTGTGTGTGTGAGTGTACGTGTGTGTGTGTGTGTGAGTGTGTGTGCGCGTGTTGTGTGTGTGTGTGTGTGTGTGTGTGTGTGTGAGTGTACGTGTGTGTGTGTGTGTGTGTGTGTGTGTGTGTGTGTGTGTGTGTGTGTGTGTGTGTGTGTGTGTGTGTGTGTGTTTGTGTGTGTGTGTGTGTGTGTGTGTGTGTGTGTGTGTGTGTGTGTGTGTGTGTGTGTGTGTGTGTGTGTGTGTTTGTGTGTGTGTGTGTGTGTGTGTGTGTGTGTGTGTGTGTGTGTGTGGTGTGTGTGTGTGTGTGGTTTGTGTGGCGCTAGAGAAGAGAGAATAGCGGGGTTTCTTGTATTGTTTCGTGGAGTAGCGTGAATATGTGCATCCGCTCTTATGCACAGTTGCTATTGTTGTTGTTGTGGTGGTGGTGGTGGTGGGTGGTGGGTGGTGAGTGGTGGTGGTGGTGGTGGTGGTGGTGGTGGTGGTGTGGTGGTGGTGGTGGTGGTGGTGGTGGTGGTCGTGGTGGTGGTGGTGGTGGTCTTCTTCTTCTCCTCCTTTTTCTTCACAATTCTTCTTCTTCGCAATTCTTTTTTGCAATTCTTCTTCTTCTTCTTCGCAATTTCTCTTCGCATTTCTTCTTCTTCTTCTTTGCATTCTTCTTCGCAATTCTTTTCTTTACAAATCTTCTTCTTCTTCTTCGCAATTCTTCTTCTTCCTCGCAATTTTTTTCTTCTTCTTCTTCGAAATTCTTCTTCGAAATTCTTCTTCTTCTTCTTCGCAATTCTTCTTCTTCGCAATTCTTCTTCTTCGCATTTCTTCTTCGCATTTCTTCTTCACAATTCTTCCTCGCAATTCTTCTTCATCTTCGCAATTCTTCTTCGCATTTCTTCTTCTTCTTTGCATTCTTCGTTGCATTCTTCTTCTTCTTCTTCTTCTTCTTCTTCTTCTTCTTCTTCTTCTTCTTCTTTCTTCTTCTTCTTCTTCTTCTTCTTCTTCTTCTTCTTCTTCTTCTTCTTCTTCTTCTCCTCCTCCTTCTCCTTCTTCTTTCTTTCTCTTTTGGAGTTTTTGGGGCACTACAGTACAAAATTCTCCATCAGTTTATTTTTCCCGTTTAAGTTGGCTGTGTACCTAACCCAAGCCTCTGTAAATGGTGTACCTGTCCATCCTGCAGTGTTGTTCATCAACTGATTCGCTTTCTGTTTACCTCTTAGTCTCCCTCTTTTCAACTGTTCCGTTGAAGAAAGTTTCAGAAAGGTTCTTGCAGCTTAGAGCTCGAAATGTGACTAGACCAACGTATGTACATGTCTTTTCTTAGCTGATATATGAAGGCCTTTGTATGGGGGCTAATGTAACTGTACGATAGGTTTTACTTTTATTTTTCGTTCCTCGGCTAAGAGCTCTGAGGTATACCTATGATATGACTTTGCGTATGCGATTTTTACTCACCATCAAGGTAGCCGCGTTCCGGCTTCGGGGTACAGATTTCTTGCTGGGTGTGTTCCTGTTTCCGATGACCCACCTGATCCTGACGTGGATTAGGAAATCTTTAACGTGTATATTTGATCTTCTGTATGTGTGTATGTACACGAAGGGAATTAGCGCACTGGCAGGTCTGCACTTGAAGTTGACCTGGTAGATGGTAAAAATCTCCACCCTTAATTCACTAAGACGCCGCTGCCGAGATTCAAACCCATGACTTCTAGAACCCACGGGACTGAAGTCAAACGGTCCTACCCACTCGGCTATAGCGTCTGTCTAAGTGGTAATTATTCCTCCGTTCTTCGGCTATAGCTCCGAGGTTCACCAACGTTGATAGTGTCGCGTATGCGCCCGAATTTTTCCCTCACCATTAAGGCAGCTGCATTTCGACTTCGGGGATATAGTTGGAGATTGAATCTACCAATTTTGCCAGGATAGTCGGGAAGTATCTCCCTGCTCTTTTCGATTTTCAACTGTCGTAGGGGGGGGGGGGGGGGGGGGGGGGATGTGCACAAGTCCGTAAGCACACAATTCCGACTGGTTTAGAGTATCATCCGAAAACTTGATATTCGGTTCGATTTTCCCGTCAAGCTGGGAAGAAAGGGCAAGGCTGGGAATTGAACCCAGAACCTCGCGGTTTTCTTGTTGGCAGGTAAACGTCTTAACCATCCTGCCACCTTTCTTCTTTAAGTGGTAAATTAAACCACCTTTGAACAACGCCATTTGCAAATATCGCACTAGATCTTTGTATTGAACTTCTGAAATAATGTTCATTGAGTTTTGTCCGATAGTAGTCCTTATAGTATATATTAGTCAATTTTTCCACCACTTTTCATATTCCTTGCTGCATGCAGATTATGAGGACCATCTTTTATTTCTTCTTTCTTCTTTTCTTTTCTTTTTTTTCTGTATTCCACATACCTCATTCCATCGGCCAAGAACACATATTTCCATTCTGTTCTCTTTTTTCCCCATCAGTGGTTGTTGTAGTCACTGGTTTGTCGTTGTTGTTGTTGTTTTCATTTAAGTTGTATATAACTTTCTTTTTTTAGGTATCGTTTTTTCTGTACATCAGCTTTGAGGTCAGAGATTCACCAAATGATGAAATTTTGCGAATGCGACCGGTTTTGCCCACCATTTAGGTAGCCACATTCCGACTTCGGGGATGATGTTTAAACACGACACCTGTGTGCATGCGTTTTTAAAATGTCGCCATCTGTTACAAATGGCACGCAATGGCCTATTCTATCAAAAGGTGGAACTGGTTTTAACTTGAGCTTAAGATGTTCTGTGTGCCCTCGCATATAGGACCTCGGTTTAATAGTTTCATCCGAAGAACTTGGCCGAGGGATGTAAGTC
>CM054151.1:40703422-40735922 GCA_028751875.1 Rapana venosa
GCTGTTTGTTCCGTTTATTTTCTGAGGGTACAACGTCTCGTATTATGGCCTTTTAGCAAGAATGTTGGCTGTTGTTTGCTAGTTCTTCTAGTTCTTCTCTGATGCTACATTATCCCGTATAGTGGCCTCTCAGCAAACATGGTTTCTATTTCTTCCGTTTATTATCTGATGATTGTATTTTTTGTTCGTTTCTTCTTTTATAATTTCTTACCCGTACCTTACAAGATTTTCTTTTTTCTGATTGAATAGAATCAAGTATTTCTAAAGTAAAGATAGAAATGAATACGTTGGGATGGTGTTCATTTCTACTTAACATCCGATATTCTGGCCTCACACACACACAACACACACACACACGCACACATACACGCGCACACGCACACACACACACACACACACACTTTTCCATATTTCTCTGTCTTTTTCTCTATCTCACACACACACCACACCTTCTTCTTCTTCGTGCATCGGGATCGATGATGACCATCTATTCATCCTGGGATTGCGAGGGTCCATTTCTGTGGGCGCGAAGATGACTTATTTGGCCAATCCGTGCTTGAAAAGTTCTTGAGCAGTATGGACAGGGTATAATGGCTGCTTTTGGAGACTTGGAGGCTCTATCTTTCCTGTCTTGCTTGCGTTGCTCAGCTGTCGCAATTCTGTTTGCTTCGTGGGCCTTGGCGCCACTGCGTACAGCTGCTCACCACTGTGGCCTCTCCATTGCTGCCTGCTCCCATGAGTTTATCTCAATGTTGAAGGCTTTCAGTGAGGCTTTCAGAGTGTCCTTGAAGCGTTTCTTCTGGCCTCCCTGGGAGCGCTATCCATGCTGAAGTTCGCCAAACAGAAGTTTCTTGGGGAGCCGATGGTCTGGCATGCGAACTACATGGCCTGCCCAGCGAAGCTGGGTCTGCATCAGGATGGTGTGGATGCTGGGAAGGTTTGCTCTAGTGAGCACCTCAGTGTCTGGGATCTTGTCTGCACTTGATGCCAACAGTTTTCTCAAACAGGTGGTTTGGAAGTGGTTCAGCTTTTTAGCATGGCGTTGGTAGACTGTCCATGACTCTGAGCCATAGAGCAGGGTGGTGATCACTACCGCTTTGTAGACCTTGATCTTGGTTTCTGTTGAGATGCCTCTCCTGTCCCACACATTCTTTCGAAGTCTGCCAAAGGCAGCGCTTGCTTTGGCGAGTCTGGTGTTGACCTCATCATCAATGGCTACTGTGCGGGAGAGGGTACTGCCAAGATAAGTAAATTTGTCCACTGCTTTGAGTCTATGTCCATTTACGGAGATGTTTGGTTCAACGTAGGGCTTCCCTGGGGCTGGTTGGTGCATTACCTCAGTCACACGCGCCACAACACAACACACCACAACTAACACAACACACACATATTTCCTTTGTCGCCTTACCCTCCCCACCTGCCTCCCTCCAGCCCCCCCCCCCCCCCCCCCCGCCTCCCTCCACCCCCCACCCCCCACCCCCTCACATACACAATATGCCGTATTTTTTCAATCCTGTCCCCGATGACAACGCATGGCATTAGAAAAGAGAACCTTCTATGTGCATTGCCACAAACAAACAAACAAACTAATTAACTACTAACTAATCCAAAAGCAAGACAAACAAACAAGCAAAACAAACAAAACAAAACAAACTCCCCACCCACCAACCAAACAAACGAACAGAACAAACACACAAACATTTATCCATCAGGTTTTTTACTTTTTTCTTTTCATTTCCTTGAATATCTGTCCCTCTTGACTAGTACTGGCATTTGGGGATGGGAGACTTACGCGCGTTCCTTTTCCTGTTGGCTACAGCAAATCCACAATTTATGCTGGTGATGACAGGTGTGCTTCATGCCATCTGCAAGATCGAATCGCGCCGGTTGGGTGTATGTTTATGTTTATGAGATTATTTTTCTGAAAGGAACTATGACATTTACTCTGGTTATTGGTTTTGTTGGGTTTGGTTTGTTGTTTGTTTGTTGTGTGTGGGTTTTGTTTTTTGGACGGAATGTGTGTGTTGTGTGTATCTTGGTAGTGTTTGTGTGTGTTTGTGTGAGTGTGTGTGTGTGTGTGTGTGTGTGTGTGTGTTGTGTGTGTGTTGTGTTGTGTGTGAGAGAGATAGACAGACAGACAGAAGAGACACAGAGACAGACACAGACATGGAGACAGGCAGAGATAAAGAGTGAGAGAGAGAGAACAAACAAATGAATGTGTTGTTGTTGCTGTTTGTTGTTGTTGCTTCGATTTTACGTCTGTAAAGACGGTTGTAGAGTACACATAACAATTGCTTTTAAACATTCATCCCTCTACAAATACCCCCAACAGTAAACAAATTTAAAGCGAAAGAAACTCTACAAGCGCAGATACGCCCAAAACACACACTTTCGCCCCCGAAAACAAAGAAACCAAAAGAGGTACATTAAAAAAAATCATTTTTAGCATAAAAAAGAAAGAAAACATAAAAGAAAAGAAATATAAAAGGGGGGAAAAAAGAAACTGACGAAATGTAGAGCATACATTAACAATCAGGATGAAGTCTAAATAGGACAAGAAAAGGAAAACAGAAATCTGTGGACATAATGAAGTTACTAGAATTTGTTTTATAAAAAGGTCTCGTAAAATAAAATAAAATAAAATAAACCAAGTATAAGAAGCCAAAGGGAGAGAAGCCTGAAAGGAGAAAGTAAAGTACAACAAAAAACGAGAGAGAGAGGTTGGGGGGGAGAACAGAGAAAGCGAGAGAGACGGAGAGAAGAGAGAGAGAGAGAGAGAGAGAGAGAGAGAGAGAGAGAGAGAGAGAGAGAAGAGAGAGAGAGAGAAAGCGAGAAAGCGAGAGAGGAAGGGGGGGGGGGGGCAGAGAAAGAGAGAGAGACGGAGGGAGAGAGACATAGATAGAGAGAAAAGACAGAGAGACAGAGAAAGATAGAGACAGAGACAGAGAGCAAACAAATTTTACATCAAGAAAGTTTTTTAAAAATAATAAACCCAAAAGTCTAAACATCATGCTTCTTGACATCCGGCGTCTGAACAAAACACACAGCAAAACATACAATTAACAAGCAAACCAGCCAACAAAAAAAGACCAAAACATTGTTTGGGAAAAAAACGTGGAATGAGAAAGCATTAGCACGAGCAGCATGTCTGAAAATCCATATTTAGCAAACTAACAAGCAATTACGAAGAGCTAACATAATTATCAGCAAGCAAAAAAATAGTATGAAAAAAAACAAAGACACAAGCAATCCAGAAAACTGATATTGTATTAATCTTATCATCATCATCACAACAAACGTTATTGTCATCATCATCATCAACATCAACAACAACAACAACACCAACAACATCATTGTCATCAGCATCGTCATCATCAGCATCAGCATCACTAGCAGTAGCAGAAGCAGATATCATCATCATCCACTCACACAATCATCACCATCACCAGCATCATCATCATCATCACATCCCATCATTACACCAACACATCTCATCATCATAGTCATCACCACCGCACTCATCATCATCATGACACATCATCATCATCATGACCTCATCCTCATCATCATCATGACTCATTTATCATCATGACCTCATCTGACCACCCCATCTCATCATGACACCATCATCATCATCATTGTATGACCCCTCATCAACATCACTCAGCAGCAGCATACACCATCCACCCATCATCATCAGACCAACCACCACACACACCATCATCATATCAATCATCATCACCACATCATCATCATCACACCATCATCATCATCACCGCCATCATCAATACCACCACCATCATCATCATCACCACCATCATCACCACCACCACCATCATCATCATCATCATCATTGAACAAGATGGTCGTCCAGGGGGCATGAGGGACACGTTGGTCAACAGTGTTCTCCAGGCTGGTCTGCCTGCCTGCCTGCCTGCCTGCCTGCCTGCCTGCCTGCCTGCCTGCCTGTCTGTCTGTCTGTCTTCAGCCTTTCGCCGGAATACAGCCATGTCGAGGCCGGTGCAGTCTAGGATATAAAAAAAATTATGGAATTTCAAAGTTAATGCTTCCTTTTAAACGATTGATTTTTTAAAATCTTGTCTGGTCATAAAGAATTATACAGAATTGTATTGCCCCCCCTCCCTCTTCTCTCTCTCTCTCTCTCTCTCTCTCTCTCTCTCTCTCTCTCTCTCTCTCTCTCTCTCTCTCTCTCTCTCTTTCTTCTCTCTCTCTCTCTCTCTCTCTCTCTCTCTCTCTCTCTCTCTCTCTTCTCTCTCTCTCTCTCTCTCTCTCTCTCTCTTGTGAATGTGTGTGTGTGAATGTGTGTCTGTGTCTGTGTCTCTGTGTGTGTACGTGCGTGTGCGCGTGCACGCGAACGTAAAACCTGTATAGGAGGCATGTATGCGTTGTTTGCACAGAAGACGAAATGCGTTGATGTTGTTTGGTGCTGCAAGCTCTGTGATGACACGTTGTGCTATTTGTCTTTATTCTGTCTAGTCTTTGATGCTTAATCCTTTCCTCGTCACCTACGTGAATTTCGCTGTTTTGAGAGAAAACTTACGTATTTCATTTTCTTTTTAAATTTTGAATATTGATTGTCTGCATCTAGTTCTTTATCTGTCTTAAGATATCATAAACGCGTCAGAAGTGCTGAGAAGACTTTGTATAAATAAAATGGAGAACATGAGAGATGGGAGAGCATGAGAGATAAGTGAAACTACAGACTTTTTTTTAGAAAGCAGATGATAAAAAGAGCAAAATTGTAAAAATATACATACATACAAAACACATCAAAGGGATTATATCATTGCTCTCTCTCTTTAACACATACATAAAGACAAGTGTGGAAATACAGGCCCATGCAGTAAATTACACGTGCGCGCGCGCGCGCTTGCACGCACACACGCATGCACACACATCACGTCCACATACATTACACACACACACACACATACGCTCGCTCTCTCTCTCTCTCTCTCTCTCTCTCTCTACTCTCTCTCTCTCTCTCTCTCTCTCTCTCTCTCTCTCTCTCTCTCTCTCTCTCTCCTCTCCTCTCCTTCGGATGAGACTATAACCGAGGTCCCGTGTGCGAACGTACGCAGAACATCTTGCGCATACGTTTAAAACCTGTTCCGCTTTTCGGAAGAGTAGGCCATTGTGTGCTGGTGGGAACGGATAACAAAATTTACAAAACTACATACACACGGGGACTGGATGAACAAAAGCACATGGGTGCTTATTCCATTATCCTCGAAATAAAAGAATAAATATATAAATAAATGAATAAATACATTTTAAATAAATAAATAAACTCACTTACATACTCAAATACACAGACATAGACATAGATATACACAGAGACAGAGAAACCTACTCAAAAACACAATAAAAACAAACAGACGAAAAAGAGACAAACATGTAAACAAACGGACTGGAAGGAACGAGGAAATAGTAAGAAGGAAAGAGAAGTGAAAGAACCATTGGACAGAGACAGACAGACAGGCAAACAGACAAAGACAGACAGACAGAGAGACAGACATAGACATGAGACTCATAGACAGAGAAACAGACAGAGACATAGACAGAGAGACAGACAGAGACAGACATACAGACAGAGACAGACAGACAGAGACAGACAGAGACAGATAGACAGAGAGAGAAACAGACACAGACAGAGACAGAGAGACAGACAGAGACAGGCATACAAACAGACAGACAGAGACAGACAGAGAGACAGAGGCAGATAGACAGAGACACACAAACAGACAGAGACAGACAGAGACAGACAGACAGAGACAGACAGACAGAGACACAGAGACAGAGACAGAGACAGACATAGACAGAGAGACAGAGAGGGACAGAGAGAGAAACAGACCCAGACAGAGACAGAGAGAGACAGAGAGAGAAACAGACACAGAGACAGAGAGAGACAGAGACAGAGAGAGAGACAGAACTGATTTTTTAAAATAATTTAAAACCCATAGTGACGTTCCTCTTCTGACGAAAGCTTGTATTTCTTACGATGCAGCCATCAATATTGAATGTATCTTGTCGCCTTGCCCGCACTCCCGCCTACACCGTGTCCTTAAGCAGTTTTCAGGTCGCTAACTGGATTAAGGCCTTCAACTGTGCCAACCCGGTCCAGACAGAACTGGACATTTTTATTTTTTTAATTCTTTTATATCGAGAATAATGGAATAAGCACTCATGTGCTTTTTTACATCCAGTCCCCGTGTGTATGCGGTTTTGTAAATTTTTTCTTCTGTTTCCACTGGCACACAATGACCTACTCTTCGAAAAGCGGAACAGGATTTAACGTGTGCGCAAGATGTTCTGCATGCTTTCGAACACGGGGCCTCGGTTTATAGTCTTATCCGAAGGACTTTGACATTCAGTTCGATTTTTTTGGTCAAACTGGGAAGAAAGGGCGAGGCTGGGAATGGAACCCAGAACCTCAAGGTTAACTTGTTGGCAGGCGAACGTCTTAACCATCCTGCCCCCTTCCTTCCTTTGCTTTGGGGTGGGGGAGGGAGGGGGCTTTAACAGCCCGGCACATTGTTGTATATCAATCAACACACATGAAAACACGTCCCCAAAAAATTGATGGCAGTAGAAACAGATAATTATTACATCGATAAAAAACTTAGTTGAGACTGAAAACTTAAAATGAGTGGTTTCCTAATTTTTCCTTCGAAAAATCTGTTATTTTAACTGATTTGGAATCGTTTGTTTTGTGACTTTTACTACTACTACTACCACCACTACTACTACTACTACTACTACTACTACTACTACTACTACTACTACTACTACTACTACTACTACTACTACTACTTCTACTACTACTACTACTACTACCGATGATGATGATGATGATGATGATGATGATGATGATGATGATGATGATGACGACGACGACGACGACGACGACGACGACGAAGACGGCGGCGGCGGCGGCGGCGGCGGCAGGGTGGTGGTGGTGGTGGTGGTCATTATCATCAGCGCTATATAAATTCCATACATTATTATTATTATTATATCACAACACCATATCACAACATATCACATCATCATCATCATCATCATGGTGTTGATGGTGATGGTAATGTCGATTGTTATCAGCAGCAGCAGCAGCAGCAGCAACAGCAGCAGCAGCATGACTATTATCATCATCCTACGAAACATATCGCACCAAATCATGTGTCTGTCATACTGCTGTTGTAGGACGTTCCCCAGCTTAACACTGGGAGGAAGGGGGTAGGGGATGGGGATAGGGGAGGGGGAGGGGGTGTTACTCAAAACACGCACTGTATCTCACTCACTCAGCACACCAAGGAATCACCGTGAGACTGCCAATACACACTGGATGAAACGTGTGCATGAATAAATGATACAGCTAGTTTTCAAGTACGTCGTCACACGGGCATCCACACTCCGACTTCTGAGGATATATTTCATCAAACACCTCGTTCTCGAGCGCTGGACCATTGTAAACACTCTTTATTGCACTAGTTTTGTGATTTATAACATATTGAAAACAAAACCAAAAAATCCCTGGGAGTTCTTATTTTTTGGTTGTGTCAGACGATTGTAGGCGGTTGTGTTGTGTGGGTGGTTGGTTTTTTTTTACCGCACTTGTTCCCATAACTTTTCACTTATTTCTGAAAGAAAAAGAAACCCAGGACAATCATGATTTGAATAATCAGAAAGACGCGTGTGATTCTACAGCCACAGCTGCTATTCTGACCTATGAAATAAAAAATCCTGGAATTACATTTTCGCAGATGTTCCACCTTCTTGTAGTGTCACTCAGACTGATTTTTTTTGTTCAGGCAAGCTCGCAACAAGTGTAGGTGGTGTAGTAGATGTGTCTGCTGTATAACTTCGAAGAATAGACATTTTTCGCTGCGTTTGTGTTGGGGGAAGGGGGGAGGGGGGGAGGGAGGGGGGGGGAGAGAGGAGGAGCAGGGATGGGGAGGGGGGGAGAGAAGAGGAGCAGGGGTGGGGGATGGGAGTTGGGGATCGGTGTGTGTGTGTGTGTGTGTGTGTGTGTGTGTGTGTGTGTGTGTGTGTGTGTGGGTGTGTGTGGGTGTGTGGGTGTGTGTGGGTGTGGGTGTGTGTGGGTGTGGGTGGGTGGGTGTGGGTGTGTGTGTGTGTGTGCGGGTGTGGGTGTGGGTGGGTGGGTCTGGGTGAGGTGTGGGTGTGTGTGCGTATGTGGGTGTGTGGGTGTGTATGTGTGTGGGGGGGGAGGGAGGTAGGAGGGGAAGAGTGGGTGTTACTTCGTCCTTGGAATCTACAAGTCTCCTTCGAATATTTTCCCTGTTCCTCGGCTAGGGCTCCGAGGTTCACCCACCGCTGGTGAGATGTTGACGTATGTGACCGTTGTATTTTTGGGCCCACAATGAATGTAGCCGCATTCCGACTTCGGGGATGATGTGTGAACACGACATCAGAGTTTTTCCTTTGTGGTTGTCAACTTTTCCTACCAACCAGTGCATAATGGACTACTCTTTCGTAGTAAAGTAGAACGGGTTTTAACGGGTACACAAGATGTTCTGCGTGCGTTCACACACGGAATCTTAGGTTGTAGTCTCATCCGAAGGACTGTCAGGGTAGTGCAGTCTGTACTGATGTTAGTTAACTCTTCGGAGAAAATCCCCTCGAAGCGGTGCCTCGGGGGTGGTTCGAACCCTGGCCTTCAGATCGCTAGCCCAACGCTCTAACCGCTAGGCTACCCTGCCCCTCACCACCCACCACCACCCTCCCCCCTTCACCCACCCCCTACCCCCCAAAAAACCCGATTTTTGTGATATGGAACAGAAAATACATACCTAGATTTCTCAAGCATAGTAGTCTTATCTAAAGGAGAGAGAGGGAGGGAGAGAGGGAAAGAGAAAGAGAGAGAGAGAAAGAGAGAGAGTGTGTGTGTGTGCGTGCGTGCTGTGCGTGCGTGCGTCGCTGTGCGCGCGCGCGCGCGCGCGTGTGTGTGTTGTGTGTGTGTGTGTGTGTGTGTGTGTGTGTGTGTGTGTGTGTGTGTGTGTGTGTGTGTGTGTGTGTGTGTGTGTGTGTGTGTGTGTGTGTGTGTTGTGTGTGTGTATGTTATAGTCAATAGTTAGCTGTACCGCAACATCAGGACAGTTGTCCTATAGAAAGACGAATTATACATTCGACGTATAGTTAGTGATTTCATGATAGAAAACTATTTCTGTCATCACAAAAGTCATAATCTATGGTTTTTGACATAAACAACTTCACCTATGCTACTCCTTTTGAGGTTAGAGTCAGAAAGTAGAATTCAGTGAATTATTAATTTTTGCGGACTTTATAGCTGATTGGATAAAGTCCATACAGTCGTTGGTTCGAATCCCGTCAAGGGCATCTAGTGAATAATTTATTAAGGGTGAGGATGTTTAAGATACCACAGGTCAACTTAAACTGCAGACCTGATAATGCCTAAAGTCCCTTCGTGCGTGCATGCATGCAGAAGATTAAAAAAAAAAACACGTTTGTTAAAGATCCCGCATTTCATGTCATCGTTTGGTGGATTATTGAAGCTCGAACATACCCAGCCTGCATTTATGGTTTGGGATGAGCTCCGCCAGGTTGGACTTGCGCAAGAGAGACACGGCTTGAAAAATTCGGCGCTGAAACCCAACAAGTGCTCATGAAAGGAATGGGGAAGAGAAGAGTTATAACCGACAAGCCAAACTTCACCTTCACCTTCTTCACCTATCCCCTAGTCCCGTGGACCGTGGGGACACCAATGAAGATAACCAGCTTCCTCCACTGCCCGCGGTCTTCTGCTTTCTGTAGCAATTCGTTTCCCTCAAGGCCAGTCAGTCCACTCTCTGATGTTGTCTTTCCATCGATTTCTCTGTCTGCCTCTTCCTCTTCCTTCTTGTACTGTTGTTCCCTGACTTTATTCAGAAACACACATGATAGTGGAATCTGTTGTGTGAAACCTGGCTTTCCTGATTTTTTTTTTTTAATATTTGATTACCTGGAAAGAGTACCTCAAGAAATGTCACGAAAATTTTGGATATAATGATACCTTAAAAAAAATTGTCACAGAAATCTGAACCAGATGACACTTGAAGAAATGTCACGGAAAATTGAACACCGTTACACGTCAAGAAATGTCACGGAAAATTTAACACCGTTACACGTTAAAAACTGTCACGGAAGATTGAACCAGGTGATGATACATCAAGACGGTGGAAGGGATAGCCTAGTGGTTAGAGCGTTGCACTCCTGATCTGACAAGCCCAGGTTCGAGCCACCAGAGAGGCACCCATTCGAGGGAATTTTTTCCTCCCACGGTTACCATCAGTCCCAACTCCACTCCCCTCCAAAGTCCTTTGTGTTAAACTGGAAACCGAAGTCAGTCTTGTGTGCAAACACACGCAGAACATCTTGCGCACACTTTAAAACCCATTCTGCCTTTTTGGAAGAGTAGGCCATTGCGTGCCAGTAGGAACGGATGAGAAAACTTAAAAAAAAAAAGACAAAAGCATGGACACGGGTGTCGTGTTTAGACATCATCCCCGGAATCGGAATGCGGCTACTTCAACAGTGGAAGGGAATAATAAAAAATAAAAAACGGTCGCATAAGCAAACATCTCACCGTTAGCGCACTTCGGAGCTCTAGCCGAGGAACGGGAAAAAAAAACAACCACACACATCAAAAACTCCATCAAGAAATATCAGGGAACTTTGAACAAGATTAAACATGAAGAAATGTCACCGAAATTTGAGCAGATGCTATCAGACCCCCGCAAAAAAAGGTTATTTATGTCCTGCTTGGCCATTTTTCATTGGCCCCTAATCGTTTCTGGTCTCGGCTCTTTTTCTTTTTTGGGGGGCTGTATTTTTAGTCCAGACATTGACGCGGAAGTTCTAAAATCATTTCGTAACAGTCTTAAAGATTGCTGACTGGCAAATAACTTGCCCAATATCCAGTTGTCGTGGGATCTATATCCAAGTGCAAGTCTGAGTTTGTTTTATTTGATTTTTTTTTCTAGTCGCAGAGACATTGCGTGCTGTCCTTAAGTTTCACTCTTGTCCCTATCAGGTATAAGACGGTTCAACTTGCGCGAAACCTGGTCTACAAGTGATCAGCAATGATCGCTAAGCTGCTTAGTATAATATTGCCTGTACAACAACACAGGTGTAGCCTTACTCAACCCAGTGATATGATGATAAAAAGTCGTTGATATAAAGAATAATAATAATAATAAATAATAACTCAGCCGACACTGCAAATGTAGTGTGGTACAGTGGCTCTGTAGTTGAATACATGGTTTATAAGGAAAACCATGGGAAAACACAGCATTGCCCACACAAACACTTTGTCATGTTGACAAGTCGTTTAGGTGATCTGAAAGATATAGTGGGTGTATGCGTACGCGTGGGTGCGTTGCGTGCGTGTATGTGTGAGCCTGTGGTGGGGGTGGGGGTGGAGGGGTGAGGTGGGGGATAAGTGTGTGCGTGTGTGTATGCATAAGTGTGCATGTGTGCGTACGTGCACGTGTGTGTATGTGTGTGTGTGGGGGGGGGGAGATGGGGGGTTGTGGAGGGAGGGCAGTGTGTATGCGTGTGTGTGTGTGGTGGGGGGGGGGGGGGGGGTTGTGGAGGGAGGGCAAGTGTGTATGCGTGTGTGTATGTGTGTGCGAGCGCGCGTGCGTTCGTGTGCATGTATGTGTGTTGTTTATGTTTTTGTTGTTGTCTTCAATTTAACGTCTGCTCACTCTAAATGATATTATAATATGTATGTATGTATGTATGTATGTGCGTGTGTGCGTGTGCGTGCGTGTGTGTGTGCGTGTGCATGTGTGCGTGCGTAAGTGTGTGCATGCGTTCGACTCAGGCGGTGTAGGAGTGTGTGGTTTGTTTGTTTCTTTCTTTTTTTTGTTCAAGACAGTGGAGTCACTAACCACTGACGGAGGTGACGTCTAGACAGACATTTGCCTAGGCAGGGGGCCCGCATTCCCAGTGCTGTGTGGTGTGTCTTCTCCCTGATATTGCCCCTCTCCTTCCTCGGTGCTCAAACCGTGCCTTCGTCTGTAAGTGTCCATGCAACAGGCTGTCACCTACGCGCGTCTCCTTATTACACACACGCGTGCGCGCGCGCACTCACGCACACACACACACACGCACGCACGCAAGCACAATACAAGACAGCACACAGCACAGAGATAGAGATAGAGACAGAGAGAGAGACAGAGACAGGGACAAAGATACAGACAAGGACGTATCAGTCGCCTTAAAAGGACAAAAAAAGCATTATTCATCAACGCACACACGCACGCATGACACGCACACGCACGCACGCACACACACAACACAACACACAGACAGACAGAGAGGCAGAGATAGAGAGAGACAGAGACAGGGACAAAGATACAGACAAGGACGTATCAGTCGCCTTAAAAGGACAAAAAGAGCATTATTCATCAACGCACACACGCACGCATGTACACGCACACGCACGCACGCACACAACACAACACACAGACAGACAGAGAGCAGAGATAGAGAGAGACAGAGACAGGGACAAAGATACAGACAAGGACGTATCAGTCGCCTTAAAAGGACAAAAAGAGCATTATTCATCACACACACACACACACACACACACCACACCCACACACACACACACACACACACACAATACACACACACACACAACACACACACACAACACACAACACACACACACCACACACACACTACACCACACACACACACACACAACACAACACACACACACACACACACATACACAACACTACACACCAACCAACACACACACACACACACAACAACACACACACACCACACACACACACACACACACACACACAACACACAACAAACACACACACACAACACAACACAAAAAACCACACACACACACACAACACACCACCACACACACACACACATAACACAACCACACACACACACACACACACACACACACACAACACACACACACACACACACACACACACACACAACATAAACACATTAGCACCAATCAGTACCATCTTTCAACGGGCATTACTCACTGTCTGTTGAGCCTAAATGTAAATCCTGCTGTTGTTGTTGTACAGGAATGATCATTATGATGTGCATCATGGATACACCAGCTACAGGCAGCCCTAGGAGCATTTGCGCAAAAACATTGATTATTAAGAGCTGATTTGGAGGTCTAGTCTTTCGGGGTTTGTTTGTTTTTTTCTGGGTTGTTGGTTTTTTTTGTTGGTTTGCTTTGATTTTGGTTCGTTTGCACTTTTTGTTTGTTCATTATTTTGGTTTTGTGTGGGGAGGGTGAGTAGAAGGGTTGGTTGTTTGTTTGGTTGCTTGCTTGGCTATTTTTGGTTCCTGGGCTAGAGCTCTTGAAGTTCACCAATGGTGACATTTTGCGATTGCGACCCTGTTTTGCTCGCCGTGAAGGTAGCTGCATTCCGACTTCGGGATGAATGCTGGATATGTTCATGTTTCTGCAGGCCCCCGCACGCTGACATGAATTACGGGATCTTTAACGAACGTCGTTGATCTTTTGTATGTGTGTACATACGAAAGGAGTTAAGGCACTGGCAGGTCTGCAGTTTTCTAATTTGACGTGGAAGATCTTAAAAAATCTTTCACCCTTAATTCAACAAAGGCCGCCGAGATTCGAACCCACGACTTCATGGACCCAGGATATTGAAGTCAAACGGTACTTAACCACTCGGCTATAGTGTCTGTATTTGTTTTGTTTCGTTTTGTTTTGTCTTGCTTCTCGTAAAGGGGTAGCATGGACATTGTGACAAACAACATAATTAATAGCTGATTTACGTGTCTGTTTATCCTGTTTTATTTCCTTGTAAGGGGAGGACAGCAGTAAGGTGTTTTTTTTCTCGTAATGTTTCGTTTTACTTTTTTATTTTCATTCTCTCCGTTTTCGCTCTGTCGTTTATCCTAGAGTCAGCATTTTCTCAAAAATGTGTTTGGGTTGTAAGTGTGCGTTCGTGCGTATGATTCTGAGAGTGTGTGTTTGCTTGCGTATATGCTGGGGTAAGAGAGAGAGAGAGAGAGAGAGAGAGAGCGAGAGAGAGAGCTCAAGAACTCAAGAATTTAATTGTATAGACCATGTAACCCGTTACAAATCCATGGGTAATCCTGTGTGTCTGAATGCTTTGAATACGGCATTATACTACTACAAAAAGCACATCTTGAATGAATGCAACATCAATTAGTCAAAGAAAACAACACAAGATTTCATAATGACATTGGCTACGTTTGTTGGCATGATAAACTTATCTGCTAAGATCATGGACATACCTACCGTCTTGCATTAGTCTTTGAAATGAAGTTAGCGATGGATACATACTATACTTTTCTGGGATAAATGTTGGTCGTAAGTCACTTAGGACATTAAAATTGAAAAAAAAATGAAATGCAGTTCTGTTTCGACAACAGTGTCGCAAAATAAACACTGAAGATCTTGCTCAGAAGCGGCTGTGTAGCATTTTCTGTGCGTCTGTAGGTCTGATATTCCAAATACAAACGTGATCAAAATGTCACGGATATGCTTATTAGACACCAAAGTAAAAATCCGTTTCCATAGATACAGATAATTGAAATGCACGGTACACACTAAAATCGGCGGTATTGCTGACGTGTTACTCCATTTTTGATAGAAACAATCGATTAATCTCGGCTTCAGCTGACTTAGGAAAGCTTTGTGAGTAGTGACACCTTGGTCTTTCCCAAGCAAAGCCAAAGCCAGTCTCATATAACATTTTAGAAATGATTGATACCCAACACATTTTACCTTCATTATGGAGGGACTAAAGCATGGTGTAGGCTTTCCGTGGGGGTCTGAATTCTGCTAATTCTGTTAGCCGTAGACAATATATATATATATATATATATATATATATATATAATATAATATTAAAATATATATAATATATATATAATAATATATAATATATATAATATATATATATCAAGGATGGGTAAGAACACAAACTATCTTAAAATGCTAGTTCCAAAAATCATGCATATTCACATATCCAAAGAGAAAACATCCACAAGTCAAAAGCTTCTTGTGTGCTCAACAGCAATGACATGTTCAGCTGGTAGACCTGAATAATGACCTTCTTTAGCCTATACACAACAGTTAACTTCAAAATCATCTGGAAGGGGGAGGTGGTAGCCTAGTGGTTAGAGCATTGAGCCCTCGCTCTGACGGCCAGAGTTTGAGTCCCCACCTAGACACCGGTTTGGTGTGGTGTTCTTTTTCCAGAATTACAGTGCCGACTTGAGTCCTCCGAAAGTCCTTTGGGTGACACTTTGAATTAAGGCTCTGTTTGTGAACGCAGGCAGACCATCTTGCGCAAAAGTAAAAACCCGTTCTTCCTAAAGCAAGGGTGAGCATTGTGTGACGGTGGGAGGGGATAACATTTTAAAAACCACATACACACAGGTGTGATGCTTAGACATCATCCCCGAAGTAGGAATGTGGCTTCCTAAATGGGGAGTGAAAATGATTGCATACGGAAAATCCTACCATTAGTGATTTTGGAGACCTAGCTGAGGAACGAAAAAAAGGAATAATGAAGAATAATAAAAGCATAATTGCACAACATCTTCGCTGGTTTTGTCTGTTAGTCAATGGTATGGGTGTCCCATGACTTCTGCGGGCGTTGGGGAGCAAGGTGTCCGAGACCTCAGCTTCTCCAGGGGCCAGAATATCGGGGGCTGCGCTCATCTCCTCTCCCTCGCTGCTTTACCTTCCATGTCCCTAAAGAGGCCAGGTACACATTTATATCTGGGTGAGCTGGGAGACTGTACTGAAGCCAAGGCGCACAATCGGTTACCCATCCACTAAGTAACCGCGCTGAATGCTGCTTATGCTTAAGTTGGGGAAAGTGGAGGATCTGACTGCTGGTTTATCCCGTCCCCTTTTAATCAATGATAACCATTAAAATACAATATCTTTAAAGTTTTTTTTGCTTTCCATCAAGTACGATCCTCAACACAAACGTATTTTTCTTGGTACCCCAAGGAAGATTATCAAAACAGTTGAGACCAGAGTAGCAGGAGCCACCGAATCAAAGACAGTTTTCTTGCATTGCAAGATGATCACTGGTGAGCAGGATGGTGTAATAATATGGAGGTGCACCAACTTGAGGCAGCTTGACAGGGTTGCACTTGAAACTTGTTTTTTTATATAATATATCCCAGAGTCAACCAGGCCTGAGAGATACAGACATTTTACGGTGTTGGTCATGCAATATTCTCGAAACCGGTGAGTCCATAGCAAACTCCAGCTGGTGTGTGAATAAAACCTACCATCCTTATGAGATTCAAACCTGCTACCTCCCAGTTAGGAACCCAACGCACTAGCTACTGCGCCATGACGGCTGCATCTTATGGATATATAACTAATGATGCTGTACAAACTGTACACCCCTGGGGTGCAATATACAAAACTATCCTATATGAAAATGTAGATATTCTGTGCCCCTGGTGACAGTATCTACACAAATATTCAAGCATCTGCAATGATGCAAGGACTGTCTAGATAGAGAGAAAAAACAGCCACGAAATTTAAGTTTTTGTGTTTACCTATGTATTAAGTTCATAAGGTTGGCTACTCTAAAACAATAACAACATTATACACATATCTAGTACACCCAACAGTTTGTCCAAAGAGTAGTTCTTTATCCAACAAAAATACAACGAGTTTGTGGCCCTGATAAGCTGATCCCTTCAGTGATTGACAAGTCTATTTTCTCCGGTCGTTTTTGATCTGCAGAGAGGCAAAAAGTTCTCTTTTCGCACAATCTTTTATCTTTGCTTTCTTCTGGTCTTTTTTAGGATTTGGTTTGTATCCTTTTCCCTTGTCCTTATGTCCAGACAACACATAAAAGCCAAACCACTAGGTGAAATAGAAATCATCTGGAAAGATGAAAAGAATGTTCGCAGCCAAGAGATGGAAAGAGGCGGCAATGGAAGAGAACAGATGATATTGGTCCGCCTTCTGACTTCGTTTCTTTTTCTTTTGATCTTGTGTGTGTGTGCGTGCGTGCGTGCGTGGAGAGAGAGAGAGAGAGAGAGAGAGAGAGAGAGAGAGAATGGGGAGGCTGTTATGTGTGTGTGTGTAAATATATATATTATAAATATATATATATAACATTGAGAGCGAGAGAGAGTACTACAGATGAATGTACAGAGGAGTTTATATATATATATATATATAATATAGAGAGAGAGAGAGAGAGAGATAGAAAGAAGATAGATAGATAGATAGATAGATAGATAGATAGATAGATAGATAGATAGATAGATAGATAGATAGATAGATAGATAGATAGATAGATAGATAGATAGATAGATAGATAGATAGATAGATGTGTGTGTGTGTGCGTGCGTGCGTGCGTGTGTGTGTTTTAAAAATGCCCTCACACGAAAAAATATACACCTACGCAAGTATGATAACACATTCACAAAAATACTTTTAAAAGTTTTCTTTCACATGAACAACCCCATCCCTGAAATGTCTCAGAAGCACAGTGTGATCCCAAGTGTCCATCTGCTGAAGACGTTACCAAAAATCAGTGGTAGCTTGTAGTGTATATATGGAAAATCAACAGGCCTTAGAATTTGACCTCTGCATTTGGTTTCACTTCAATCTTCCCCCCCCCCCCCCCACCCCCACCCGACTCCTCCCATGGGGATGCCGGGGACTTGTCAGCATAAATTGTATCCCTATCTTCTGGGATATGAATTCCCTCTTTTCTATCTTGATTTTTGTTTATGCCTTGTTCCTTTTCTTCGTGTCACCTCCTGCCTCCCCCGCATCCCCCAGGAAGACTTAAAAGATAACAATTCTCTCCCACGCCGAAGTCGGATGCGCTGGGCCTGACTTGTTAGGCGCTTAACGGCAGCGCGACACATTCTCGCTCACACGACACAATAATTCCTGTCTCAGCGTTCGACAACGACTTCAATCTTTGGGATACAACACCACACTATTGTACAGGACAGTTTTAGGTGATTATTGCTGTACAAAGTGTCTAAAACACTTTTCGACATTTCAAACATTAATTACGAAGACCTTTTTTTTCCATCAGTTCGCTTTACCTTTCAGTTTCTTTCTTTAAAGTTCGAGTCTCAATACAAACACGGTAGAGTTCCTTTTGCCTGTAACTTTCCCACTTGTCACGGCGTTTTTGTCTGTTAACAAGGAGTTTCCAGTCGTCTTGGTAGTCACTTGTGGACCAATAACTCGCAATGAACACGTTACAGACAACAACAAAAATTAACAGCAGCTTTATTCAAACACGCACTGTCTGTTGCTTTTCGTGAACAGAGAGAGAGGGGGGTGTAGAGGGGGGGGAGGGAAGAGAATGAATGAATAAATGAATGAATGAATGAATGAATGAATCTTTTTTTCAAGGGTAACAGAATAATCATACGCATACTTTTTTCCATCAAGCCCTTGCCCTGATTAGGGACTATCAACAAAACAAGGAAAAAACCCTACTACAACAACGACAACATAATTTTTAAAAAGATCAGTGTACATTTAACAATACATAATCCCTAACTGACCTGAACATCAATGTCACGAGATACATAGATAATGATTTTTTTTTAGAAAAAGATATGCGTTAATAAACACATCATTCTCAAATGAATTGAACATTAACAAGAAAATTGATACACTGATATGGATAAAGTAAAATAGAGGGGAGACAGTAAGAAGAGAGAGAGCATTTTCAGGTTACATCAACATCAAAATAAACCAAATATCAATTTCTGACGAAGCACCCTCACTACAACCTTTTTTTAAACATACTATCAATAAACATATCAAGTTAATTTTCAAAATGCCAAAGAGCCTGGAATAAAACAGTTTTAACAGCCCTGCCAACAACATCATCAATACAACAGTTGGAAATTAGGCAAATCAGTTAAACTCACTCAATACATTGAGAGAAGACAGACAGACAGGGAGAGAGGGGTCACATTCTTTTACTTCGAAGGTAATAAATAAGCACTCATGTGCTTTTTTTATACCCAGTCCCCGCCCGTATCGAGGGAAATCACCAAGATACAAAACAAGACAAAAACAACCACAACTTAAAAAATCCCCACCAACCAAAAACTAATCAAAAACAACACCAACAACAATAACAAACAAAAAGCCAGAAACAAGCACAGAAAAAGCACTAGAAAAAACACCACACACTTAGAAAGAAAAAAAAACGAGATTAGAGAGAGACAGACAGACAGTCAGACAGACAGACAGGCAGACAGACAGACAGGCAGACAGTCAGACAGACAGACAGACAGAGAACACATACTTCAGTCAGCCCACGCAACCTTTTCAACACCCACACGACCCGACCAATGATAATTTGATCATTTATCTACAATGATTGTGTCACGGCGACTTTTATTTTTTGGACCATGAAAGAGCCCCCAATTTGCCCTCTCTGTCGCTGCCCTTTGAGCTTATTGAGGATTGGACTACTACCGGAAACGCTTCAAAGTTATCCCCCAAACCGTTTCCGTCATCCGGGTTTCTTTGATTAGCCGCCTTCTGGAACGAGAACTCGGGATCAAATAGGGGTGGTCAAGGTCTTCTGAGTGTTGTTGGCCTTGGTGTTTTTCTGCAGTAGTTTCTTTTCTTTAGTTTTTTGCTGATTAGTACTGAGCTTTTAGTACTTTGTGGATTTATCTGTTCGTACTTTCCAGTTACTAGGAAATCAAGAAGTAAACGCCATGTTGTTTATTCGTGTTTCTTGCGAAAGCTTTCTCCAACAAATATGGGGTATACACACATACATGTGCAAAACACACACACACACACACACACACACACACACACAGGTGCGCACATGCATGCATGAGATAGTCTTTTGGTTAGAGTGTTGTGCTCGTGATCTAATGGCACGAGTTCGAGCCACCACTGAGACATTCATTCATGGTGATTGTTTTTTCCCTGAAGTTAACATCAGATAATGACTCCACTCTGCAAAGAAATCCTTGAAATGATATAACCTGAGGGTTCCGTGTGCGAAACGCTCGCAAAACATCTTGCACACACCTTAAAAACCCCATTCCATCTTTCACAAGATTTAGGTGATTTCTGGTCGGTAGGAATGGAAAACAAAACTTGAAAAATTAACACACACGCACACAGATGTCGTGTTTAAATACCATCCCCAAAGTCGGAATATGGCTGCCTAGATGGTGGGTATAATTGCGGCATATGCGAAATCCCAACTTTTGTGAAACTCAGAGATCTAGCTGAGAAACGAAAACACAATAGAAAAAAGAACAGACATGTGGGGGAGGGGTGGGATGGAGGGGGGGGGGGATCTCCTCTAACAGAGAGCATAGACCCGAACCTTTGACTTCAAGTCACTGACATCATGAAGGTCAACGCTCAAACCACTGGGCTGTTCATCCCCCTCTAACCCTCAAACGCTTTGATTTGTTTTTTACAAGATATAGCACTATACAAAATCCATGTTATTATTATTATTATCATCATCAACATCATCATCAATATCATCATCATCATTAGTAGTAGTAGTAGTAGTAGTAGTAGTATCATTTATGCACACCCCTACCTTCCCTCACTTGTACATGACAATAAAATAATTACAACAAAAAAAGACCCATCCCAAACATTACAAAAACACACACAACAGTATCGTACAATGCAACAACAGTAGGTCAAGTTAAAAGTGTCCCATATATCCTATGAGGTCGTTGAAGAGCAAGGCGTTAGAGACCTCGGCTTCTCCAGGGGCCAGCATATTGAGTGCGGCGCCATTCTCCTCTACCTCGCTGCTTTACCTTTCCTGACCCTAAGGAGAGCAGGTACCCATTTACAGCTGGGTGAACTGGGGAACTGTAATGAAGCCATTCAAGCAAACGGTCACCCATCCACTTGGTAACCACGCTCAATATGCCTTAACATTGGCTGGGGAAAAGCGAATGTGTTCTGACCACTAAGCTATCCCGTCCCTCCCCCCAACGATAACACAAGAGTACCATATAATACAGCATGAACGACAGCCAGCCCTTTGCCTTAATGAAACGTGAGAGAAAACAATAGACAGGAGGACTGACTCAGTCAGCTCCAGGGAGTGTTGCTTGCTATCCACCAGCTGTAAAACGAGCCTCCCTGGCTATAACACCTGTTAGCGAGTGTCACTGTCTGGCGGTAATGGTACCTGGCGCCTGACTAATTCAGCCCCTGTATTGTATTGTATTGTGTGAAGCCCCTGTATTGTACTGTATTGTATGAAGCCCTTGCATTGTGGGCGAGTACCCTTGCTCGTCTCACGGACTTAGGTAAGAGGAGGGGGAAGGGGATGAATGGACATAGAGAGGGATGTTGGATACGGCTGCTCTGTTTTGTTTTCCGAAATTAACCCCTAGGTATTTATGATAATTATGTAATAGGATACATACACGACAGCTTCTGTCTGTCTGTCTGTCTGTCTGTCTCTCTCTCTCTCTCTGTCTTTCTCTGTCTGTGTCTGTCTGTCTGTCCTGTCTGTCTGTCTGTCTGTCTGCTCTCTCTCTCTCTCTCTCTCTCTCTCTCTCTCTCTCTCTCTCTCTCTCTCTCCTCTCTCTCTCTCTATCTCAAAGTAGATTTATTCTTTTGTTTTCTGTTCTTTGTATACTCATACTCAAACTTAAAGTGTATTCTCTTATTAGCATGTAGTCAATTGCTGTTGTGTACTGTGTAGTTTGAAATGCATTATTTTCTTCAAATGTTAAGTGTTATTTCCTTTTCTTAAAACGTTATAATTGTATAGGTTTGTTTTCGTTGTTGGTGGTGATGGTATGGGGTTTCTAGTGGATTGAAATTGTTGTTGATGTTATTTTTTTGTTTTGTTTTGACTGTTGTTGTTGTTGTTTTTATTCATTATCATGTTTTGGGTTGGGGGGTTTTGTTGCTATCATTTTCTGTTTTTTCTATGTGTTAGTGTGTTGGGTTTTTTGTTGTTGTTTTGTTTGGTTGGTTGAGGGTATTTTCCCCTCTTCTTTTTTTTTCTTTTTCTCTTCTTTCTTTCTTTGTTTTTTGTTTGGGGTTTTCATGTTTACTTGGCTAAGGCTGCTGTCTGTCTGTCTGTCTGTCTGCTATGTTGTTGTTGTCGTATTTGATTTAGTTGTTGGGTTTGTTTGGGAGGGGGAGGTGTCTTTTGGTGTTGGTATTGTTTGTTATTTATTTTCATGATATATCCCTGATGAGGGCGGGTACTGGATGTAAAAAAGCACATGAGTCCTTAGTCATTATCCTCAAAAAAAAAGAATTTGATTTTTGATTTGATGATTTCTCTCTCTCTCTCTCTCTCTCTCTCTCTCTCTCTCTCTCTCTCTCTCTCTCTCTCTCTCTCTCTCTCTCTCTCTCTCTCTCCTGTTTGTAAGTGTGTAGGTTTGTGTGTGTTGTGTCTGTATGTGTGTCTGCTATTGTGTATTCATGCGTGTGCGCGCGTGCGTAACTGCCAGCGTGCTTGCATGCGTTGAAGATCCACCGCGCCACTCATACCTAGACTGACTGATCATGTTGAGAAAATTAGCCTTGTCTGTGGAGATGAAGTGAAACATGACTTCTGTCATCCGCCAAATGAACTGGCAATAACATGGGAACTTTTCCAGCTCAGCTGTATGTGTGTGTGTGTGTGTGTGTGTGTGTGTGTGTGTGTGTGTGTGTGTGTGTGTGTGTGTGTGTGTGTGTGTGTGTGTGTGTGTGTGGTGTATAAAGGTGCTTTTTTTTTTTTTTAAGAAACAGCCATTTTGGGGGTTCTGTAGGGGGGGGGGGGGTGTGCGTGCGTGCGTGCGTGTGTGTGCGTGTGTGCGTGTGTGTGTTTAATTATTTGTAGATCTCTATGTCTCTGTCTCTGTCCATCTGTCTGCCTGTCTGCCTGACTCTCTCTCTCTCTCTCTCTCCTCTCTCTCTCTCTCTCTCTCTGTGCCTATTTATCTGTCTGTGGACCTATATATATATATAGATATATATATATATATATATAGATATATATATATATATATATATTGTGTGTGTGTGTGTGTGTGTGTGTGTGTGTGTGTGTGTGTGTGTGTGTGTGTGTGTGTGTGTGTGTGTGTGTGTGTGTGTTTGACTGCCTGTCTGTACATCTCTGCCTCTGTCTCTGCCTAACCCCCTCTCCCTCTCTTTCTCTCTCGCTCTCTCTCTCTCTCCCTCTCTCTCTCTCTCTCTCTCTCTCTCTCTCTCTCTCTCTCTTGTAGTGTGTCTTAAGGCCAATGTACAGTAAAAGTCTGAAGCCTGAACTCTCTCTGTCTCTGTCTCTCTCTCTCTCTCTGTCTCTCTCTCTCTGTCTCTCTCTCTCTCTCTCTCTCTCTCTCTCTCTCTCTCTCTCTCTCTCTCTCTCTCTCTCTCTCTCTCTCTCTCTCTCTCTCTTTGTAGTGTGTCTTAAGGCCAATGTACAGTAAAAGTCTGAAGCCTGAACCTCTTCTCTCTCTCTCTCTCTCTCTCTCTCTCTCTCTCTCTCTCTCTCTCTCTCTCTCTCTCTCTCTTGTAGTGTGTCTTAAGGCCAATGTACAGTAAAAGTCTGAAGCCTGAACTCTCTCCCTCTCTCTCTCTCTCTCTCTCAAAGAAAGTAAGCTTGGTACTGTGTATGTTATCCGGTTTTGCCCACTCTGTGGCATTGTCAATTTCTCTTACGCCAACCATGTATTATGGCCTAAGGCCAGATACATTAAATTTCTTAGTTCTGAGTTCTCTCTCTCTCTCTCTCTCTCTCTCTCTCTCTCTCTCTCTCTCTCTCTCTCTCTCTCTCTCTTTTGTAGTGTGTCCTAAGGCCAATGTACAGTAAAAGTCTGAAGTCTCTCTCTCTCTCTCTCTCTCTCTCTCTCTCTCTCTCTCTCTCTCTCTCTCGCAAGGCTTATCTAGGCCTGTTAGGTCAGCTGTCTTTGAAGTTTAATGAGGTTTTCTTGATTTCCTCAAGCAAAAACAAAAAGATGGGGGGAAAATGAAACCAACAAGATTGTCTTTCACAAGGTCTTTTGTTTCGCTCTATTTTTCTGTCTTTTCTTGCGTCTTTCTGTTTCCTTTTTATTTCTTTTTTTCTCTTCTCTTTTCTTTTTTTCTCCTTCTTTCTCTCATTCTGTGCACTTTTTTTGGTCTTGTTTTCTTTTTTCTTCTTTTTTTAACTTTTTATTCTTTGTCTTTCGATTTCCTTTCTTTCCTTCTCAATGTCTTTCTTTCCTACTTTTTTCTGTCCTACTTTCTCTTCTCCAACCTTTTTTATGTCTTTCTCTCTTTCTTTCTTATTTACTTTCTTTCTGTGTTTGGTCTTTTTTTTTTATTACTTGTCTTTTGCTGCTTTCTTTGCTTTCCTGACCTTTTTTTCTTTTTTTTTCTTTTCTTGTCTTTTCTTTCTATTTTACTCTTTTTGTCTGAAATCGTTCTATGCTTTGAAATTGTTCGGGTTTTTTTTAACTATTCTTTATTTGGTGGGGGGGTTCATATTTTTTGTTGGCTTTTGGTTTTGGTTTTGCATTTTGTGTTGCTGTTTCAAGGCAATGCGTAGCATAACTTTGCTTGGATGGCTTATCAGACTGATTGTTCTGTAATTTTGGCACTTCTTCAGGTCTCCCTTCTTTGGAAGTGGAACTATGATGGATTGGGTCCACTGTTCAGGCCACTCTTTGCTGGTCCAGATGCGTTGGCAGATGATTGTTAATGCCTTGATCATCTCTGGGCCTCCGTTCTTGATGAGCTCAGCCGGGATGTTGTCAATCCCTGGTGACTTGCCTCCTTTCAGGGATCTTACTGCTTCTTCTACCTCTTCCTCCAGCACCTGTGTGCTTTCAGGATCTGATGGTCTGGGATCTTGCTCGTGAAGTTTGTTCGGATCAGCCTTCAGCTTGTAGTTGTACAGGTCTCTGCAATACTCTGTCCATCTCTTCACGATAGTGGCGCTCTCTGTAAGGACTGACCCCTCTTTGTCTTCAATAACGGAGGTCTTTGGCTGCTGGGACTTGGTTAGTATCTTGATGGTCTGGTATGCCTCTTTGCTGTCTCCTTTCGCCATTGCCTTCTCAACCTTGGAGCATTGTTCTGACATCCAGTTCCCCATGGCCTCAGTCATCTTCTTCTTGATTGACCTGTTGACTGTTCTATACTCTTCGGCCGTTTCTGGGTTTTTGTTCTTCACTGGCTTTAGCTCCCTACGTTGGTCGCACAGGTCCAGGATATCGTTGGTAACCCACGGTTGGTTCTTTTTCCTCTCTTTCCCAAGGATCTCCAGTGCTGTCTCCTGAATGGTCTTGCTGAAGGTCTCAGTGAGGTTGTTGATGTCATCTTGGAGGAAATTCAATGCTGCAAATCTGCCCCCTATCTCAGCTTTAAAGATTTCAGCGACTTCGGGGTCCTTCAGCTTTTCCATGTTGAACCGCAAACGGGGATTTCTCTTCTGGTTCTTGGTCTTCAGCTTGATCTGTAGGGTCATGAGTACCATGTCGTGGTCACTACCAATATCAGCGCCAGGGAAACTTCTTGTCTGGGCTTTGTTGATGCTCGACTTAAATCGTTTGGGGGCCAAGATGTAGTCAATCTGGTTATGTGTCTTTCCATTTGGTGAGTGCCACGTCGTTCTTCTTGATGTCTTGTGGGGGTATAAGGTAATGCTACGCATTGCCTTGAACAGACTGAAACCACAAGCAGAAGAAATCCTATCAGAAGAACAGGCAGGATTCAGACCAGGTCGAAGCACTGTCGAACAGATCTTCAACATCAGAATGCTCATAGAGAAGCATCTCCAACATCAGCTACAGCTCTACAACAACTTCATTGACTTCAAGAAGGCCTTCGATCGAGTGTGGCAAGAAGCTCTGTGGCAAGTCATGAGAGACTATAGCTTCGACGAGGACCTGATTCAAGTCATCCAGGCGCTGTATGACAGCTCCCACAGTGCAGTCCTCATGGGTGGAGAAATCGGGGAGTTCTTCCGGACTTCAGTTGGAGTTCGACAAGGCTGCCCGCTATCCCCCGTTCTTTTCAACGTGTTCCTGGAGAACATCATGCAGGAGGCCCTCCTTGGCTTCAAGACCACAATCACAATAGGAGGAAGGCCAGGCCACAATCTTCGATTCGCAGACGATATTGATCTCATGGGCCGCAGTGAAGAAGAACTCCAGGATCTCACCACCAGACTGGAAACATCAGCCAATGCCCACGGTATGGAGATCAGCACAGAAAAGAGCAAGATCCTAGTGAACAGTACCACACCGACCACTCCCACCAGCATCAAGATGAGTGGCGAGACACTAGAGGAGGTGGAAACTTTCAAGTACCTTGGGCAGTCATCACCAAAGAAGGCACGAGCACACAAGAGGTGAAGATCAGACTTGCTGTGGCACTCTCCTCCATGACTAAGCTGGCGAAAGTGTGGAGAAACCACAACATCAGAACCCACACTAAGGTCAGACTCTACAAGGCACTCGTCACATCCATTGCCTTGTACAGCTGTGAAGCATGGACACTTACTGCCGATTTAGAACGTCGCATTCAAGCCTTTGAGATGAAGTGCCTCAGGCGGATCCTGAACATCACCTACAGAGACCGCAAAACCAATGACTACGTCTGGCAGCAGATCGAGGCACTGGCTGGCAAACAAGAACCATTGCTAGATACAGTCAAACGGAGGAAACTGAAGTGGTTTGGCCACACCACAAGGCATAACAGCCTGTCAAAGACAGTCCTGCAGGGAATGGTGGAAGGAGCAAGGAGGCAGGGACGACCACGCAAAAGCTGGATATCCAACATCAAGGAGTGGACCGGCCTCACTGTACCAAGCCTCCTGAAAGCAGCCCAGGACAGAACCATTTGGCGGTCCACTTGCAGCGTCCATGCGGGTACCCCAACGGTTGTCCCGACCAAGGGATGAGTGAGTGAGTGAGTGAGTTGCTGTTTAGTGGGGGGGGGGGGTAGGGGTTTTTTTCTTTTCTTTTCTTTTTTTACTTTTTTTTATACTATTCTTTAATTAGTGTTTTTTTCATGCTCTTTGTTGGCTTATGATTTTGGTTTTGCATTTTGTGTTGCTGTTTTTCTTGGAAGTGTTGTTTTTAGGGGGGCGGTTTCCTTTTTTCTTTTGTTTTGGAGAGAGAGGAGCTTGAGGCTGGATTTTTATGTTATTTCGTTGATTCCAGATTGTCGTCTGCCTGTTTTATTGCCTCTTCTTTTTTTCTCTCTCTTTCCTTTTCCTGTTTTTTTTCTCTACTTCTTACTTTCTACCTTCTTTGCTTGTTATTTCCCTCTTCTTTCTTTCTGGTTTTTGATTTTTTTCTCTCTATTTTTCTTGGGTGGAAGGGGTCATATTTCTGCTTTTTTCCCACTGTTTGTGTTTTTGTGCCTCAGCTTCTTTGGCGAGGGGGGTCATTCCTCGATAAGAGCTGAAAAGGTTCACCAATGGTGAAATTTTGCATATGCGACTATTTGCCGACCATTAAGGTAGCCTCATTCCGACTTGGAAATGATGTCTAAAACCACACTAGCGTGCGTGCGTTTTATAAATGTTTATCATCCTTTCCTACCGGCACATCATAGTCTACTCTTCCGGAAAGGCAGAACGGGTTTTTAAACGTGTGCGTAAGATGTTCTGAGTGCGTTCGCACACGGGGACCAGGTTGATATATCTCAATCGAAGGGTTTTCGGGAGAGTGGAGTCGGTACTGATGTTAACTCCAGGGGGAGCATCCCCTTGAACGGGTGTCTCTGGGGTGGCTTGAGCCCGCCTTCAATGTGAGATTAGCAATAGCTTCATTTCTTCCAATTACCAGGTTTTCGACTGAGTGTATTTCACACTAGAATTGAAAATGCCGTCGGACCATATGAAGAAGTCCTGACTTCGGTGGAAAAAGCACAGACTTTTAGTGGTACGGGCACGTCACACGAACTTCTGGACTGGGCAAGACTGTCCTACAGGGAATAGTACCAGGAGGGAGACGAAGAAGCAGACAGAGGAAACGATGGGAAGACAACATCAGAGAGTGGACTGGTCTTGAGTGGAATGATTTGCTACGGAAAGCTCAGGACCGCGTGGAGTGGAGGAAGCTGGTTGCAAAATCTTCAGTGGCGCCCCTACGGTCTACAAGACTACGGATAGGTGAGGGTGAGAAAGATCTTTTTTCCTGATTTCATATTATCTATGGGGCATCGTTTTTCAAATTTCGTGTCACCATTGTGTAGCTCTTCCATTTCCAATTAGCATGGAACGTTTTCTCTCAAGTTTACGTTAGCAATTATATTTTTTTCTTGTAATTTTCAGTTTAGTGATGGAGTCTTTTTTCCATTTTTAGATTGTCAAAAGATTGTTTTCGTCCATTTTTATATTAGGAATAGATTATTTTCTTCCCGTTTTAGATTAGCAATAGATTATTTTCTTCCATTTTTAGATTAGCAATAGATTATTTTCTTCCATTTTCATAATAGCAATGGATTATTTTCTTCCATTTTTAGAATAGCAATAGATTATTTTCTTCCAGTTTTAGAATAGCAATGGATTCTTTTCTTCCAGTTTTAGAATAGTAATGGATTCTTTTCTTCCAATTTTAGAATAGCAATGGATTCTTTTCTTCCAATTTCAGAATAGCAATGGATTCTTTTCTTCCAATTTTAGAATAGCAATGGATTCTTTTCTTCCAATTTTAGAATAGCAATGGATTCTTTTCTTCCAATTTTAGAATAGCAATGGATTCTTTTCTTCCAATTTTAGAATAGCAATGGATTCTTTTCTTCCAATTTTAGAATAGCAATGGATTCTTTTCTTCCAATTTTAGAATAGCAATGGATTCTTTTCTTCCAGTTTTAGAATAGTAATGGATTCTTTTCTTCCAATTTTAGAATAGCAATGGATTATTTTCTTCCAGTTTTAGAATAGCAATGGATTCTTTTCTTCCAATTTTAGAATAGCAATGGATTCTTTTCTTCCAATTTTAGAATAGCAATGGATTCTTTTCTTCCAATTTTAGAATAGCAATGGATTCTTTTCTTCCAATTTTAGAATAGCAATGGATTCTTTTCTTCCAATTTTAGAATAGCAATGGATTCTTTTCTTCCAATTTTAGAATAGCAATGGATTCTTTTCTTCCAATTTTAGAATAGCAATGGATTCTTTTCTTCCAAATTTAGACAAGGGATGAATTACTTTCTTCCAGTTCCACACCAGGGATAAATTATTTTTCTACCAATTTCTGATTAATTATGAAGTATTTTCTTCCAGTGCCACATTAGGGACGGGATAGCTCAGTGGTCGGAGCACTCGCTTTCCCCCAGCCAAGTTAAGCAGCGTCGAGCGTGGTTACCAGTTGGATGGGTGACCGTTTGCGCGCCTTGGCTTCAGTACAGTTCCCCCAGTTCACCCAGCTGTAAATGGGTACCTGCCCTCTTTAGGGTCAGGGAAGGTAAAGCAGCGAGGGAGAGGAGATGGGCGCCGCCCTCAATATGCTGGCCCTAGAGAAGTGAGGTCTCTGACGCCTCGCTCCCCTACGACCTTATAGGTTATGGGACTCCTTTACCTCCTTTACCCTCCTCCCTTACCACATTAGCGAATTATTTCTTTCAGTTTCAGATGAGCAATTCAGATTAGTGATATATTTGTTTCAGATTCAGATGAGAAGTTCCAGATTAGTGATATATTTGTTTCAGTTTCAGATTTGCGATATATCATTGTCTTCCAATTTCAGATTATTGATGTATTCTTTTGTATAGTTTCATATTCATGATATATAACTTTCTTCCAGTTTTAGACCAACCATGGGAATATTTTCTTCTGATTTCAGACAAACTATTGGCATATTTTCTCCCAATTTCAGATATCCGACAGCATATCCCTTTTTCATAAATTCAAATATAAATTCGCAATAAAGAAGTTTCTTCCAATTTCAAAAATTAGTGAAGGATCTTTTCTTCTAATTTCAGTTAGCGATGAATTATTGTCTTTCAATTTCTTCACCAATTCTATTTCTGTAACATTCTTCCCCTTCAGTGATTCTATTCCAGTGTTGAAACTCAGGAAGGATTAGATTGCCGCCTGAGAAGCTCAATTCATGGCAGTGGCTGCTCTTGTTTTGTACTCAGACAATGAAGAAGCAGAAGAGCACCGCTGTTGTAAGGTCTTATTCATCGTCTGACAGAAATCAAGAACATGTGTTTGAATCTCCGCTAAGTTTTTCATTATTAAAGACTTTTTTTTAAAATCCTGGAATGAAATCGGTACTGACCTATCCAATCCAATCCTATTGTTTATAGCGCCCCTGCCTGTAGGCAGAAAGAAAACGCTGTGGTTGAGTACACAGTCAGATCAACAAAAATAGGTACCCACACATAGACAGATGTGCGTATGAGTATGTGTGTGCGTGTGTATGTATATATGTGCAATTTATATGTTCCAATGTATTATTTTATCGATTTTTCTCCTTTTACTGGTTTAATTTATTGGTAAAGGTTGTAATAATGTAAAATGTCAATATAATCATTAAGAAATTTGTTCTTAGATAGATGGCTTGATGAAAAAAAAGCAAATGCATTGCTTATTCAATGTACCATCTGGAAATACAAATTTGTCTTGACTTGACTTGGCTTGACTTGATAAACAAGACACACATAGAAAGACCACGCAAAAATAAACTGAAAATGAAACAAGCCGATAGCCAGTCAGAGACACACACAGGCAGGCAGATCGTCTGACAATAACCAAAACAAGAAAGAAAAGCAAACCGAAAACAAACCCTCATACAAAGAACAAGACAGACAGAGACAGAGAGACAGAGACAAGATAAGGATATCTGACTAAAACTCTTTGTCTTTCTGAAAACGCACACAGACCAACACAATGGCGTATCGATTTTTTTTTTAATTTTAAAAAGAAAAAGAAAGAAAACGAGGCACAAACCTGGTAAAGAGGACACAGCAGGACAGGAATTGAATTGTAAAGGAAAAACCCCTTCAAAATAACCTGACCCCTGCTCAGTGGCTAGGAAGCTGTACAGCCACTTGCAGGGCCGGCAGTGCACTGCTGCCTTCATCACAGAGACTGACCTGTCCAGCGGACCAACGCCTACAAGCAAGACTGGAATTGCAGAAACCTTAATGTGCTCCATCCCATTACTTAATCACAATGTCAATTAACGCATTTTCAAACCCTTCAACTGCCCAGAAGCTAAATCAATGGGTGAACAAAAGAATGAACGCTTGTTGCGGCTTCCCTGTCATTCTGCTACCAGCTTGAAGCTGAGGTATTTTCCTACAGTTCCAGAACAGAACCTTCTTAACTTAGTCCTACTGCTCCTGTCTATCTCTCTCGGGGACAAAAAGACATTGTGGTAGACACTGAGCGACAATCAAAGGTGGTTTTTTTCTGAAGATAGTGTAGCTTAGTTCAGAAAGGTTTAAAATGGGGGGTATAAGAACATTTAGGGAAAAAAAAAAGTTCTTTTTCATTTAAGTTTTGTAGTGTGAACAGTTGCTAGGGTTTGATTGGCTTTTGGGGGGGAATAGTTGTTAGGGATGTTCTAGATGTTGTCAGACACACAGACACACACACGCACACAGACACACACAGACACACACAGAGACACACACACACATATCTTTCTCTCTCTTGTATATATATATGAGAGAGAGAGAGAGAGAGAGAGAGAGAGAGAGAGAGAGAAGAGAGAGAGAGAGAGAGAGAGAGAGAGAGAAGAGAGAGAGAGACGTGTCCTAGAGGGACTTGAAAGCCCTGAACATCGACCAGAACAGCTGGGAACCAACAGCCCTCGAACGGTCAGCCTGGAGACAGACTGTGCAAAATGGTCTCTCCAAGGTCGAAAAGACACTTGCTCAGCAGCACGAGGCAACGAGAAGGAGCAGAAAGGCTGCAGCCCAGGCAGACAGACAGACCAGCGTCAGACTTCATCTGTGCCCTCTGCCATAGGGACTGTCTGTCATTCCCGTGTGGGACTGACCATCCACAACCGACCCTGTACCAGAATCAACACCGAGAGCGCAACTCCATAGTCTTCCGATACTGAACAACTGATAGACGAGGCTTTCACGTGTGCGCAAGATATGCATGCATTCTCACACACACACACACACACACACACACACACACACACACACACACACACACACACACACACACATCCTCAGTTGACCAAAGTCAGTACCAGTGTTAACTCCACAGGGAAGATCTCCTCAAACAGGTTGGTCTACCTGCTCTCCATTGAAAAAGAAAAATAGTATCGTGTAGTCGGAGTATGGCTGCCTATATGGCAAGGTGCTGGAAAACAACCATTGCCCGCAAACTTTTCACCACGCGCCTTCATTTCTTATTGGTTTTTTGTTGTTGTTATTGTTGTTGTTCTTGCTGTTGTTGCTCTTCTTCTTGTTGTGGTTAATGTTATCATCATTATCATCAATATTATTACTAGTATTATTATTATC
>CM054151.1:40745922-40750922 GCA_028751875.1 Rapana venosa
GGAATAAGATAAAGTATAAGACATACATATCAATGTCAACAGATATACATATGTGAAAATAAAATGCGTGGTTGAGTGTATGCATGTGCCAATGCTTGCCTACTTGTGTGCGCACATGTGTGGATGGCCATCACGGATATATGACCAGTATTTGCTTACAAGAATAGGAAACTGTTTTCCCGACACTGTGATATCGATTTTTGGTGCTATTTTATAAGAGGATGTGATTGTTTTTTAGATATGCTCGTAACCTACATGGGTTCAGCATTGATTTGTGTCTTTTTATATGACAATGTGTACTTATTGATCGTTTTAGATAAGTGGTAACCCATATTAACTGGTCGTGTTTTCTTTTAGATAATAAAGCGTTTGTATTGTATTGCACTACCACCACCACCACCACCACCACCACCACTGCCCTTTATCCTCATTCTATCTATTGTCATCCCATGTTATTTTGTTTTTCCATCTATATCGTATTTCAGTTTCGTTTATTTTTTTCTAGCTACTTTTTTGCTTGCTTTTTGTTACTTTGTTGATCTGTCTCCATTTTTTTTTGGGGGGAGGGGGTCATTAATTAATATATCGACCCAAACCCAATCAATCCTGTCACCCTTTCACAGATACACACGCGTGCACATGTGCATACACACGCGCTCGCAAGCACACGCAGGTATACGCCACGCGCGCACTCTCACATTCACGCTCACACTCACGCACGCACACAAACACGCACATACGCACGTACGCACGCACGCATGCACGCACACATGCACGCGCGCACGCACACACACACGCACGCACGCACAGGTATACGCCACGCGCGCACTCTCACATTCACGCTCACACTCACGCACGCACACAAACATGCACATACGCACGTACGCACGCACGCATGCACGCACACATGCACGCGCGCAAGGCACACACACACACACGCACGCACGCAGACACACACGCACGCGCACGCGCGCACACACACACACCACACACACACACACACACATACACATGGGGACGGGATAGCCTGGTGGTTAGAGTAATGTATTCGTGATCTGCTGACCCGGGTTCGAATCTCGTTCAAGAGGATTTTTCCTCTGGACTTAACATCAGTGCCGACTCCACTCTCCCCAAAAGTCCTTCGGATGAGACTTTAAACCGAGGCCCCGTGTGCGAACGCACGCAAAACATCTTGCGCACACGTTAAACCCCGTTCCATTATCCTCGAAATAAAAGATATAAACACACACACACACACACACACACACACACACACACCACACACACACACACACACACACACACACATAGCCTCTTGGTTAGAGCGTTGAGCTCGTAATCTGACAGCCCGGGATCGAGCCACCACGGAGGCTCCCGTTTTAGGGGATTTTCCCCTGGAGTTAACTAACATCAGTACTGACTGACTCCACTCCCCCCCCCCCCCTAAAAGTTCCTCGTATGAGACTAAACACCGAAGCCCTGTATGAGAACGCACGCAGAACATCTTGCGCACACGTTCAAAATCATGTCCGCCTTTCGCAAGAGCAGACCTATCCGTGCAGGTAGGAACGGATGGCAGAGGATTTTTTTAAAAACCTGCATACACACAGGTGTCATGTTTAGACATCATCCCCGAAGTCGGAATGCGGCTACCTTAATGGTAGGTTAGAAATGGTCCCACTGGCAAATTCTCAGCATCGGTGATGAACCTTGGGGTTGTAGCCCAGGGATTCCATTATCCTCGATATAAAAGAATAAAATAAAATAAATAAAAAATAAATAAAATAAAAATAAAATAAGACAAACAAAGGACCCCGTCCAAGCACCTAACAGATTTTTTTTTAACTCTTAATAATCTATATTAAAGATGGCCGGGTTGGTTTTTATTTCTTTTATACCATTTACATTACTAAGTACCAATAAAACCCAGATGTTTTGTGTACTTACTTCAAGTGAGGTAGAGTGCATATTCTGGGTAAACCTAAGCTGGGGAGGGGTAGGGGTTGTTATTTTTACTTTTTCCCTCCCCCCAGTACCATTTTATGTGGAAGGACGCACAATTGAATACTACTACTACTGCTACACAAGCTGTCAAACCAGGAAACGTGCAACCACCACCGCCACAACAAGATTCAAGATTCAAGATTCAAGTTTTTATTTCACGAAAACCCCCAAGGGGTGCATGAAATTTAACAAAACCACAACTTTCGGATGTGGAACAGCAACAAACAACATCTTTTGGTCTTCAAAAAAAAAACCCAACCCTCCCCCAACCCCCGAACACCCACCCTCACAGTCCTACCCCATCCCCCACAATCCTCACTACACAGTTCTGGAATGTAATTGTTTTCCGAAGTTTTCTGGGCTTTCAGAAAAATGGGAAGAAGAAGAAGACAGACAGACAGACAGCGTGGGAAGGAGCGGAAGAAGAAAAAAAACACCTCCTTCACTGCTAACCTGCTTAAGTGACCAAGTCTGGGGACTGAGGGGGCAGAGAGATGGGCAGAGAGGCCAGTGGAATCAATGAGGGGGGCTGGAGGCAGGGCCACCTACATGGAGCACAGCATCTAGTTACTGATGGAGAGGGAGAGGTGATTGGACGGATGGGTGGGCAGGTGGGTGAGCGGGTGGGTGGATGGGTGGGATGGGTGGATGGGCGGATGGGTGGGTGGGTGGATGGGTGGGGTGGATGGGTGGGATGGATGGGTGGGTGGGTGGGCTTGAAGCAGGGCCACCTAACATGTAGCACAGCATCTAGTTACTGATGGAGAGGGAGAGATGATTGGGTGGATGAGTGGGTGGTGGGTGGGTGGAAGGAAGGGATGGAGAGATGGATGGATGGATGGAGGGAGGGAGGGATGGATTGAGGGATGGGTCGGTTGGTGGATGGATGGATGGATGTATGGATGGAGGGATGGAGGGAGGGGTCGGTTGGTGGATGGATGGATGGATGGATTGAGGGATAGATGGATGGATGGAGGGAGGGAGGGAGGGAGGGAGGGATGGGTTGTTTAGTTGGTTGGTTGGTTGATTGGTGGATGGATGGATGGATGGGTGGATGGATGGATGGATGGATGGATGGATGGATGGGTTGTTTAGTTGGTTGGTGGATGGATGGATGGATGGATGGATGGATGGATGGATGAATGGATGGATGGATGGATGGATGGATGGGTCGGTTGGTGGATGGATGGATGGATGGATAGTTTGGTTGGTTTGTGGATGGATGGATGCATGCATGCATACTTATACTTATTTCCTCATTCATTTTTCACCTCCCTTGGCTTTGACCTTTCTAAAACCAACCATTCACGAGCGCTTGTAGATAGACACTACATCCACAATTTAAACACTGATGATGAAAAAATACTGACCTCTATATTCCTATCAGGGTGGTTGCGGGGGTGGGGTTTTGTGGGTTTTTTTGGTTCGTTTGTTTCTAAATCTGTTCCTGAAATCGAATGCGGCCACATAAATGGTAGCGGAATAAAATAAATAAATAAATAAATAAATATGGTGTCATACGCAAAAACCTCACTTTTGGTGAACTTTCAAAAAACCTCTAGCCGAGGAATGGAAAAGAAAGCCCAACACATTTTGTAATATTCTTTTGTGTTGCTGATGCTCGCCGATGATGGAGGAAAATAAGCCGGGTGTTGACAGTGTCCCATCGCTTCACGCTGCCGAGCACTGTCCAGATCAAAGGGACATATACCAGTGTGCGTTACGTGGCTTCTTCTTCTTCTTCTTCTTCTTCTTCTTCTTCTTCTTCTTCTTCTTTTCTTCTTCTTCTTCTTCGTCGTTCGTCGTCTTCTTCTTCTTCTTTCTTCTTCTTCTTCTTCTTCTTCTTCTTCTTCTTCTTCTTCTTCTTCTTCTTCTTCTTCTTCTTCTTCTTCTTCTTCTTCTTCTTCTTCTTCTTTCTTCTTCTCTTCTTCTTCTTCTTCTTCTTCTTCTTCTTTGTCGTCGTCTTCTTCTTCGTCGTCGTCGTCTTTCTTCTTCTTCTTCTTTTCTTCTTCTTCTTCTTCTTCTTCTTTCTTCTTCTTCTTCTTTTCTTCTTCTTCTTCTTCTTCTTCTTCTTCTTCTTCTTCTTCTTCTTCTTCTTCTTCTTCTTCTTCTTCTTCTTCTTCTTCTTCTTCTTCTTCTTCTTCTTTCTTCTTCTTCTTCTTCTTCTTCTTCTTCTTCTTCTTCTTCTTCTTCTTCTTCTTCTTCTTCTTCTTTCTTCTTCTTCTTTCTTCTTCTTCTCAATTCTTCTTCGCAATTTCTTCTTCTTCTTCTTCTTCTTCTTCTTCTTCTTCTTCGCAATTCTTCGCATTCTTCTTTGCAATTCTTCTTCTTCCTCTTCTTCACAGATATATTGAAAGATATGCGCATTCATCAACCCCCGGCATACACTGATGCGTGCGAAACAATAAGCGTTCTTTCTGTCTCTGTCTGTCTGTCTGGTTTTTGTCTTTGTCTGTGTGTGTCTGTCTGTCTCTGATTGTCTCTGTCTGTCTGTCTGTCTCTGTCTCTTTCTCTCTTTCTCTCTCTCCCTCTCTCTCATTCTCTTTCTCTCCCTGTCTCTCTCTCTCCCTGTCTCTTTCTTTCCCTCTCTCCCTCCCTCTTTCTTTCTCTCTCTCTCTCTCTCTCTCTCTCTCTCTCTCTCTCTCTCTCTCTCTCTCTCTCTCCTCTCTCTCTCTCTCTCTCCTCTCTATCTATCTATCTCTGTCTCTCCCTGTCTGTTTATCTGTCTGTCTTCTCTCTCTCCCTGTCTCTGTCTCTCTCTCCTCTCTCTCTCTCTCTTCTCTCTCTCTCTCTCTCTCTCTCTCCTCTCTCTCTGCACACTGTCTTTCCTCTCTCCTCCGCAACAACAACAATAACAACAACAACAACAACAAAAACCAACAAAATTCAATATGTCTGCTTATGACCTGTGTGCAGCGCCACTTAAGCTGCACTCAATGCTGGTCAACCGCAGGCAGAGCAAACGAGGTTTGCCAGTCACTACACCCCTCCTCTGT
>CM054151.1:40758422-40768422 GCA_028751875.1 Rapana venosa
CTCAATATGCTGGCCCCTTGAGAAGTTGAGGTCTCCGATGCCTCACTCCCCTACGACCACATAGGTTATGGGACACCATTACCTTTACTTTGTCCCATTACCTTTACTTTAACTGAGATAACAAATACAATGTATCCAATCTTCATAACCGAATAGAGCATTTAGCGCAACAAATAAACACACAAAACAGCAAAGGGATAGATATTCAGAAAAACATGAATACATCACAAAAAGTTGATAACCTTAAATGTTTTGACAATAGATCCTCAAATACAGTGCAAACTGTTTAGTTCAAATAATTGAATACGAAAGCATAATACCTACACGAAATCCCCAGATATTCTGAAACGCTAAAAACTATTTATCAGCTTCATAAACCATACCACAACAACTGCACGTGGCTACACAATAACCCGAATGAACAACTGGCTTATCAGATGGCAACGCTATCTAATTTGTGGGTTTTGTTGACCAAAACAACAAAAGAAGCAAAACGCAAAAAAAGAAAACCAAACAAGCAAAACAAAAACCCAAGATAAACAAAATATCCCAGACAGACAAAGCACACAAAACAAAGGAACTCACCAGCCACATTAGCAAACCGAGCGAGGAAGGGGAAAAATAAACTGGAAAGAAAAGCACAAGTAAAAAAATATATGAAAAGATGTGCACAGCAACCTCAGCCATGGCCATAAATGACGGCCATCTTCTGGACATCAAGAAAAGCCATCCTCATCCCTGACATACAGTTGTGGAGTGTAACCATATTCCTCCGCTTCCTGCTCTTTCATAACAATATTGTAAGGAGGCAGCATGGAAAGGAACGGAAGCAACATACATCCTCCCTTGCTAACCTATTTGTGTCATGTTCTCCACAGAATAATGGCAGAGAAGGCAGACCAGGCCAATAGGGTCGTTACAGGCTGGAAGGCAGCAAGGTTATCGATAGAAGCTGCAAGAGTCATCTGCAGATGGTGGGGAAGGTTCCCTTTTTGTTGTTATTGTTTTTTACCTCTTTAATATGATCTATAAACCAAGATTTGCCTATAAACATCGAAGAAGTGATTTTTTTAATGACATTTTTTTCTGATACGTATTTTCTGTATAGGCAATAAGATTTGATACAAAAAGAATACTTATTTGGAGTCCATTGATAATGCAAACTGGAACACTAAAAAACGACTTATTGCTTGTATGGTTAGAATATTGGAACTGAAAATGAGGCTTTGGGTTTATTTGTTTGGGGTGGGGTTAGCGAGGGATTCGATTTTCAGCAAAAGCTCCCAAGTCACCAATGCTGAGATTTTGCAAACACAACTGTTTACCCACCATTGAAGTATCATTCCGAATTCAATACTTAAGTTATAAAACTTAATGCAGAGTATTGCACCCATGTATGCAATGAAAATGCATAGACACACACACACACATATGCGCATGTGCGTACACACACACGCTCACACGCACGCACGCACGCATATATATATATATATGAGAGAGAGAGAGAGAGAAGACAGACAGACAGACAGACAGACAGACAGACAGATAGATAGATAGATAGATAGATAGATAGTAGATACAATAGATAGAATAGATAATATAGATAGATAGATAGATAGATAGATAGTAATGAAGATAGATAGATAGATAGATAGATAGATAGATAGATAGATAGATAGATAGATAGATAGATAGATAGATAGATAGATAGATAAAGTAGATAAGATAGATAATAGATAGATAGATAGAGTAGATAGATAGATAGATAGATAGGTAGATAGATAGATAGATAGATAGATAATAGATAGATAGATAGATAGATAGATAGATAGATAGATAGTAGATAGATAGATAGATAGATAGATAGATAGATAGATAGATAGATAGATAGATAGATAGATAGATAGATAGATAGATAGATAGATAGATGATATAAGTGAAATAATAGTAGATGATGAGATAGATAGATAGATGGTAGATGATAATAGTGGATGTCTAGACAGTATCACCTAATAGTAGATATTAGTGGTGCCACCTGATCTAATGCAGGCTGGTTTCTGTCTTTAGCTTTTACCACCAGCGTAAATGTGCTGTTCTTATTGGGGTTGGGTTGTTGGCGTTCCCAGCGATATAAAGCCATGTGCTAAACAGTTTGAAAACAGTTTCCAGTTACATATTATGGACTTTGTTCGCGCAGTTGAACATCTCGAGCTAGTTAGGGACAGGAAAGCCACTTAACGACATCGTGGTGGTCAGCGCTTCGATTTGGTCGTTTTTTACCCAGTTCACGCTATTATTATCATTGTGTCTTTGTATCTTGTCTACAGCACTGTTGATGGCTCTCAACCCAGTTCAGATCACAAGCTTCCCCGTAGGCATGCCGGGGGCCTCCCAGTATAAATTGCATCCCCACCTTCTGGAAATTCTGTGCTTGGAAGTTCTTCTTTTCTGTCCCTCTCTTTGTTTCTGCCTTGTTCCTTTTCTTCTTGTCACCTCCTTCTTCGTCTATTTTCTACCTTCTTGGTCCATTCTCCTGACCTTTCTCCAGAAAGACTTTAAAGATTTTCTCTCCCATGCCGAAGTCGGACGCGCTGGGCCTGACTTGTCAGGTGCTTAACGGCAGCGCAACGCGCTTTCGCCATATGACAGATAACAATAGTTGCTGTCTAAACGTTCGACGACAAAGAAGATCACAAGCTCCATGCTCTAACCATTAGAGGCTGCCCCGCCCCCCCCCCCCCCCTCCCCTACTGTAGTGTATACAGATGACGGTGTTTCGAGACTGGAATGCAATAATGTTACTGGTCTTTTTGTCTTGCTGTGTGAGCTTATTACCAGGAGTACACACGGTAACTAGATTGGCAATGTAGGATCTTATTCTGTCCCTTCACCCGCTGTCCTTTTTTTTCCAATTTCATGAAAGCCCAGCTGGTATTTGAACGCAATTCTCTTCCACGACTGTATGCGAGAGATGAAGGAGGCTTTTCTTTATGTCCAGAGGATCTCTTTGTATGGCCCCGATTGGGGTTACCGTGCACTTTTGGCGTTTTGTTTTGTTTTGTTTTTCTTCATTGCGTTTCGTTTGTTTTCTTTCTCTCCGATTTTTCGTCTGTATGTTGGAGGTTGTTGTTTTTTTATTTGATTTGCTTGTTCGATTTGTGAGATGTGGTTTTATTGTGTGTGTGTTTTGTTCTATTTTTTGCTGTTTGGTGTTTTGGGTTGGGTTTTTTTGGTCTGGCGTTATGTTGTTTTTCAAATTGTGTGGTTTGGTTCTGTTTCTCTAATTTTCTTTGTTTTATTTATTTGTGTTAGGGTGTGTTTGTTTTGTGTTGTTTAGTTGTTGTTTTTGAGGGGGGTGCTCGCTCGCTTTGTGTGATAGCTTTGTTGCTGATTTGGTTTTTTTCGTGTTGTGCTTTGTTTCTGCTTCTCTTAGTACCTTGGTTTTGTTTTATTTGTTTATGCTGGTTTGCTGTGTGCGTAAGGTACCTGCATTCCGAGTTCGCGGACGGTGTCTAAACACGACACCAGTGTACACGCGGGGTTTTTTTAATGTCATCCATTCAGACCGACATGCCATGGCCTACTCTCCCAAAATACACAAGTTTTAACGTGTGGGTAAGACGTTGTAAATGCGTTTGCACACGGGGCTACGGTTTATAGTCTCATCTAAGGGACTTTCGGGGAAGTGGAGTCGGTATTGAGCGCTTTGATTTGTTGCTTTACAAGATTCAGCGCCATATAAATTCCATACATTATTATTATTATTATTGCTGTTACTCCAAGAAAGAAAGAAATCTCCTTGAACGGGTGCCTCCGAGGTGATTCGATCCCGGGCCGTCAGATCACAAGCGCAGCGCTCTAACCACTAGGCTTTCCCTCCCACCACCCCCTCTCCCAGATTGCGGATTCAATTCAACGTATTTATTTTACAGTGCTGAGAATGAAGATGACGACGATGATGACGACGATGGTGAAGATGATTGCTCATGAACATTGCCAATGTCCACTTACTTGCTACACAACAAATGTTGACTGGTATCTGCTGTGCATCATCTCAAATGGACAGCGCTAATCTGATCTAAACACGACACCACAGTACATGTGAGAGTTTTTTTTTAATGCCATCCATTCATACGGACATGCTATGGCCTACTCTCCCAAAATACACAACAGTTTTAACGTGTGCGCAAGATGTTCTCCATGCGTTCGCACACGGGGCCTCGGTTTATAGTCTCATCAGAAGGACTACTGCATAAAGCCTTGATAACATTTGTTTGATAAACACATTCACTTCTAACAACGTACGTGGTTCAGTCCAGCATGAAGTTCTAGATGCTCTGTGTGATAGAAATCAGTTGCTATTGTTGCCTCCCTGGAAGTGTAGCAGCTGTTCCACTCCGGCTTTCTGCTGTCGAAAAGTGCGTGCTGGAAAGAGTGTACAGCAGTGCTTTTGTTTGTGACTCTTGATCGCTCTACATAAAACCGTATCCATACTGACACACACACGTTCATTTTGTTAAGATGTTGTTAAAGGGGACGGGATAGCCTGGTGGTTAGAGCGTTTTACGTTGGGCTCGTGATCTGACGGCCCGGGTTCGAGCCCAGGTTCGGGCTACCACCGAGTCGCCTGTTCACAGGGAGTTCCGCTCTGGAGTTAGCACCAGAAGTCCTTCGAATGAGGCCGTAAACCGAGGTCCCGTGTGTGAACGCGCGCAGGACATATTGCGCACACGTTAAAATCTCTTCTGCTTTTTGGAAGAGTAGGCCATTTGTGGCGGTGGGAATGGATGACGACATTTACAAACTGCATGCACACGGGGACTGGATGTAAGAAAAGAATCAAGACACGAGTGCTTATTCCACTCTGATAGGGAAACAAATACAGTTACACACCAAAACAAAAAAGGTGGCGCTGCTCTTGTGGCGACGCGCTCTCCCCGGGGAGAGCAGCCCGAATTTCACACAGAGAAATCTCGTGACTTAAAGTGGTAAAAATAAATAAATAAATGAATAACTAAATAAATAATCTCCGAAATAGAAGAAAAAGAAAAAGAAAAAAAATGATGCCCTAGTAGATTTGTCTTTATGATCAAATTATATCACATTTCACGGGCTTTGGACAGCAGTTGTTCATCATCCCTGCCAGTTATCTCAAGCCAATGGCTGATGCGTTTTTAGAAAAGAAGGTAATTCACCAATAATGGATGCCTTCCAAGTTTCTCCATTATTATTTCATTTGAAGTGATCCCAGTTACAAGAGAAAGAGAGAGAGAGAGAGAGAGAGAGAGAGAGAGAGAGAGAGAGAGAGAGAGAGAGAGAGAGAGAGAGATGGGGAGAGAGAATTGCATATAAGCATGCCTGCGTGCATACGGGCGCGCGTACACGCAGTCTTGTGCGTGTGTGTGTGTGTGTGTGTGTGTGTGTGGTGTGTGTGTGTGTGTGTGTGTGTGTGTGTGTGTGTGTGTGTGTGTGTGTGTGTGTGTGTGTGTGTGTGTGTGTGTGCCAGCGTGCGTGTGTGTGTTTGTGTGTTGTGTGTGTGTGTGTGTGCCAGCGTGCGTGTGTGTGTTTTGTGTGTTGTTTGGTGTGTGTTTGTGTTGTGTGTGTGTTGTGTGTGTGTGTGTGTGTGTGTGTGTGTGTGTGTGTGTGTGTGTGTGTGTGATGTATTTTGTGTTCAATGTTCAATCTGGAAATAAAACTCTCTCTCTCCCCCTCTCTCTCTCTATCCCCTCTCACTCGCTCTCTCTCTCTCTCTATCCCCCCCCCCCCCCCGCTCTCTCTCTACCCCCCCCCCCTCTCTCTCTCTCTCTCTCTCCTCTCTCTGCACACTTTCCTTTCTCCTCAGCAGCAAAAAAAAACCATCAAAATTCAATATGTCTGCTTATGACCTGTGTGCAGCGCCACTTCAGCTGCACTCAATGCTGGTCAACCGCAGGCAGAGCAAACGAGGTTTGCCAGTCACTACACCCCTCCTCTGTCTTCTCTCCCTGTGACTTCATTCTTTCATTCAAACTGCTGCAGAGGCTGGCTACACACCACAGCATGGTGGTCTTCATCCTCTGTATAGATTTCACATCTGTCAACCAGCTGCCATGGCGCGTTGGGTTACAAACTGATTCGAAGTGCCATCTTTTTTCGGAATGCGGCCGGCTCCTACCTAGAATGAGTTTGCTGTGGGCTCATTGGGAAGACTGGGACCACACAAACGGACATTTCGGTAACATGGACTCAAGAACAATAGATTTTGAATATTAATTTTCAATCATAACTACACAACCAGTTCCTATCAGTTTAACCACAACTAAACCGTAACGCGCGCATGCATTTCAAATCGAAATGAAACAAACGGATAGCCAGTCGAAATGTTCACTCTCAAATCCATCTCCCTTTCCACAACCTAGCTTTTGCGAAAGAGAGAACGTGAAGCATTTCATCAGACATGTTATCTCCTGTCACAAGTAAAGTCTGAGATACATCCATCCTGTGGATGCGGCATAAGGAGTCCGGGTATAGGTCGGGGTGGAAAAGATGGGATGAAAGGCGACATGACTCAGGACAGGAAAATCACAGGAGATGAGGCAGGAAAAGGAAGTCTGAGGTGTGACCATGCATGCAGTAAAGAGATCATTACTTTTTACCACCTGTGTTACCACCAATGGTTTATTGATGTTCAGGAAAACAGTGAGAACCAGCATCACTGACAAATCAACGTGTATGATAATCTGTATGGAAATCAGAGGGGTGGGGGGGAGGAATGACCAGCATATTTGGTTAGTTTGTGAGTTTTATTCTTGTTGTTGTTGTTGTTATTGTTGTTGTTGTTGTTGTGTGTTACCCAGCTTAACACCCTGTGAGTCACCCAGAATATGCACATTTATTCCATTATCCTAAAAATAAAAATACAAAATTAATTTAAATGTATAACACCTGAATGTAACCGTGAGATTGCAAGAACGCACTTGGTGAGAAATTTGCGTACATATGCCTGTTTCCAGTACATCGCCCTACAGGCAGTCATACTCCGATTTCAGGTGATATTTTGGTTCTCCTTTAAAGAAGAGCGCAGGATGTTCTAGCTAAGAGACTTGCCAAGGCTGAAGACAAGGTCATTGAACCATCTCAGCACAACACCATTTTGATATAAGTCTGTCTTGGCACTTAGCTGGCATCAATAAATGACAGGGCTTATAACTTGAGCCCATGTTCGTGATTCATAACGATGAAGTATATCCATTGCCATCGTGCAGTTTATTACACCTCTCTCCCCCCTCTCTCCCTCTCCCCCCCCCCTCTCTCTCTCTCTCTCTCTCTCTCCCTCTCTCTCTCTCCCTCTCTCTCTCTCCCTCCCTCCCTCCTTCCCCCTCTCTCTCTCTTTCTCTCATTTTTCTGGCTTCCTTCCTTCCTTCCTACACGTTATTTCACCCTAGCCAGCTTCATCGCCTGTAACTTTATCTGCAGGCTGAGCACAAATTAGGATCTGAACCCGACACTGCTGCTGTCAATCGATGCGCTTTCCTCGCCTTTCTTTGCCCGTAGCCTAATGGAGCATGGAGGCTGGGTAATATAGCACAATAAACGTGTGGAGTCCCCGACATAGTGGATTACTACACCTGTCAATAGACAACGTCAAGTGCTGACAGATCATCTGACACTGACAGGTGTAGGGCTATTTCACAGATCTGGACCATGCATGGAGTCCGTCAATGTGGACTTTCTTTTAACAGCGTTGGTTTGGTTTTCGGTTTTAACAGCCCCGCCAACCTCTAAGGCTTGACTTATGCCTCTGGAATCCCTGGGGGAACATAGGGCCGCAACAACATTCCTCCTACAACGAACTCGGCTCTGGGAGATCCTCTTCAGCTCGGCCCAAGTCATTTCAGCTGCCTTCGTCTCTGCGTCAGTGCTTCTACGCCAGGTCTGTTTTGGTCGCCCAACTTTCCGCTTCTCTTGCGGATTCCAGTCAATGGTTATTGTCCCTGATATCACTACGTTAAGCCAATTCAAGATTCGTCAAAAAATATCAGATTATGTTCGACACTTCACTCAGATGATTTGCCAAAGGACACACACAACACGCTAACATCCAGGAGTTGTCCATCCACTGCAGGATAAAGCCCTGTGTATCATTCCTCAGTCGGTTCCTGCTTTGTGTTTGTCACATTTCTTCAAAACCTAAGGAAAGCATTAAGAAAAGAAATACAAACCGTGCTGAGTCCTTTGGCTTCATTCATTATCTTCATATCACAAGAATGGTGTAAAAAAAATAATATCTGTACATCAATATAAAAAAATTTACAAAGTATATTAAACATTAAAAAGGTTCAGGTATTGCCATGACTTATGCGGAACCTCGGAGCTCTAGCCGAGGAACGGGAACTTGTTTATACACCATCGTAATTTAAGTTCTGTGTAAGCTTGCAAAAGTGTGTGCCTGTACAAAGAACACACAACAAATATAAATAGAAAACAGTACAGCTGAGAAAACGGCTACATCAAACTATACAAATAAATGTTTTCAACCGGATTTAACCCTTCGTAATTGTGCAGTTGACAGATTTTGTTACAAATTTGTTTATGAATTGAACTGTCCGTCTTATTTTAAGACTTAAACTTTCTTGTGAGCAGCATGCATCTAAAATAGGAACTAAATGATATACAAAAGGCTTCCCTTCTCTTCTCCCAAAATGCACAAAAGGAATACTGATACTAATTGATTAGTTGGACGCGGTATAAGTGCAGCCACGTTCAATTTTGCCTTTTGTTTCAAAGAGACATTGTTGTGATATTTTAATGCTTAAGTCTACATATTGTGAAAGCTGGTTCGATTTCGTATTTTCTTACCAAATGACCGTCTCGTTTCTAGTTCTTGTAGATTCTGTAAGCTTTGGGAAACGGCTTATTTTTGTTTAATACTAATCTGGGGGGTTGTTTGTTTCTTGTGTTTGGTTTGGTTTGGGGGAAGGTGCCTTCTTGGTTGTTTCGTGTATTACTTGTGTCTCCTACGACATGCTGGCTTTGTTCGAACCTTTAATCCCTAAACCGCCCTCCCTCAGATCTGTTCTGTCTTGCCTTCTTCGTCTTCTCTGTCTCTCTACTTCTCTCTCTCTTCTCTCATCTCTCTCTCTCTCTCTCTCTCTCTCTCTCTCTCTCTCTCTCCTCTCTCTCTCTCTCTCTCCTCTCTCTCTCTCTCTTCTCTCTCTCTCTCTCTCTCTGGATGTAAAAAAGCACGTAAGTGCTTATTCCATCATCCTCAATATAAAAAGAATAAAGAATAAGTCCTTCGGATGAGACTATAAACCGAGGTCCTGTGTCCGAATGCACGCAGAACATCTTGCGCACACGTTAGACCCGTTCCGCTTTTCGGAAGAGTAGGCCATTGTGTGCTAGTGGGAACGGATGACAAAATGTACAAAACTGCATACACACAGGGACTGGGGAGAAAAAGGCACAGGGATGCTCATTCTATCATCCTCGAAATGAAAGAATAAATAAATAAAATAAAACTATTTCTCTCGTAAAGTCTCTATCCCTCTCTGTCTGTCTCTCTCTGTCTCTCTCTCTCAAAGTCTCTCTCTCTCGTAAAGTCTCTCTCTCTCGTAAAGTCTCTCTCTCTCTCTCTCTCTCTCTCTCTCTCTCTCTCTCTCTCTCTCTCTCTCTCTCTCTCTCTCTCTCTCTCTCTCTCCTTCTTTATCATAAACTCACTCCGTTTCAAGCAGGTGTAGTCTACATCGTTTGCAACTCTCTCACATACAGCCGAAAATCCCCTGAACAAGGACGGAGATGATGATGACGATCATCATCATCATCATGATAACAATATAGCCGCTCAGCTCAGCAGGCTTCCAAGAAGTAAAAGCTTCATGGCCATGTTATTACTGTCAGGATGAGAAGATGAGAAGATAAGAAGATAAGACGATCCCCTCTCTGGCCTTCTTCCTCTCTTCAACCCCCCCCCCCCCCCCACTCCCCCTCTACCCTTCCCCTTCCCCTTGTGCCTGTAAAA
>CM054151.1:40773422-40783422 GCA_028751875.1 Rapana venosa
AGAAGAAGTCTGGGTCCAAAAGACGAACAAACCAAAGCATTGTGGAAGAGCTGAACAAACAATCTGAACTTTAAGGCCTTGATAGAAACAGAAAAAGGAGACATTTTGGACATGCCATGAAACATCAGAGCTGGCGTGTAGTGAAGAGAGTGGCCTAAAGCAAAATGGAGGGCAGGAGACGGTAAGAAGACCGCGGACTTTCCACACAGAGAACATATCAAAATAGACAGAGCTGCCCAAAGATGTAATCTACAGAAGGACTGAAGACAGACGGGGCGGAGACAGCTGACGGAGCATGCATCAGCGGCTACCATCAAAAGTGATGACGCTAACAGGTGAACAGGTGATAGATTTACCTTTTTTCACTTGATTACAGTATTGACTCCGGGAGTGCAACAGATCAAGCCTGAGTGTGACATTACCAATCACCAGTCATTGTGTGGAAAAGGAAGAAAATATCTTTAAATTTGTGGTACGTCTGCAGCTCAGGCCAAAATCTTTGCCAGTTATAGATGTAGGCAAAGTCCCAAAGCCTATATTAATATATTTCTTTGATAATGTTATGTTGAAACTATCTTCATCCATGACAGGCTCTTATAAGAACCAGAACTCTCCCTTAGGAGAGAAAAATCCTCTGAAGTCGGAGTGTGGCTCACTACATGCTGAGGTACTTAAAAACAGTCCTATCTGCAAACTTCTCACCCATTGTGTACTTATGGTTTCACAGTGTTCCCCAGTAGTGAGGAGAGAGAGACAAGAGTTTATATTCCGGGTGACCCTATGGGTGTTAAGCTGGGGAAGGCCCAACAACAACAGCAACAACAACAACAACAACAACAACATCAAATGTATGATCTTCTGTGAATTGATTAACCCCAGTTCTGATTTCCTATTAACGTTAAAAAAGCTTTTTTTACAGCAGGTTCGTGAAGCACTGTTGAGTAAAATCAGGCAGTAATGTTAAATTCTGTAACATGTGTCGATGTGGAGCTGTGTATCTAGATCCCCCTACATACTAACGTACATTAGATCAGGACTACCACTGGTGATGTTACTGAAGTGGCCCGTCAGTAGTGCGGGACCTCCTCAAACAAGTAGTCTTTAGGCAGCATGGTATTGATCCTTTCCTGTGCAGAGTTTTGGTTCAGGAGTGCAGCAAAATGAACCAGTATATGGCTGTGTATGGTGCGCTTCTGTTGAGCCATTTAGAAAGACTGACAGTGTAAACAGACAAAAGAACACAATTGATTAAGAAAATACAGTAAAACAAAAACAAACGAAACCAAAAACAAAACTACTGGACAAAGCTTAACTTAAAGAACATTTTCCCAAAAGCTTTCTTTTTAAAAAAACACGTCAGTAAAATAGCAATTAAAAATAAAAACAAAATCAGAGCAGATCACATAATACTACTACTACTACTACTACTACTACTACTACTACTAATAATAATAATAATAATAATAATAATATATGGAATACATAAAAGAAATAAAACAACAAAGCCATAAAAAGAAAAGGCAGACACATTTTAAAAAATACATGTCACATTGCTTAGGGCTGCAAAGTTCTTAAGCAACAAAACATTGAGCAGTTGACAGTTTTGTGTGAAAACCAACACCCAAGGCAACCGCCATGACGCGCTCTCTATTGCCCAATCAAATCTGCGTTATACCAGGGGGAATAACACAAAGCGGAAGGAAATGGGTTTCCTATTCTACAGTCGGGGTTTTTTTTTAACCACACTCCATAAATGAGTTTGGGCCTAAAATCACCTATATCCTTATAGATTTTTCCTTATATCAAAATTTAAGTATCTTACTTGTAATTTAACCTTCACCTATCCTGTAGTCTAGAGGACCTATGGGGTACAACTGAAGATTTTGCAACCAGCTTCCTGTAACTGTAACTTGTAACTGCATCAGCAATCATGAGAAACTATTTTCTGTGAAAAGCAGATGCTAACTCATAAGTGACACAATTTTGCAAGTGTCTTAGAAATGAGGATTTATCAATGTTCAAGCAACGATAGTGCTCATCATTCCTCTATGATCTAATAGGCACGGTGTACATGTTCTTGATGATATGCACGGAAAAATGTAACCAATTTTACTTTGGTCAAAGAAATTTGGCATTTATCTACTACGTTACGTAAAAAATGGAATTCATGTATTTGATGGTCCTATAGCGAATTCTTCATTGTAATTGTTGCTGCGCGGCCCCCAGCTTAACACCTGAGGCATCACCCAAAATATGCACTCTGCTTCACTCATCACACCTGGGAACCATTTTGAGGCCATCGGTACACACTGGATGAACAGTTTGCTTGTATGACTGCTTTTAAATACCTCGCCGTGTACGCAGCCATACTCCGACTTCAAATGACGTAATTCTCCTTTAAAGGAGAGTATTTTATACCAGAGTTTACATGCTTGAAGACATACCTCAGCATAATATTCAAAAGCATAACAGCATTGTAATTTTATAGGCCATTTCATTTCATTTTCATTTATACCACTTTAAGTCACGCAGATTTCTCTGCGTGAAATTCGGGCTGCTCTCCCCGGGTAGAGCACGTCGCCACAAGAGCAGCGCCACCCATTTTTTTTCTTTTTTCCTGTCTGCAACAGTATTTGTTTCCCTATCAGAGTGGCTTTTTTCTACATAATTTTGCCAGGGACAACTCTCTTGTTGCCGTGGGTTCTTTTACGTGCGCTAAATAATTATGTGCATCACACGGGACCTCGGTTTATCGTCTCATCCGAAAGACTAGCGCCCAGACCACCACTCATGATCTAATGGATGGGAAAAAGTTTCGGGTCCAAACGGGATACGAACCACCGCACACTTCCGACCCGGACTTTTCGCTTTCTAGACAGGCGCGTTACCTCTAGACCACCGATCCACCATCCGCCATGTCACTTTGCTTACATCAATAAGTGACAATTCTTTTGTGACTGGGCCAGGACGTTCTTTACGATCCCCAGAACAGTTTACGATTATGTTTTCTAAAAGAGACATTGCCTAAAGGTCCATAGAACGGTTGAGTGGGGCCAAACGGAAAGAAAGTCGACTTCCTGTAGTAAAGTTGCTTTATGTGTTTGTCTGTCAATGATGCAGACAGCTGTGTGAGTGCAAAAATTAGGAATAAGTGTGTGTATGGGACGGTGTTGTGGGGGGGGGGAGGGGGGAGAGAGAGAAGAGAGAGAGAGAGAGAGAGAGAGAGAGAGAGAGAGAGAGAGTGTGTGTGTGTGTGTGTGTGTGTGTGTGTGTGTGTGTGTGTGTGTGTGTGTGTGTGTGAGGGGGGGGGGAGAGAGAGATGTGTGTGTGTAAGAGAGAGAGAGAGAGTGAGTGAGTGATCGAGAGAGAGAGAGTGTGTGTGTCTGTGTGTGTAAGAGAGACACAGAGAGAGAGAGAGAGTGTGTGTGTGTGTGTGTGTGTGTGTGTGTGTGTGTGTGTGTGTGTGTGTGTGTTGTGTGTGTGTGTGTGTGTGCGCGCGCGCGTGTGTGCGTGCGCGTGTGTGCGAGTGTGCATGCGGTTTGCTTTGCTTTGCTTTGTTCTCTTTTTTTTCGTTCATCCTTTCTATCTTTTCTTTTCTTTTCTTTCCTAGTTTCTTTCTTTTTGTCTGTCTTATTTTGCTTTCCTTTGGTTATTCTTTTTCCGTTGGGGTTGGGTTTTTTTACATTCATCCTGTATTTATGTCTGTCTGTAATTTCTTCTTAAATCCTTGCCTTACAGGCAATGAAAATTATCGTTTTCCTTTTGTATCTTTTTTGGTTTTCTTTCTTTCTTTTTTTATTATTTTTTCTGCCTCTTTTTCTTTTGTTCTTTTTTTCTGTCTTTCTTTATCTATTGCCATTGTTCTTTCTTTCTTTCTTTTTCTAATTTTCTTTGCTTGTTTGCTTGTTTCATACTTTCTTTTATCTCTTTCATTCCTTCCTATTTTTTTCTTTTGTCATTTTTTTTTCTTCTTACAGCTCTCCTTCTTCTTTTCCTCCTCCTCCTCCTCCTCCTCCTCCTCCTCCTCCTCCTCCTCCTCCTCCTCCCCCTCCTCCTCCTCCTCCTCCTCCTCCTCCTCCTTCCTTCTTCTTCTTCTTCTTCTTCTTCTTCTTCTTCTTCTTCTTCTTTTCACATGCGTAGATGCTCTTTTCTGTTAAAATGAAAAGAGCAGTATACCTGTACAAATCACGAGTGTGTGTTTGCGGGTGGTTGTGTGTATTCATGCACGAATAATGCACTTTTATGCAAGCGTGTGTGCCTGCATGCATGCTTTTGTTTTATCAATATCTGTTCATATATTTATTGAGGTTGTTCACACTTCCACCCCTCTTCATCAGTGCAGCAGACAGCATTTAGTGTATGGGAAACATGAGAACGGTTCTCAACCACAACATATCAGCCACTGGGGGAGTGGGCTCTGTCAAGGGTATGTAAAGGGTTCTACAACACTCCCTGTGGGAGTGGGATCTGTCAAGGGTATGTAAAAGGTTCTACAATACTCCCTGGGGGAGTGGGATCTGTCAAGGGTATGTAAAGGGTTCTACAACATTCCCTGGAGGAGTGGGCTCTGTCAAGGGTATGTAAAGAGTTCTACAACACAGGGGGAAGTCGGCTCTGTCAAGGGTATGTAAAGGGTTCTACAACATTCCCTGGGGGAGTGGGCTCTGTCAAGGGTATGTAAAGGGTTCTACAACACTCCCTGGGGGAGTGGCTCTGTCAAGGGTAGGTAAAGGGTTCTACAACACTCCCTGGGGGAGTGGCTCTGTCAAGGGTAGGTAAAGGGTTCTACAACACTCCCTGGGGGAGTGGCTCTGTCAAGGGTATGTAAAGGGTTCTACAACACTCCCTGGGGGAGTGGGCTCTGCCAAGGGTATGTAAAGGGTTCTACAACACTCACTGGGGGAGTGGGCTCTGTCAAGGGTATGTAAAGGGTTCTACAACACTCCCTGGGGGAGTGGGCTCTGCCAAGGGTATGTAAAGGGTTCTACAACACTCCCTGGGGGAGTGGGCTCTGTCAAGGGTATGTAAAGGGTTCTACAATACTCCCTGGGGGAGTGGGCTCTGCCAAGGGTATGTAAAGGGTTCTACAACACAGGGGGAATTGGGCTCTGTCATGGATATGTAAAGGGCTCTAGAACACTCCCTTGGGGGAGTGGGATCTGTCATGGATATGTAAATGGCTCTAGAATACTCCCTTGGGGGAGTGGCTCTGTCATGGATATGTAAAGGGCTCTAGAATACTCCCTTGGGGGAGTGGCTCTGTCATGGATATGTAAAGGGCTCTAGAACACTCCCTTGGGGGAGTGGCTCTGTCATGGATATGTAAAGGGTTTTACAGCACTCCCTGGAGGAAATGAGGCTGTCTTGAGTTATTTTGCTATTTCTGGTTGTTTTGTCTGTAAAATGTTTATTAAGATCATTTTGGGGTGAGAGAGGGTGGAGGGGGAGTCTTAATGCACATTTTTTCAAAATCTTTTTTCTGTGTGTGTGTGTGTTTCTTTCTGTTCTCTTCTCTTGTTTTAATGTTTGTCCTTGTGTCTGTTTTTCTTTTGTAATCCTATCTTTCTTCTTTTCTTTTTTTCTTTCTTTAAGACTTTCCTCGTGCCTATCAGTAATGTCTTTTAAAGTTTTTGCCTAACAGGCAATAAAAATTACTGTTTCCCTGATGTAGCTACTTTTGTCCGTTTCTTTTTATTTTTTTCGTATTTATCTATTCTTTTCTTTCATTATTTACTCTTTTTTCCCTCCTACTTTTTTCGTTGTTTTTTTTTTCTTTTAATGCTTTTCTTTCTTTGTTTGGTTTGTTCCATTTTTTTCTTTCTTTCAATTGATTTCTGTTTATGATTTTTGTTCTGCCTGTCTGCAATCTATGTTGTTTTCTTCTTTTTCTCCTTCATGTTCTTTTGAGTGTTTTTTTTTCTTTTTAAACTTCTTTTCAGATGCATACCCCAGTTGTTCTTTTCTGTTAAAAATGTAGAGAACAGTATAAGTGTGGAACGTATGAATATCTTTTGTGCGCATGTAAATGGCCACGTGGGTGAGCGTACATGCCTGCATGTCTGTGTGCACTTCTTCTTCTCCTCCTCCTCCTCCTTCTCCCCCTCCTCCTCCTCCTCTTCCATTTCTTCTTCTTCACAATTCTTCTTCCTGGCAATTCTTCTTCGAATTTCTTCTTCTTCACAATTCTTCTTCTTTGCAATTCTTCTTCACAATTCTTCTTCTTTACAATTCTTCTTCTTTGCAATTCATCTTCGCAATTCTTCTTCTTCTTTTCTCAATCCTTCTTCTTTGCAATTCTTCTTCTTCTTTGCAGTTCTTACTTGCAATTCTTCTTCAAATTCTTCTTTTACATTCTTCTGTCAAGAGTATTTTTCTGTTTTTTCACAATTTTTTCTGTTCAACATGTCGATGCTTTAGCTAAGCAGCCACTAGTGATTTAACTCCGAATCTGGAGTAGATTCTTCAAGTGTGTTCGTTCTGAGATTGTTTGATGGCTCGATGGATATTAAGGCTTTACAACACTTAGGATGCTGTCATGAATAAAGCTCTGAAAATCTGGGAGTTGGTTTTGTCATGAATGTAAAGGGGTCTGCAACATTCTGGGGAGGGGGAGTGGGCTCTGTCATAAGTATGTAAATGGCTCTACAACACCCCCTGAGGGAGTGGGCTCTGTCATGGATATGTAAAGGAGTCTACAACTCTCCCTGAGGAACTGGGCTCTGTCATGAATGTGTAAAGGGCTCTACAACACTCCCTTGGAGAGTGGGCTCTTACATGGGTGTGTAAAGGGTTCTACAACACCCACTGAGGGAGTGGGCTCTGTCATGGATATATAAAGGGTTCTTCAACTCTCCCTGAGGAACTGGGCTCTGTCATCAATATGTAAAGGGCTCTACAACACTCCCTTGGAGAGTGGGCTCTGTCATGGGTGTTTAAAGGGTTCTACAACACTCCCTAGTGGGAGTGGGCTCTGTCATGGGTATGTAAAGTGTTCTACAACTCTCCCTGAGGGACTGGGCTCTGTCATGGGTGTGTGAAGGGTTCTACAACACTCCCTAGTGGGAGTGGGCTCTGTCATGGGTATGTAAAGTGTTCTACAACACTCCCTGAGGGACTGGGCTCTGTCATGGGCTCTGCAGCACTCCCCGGGGAGTGGGATCTGTTGTGGATGTGTAAAGGGCTGTACAACACTCCTTGAGGAAATGAAACAATCGAGATTTTTACTGTTTCTCGTGTTTTTGTCTGTAGCTTGATTATTGAGATCATTTGGTCAAGGGGGAATTAACCATTCTTTTTTCTGTCTTTCTTGCGTTTTTCTGTGGTTTTCCCCTTTTTTCATTATTTAAATCTTCCTGTATTTCACAGGTGTTTGTTTATTATCCATTGTGTAGTTATATCTATCTGGGTTTTCCTTTTTCGTATTCTAACTTACAGGCAATAAGAATTATCATGTTCTTCCTGTCTGTTGAATATCTATTGAGATGATATTTGTGACTGAATAAATCTTTCTTGTTGTGGGTTTGTTCTTTTTTTTTCTTTCCTTTCTGGCTATTTTCTTTTTTTCCTTTCCTTCTTCCTGAGGCTTTCATTCTTTCTGGCTTTTGTTTTGCTTCTTTACATTTATCTTTTACTCATGTGTGCCTGTAATGTCTTCTTAAGATCTTGTCTTACAGGCAATAAAAATGGTTATTTTCCTCTTGTAGCTCTCTTTTCTGTTCATTTTTTCTTTCTTCCTTTATTCATTTATTCACTTTTTCTTTTTCTCTTTCTTTCTTTCTTTCATTCTGTCTTACTTTGCTTCGATCTTTCTTTATGAAAAAACTTTTCTCTTTTGTTTTCTTTCTTTTTTCTTTGTTTGTTTGTTCTTTTCCATTTTCTTTGTTTCATTCATTCTATTATAGTTTTTTTTTATTGCAATTATGTTATCGCTGTTGGTGTTGTAGTTCTTATTGTTGTTGTGGTTGTTGCCGTTGTTGTTGTCTCTTCTTCTTCTTTGCAATTCTCCTTCTTTTTTCTTTCTTCTTTCTTCTTCTTCTTCTTCTTCTTCTTCTTCTTCTTCTTCTTCTTCTTCTTCTTCTTCTTCTTCTTCTTCTTCTTCTTCTTCTTCTACTTCTTCTTTGTATTCTTCTTGTATTCTTCTTGTTCTGCCTCTTCTTGTTGTTGTTGCTGTTGTTGCTGTTGTTGTTGTTGTTGTTTTCTTCTTCTTCTTCTTCTTCTTCTTCTTCTTCCAAATCCACATCTTTTTCTTTTTCTTCTACATAATCCTTTGAGATGTATTTTCCCCTCCTCATTCTTTTCTTTCAATAATGCAGAGAAAGTGTATGAGCGTAGATATAAATACGCAATTGAGCACGGATGTGTGCATGCATGATTGCAATGTGTGTAGTACTGTCAAGCAAGTGTATGTACGTGCCTGTGTGTGTTTGGGTGCATGGCTGGTAGTTTCTCTATTTCCATTTTAGTTTCTATCTATCTATCTATCTCTCTATTTGGGCTGTTTACTCTTCCATCTCACTTCCCTCTTCACCTTGTGCAGCAGACAGCATTGTATGGGAAACACGAGGACCTCTCCACCACCACACACCAGCCGGGGCCCCAGGGAAAGTGGGATCTGTCATGGGTGTGTAAAGGGCTCTACAACACTCCTTGGGGATGGGGAGTGGGATCTGCCATGGGTATATATGTAAAGGGTTCTACAACACTCCCGGGGAGTGGGCTCTGTCATGGATATGTAAATGGTTCTACAATACCCCTTGGGGTGGGATGGGCTCTGTCATGTGTATATAAAGGGCTCTGCAACATTCGCGGGGGGGGGGGGGGGGGGGGGGTAGTGGGCTCTGTCATAGATATATTATGAAGTGTTCTTCAACACTCCCTAGGGGAGTGGGCTCTGTCATGGGTGTGTAAAGGGCTCTACAACACTCCTTGGGCTCTGTCATGGATGTGTAAAGTGCTCTACAACACTCCCTGGGGAAGTGAGCTCTGACATGGGTGTGTAAAGAGCTCTACAACACTCCTTGGGGGCATTGGGCTCTGTCATGGGTGTGTAAAGCGCTCTACAACACTCCTTGGGGATGGGGAGTGGGATCTGTCATGGGTATATATGTAAAGGGTTCTACAACACTCCCTGGGGAGTGGGATCTGTCATGGGTATATATGTAAAGGGTTCTACAACACTCCCTGGGGAGTGGGATCTGTCATGGGTATATATGTAAAGGGTTCTGCAACACTCCCTGGGGAGTGGGCTCTGTCATGGATGTGTAAAGGGCTCTATAACACTCCTTGGGGACAGCGGCCTCTGTCATGGATATGTACAGGGCTCTACAACACTGCCCTGAGGAAATGAGGCGATCGTCATTTTTATTGTTCCTCGTGGGGTTTTTTTCTGTAGATTGATTGTTGAGATTATTTTTCAGGTGACAAGAAGGGGAAAAATTAAATGCACAATTCTGTCTTTTATTTTGCGTTTTTCTCTGTCGTTTTCCCCCCTCTCTTTCATTCTTTAAGTCTCTCCCTATTTTATATCCTATATTTTTTTTTTTTTTATTCTGTAGTTATATATCTCTGTACACTAAAAGTCATTATCTCTCCACTTGTTGTTGGAATGTCAATTGAGGTCACTTTGAGAGGGGGTGTTGAGTCGTTTGAATGTCAGTTGAAGTCACTTTTGGAGGGGGTGTTGAATGCACGGTTTTCTTGGTGTTTTTTTTTATTTGTTTGTTTGTTGTAATTGTTTACTTCTTGCTTTTTTTCTTTTGTTTCTTATCTTTTTCTTTCTTGTTTTCTTTCTATTTGTTTCTTTGTTTCCTTTCTTCTTTCTTTTTTTCAGATTTTCTTTATTTCAGGAGGGGTGCTGTTTTGTTTTGGTTTGGTTTTTTTCTTTATTTGTGTCTTTCTGTAATTTTGTCTTGCGTTTTTGCCTTACAGGCAGTGAAAGCTATTATTTTCCTCTTGTGCTTTTCTTTTTTTGGTCTGTCTTCCTTTTTTCTCTCCTTTTTCT
>CM054151.1:40785922-40791279 GCA_028751875.1 Rapana venosa
GGCCTACAGGATAGCATTCTCTCTGTGAAAATGTCTGTGCACATATCCTCTGTGTGTCAATTTTTCATTAATTTTGTCGATTCCTGGAGTTATGCATTTAAAATCTTAATAGCCTCTTTATATGATTATTTGATTTTCAATCTGCGTTTTTTGAACAGCTCTGTTATTCCAGATTGAAATATGTCGACAGCTAAACATGGACCTCGGTGCAATGCGATTCATTGTGTGGCGGAGGGTCGCGCTTGTTGGTTGTTATTTTCTCCCCCAGTCATCCGAATGGCTGAATGTTAGTTGGGTTTTTTCCTCCCCCTTGTCATCCTACGATTTCCTGATAGAGAACTCAGAACACGATTGATTCATATAAAAAAAAAGCCGTTGGCTCATGCATGAAGGGGATTGCTGATCACCTCAATGCATACTGATAAGAATACACTATAAAGTACAGCTGTGACAAACAAATGCAAACATATCCGTAATTGGAAAAAACAACTTTGTGATATCATTATCTCTTATTCTAAAGGGTGTACATAAACGCAAAGCTTAATTGCTAATGATATTACGATTACTGCATCCTAGGAGCGAACAAAGTCTAAACACATCAGGCTGGTTGGTATATTTCGTGAAGGTGTGGGTACTAATTTTCGGATGAAACGATAAAATGCGGTCCGTGTGCAACACCTTTACCGCACGTAAAAGAACCTACCGCAAAAAAGAAAGTTGTCCCTGGTTAAATTGTGTAGAAAAGAGCTTCTTTCATAGGGAAACAAGTACAGATTAGAACAGGAACAAATAAAAGTGGTGGCGATGCTCTTGTAGCGAAGTGGCTTCCTGGGGAGAGGAGTCTGAGTTTCTCGCACAGAATCGTGCTGTGACCAAAAGTGGTATTGATGATTAAAAAGTAGTGAGGCACAGTCCAACATCAGCGCTCCATCTCCCTGAGAGAACCTTCTGGATGGTAGCCACTGAGGCATGCCCCATCATCAGCTGTCCCCTTCCCCTTCATTCGCGTTGTGTAGCCTCGCAAACAAAACATTGCATCACAGAATCTGTAAAGGCTTTGCTTCGTGAAGTCATACAGTACAGTTTCTGTACCCCTTAAGAAGATAGCTTGTTCATTTTATATACCCTTAATTCTCTGTCTCTCTCGTGTCTCTCTATCTCTCTATGTCTCTCTCTGCCTCTCTGTATCTCTCTCTCTCTCTCTCTCTCTCTCTCTCTCTCTCTCTCTCTCTCTCTCTCTCTCTCTATTTCATCAAGATTGAAAAAGACAAGAAAATAAATCTCATGTCCTGACTATAAACCGAGGTCCCGTGTGCAAACGCACGCAGGACATCTTGCGCACACATTAAAACCTGTTCCGCTTTTCGGAAGAGTAGGCCGGTGGGAACGGATGACAAAATATACAAACTGTATACACACGGGGACTGGAGAAAAAAGCATATGAGTGCTTATTCCATTATCCTCGAAATAAAAGAAGAAAGAAAGAAAGAAAGAAAGAAAGAAAAGAAAGAAAGAAAGAAAGAAAGAAAGAAAGAAAGAAAGAAAGAAAGAAAGAATCTTTCTCTCTCTCATGCAAAAATAGATGATGAATAGAAACACAGTGTCGTCAGTAAAAAAAAATCACAGACATTGAGATTCTATTGGTCATTTTGGCAAAACACCTGGGAAATGTTTTTGACTTTTCCCCCCTATTGTAAGGGGCTGTTGCCTATTCAATGAATATGTGCCTCTCTCTCTCTCCTCTCTCTCTCTCTCTCTCTCTCTCTCTCTCTCTCTCTCTCTCTCTCTCTCTCCATATGCGTGTGTATATCTGTTATTTGCTTTTTATTGAAGCATAAACAAAAACAGCAACGCAACAGCAGCAGGTGAAGAAGAAGGACAGCAGCAACAACAATACAAGAACGAGATTAGGAACAAAAAGTATCGAGGCATAGATGCATACTCCTTTTATCTTAGAACATCAAGATTTAAAAAAGACAAGAAAACAACTCTCATGCATTTATCAGAAACATCCTCATGGCTAAGTTGTGACTCCATAGCATTTTAAATCTACAAGAAAAGCAAACTTTCAACAACAACAAAAATAATTACACGAAAGCAACAAAAATCAAGATAACAACATAGAAATCGATGTTAAAAAAACAAAAAACACCAGGAACATTTTTTTTAGCACAGAATATCCAGAGAGAAGGATTCATTACCCCGTAGGCATCTCCAGAAGAAAAAAAGGCCACAGAATCTAAAAACCTGTAATAACTGCATTTTTTTTCTTCCTTGAATGTCTTATACGACGCTGTTAACAAAATAAACATTCTCTACAATACAGACAGATGGACAGCCTACCAGACAAACAGGCACTCAGACGCGCAGACAGACAGAAAGGCAAAAGATTGATAATTTAGTCTAACACCTGTGTCACGTTTCTCATGGGAGACTAAACCTAAGAATCTGAAAAGTGTTGCAGGTATTACTTGGGGATTTTCAACATCCTCCTCATCAACACCTACATCTGTGTTTACGAAATTTCACACCTGTTTCCATTTTCCACGTGTGTGTGCTACTTGTACACAGTACTTGTAAGAAGACGAAGAGGCAGACAGAGAAAACGATGGGAAGACAACATAGGAGAGTGTACTGGCCTTGAGTGGAACGATTTGCTAAGGAAAGCAGAGAATCGCAGGAAGTGGAGGAAGCTGGTTGAAAATTCTTCAGTGGTGCCTTCACGGTCTACAAGAATACAGGATAAGTGAAGGTGAAATGCTATTTGTCTAAGGAAGGGACTGGAAGAGAGAAAGTATATGGTCATGGGGTTCCAGCCACTGTCAGCTCGTACCACTGTTCATAACAGGGTTTTTAGCAAAGAAACCTGCTGAGGATTGCGTTGCCGGTGTTTGTTGGGGGCAAGCTTCTACCTAAGTCTGTGTCAACATTGTTGTTTTAGTTGAAACACTAGGGGTTTCTGGTTCATGTTTGATCAGTGGGTTTGTGTAAAGTTGTCAAACGCTAAATCTGTTTAGAAAAGTAAAGAGTCATAAGTTCAATGCTCGTCTCCTCCTCCTCCTCCTCCCTCCTCCACCCTCCTCCTCCTCCTCTCTTCTTCTTCTTCTTCTTCTTCTTCTTCTTCTTCTTCTTCTTCTTCTTCTTCTTCTTCTTTTTCTTCTTCTTCTTCTTTGTCTTTTTCTTCGCAAATCTTCTTCGCAAACCTTCTTCTTCTTTTTTGCATTCTTGTTCTTCTTCTTCGCATTTTTGTTCTTCTTTGCATTCTTCTTCTTCTTTGCATTTCATCTTCTTCTTTACATTTCATCTTCTTTTTCGCAATTCTTTCTCTTTTTCTTTTCAGTTCTTCTTCTTCTTTGCAATTCTTCTTCGCAATCTTCTTCGTTGTAATCGAACGCTCAGACAGTAACTATTGTTGTCTGTCATTTGAACGAAAATGCTTTACGCTGAGCTTAAACACCTGACAAGTCAGGCCCAGCACTTGGAAGAGGATTGCTATCTTTTAAGTCTTTCTGAAAAAGAAGGCAGCAGAATGGACGAAAAAGGCAGTAAATAAACAATAAGGGGATGACGGGGAGAAAAGGAACAAGGCAGCAACAAAGAGAGGGGTAGAAAAGAGGAAATTCCTAGCATAGATTTTCAAAAGGTGGGGATGCTGTATATACTGACAGGCCCCCAGCATCCCCGAGCGCTTTGATTTGTAGCTTTACAAGATTCAGCGCTATATAAATTCCATACATTATATTATTATTATTATTATTATCCCCACGGGGGACAACCCCTGTCACAATCCGGACGTTACCTTCATCCACTAGCCAACTAACTGTTCGCGCTGAATCCATTCTTTTGTATGAGACAGCACACTGAGGCCCCTTGAGCAACACACATTTAACACGGGTAACGTTTAACACACATGAAAGAATCCACAGGCAGCTAGAGAGTTGTCCCTGACAAAATTATGTGGAAATATTCACTTTCATAAAGAGAAAAGAACATACTCGCGGACAGGAACAAAACAGGTGGCCGCACACTCTCCATAGGAAGGTCAACCCAAATTTCAGCATAGAAATACTATACTATACTATGCTATGCTATACTACACTACACTACACTACACTATTCTACACTATACTACACTAAACTGCAATACTGCTCTACACGACACTACACTACACTAGTCTATAGTACACTAGACTACACTACACTAGACTATACGACACTACACTACACTAGTCTACACTACACTAGACTACACTACACTATACTATACTATACTATACTATACTATACTATACTATACTATACTATACTATACCATTACTATACTATACCATACCATACCGTACTATACCATACTATACTATACTATACTATACTATACTGTACTATACTATACAACACCTTCACCTTTTCCCTCACCTATCACATTGTGTGGTCGACCGTTGGGGTACCACTAAAGATGTTGCGACCAGCTTCCTCCACTCCTTGCGGTTCTCAGCTATCCGTAGTATGTTGTTCCACTCAAAGCCAGTCCACCCTCTGATGTTGTCTTCCCATCGTTTTTCTCTGTCTGCTCTTCGTCTTCCTCCTTGTACTGTTCCCTGTTAGGATAGTCTTGGATAGTCCGGATGTTCGTGTGACATGCCCCTACCACTTCAGTTTGTGTCTTTTTACTGAAGTCAGGTGGTTTTCATATGGTCCGACCTGAGTTTCAACTCTGGGTTTCACTTCCTCGTTAATAATGTGATCTCCGTATGAGATACCAAGAAGTTTGCAGGAGAATATCATTTCCATTGCCTGTATCCTTCCTCCAGTCTGCTGCACGGTCCACATTTCACATGCATACAATACAATGCAATGTAATAGATTACAGTAAAAACAATACGTTTGAAATGTCAAAAACCGTGACACTGTAGCCTCTGTGATCAGTTAAGCTGTAAAAAAAAATATTTAACTGAATTAGATTTGGACAACCATCTTTATTCTGTTGTTTTGTTTTTGTTTCTGTGTCTGTGTGAGTGGGTGTTTGAGTGAGCCTCTGAGTCTATGTGAAGGGAGGGAGGGATGGAGTGGAGAGGCGGAGGGAGAGCTTTGTCTACCTGCTGTCCGTGATCTTTATCTCTCCCAGTGGCCCAATACAAGACAAATTGTTGGTGCATGGGTACAGACAAACAGACAAACTGTTGGTGCATAGGTACAGACAAACTGACAAACTGTTGGTGCATGGGTACAAACAAACTGACAAACTGTTGGTGCATGGGTACAAACAAACAAACAAATTGTTGGTGTATGGGTACAAACAAACAAACAAATTGTTTTTGCATGGGTACAAACATATGCACAAGGTGTTGGTGCATGGT
>CM054151.1:40791779-40794279 GCA_028751875.1 Rapana venosa
AGTTCTCCTGGAATGTTATCGAGACCTGGTGACTTTGATGGCTGTCTCAGTTTCACTAGTGATGGGTTCTGGCTCTAACTTAGAGTTGTTTGTGTCAGCATTAAAATCTGCACCATTTTGAGGTATCTTTTCGTCTTGACCGTTGAATATTGTTTAGCTGTAGTCGTGCCATCTTTTGAGAATGTCTTCTGGTTCAGGTAGGGCGGTTCCGTTTGAGATATTGCCACATTGGATTTTTGGCTTGAACCCCTTTTGTTTGACTGATCTGACCTGTTGAAAGTTTTCCTTTTTCGTTGTGTTCATTGATCTGTGCACATTTTGGTTCCAGCCAGTGTTTCCCGTCTCTTTGAATCTTGCTTTTGGTTTCTCTCTATAACCGTGAGCTGTCCTTCTCTTTCACCTGATTTGCAGGCTTTGCTATTTTCTTGGGGTAATCCCATGACCTCGTCACTTATAGATGGTTTTGGATTTCCTTTTCTTTTCTTCCTGGTCTTTCTACTGCAGCGTCACTGTAGACCTTTTTTCGTGTCAGTCCAAATTTCCTCTGGCAACTTATCATTTTTGAGTCCATGTCTCCAGCAACTGTGAACATCCTGCTCACGCGTGAAAACAGTTCCGCTTTTCGGAAGAGTAGGCCATTGCGTGCCCGTGGGAATAGATGACAAGATGCTCAGAACTGGGGACTGGATGTTAAAAAACACATGAGTGCTTATTCCATTATCCTCGAAATAAAAGAATACCCCCCCCCCCCCCAATCCCCCCCCCCCTAAAAAAAACCCAAACAAAACACAAAAACAAACCAAAGCAACAACCACAAAACACAAAAACAAACAAACAATAAAACAACACCCCCCCTCCGAAACAAAAACAAACAAAAAAAGCCACCCCTCCACCTGGTAAGGTCTTTGAGTTGAGAATTGCTAACTCTATGATTCCTCACTCTATTTCCTGGTGATATCCAAGTGTAACGTCTTCTGGCAATGCATTGCACTGCACTGCTTTTTAAAACACTTCTGGCCAATAAGTGCAATCCAGGCACTTTATAAATAGAATGTAGTACGGTACAGTGCAGTATAATGCAATGAAAGCTATATAATAATGTGCAAAATAGTGCAACACAATAATGCAATGTAATAAAATGCAACACTGCACTGCACTCCACGTCACTCCCCTACTCTACATTGGACTGCACTGCACTACACTACACTACACTACACTACACTACACTACACTACACTGACTGCACTGCACTGGCTCCGTCTGCGCTGCGCTGCTCTGCACTGTACTCCACTCCACTCCACAGCGTAATTTAACACGATAAAATACAATACAATATGATGCAACACAACGCAACAGAATACGATTCGATACAATACGACACGATGTGTAGATAGAACTAGGTACAATACAATATGGTACAGTACTATACAACCCAATACGATGCAATAGGACAGGTTGCGTCGATACAATATGGTTCAGGACGAGTGTGTGTGTGTGTGTGTGTGTGTTTGTGTGTGTTTGTGTGTGTGTGTGTGTGTGTGTTCGCGCGCGTGTGTGCGTGAGCGCGTGTGTGTGTTTGTGTATGTGTGTGCATGCTCACGCGTGTGTGTGCTTGCGATCACGTGTGTATGCGTGTGTGTGTGCATGTGCATGCATGTGTGTGTACATGCGTGCTTTGCACGCACGCACGCGCGTGTGTGTACGTTGGTGCGCGCGCGTGTATGTGTAAAAGTTAAAGTATGATCACATGTCTGTGCTATGAAGTACGAACAGTACAATGAACGGCAGGCAAATCTTTATGCTCAATAGGCAACACTGGCTAGTGGGAATCAAACTCCTTGTCCTAAGTCTAGGAAGCCCAAAGACAACCCAGACCCCCCTAAAACCAACGGAAAGACATGGGACAGAGAGCTGGCTGCCGCAAGTTTTGCCACCGCCGTTTGCCTCCAACTCTGCATACTCCTAACCTTTCTGTCATCGTGTTCCGCCATGGCCGTTGTCTCTGTCGCGCTTTGGGAATCGATTGGTCAAGGCAGCTCACGTGACTGTGACGCATACGTCTCTTCCAGCGACTCCTGTGGCATATATATGGGGCTTCTTTTCAGCTAAGTGTGGGATAGATTCCTTGAAACCTTGTTGGTCTGCTGTGTGGGTTTAAGACCCCAAGGCGTCGATACTGTGCCTGTTGGTGTCTGGTGTCCAGGGAGTTTTGTTGGGGACTTAAGATTTGGACATAACTGCTTGGTAATGTCTGGTTTTTGTGTTGTGGTTCTGATGTGTCCTGAAGTATATGTTTTGTTTTCTCTTTTTGTGCGCCAACTTTGAAGTTTCTTTTTCTTTTGGGATGTTGATTGCTCTGTTCTTTTAGTCTGAAGATTTTGTTTTCAACTTACCTCTGTCTTCTTGCTTAGTGCAATCTCCCTGTATCTCTTCTCTTTCTTTTCATTGTGTAATCACCCTGCATCTCCTCTCTTCTTTTTTTACTGTGTAAATCTCCCTG
>CM054151.1:40799279-40801779 GCA_028751875.1 Rapana venosa
AAGAAAGTGGCCTTCGTACGGGATGCAAAGCATACACCCCTCACTTTGTGGAAAGAGAAATTGCCCGTTAACATGAAGGGCTTTTCTGTCTCTGTTTATCTCTTTTTGTGATGTGCAGTTTTGCTGTGGTTAAATGTTTTGTTGCTCTTTCCAAAGGATAGAGAGTGAGAGAGAGTGAGTGAGTGAGATAGAGATAGAGAGAGAGAGAGAGAGTGAGAGTGAGAGTGAGAGAGAGAACTAAATTCGCAAAAAGCAATCAAAACTAATTTTACCTCACAAGCAAAAACACTGGTATCTAAACATACAAATAAACAGGCGAGAAACATCAAATCAAAGAATAGTACAACGACACATTGTATAATAATAAAATCAAAGGATACTACAAACGACAAATTGTATAACAATCAAATCAAAGGACAATACAAATGAAAAATGGTATAATAATCAGATAAAAGGACAATGCAAAGGAGATGTATAACATTAAGATTAAAGCACAATCGAAACGATACATTGTATAATAATGAGATCAAAGGACAATACAAACGACACATTGTATAATAATGAGATCAAAGGACAATACAAACGACACATTGTATAATGATGAGATCAAAGGACAATACAAACGACACATTGTATAATAATGAGATCAAAGGACAATATAAACGACACATTGTATAATAATGAGATCAAAGGACAATACAAACGACACATTGTATAATATGAGATCAAAGGACAATACAAACGACACATTGTATAATAATGAGATCAAAGGACAATACAAACAAGGCACTGTATAATAATGAGATCAAAGGACAATACAAACAAGGCACTGTATAATAATGAGATTAAAGGACAATACAAACAAGGCACTGTATAATATTGAGATCAAAAGACAATACAAGCGACGCACTGTATAATAATAAGATCAAAGGACAATACAGTCTATAATATATAAATATATATATATATATATATATATATATATATATATATATATATATCAAAGAACAATGCAAACAGCACATTGCATAATTATCATATCAAAGGACAATACAAACGAGACACTGTATGATAATCAAATCAAAAGACAATACACACTGTATGGTAATCATATCAAAGGACCATACAAACTGTATGATAATCATATCAAAGACCAATACAAACCGCACGTTGTATAACAATCAACCGTCATCGATAAGATCCCAGTCAGATCAAGGTCTCCCCACGCGCACAAGATCAATCTCTTTGTGCTGCAGGCTTACCCTGTGTGTCCCTAAAACAGCGCTGAATGGGAAACAAATTGGGAAAATTGCCCTGTGTGTTCCTGAATAATCCTCATGAATCTACAGTATTGATAGGGAATCGAGAAATCATGCTGTATAATTTACGGCCATGGGAGAAATGTGTTCTTGCTAAATTATATGGTAAGAGAAAGATAACCAGACCTATCCTATTAGTGCAACATTGTTAGACTTTTTTTTATGGCGGGTGGTAGTCCTTTAAGTGAAACAATACACTGCATTTGGGTATTTGAAGGGGGATGAGGATAGATGACTATGTATCTTGTCTGTTGTGACACTTCATATGATGCACACACATGAATGCATGGCACATGAATGCATGACACATGCATGCATGCCTGTGTATGCACAGACGCTCCCACAAACACACGTAATTATACACGCATACGTACTCATGCACACACACATACACACACCACACACTCACACACCACACACACACACACACGCACACACACCACACACGCCTGCACAGAGAGAGAGAGAGAGAGAGAGAGAGAGAGAGAGAGAGAGAGAGAGAGATGGTGTGTGTGTGTGTGTGTGATCCATTTTTAGCTTGACAGTTACAAAGGATTCTATCAAAGCAAGACCACCCCTCCAAAATGGAAGCGATAATTATCATGTCAATAAAGTTAGTATAGTTACTTTTTATCCAGTAAATTTTGGTAGGAAAGCAGCTAGCACCCTCTACCCCACCCCTTCCTCTACAGCACTACACGAGTTTTTGCTTTTGCTCCGATCCCGCCCTGTGGTAGTATGAGGATTTAATCAGAGGCACAATACAGCAAGTCCCCAAGTTCCCATTCAGGGCCCTGTTGATGGATGTACACACAGCAATATGGCATGAACAGATTTTGTCTTGCTTGCTGTCGGAACCTGGGAGTTTAGTAAGAAAACATGTCTCCCCTGGCAGTTATCTGTACAACATCAGTTCTCCATTCACCTGCAGCCTTTAGATGTAAAGGGATATTCAGAGGCACACAGAGCTATTTACTCAAATTTCTATTCAGGATGTGTGTGTGTGTGTGTGAGTGTGTGTGTGTGTGTGTGTGTGTGTGTGTGTGAGTGTGTGATATCCATTTTTAGCTTGACAGTCACAAAGGATTCTATCAAAACAAGACCGCCCCTCCAAAAGGGAAGAGGATGAAAATCATGTCAATCAAATGAGATTAGTTATTTTCTTTAAAGCCATTAAATGA
>CM054151.1:40806779-40825843 GCA_028751875.1 Rapana venosa
TATTTCAAAAAACTCATACACAATCACGACTCTGCTTGTATAATCAACTGTGATTATTACTTAATTATTTTTGAGTTTATCAATAAAATACATTCACGAGTAAATAAAATCAATTCATTTTTTTACGTATTACATTTCTGTTCTCTCTGGATATTTTTTTATGCCTCCTTCTCTACTTAATTTGAGATTTGGCAAAATTTTACAAACTCTTCTTTAGGGGTTTGTTTTCATATTTTTTAGATATCTTTCCCAGTCGTTTTCTTTGGACATAAAAAAAAAATGTTTTTTTGCAAACATTTTTTCTGGTAATCCAAAAAATGTTTTATACATGCCTCAAATTTTGTCTAACACATAACTAAACCATAAACTTTAGAGTATTTTGGTTTTTCCCAGACATTTTGAACCAATTGTGTACAAAATATTTCACGGGTTTGATCCATTTATCAATTTTTTCTCTGATAATATAGTTGTATACTATTCTAATATAAAGTCTGGTTTTGATTGGTCAAATGAACCCAAAAGGATATTACTGGCATATGTTTTGGGGTTCAGAAAATTTTCCTAATTACCCAAAGGGGTAGTACCAAAGCTTTTTTAAAAACCCAGTATTTTTTTAAAAAATTTAAAACATGAAAATTCTCATACAAAACTGATTAAAACTCCCTTAAACAGTTTATTTTTATAAATTCTGTCTCCCCATTAAAAAAAAGGAAACCAAACTTCTGCTCCAAAATTTAAAAACGGGGGGTTATCAGTGAGTCGAAAAAACGCATTAAAAGTATCTTTAAATTTGTCCAGAACTCTTTTTAAAGGCGATATTGTTTTTTGCTGTTTTGTTTACAAAAATGTTCTTTGTGGTGCTTAAAATTTTTCCCTTTCTGAAAAAACGAACCTAGATTTTATAAGTTTCTATTTTTCAATTAAGTTCCCACATTTGAAAAAATTTGGAATTTTAGGGGGTGACTCGAAAAACCATTACCTTTTGTTTTTTTTTTTGTTTTTCTTAAAACCCCAACAAACAGTATTCTTGCAGTTTTTTAAAAGTTTAGTTTGAAGACCTTTTTTGGGTTTTAAAGAATGCTGGGTCTCGCATGAGTAAACAAGGAATTCTGTCTTTTGCGGTTTAATGCGAATCCTTCTCATCATAATTGAACATACCCATTGACAAACATTAAATAATTAAACTTAATGTATTTCCTGATTACCCCCTTTTCTACTAGATTTATCTGTGTGCTTGTCTCGATTTTTAAATATTGTTGCTTTAATACATGTTTTTAAATGACTTTAAAATTTTTTCCCTGTTTTTCCTATTTCATTTACCTTTAAAGAAACCTTCGGCCACACATTATCAAAAGCTTCTGAAAATCTACATAGCAGCCAAAAAGTTTTTTGTTTTTGTTTTATGCACGTCTTTAAATTGTTAAGTGGGAAATATACCCCTTGTTCTGCATGTTTTCTAAAACCATTGTTCCCCGACAATACATTGTTTTTTTAAATATTCATAATTCTATTTTCAGTATTTGAAAAAAAATTTCCAAATAGTGTTAGTCACGTATTCCTCTTTAGTTTTCTGATTGTATATGCAAAAAAGTTTTTTTTTTTAAAAAGGGATGTATTTCTATCACTTCGCATCACATTTTTGTAATTTGTTTTGGGTACTAAAGTGGTCGTGTGTGGTGTTTAAACCCCGTGTGCGTGCAGTTGGTGCCGTTGTGGTTTTGTATTGTGTGTGCGCCGCGCGTGTGTGGTGAGTGCGTACGTGAGTGGGTGGGTTGTGTATGTTTTTAATGTGTGTTCATGAGGGCAGGTGCGTGTATGGGGATTGGATGGGGAAAAAAGGGGGGGGGGGGGGGGGAAGGGAGTTCCTCTACTGATGTTTTTTTTATTTGTGATATGTACGAGATAGATTATCGTTTTTTTAAAAATTGTGTATGTGCCATCTTTGTTTACACATTTTTTTTGTATTTCTCCAGTCATGGTGTTAATGGCTTCAGTTTTGTCCCCGTAAGAACTTGAACCAAGTACTGAAAAGAAAATTTCGATGATATATCTAAATAAAAAACTGACTTCGGCAGTTTTTTCCATTATGTCTGATTTGCATGACTCTGTCTGGAGGGTATTGGGGCTGAGCGACTTGGAAACTCATATAATTCCCATCAAAAAAAAATACATACACAAAATGTTTGAAAAAAAAATAAAAAAAAAAATAAATCGCCCCTGAAGTAAAAGATTCACTGGGGTTTGAACAATTAAAGAACAAACAGCAGAAACAGCAACATAAAAGACACAGATCGTCAAAAAAATCAAAAAGGTTTCAAAGACACCAAATTATCACTAGACCTTTTTCTACACCGAAAATGAACTTGAAGCCAATAAAAATATTAAACCTTTTGGTAGGCGAACTTTCCATTGACAAATTCTTTCATCGCCCACACCCTGAACCCCCCAAACAGTGCCCTGTTCCGGGACACCACCCATCCATCCACGAACTGCGAATAGGGCACACAGGGGCGACCCTGCACGCACGGTGCTGGACAGTCAAAAAAAAGAAATAAGAAAAAAATTGGCAAAAAGAAAACAGAAAAAAAAATTTGGATCCAAAAAAGACACAAGACAATCCCTAAAAAGAAAAAACACAAAGACGTTTCCATAACAACGAACAATCAGACAAAATTACATGAAAACAAACAACAGAAAGACAAAAAAATTGGAAGGCAAAACCAACGAAACAAAACAGAAATAACAAATGTGGCGTGAGCCAATTTCACCAGAGGGGGCAAGAAAACGAACATCTTTCACGCTTGGAAAACGGGACGACAAGGGGAAAACCAAAAAAAACATAAAAGGGGAAAAAACCAAATCCCCACTAAACCCCTCACGCCTTTTTTTCACATTCTTGATTAACCCCCCGCGGGGGGGCCCCCGCGGGGGCCCGTTACCGGGCCCCCGGCCATTATTTTTTTTTTATTTTGAATTGGAGGCTTGACTTCACATCCTATTGCGCAGCCCCTGGGGCTGGTTGGCCTTTTGGGAGAGCACTAACGTGATTGTCCTTATCCCCACTTGGCCGAAGGGGGATGTACGTGGCAAGGCATCCCACTTTCTGCCCATTTCCCAAAACAGCACTGCCTCCTTCTTTTTTGGAGGTATCGTCGGACCGACGACAAACAACCACCGTAATACGAGGGGCAACAGGGCTACAACCCCCCCAAACAAGAAATAACCAACGGGGATGGAAGGTGACGGGAAGGGGGTGAAGGACGGGACGAGCAACAATGGCACTAAAACCCCACTAGAACAAAAAAGACAGGGGAATGGAAGTACAATAGACGACAGAAAGGAGGAAGAGAACGACGGGGAGACCAAAAGGGTTTTACTACCCCTCATCATCTGTAATACACTCATTCTTCTTGTTTGGTCCGTCTCGCATAGATCTAGTAAGGGAACTTTTTTCTAGAACTGTATTGGTGTACTTTCTGTAAAGGGTTTTGTTCTGGGTTTTTCTTTTTTCTCATACTTTTTATGCTGTCTTGTTTTGTTTTTTTTTTTTGAGGTTTTTTTTGCATTCTTTGCTTTCTTTTTTGGTTGGGTCATTATTTTTTCGGCGTCCTTTTTTTGTTTGGGGTTTGTGGAATTTTTTTTCAAGACTGCCGCTTGATGTTTTGGGGTTCGATAGTACCATGGTCTGCACTCTCTTTCAACCTTTTGAATCGGTACATTGTGGGAAGCTCAAATAGATCTAGTATTGCAGACGCTTTGGGGGCCATAACTTCATACCTAACAGGGACTGAGAAAACCAGGGAATTGTGGGTAAAATATTAACAGCTAATTTCGATCCCCCGCGGCCCACTACAACCTACCCCGAGCACAGGCCCAAATTTCTAGAGGGTGGCAGCGGTCTTTTAGAACCAAGATTTTTCACGAAGAGGAAAATCAGCAAGGACAACGAAGCTGTTCGACGCCGATAAGTCTCCCAGCCCAAAACCATTCACGGCACAGCACCAGCGGGCCCAAAAGGGAAAAAACGTTTCCTTCGTTACAGAACAGGTTCGGGTCTTATGAACAAAACTAGAGAAGAACAGGGGGGGTGTTTTTTTTATACACTAGGGGAGATTGGCAGACGATTAATTAAACCAGAACTTTGGGTGAAGCCCTTTTTAAACAGGATGAGATCGTCACTTTTTTGAAAAATACTTTGGTGCTCAAAAATACATTGTTGAAGAGCAAGTTCAACAAAAGAAACAAAGGGCCGGGTGAGACAGTTAAAAAATTTTTTTTAAAGATTTATTCAAATTGGCTAAAAGAATGTGAATATGGTCAAAAAAAAGGGGAATGATAAGAGCCAAAATGTTTTGCTGACTCGCATGCACCTCCAACAACCCCAACTAAAGCACTTAACTTTTACCAAGCGTCCATCTAGAACAAGCAAAGAAGAAAAGAGAGTCAACCGGATCAAGGCCGCTTCATCAACTTTGTCAAACAAGTTCTGCATTGAAAGAACGTATCGCCCAGTTTCCATCAACCATAGAGCCAACTACAATTTCAAATTTTGCGGATATTCGGCATGGGAATCTCATCCAAGGAAAAATGTCCGGGCGCACAGCTATTTTTTTATTTTGCCACAAGAAAGGACTATCGGGTTTTGCCGAGTAATGCCTTTACAAACGACAATATGGCACAAAACCATTAAAAAATTATAAATGAAAGATGCTTCAACGAACAGATGACTTTTTTTAGGCCTGTCTTCCCTTTCCCAGAGATGACGCTGGACAGCAAAATAACCACAAAGGCAAACCTCAATCTTCAAAAATACGGGGCTCAGTTTCGTGGGGGGGGAAAAGCGGGCTAGGACCACCAAAAAACAAGTCTCGGAAATCACTAAAAGGTCCGGGCAACAAACTCTTACACACGGGCATAGTTCAAGCACAGCTCGCACGGAGACAAACAAAAAGAAATTTTCCCTTTTTTTAAAAGGGCCCCAGTCATGCTCTCTCCCAGTGGGGCACCTGTGCAATTTGGATTGATCTCACTGAAAAACCCAGTCAACTATCCAAAGACCCCCTGCTAAAAAGTGGTTTCCAAAAACTTTTTCAAGTACCCTGGGTAAAGGGGACAAACCTTACAACATCACTCTCAAAGATTGTGCAAAACCTGTGTGCATTTAGCTCCAAAAAAAAGCACCCCTCAAATTCCCAAAAAAGAAAAAACGAGATTGACCGTACTAAAGGAAAGGTGTTATCTCACCTTCACAGAACCAACCAGTGGTGTCTGGAATTGGTAGCCCCAAAGACCAAATGGATCTTACTTTCCTTGGACTCACTCAACGAAAAAATCTTAAAAACGGGAGATTCATCCAAGCTCATTGATGAAAGCCTCTAAACGGGCCCCCAATTCCAATTTTTCTCAAAGCTAGATGTCGAAGCGGCTTTTTGGCAGATACCCCATAAAGAATCAAACCCGTACACAAACTTAAACACCCCTTTTTGGCAATTGTTTCAACCGACTTCCCTTCGGGCTTTTTCAGCAATGAGGTATTTCACGAGCCATCTCAACAATCCTTTCGATTTGGGAAGGCGTTATATGCCACATGGTATATTCTTGTCCATGCAAAGACCAAGCCATCATGATCAACGTCTTCAAACGTCCTGAATCGACTACAAAAGCGATTCACTCTCAAAAAAATTGTTTTTCCAAAGACTTCTATTTTTTTTTGGGCCACATCACACACCTCTGGCATTCGCCCAAAACCAAAAAAAGTGGAGGCCATCAACAATTTTCTTCGCCAAAAAACATCCTGAGTTCCCCGTTCATGGGGTGGGAAACCAACTGGCCAAGTTCATGCCCAATCTTGCCAAATTTAAAGCCCCCCTACCTGTCTTCTACCAAAACCCTCAAGGGTAGGAGCGATCAAAGGAAACAGCTTTCCCCAAATCAAAAAACTCTTTATTTCACCCCCGTTCTCGCCATACAGCCCCAGACGAAGACTTTTATCACTGACGCATCCAACCAGGATTGGGGCTGCTTTTCCAAACTCAAGGAACAAATTTACGAGTCCAGTCTGTTTAAAATTTTACGCTCTCTCCCCAAAGCGACATAACTCGCTGTAAAGAAAAAGAGGCTTTGCATCACTTGGGCCTGTGAAGACTGGTGAATATATCCTTGGCCTCAGCTTTCCGTAGAGACTGATCACAACCCCCGGACCACTGCCCTCTCACAGAACTTTCCAAATGCACCTCGCATTCAGCAGTTCGACTACGACCCTGCTTTCTCTCCAAAGTTTGCACGCGCTGGAAAAAATCAACAACAGCGGACCACTGTCATGCACCACATGCTCAGCCAAAAAAAGCGGGGCCCAAAGTCCCACGATGATAACAGTCTATTTTAATCAGGTCATCGATAATCTGCCAGCTTCAGCAAAAAAGCTGCATGAAAACAAGGGAAATACAAAAAAACAGACCCCCGAAACGACACAAATCCGAGAATACTGCATCAGTGGGTGGCCCACCTACTGCCCAAATCACCACTTCTCAAACGTACTGGACAAAAGAGAAAACTTGACCATCGCAATGACTCTACTGTTTTATGACGAAACTTATTTTCCCGGGGGATGAGAATGGGCATTCAAATCTATTTACGAAAGGGACCTCGAATCACAAATGCAGAGCTCTTGCTTCACCTCAGTTGGGGGCCAACATACTTTCAATTGAAGACCTTGTCAACAAATGTGCTATTTGTGCAAACACAGACTGACACGAAAGGAACCTCTACTTCCTCTTCCCTTTCCGATCGACCTGGGCTTGATGGGAATGGGTCTGTTCGAGCTACACGGGAAACTTACATCGTTGTATCGACTTTTCCCCGCTGGACGAACTACGTCGTCTTTACAACCCGACTACAGACCCATCGCCAAACTGAAAAGCATCTTTGCTGTTTACGGCATACGATTAGGATGTCTGACAACGGACCCCAGTTTGCCAGTGCTGAATTCCGCAATTTTTTTCAGCTTCGGCTTCACCCACACACGGGCCCCAAACTATCCTCAAGCAAAGGGAAGCTGAAAAAGCATACAGACCGTCAAAAATCTTCTCAAAAAAAACAAAGGATCCCTCATTGCACTACTCCTAACAACAAACCCTTTGCAAAATGGTCTATCACCCCGTGAACACTGATGGGGAAAATTAAAAAACCCAATCCCCATACTTCCATCCCATCTAAGCCCCAAACTCCTGACCACCCTGTCAAACGAAAGAGGAGTGCATGAAGCAAAAAACAAAATTCAACTTCAACAACGTCATCGCTAAAGAAGCTCCAGCGCTGAAAACGGGACACCGTTTCATTAAGGACAGAAAAAGTCAGGAGAGATCTTGGCGAAACACCCAATCCACGTTCCTACTTGTTTACGGAATCAGGGACCATCAGACGGAAAAGAACACACCTTTGGCAACTCCAAGGAAAACAACCTCTGCCCCCCACTACAAAGCTGTGAGAACGTCTCACACCCTTGCCTTTATGCCACAACCCTACCTCAGCCGGTTTCCCTTCCACAGCCAACATTCATTGCCGGTTTCCTCTTCAAACCCTGCTCCAAAATACCCACATTCAGAAAACCCCCCCAAAAGCTTCGAGATCAAGCGAGAATCAAAAAACCCAGGCCTTTATTTGTAAAAAAAAAAAAAAAAAAAAAAAAAAAAAGAAAAATAACAAAAAATGGCAAGTTAAAAACTCAGCTTTTTCCCCATTAATTGATATTAATTTCACCCAAAAAAGGGGGGGTTTAGGATTACTCAATAATCTAGTATTGCAGACGTTCTGTAAGGGGCCAAACTTCATACCGTAACTAAGGTGACTGAGAACACACATGGAATTTGGGTAAATATTAACAGCTAACTTTGATCTCTTCACGGCACACACGTACACACGCTACCACGACACAGGCAACAGATACATGTGCCTGCTAATATTTCCTGCTTTTTAGGTTTCAAAACCATCGCCTTTAGTTTACTGAATTTGGCTTCAAAGATGATTTTTTCATCACCGCTGCTTTTTTTTTAAAGGTTGACGCAATTTTTTGGTTTGCGTCATTTTAAAATTTAGTCTTTTTTCAAACTCTTCTAAAACTTGTTTTTGATGCAAATTTTGCCTCAGCACAGGCTGGCATGTAAAAGTCTGGAAGATTTGGGGAAAGACCAAAAAAAATCGGTACTTTAAAGGGGTGAGTACAGGTCCCAAAGTATTTTTCTATTTCCCCACGCACTAAAGGGACGTCCTTCAACTGTCTGCGCATATGCAAGCGTCCTTCACCCCTCGAAAGTCGTTTCTGTCAGTTTTTAAATGTGTCGCTTTCTTCTCAAATTTTATTTTCAATCTTTTTTTTTCTTTGTTTTTGTTACTTTCGTTTTTACTTTACCCTCCTGGCGGACACCTAATTTCCCAAAGTTTCATTGCTTTAACTGTTTTTTCTTTCTGTCAAGCTTTTGTGCCTGCTCCCGGTATTCAAAACACGTTTTTTCCTCGTTTCAAGTCGGAAATTCCCAAATGTTTTCCTTTATCACACGTAAAAATTTTTGAGTCACATCCTTTTTTCCGTGACATTTCGCCACGATCACCACTCACAAATCTCTTTTTTCACGTCCCCCTATAACGTCGTTGCCCCTTCATGACCGGAAAGGCTGTTCACTGTGTCAATGTTGTATGTTTGCCTTTTGTCCGTGTCTGTCTGTGTCTCTTAAAGTCTTTCTGTCAACTTTGTGAATCTGCCCTGCTCTGTGTCTGTCTTTGCCTTTTTTTCTCTGTCTGTGTGCGTCTTTTTGCCTTTGAGTTTTCCCCCGTATGTCTTTTTCTGTCTGCTGTCGCATTTAAAAATTTTTTTTTGAAATTGCAAAATAAGGTGATGATAACCCTTCCCCTTTGATGACGCGTTAAAGGTAAATTAAAAGAAACAAAAAATTTTTTTTTCGTTGTTCTGCGTCTGTCTGCTTTCAGTCTCTCTACTGTCGCTTTTGTCTGTTTACTGTCGTCTTTGTCTACTGCTCTATCTACATCTATCTATCTACTGTCTGTCTGTCTGCTTTTGCTATCATCGTCTTGTCGGCTATCTATCTGTCTGTCGGCTTCTGTCTGTCTGTTGGCTATCTTCGTCTGTCTGGGTACTGTCTGTGCGTCTGTCCCGTCAGTATCATTCTTTCTTTCGTTCTTGCTTTCTTTTGAAAAGCGCGCACTGGTGCGTGCATCTTTCGTCTGTGTCTGTTTCTCACATTCTAGTCTAGCCGACTCCACTCTCTCCAAAAATCCTTCGGAGAACTAAAAACTGAGGTCCCGTGGCGAACGCACGCAGAAACCCTTTCCCCTTTTCGGAAACGTAGGCCACTCGTGCCCCGGTGGGAAGGATAAAAAATTTAAAAACGCTACACCTAGACGTAAAAAATCCACATGCTGATCCATTTCCTCGAAATAAAAGAAAAAAAAGAAGAAAATCCGTTTCCTTTTCCGTCTGTCTGTTCTCTGACTCTGTTTTTCATTTTGATTTTTGCATACAGCCCATTTTTCCAGCGCGATGATCTCTCAACCTTTTTAAAACTTTTCGGGTTTTATGAAAAAATATTACTCTCTCTCTCTCTCTCTCTCCTTTTCTCTTCTCTCTCTCTCCTTCTCTCGCTCTCTCTCTCTCTTCTTAGTTCAATTTTCATATACTTGTTCTTTTATTTTTGTTTTACAACAGAATTTTGCGGTATCCTCCCCTTTTCCCTAGGGGCCCCTTGGGCAAAAATTAAATTTGGTCGAACCTCCTCTCCCCTCCCTTTCCCCTTCTTCCTTCTCCCCCCCCCACTCTCTCCCTCTCTCTCTCTCTCTCTCCTCTCTCTCTCTCTTTTATGACTTTAATTTTGTTTGTTTTTTTTAAAGTTGTGTTTTTGTTTTTTTTTCTTTGTGTTTTTCCCCTTTTGGGTTTTTTAGAGAGCTTATTATTATGATTATTCCTACGGGGAGTAAACTGGGTATAAAAAGCACGGGTGCTTATTCTTGACTTAAAGTGGTAAAATAAAATCTGAGCGCTTTGATTTTTGCTTTAAAAGATTCACGCTAAAAATTCCAACATTTTATTATTATATTTTCCTGAAATAAAAAAAAGCATTGTCATTTCCCCTCTCTCTCCTCCTTTTTCTCTCCCTCTCACTCTCCTCCTCCTCCTCTCCTCCTCTTTTTCTCTCTCTTCTCCTCTCTCCCCCCTCTTCTCTCTTCTCTCTCTCCACCCTCCTTGTTTTGGCAGTCGAGGCCCCTTTCGTGTATGGGGCAGAAAAGTGTGTGACTCAGATTTAAAAAATTTTATTGCCATTTAAGTCATTACACTATTTGACAAAAAAAAAGATAGTGAACCACCCCCCTCCCCCCATGTAGTGTGCTTTTTATGCAATTTACATTGGTGTGCGCGCGGTTGTATGCAAGTGAAATTTGTATTTTATTTTTTTTTTATTTTATTCTTTTTTTTTAAAAATGGAATAAGTACTCGTGTGTTTTTTTCACCCCGTCCCCCGGGGTATGCAGTTTTGTAAATTTTTTAATCTTCCCCGGGAACAATGGCACATCCTCCGAAAAGCGGGAAAGATTTTTAAAGTGTGCGCAAGATGTTCTGTATGAGTGATGAGTGAGTGATGAGTGAAAAGAGAAGAGAGAGAGAGAGAGAGAGAGAGAAGAGAGAGAGAGAGGGGGAGAGAGAGAAGAGAGAGAGAGAGAGAGAATGCATTGGTTCAAAGATATTTTTTCAGTGCAATGTTTAATCACCCTTGGATATACTGCGCCGAATTTTTAATAAATGAATCGTATCTGCAATCTTTCCAATATTACCCCATTGTGTGTGTGTGGGTGTGTGTGTGTGGTTGTGTGTGTGGGGGGGTGTGTTATGTGTGGGGTTAGTCTATTGCGTGTCTGTTTCTACAGTCTGTCTTCACTGTTTTTCTTCTGTTTGTCTGTCTCTGTTGTCGTCTGTCTCTCTTGTCTCTTTTTTGTCTCACCCCTGGGACTTAAAAAAAAACAAAAACAAAACCCAAAAAACCCGTCACAACACAACACTCCCTACCCAACGAATCCCCCTCCCCCTTTCCCCCACACACTCAGTAACTGTTAACCAACTTCCAAGCCATGTTGGGTTAACGATTCCGTGGGAGTGGTGGGGGGTGTATGTGGTGTGTGGGGGGGTGGGGGGGAGGGGGTACCGTTTTCTAAGTAGGTACCCACAACGAACAAAAGGACCAACTAACCCCCAACACCACCAAACCCCATGGATGCCTATGCTAATTAGAATTGACGTAATACTTGACAAAGCCTGTGGAAGATCAAGGGGGTTTGAAAAGAGAATATTCGGTGCAAAAATTTCTCCCCGTAGTATCCCCATATCAAAAACTTAAAGCTGAGTAAACACCATTTATTTTGTACAAATGATTTTTAGAAGAAATTCTTTAAGTAATGAAACATCATGCCGCCAACCCGAGATCTTTTAATTTCTATAATAATCTCACAGGCCCAAAACCCTTACTCAAAGAATGTACCAGTGCCTCTTTGTTTACAAAAAAATTTTTTTATGACAGGTTACCGTTTTCTAGGTATCAGCTTAATCTTCCTCTTTGAAAGTCGTTGGGTTAAAAGAATTATTTTTTTTCAAAAAAACCATAGGCGTTTTTGAACTAATTTAAAAAATCTTTTTAACAGAGAAGTAAAGCAATTTTGGGCTGTAGCTGCTTAAAGCCCTCGAAGTTGGTTTTTTAAAACTGGAACTACTACGATTGCCCAAAATTGGGGAAAAATCCTTTATCCCAAAAATTTTTTAGAAATGAAAAAAAGGTTTTTTTTCAATCTCAGGCAAAAATCAACATTGATAAGAAAGCAATGGATACCAACTCCGAACTATTTTTTCTCGAAGATTCATGGGCTTCAACAAATTCATTATACGAACTTCAGCATTTAGATAAAAATGATTATCTATGATGGTTCGCCCCATTCGTAGTTCAGCTTTTGTCAAACCCCGTCAACATCAGGAACGTTTTTAAGACAGCTCCTTTTTGAAAACTGGGACAAAGGCTTTTCTTTTTTTTTGACACACTTTGAACACTATTTTTCTTTTTGCTTGATCGAATAGTTGGGAGCGAAATCCATTTTGCATTTTACGACTTTCTCCAAAACCTTTTTCTTTTCTTTTTACTTGACTTTTCTTTTGGGGAGAATTTCCCTTTAATATGTGGGTTTTTTGCTTTTTCAATTTTTCACACCAATCCACACTACACCCACGTACACACCCACATCCCTCCACTTCCCCTACAACACTCAAATGCACGCGCAAGCACATGCTTTTGCATGCTTACATGTAAGAGGCGCACACACAATGCATATAATTAATTGACTGCACTCATGACAATAACACAGAACATTTCGAGAAAGTAAACTGCGTACAGTATGGTGTGAATTTAGAATTCGACTGAATGCGGCATAAAAGAATTTCTTTTTTTCTGTTTTTTTTTTGTGTTGGGGAACTGAAAACCCCGCCTGAAGGAAAACCCTTAAAATTCTGAAAACAAACTTACGAAAAAATTTGGCCAAAACGGCAGCGCTTTACATACAAGCTGCTGATTGCAGAACGACTTGAGATCTTCTTGTTTTTCTCCCATTATTTTTGAGCAGATTCTCACAATTCTATAAAGACATTTCTTGTTTTTAACACTAAAGTTCTTGTACCAACAAATAAAAGCAAAACTGAGACTATTCTCTATGAAAGACTTGCAAAAAAAGAAATAATCTTTTATATATAAAAAAAAAAGATTAACATCCTTAAAAAATGCACGCGTTGTCGCCCCTTGTTGACAATGGCGTCACTGTTAGGGGCTCAGTTTTGTGTGTGATCAAAGACAGTCCCCAGATATTTGTAGTTTGAAGCGTTTTCAACTTCTTGACTATGGATAATAATATGCTCAGAAGTTTACCCCAATCTTCTGAAATCGATAGGCAGATCTTTAGTTTTGAAACATTTTTCTCAAAAGGCCCCATCATACCATGGACGAACTGGGAGGGTTTGGGCCATGGCTGGGGGTGGTCCGAAAAAAAGTCAAAAGAGCCTATCGTCCCCCCAATTTTACAAGAAGGGGGTTTTCGTAGCTGCTTCGCAAAATCTGTGTATAGAATTACAGAACCCCCTGAAACGCAACCATGTGGAAACCAGTGCAGGTAAACAAGGGGGAAAAATTTTTTTTGGCAAACAACCTGTGGGCTGTTTTTAAAATTCAATCACCCAACGAACAGGTTGATTGTTTAATCAAAATTTTTAAAACATTTTTTTTAAACCCCCACCACCATCGCCGCCATCGCATTCAATTATAAATCATACATCATACCTCTTACAGCATCATTTCAAGCAGCAACAGCACAATAACAGCATTTCTAACAAAAAAGCATCACAAAAACAGAAAACAGCACGTACAGCCAACACTAAAAACCTCAGCCAACCAACCAACCAATCAGTGACGATCCCTAAAACACATCATTAACAAGAAGTCTCAATTAAACTGCCGACTTGTCAATTCAGTCAAGAACTTTGTTGTCATCACTCCCGTACCTGGGTTTCTTTGTTTTTTTCAGCCTTTCTCCATCAACTCCATTCTACGACCGCTCAACAACACCGCCACCCATTACCTCCAGCTCTGCTGCCGCAACCCTCCGCAGCCTCATGGACCTGACCGGCAAGAGCACGAGCAGCACGTGCCTGACCTCGCCGCTGGGCGAGGAGCAGGAGAGAGAGAGCGTGGCCGGGGTGGACGTGGTGGGGATCAGCGTAGGCTGCTGCCATGCCGACCCCGTCACCTCCCGGGGCAAGCTTCTGCAGGTCAGTCTTCTGGGGGACACCTGGTGCCCTCAGGGTTGCGGGTGGGGGTGGGGGCTGGGTGGGGTGGATTGTCAGTTCGTTTGTTGTTGCTTTTGTTTGGGGTGGGGGTGGGGGGAGGGGTTGGAGGGAGGGGGTGGGTTGCGTGTGTGTTGGTTGGGTTTTGGTAGTGAGTGAGTTGGTTGTTTAGTTAGTGTGTGGGTGAGTGTGTTTGTTTGTTAGTTGGTTGGTGTGTTCGCTGGGTGGTTTGATAGTTGTGTGGGTGGGTTTTGTTGTTGTTTGTTTTTCATCTTTCCTTCTCTTTTTTGTGTTTATATGATGTCCCTTGTCCCTTTTAAAAAAACCGTTATAGCTTGTATTTCTCATTTTTCCTTATTTACATAATAGTTTTCTTCTATGTTTGTTACTGGTATGACTATTATCTGGTCTATCTTTATCTACTTTATTTGTGTTTCTATCGGCATTTGTTTAGAGATTTTCTTCCTTTATTTTCTTTTTACTCGTACAGTTGATATATTTTTTCTATCATTATTTACATTTTTTTACCTTTGTCTTTATGTTTTGTTCCTATATAATTACCTTACTGGTATAACCGTCATTCCTTCTGTCTTTATTCACCTTTTTCTATCTGAGGTGTTTTTGCGTATTTTCTTTCTCTATCTTTTGCTCGTATGACTGTTTTTTTTGTCTTTATTTACTTTCCTTGTTTGGATATTTCGTTTATTTACTGAATAGCTTCATATATTTGCTAGTGGAAAAAACTTGAGGTGTAGAATGAAAGTGATCTAAATAACAGAGTGTTTGCTGACATAGCCTTTGACAGTCCCACACAGGCATTTTTTGTTCCTTGTTTTGCTTGGCTGCTCTCGTTTTGTGCATTTTTTGTTTTGGTTCTGGTTGTTGCATCTCTCTGTGTTTAATGCATTCACATTTTTTCCTGCATGCGTTTGTCTATCATTTTCGTTGTTATTTGCGTAACATTAATATTCGAGTTCTGAAAAATTGCATATTCATGTGTTTTAAGTTTTAGGTACATGTTAATATGATGACTAGTTTGTTCTTATGTTTGCATCTCGACTTGTGCTCTGATAATATACATTTGTTGGTTACGAGTGTATTTCATTTCTTGCTTACTAACCTGTTAAGGAGAAATGAACGAAATAATTTTTTTTTTTACAGTAAGTATGAACGAAAATATTACTACGTCTGCCACCATCGCTACCACCTAAAACAACAAAACAAACTACCAACAGTAACGATAAAAACATTATAACTAGTGGTGGTGGTGGTGGTGGTGGTGGTGGCGGTGGCAGTAGTAGTAGTGGTTGTGGTAGTCGTAGTAGTAGTAGAGTAGTAGCAGCAGTAGTAGTGGTAGTAGTGGTAGTGGCAGTAGTAGTGGTAGTAGTGGTGGTAGTAGTAGTAGTAGTATAGTAGTAGTAGTAGTAGTAGTAGTAGTAGCAGTAGCAGAAGTAGTAGTAGTAGTAGTAGCAGCGGCAGCATCAGAAGCAGCAGCAGCAGCAGCAGCAGCAGCAGCAGCAGCAGCAGCAGTCAGCAGTAGTAGTAGTAGTAGTAGTAGTAGTAGTAATGGTAGTAGTAGTAGTAGTAGTAGTAGTAGTAGTAGTAGTGGTCGACAACGTCGTCGTCTAAATGACAATGGTGATGAAAATAGTAATGATCATAATAATAATAATAATGATAACAATAATTATATTAAACTGTAACAATAATAACTAGTCATCATGCTGCAGTAGTCAATGGATTGGATTGCAGGACACACAAAAAGTCACTGGTTCGAATCCCAGAAGAGTCATACGGTTTTTGTTGTTGATGGTTTTTTTGTTTTTACCTCGGCCGGCTGCTACCAGAATGAGTCAGATGAGTGTGCTGGGGGATTGTTGGGAAGACTGGGACCACAAGGTCGAGCTCCATCCACTTTACAGATGCAGTTTTGAGTGTTGTTCAAAATGCCTGACAAACATTTCAGGTACCAGTATCTATTTGGGCCTGGTTGAAGCCGGAATATACTATGATAGGAAGCGTAGAGTTCAGCCCTGTCAAGTAGCCTCAAAGCTGGTGTACTTCCATAGCAGCAGCAGCAGCAGCAGCAGTAGCAGCAGCAGCAGCAGCAGCAGCAGCAGCAGCAGCAGCAGCAGCAGCAGCAGCAGCAGCAGCAGCAGCAGTAGCAGAACATCATTTACGTCAGCGTTGATAAGCGTCATTAGCATCATGCAGTAACAAAAAGACTGTCTCTGATTGTCTCTGATTCGGTGACCCAGGCTGCTCTGGCTTCATGGATGGTTTGTTTACCGTACACTTCTGGGTCTGTCTTGAGTTGTGGTGTCAAAGCCTCTGTTGTTGGAAGTTGAAGAGGGAAGGTCACTGGAAGGACGAGATGGTGGTCACTCCCTTTGATGGACCTTTTCCTCAGTTTGGCGCGGCGTCTAAGTCATTACTATCGTCAGTAGGGGGCCTGGCCTGTTAGGCGGTTGGTGTCTTGCGAATGTCAGCTCAGAACAGGAACCTCTGAACATCACCAAAGTGATCCAGCAGCAATACAGGGTCCCTCCTATTGGTGGCTCCACGGCAGCCTGATGCCGGTCAGCTCCTTGAGGACTTCTGTCCCTGAGGTAGCGACATGACAGAAACCTTGGCAAAGCTGAGGAGGAGAGATGGAAATGAGCAGCGTGAGAGCAGCAGGACAGGAACGTTATAGAAGATGGAGCGTAAACATGACTTTGTTGATATCCGTGCAAAAAAGGAATACATGAAAAAGAGTAGTAACTAGAAGAAATGTGTGAATCATGAAAACTAGAACTGCTTAAAACAGAAGGACTATTTCTCTGGGAATTCACTCTTTTCTCATTTTGCCTTCGTCCCCTCTTTTTGTTCGTCTGTCTGTGTTTATCTTTCTGTCTGTTTGTCTGTCTGTCTTTTGGTCTTCCTGTTTGTTCCTCCAGGTGGATAGAGACGTACATTTTTTTAATCGTTTCCGCTGTCAGTAAACAATGTTCAGTCAGTACATTCTCTCTGTCTGTCTGTCTCTATCTGTCTGTCTGTTTGTCTGTTTTCTGTCTGTTTGTTCATCTGTCTGGCTCTTTCTCTGCATGTCTTTCCTGTCTACTCCTCTTTCTCTGTAGTTTCTGTCGACCTCTTTGCTTCTCTGTCTCTCCCTGTCCTTTCTGTCTACCTGTCTCTATTTTTTCTTCCTGTCTTTTCCTCTCTCTCTCTCTCTCTCTCTCTCTCTCTCTCTCTCTCTCTCTCTCTCTCTCTCTCTCTCTCTGACTTTGTATTTTCTATCTCTGTCTGTGTTTCTCTGAATCTGTCTTTTCTGTACCTCCCGGTCTCAGTTTTCATGAATCTGTTCCTCTTTTCTGTCTACCTCTCTGTCTATGTCTGCTCTCTCTGTGTCTCTGTGTCTCTCTTTCTCTCTGTCTGTCTGTCTGTCTTTTTCTCTGTGTCTCTCTCTGTCTTCTCTGTGTGTGTGTCTATCTGTCTCTTGCTCTGTATCTTTGTCTGTTTGTCTGTCTCTGTCCGTCTCTGTCTGTCTCTTTGTCTCTGTCTCCCCCCCCCCCCTCTCTCTCTCTCCCTCCTACACGTGCACCAGTATTTGTTTTGCTCAACAAAATGGTGATGTGCACTATTTGTTTTCCAAGGTGACAGTTTAAACAGGAAGTGTGCAAATAGGGGAGGTGACTGTGTAAAGGGGAAAGAACAATAACAAAGGGAGGAAATGGATGGACAGTATGTTCTGAATAAACAGGGAGTGATAACCGCCCGGGAAAAGATAAACTAGCGATATTGGGCTTGACTTGAATGACAGTAATTATCCTAGCCAATGGGCCTGACGGACTGAACACAGAGAGTGGCATGGGCACCTTGTCATGGACTCGATCCTCTGTCAGTATGGCATATCGGAAATCCAGTTGATGTTTATTGTGTCCCCCTCCTCCCCCCCACCCACTACCTTGTCCATTTGGAATGGGAAAAAGCTTTACGGAATAATTAATCTGAATTAAAAAATGTCCTGCTCTCACACACATCTATCTATCTATCTATCTATCTATCTATCTATCTATCTATCTATCTATCTATCTATCTATCTATCTATCTATCTATCTATGTGTGTGTATGTATGTATGTATGTATGTATGTATGTATGTATATGTGTATATGCGTATATGTGTATGTATACATGTATGTATATGTGTGAGTGTGTGTGTGTATGTGTGTGTGGGGGGGGGGGGGGGTTGTTCTCGATTTTACGTCTGTTCACTGTAAGTGATATCAAACGATTGGAAGTTGAATCATGTGCGCGAGAGATTACGAATCTACCTGCAATACAGCTTATACAGTGCACAGAAAAGGGCAAAACAATGATAAAATCAATAAGTAATATAATGACACATAACTACAATGAGTGCCATATAAGACTGTGCAACATGATTTTTGTATTACCATCTAATCTTAGGCTGATGTTCATTCTCTACCATATAATCCTTGCCTTGGCTTTTGTCACTCTACCATCTAATCCTTGCCTTGGCTTCTGTCACCCTACCGTCTAATCCTTGCCTTGGCTTCTGCCACTCTACCATCTAATCCTTGCCTTGGCTTCTGTCACTCTAACATCTAATCCTTGCCTTGGCTTCTGTCACTCTACCATCTAATCCTTGCCTTGGCTTCTGTCACCCTACCGTCTAATCCTTGCCTTGGCTTCTGCCACTATACCATCTAATCCTTGCCTTGGCTTCTGTCACTCTACCATCTAATCCTTGCCTTGGCTTCTGTCACTCTAACATCTAATCCTTGCCTTGGCTTCTGTCACTCTACCGTCTAATCCTTGCCTTGGCTTCTGTCACCCTACCGTCTAATCCTTGCCTTGGTTTCTGTCACTCTATCATCTAATCCTTGCCTTGGCTTCTGTCACTCTACCATCTGATCCTTGCCTTGGCTTCTGTCACTCTACCATCTAATCCTTGCCTTGGCTTCTGTCACTCTAACATCTAATCCTTGGCTTTTTGACAATTGTTCTGGAAGGGGGAGGGGGTGGAGAGTGGGAGTTGGGGAGGGCTGTCCAAAAAGCTAAGAAATAGCTGCCTTGTATTATTAAATAAACCCCAAAGTCTTTTTAGGGTTTTGTAGATGACACAATGTCATTTCAAAGAGACATATTATGTATTGTAGGTTTACCACCAAGACCCATGCTTAG
>CM054151.1:40831343-40858843 GCA_028751875.1 Rapana venosa
CTAACATCAGGACGACAGTTTTGAGCACAAGAACTCCATTTTTAGAAAATCATGGGTATACAAAGGCTTTCTGCTTTTTCTCCGAGACCACACTTTTGAAACACTAATTTGTACTGTTCGCTTGATCGATTAAGTTGGTAGCTGACTATATCCCATTTTTCATTTCACTGACTTCTTCCAACCTTTTGATTTCTTCTGACTATGACCTTTCTTTGGTGATTCCTTCTAATATGTGCTTCTGTGCTTTTGCAATTGTTTCACACCACACTCCACCAACTACACCCACGTACACACACATCCATCCACTTACCCATAATACACTAAAGGCCACGCGCACTGCACCATGCGTGTGCTTTGACTTACATGATTGAGGCGCCTCAAACACATGCACATATATCATGAGTATATGCGACTGCACTCTGACTAATTACAATCAGACACGTATTAGAGAACATGTCGAACAGGCGTTGAGTCAGTATTGGTGTGCTCTACGCGCGTAGGAATTCGACTGTAATGTTGGATACTAGAATCTGATTTTTTGTTTACTTTGCGATCGGTTGGCGAACTTGAAAACCGCCGTCCTGAAGGCAACCATTAAATATTCTGAAAACAAAACATACGAAATCTACGGCCAAAGGCGGCTGTCGCTTTACATACAAGCTGCTGATTGCAGAACGACTTGAGCTCTTGTCTATCGTTTTCTCCCATTATTTTTGAGCAGATTCTCACAATTGTCTATAAAGACATTTTGTTTTTACACTAAAGGTTCTTGTTACCAACTCAAATAAATGCACAAAACTTGAGACTATCTCCTCTATGAAAGACTTGGCAAAATAAGAAATAATCTTTTTATATATAAAAAAAAAAAGATTAACATCTTCTAAATCAAATGCACGCACGTTGTCGCCCCCTTGTTGACAATCGGCGTCATAGTTAGGGTCTCAGTTTTGTTGTGTGATCAAAGACAGTCCCCAGATCTATTTGTAGATTGAAGCTGTATTCATATCTTGACTAGGATATTATATGCTCAGACGTTTACCCCTCAATATTCCTGAAATCGATAGGAGATCTTTAGGTTTAGAACATTTAGCTCAGACTTGGCTCATCATACAGTGGACGAACTCGGTTGAGGGTGGGACCCATGGTTGGGGTGCGTGGGTCGAATAAAAGAGTCAAAAGAGCACTATCGTCCGCCAATTTCACAAGAAGGGAATTTTCGTTAGCTGCTTCTCGCACACTCATCTGTGTATAGAAATGTACAGAAGCCGCCTGAGTAACGCAACCATGTGGAACGCCCAAGTGCAAGGTCATCTAGGGATGAAGATATTTTGTTGGCCAAACAAACAACGCTGTGGTCTGTTGTTAAGAAATTCAATCACCCAACGCAAACAGGTGTGATTGTCTTCATAAAATTTTGAAAGCATTATGTTAACCACCACACACCACGCGCTCCCGCTCCAATCGTTCATTGTCGTCATATTCAATTATAGCAAATATATAATCATATCCCATTCATCATTAGCTGGTATCATTAGAAAGCAGCCACAGCAGCAATAACAGCATTTACTCACAACAGCATTTAACAAACAGCAAGAAACAGCCAGCATGTAGCATGCAGCAACACTAAAAACCTCCATGCACAACCAACCAACCACCCCAAGTGACGATCCCTAAAAACATCCATTTACAAGAACGTCTCATTAAACTGCAGATTGTCTATAATTCAGTCAAGAACTTTGTTGTATCACTCCCGTACCTGGGTTTCTTTGGTTTTTTTCAGCCTTTCTCATCAATCCATTCTACGACCCCGCTCATCAACACCGCCCACCATTACTCAGCTTAGCTGCCGCCAACCCTCCGCACAGCCTTCATCCGGCTGAACGGACAAGAGCAGAGCAGACGTGCCTTGACCTCGCGCCGCTGGGCGGGAGCGGAGAGAGCAGAGCGTCGCCGGTGCAGTGGCAGTGGTGGGGATCAGCGGATCGACGCCTGCTGCCATGCCGGACCCCCCACCGTCACCCTCGGGGAAGCGTCTGCAGGTTCACGTCTTCTCGGGGACACTGGTCGCCTCAGAGGTTGCAGGCCGTGGGGGATGCGGGTGGTCTGGGGGTGGATTTGTCAGTTCGTTAGTTATGTTGCTTCTTGTTTTGGGCGTTGTGGGGGGGGGGGAGGGGTTTGGGGGAGGGGGGTGGGTTGCGTGTGTGTTGGTGTGGGTTTTGTAGGGAGTAGAGTTGGTTGTTTAGTTTAGTGTAGTGGGTGAGTGTGTTATGTTTGTTAGTTGGTTGGTGTGTTCGCTGGGTGGTTTTGTTAGTAGAGCTGTGGGTGGGTTTGACTGTTAGTTTGTTTTTCATCTTTCCTTCTCTTTTTTGTGTTTATACTGATTGTCCTTGTCCCTTTTAAAAAAACCGTTATAGCTTGTATTTATCATTTTCCTATTTACATAATAGTTTTCTACTATGTTTGTTATTTTTCAGTCTTGGTATGGACTATTAATGGTTCTTCATTATCTACTTTATTTGTGTTTATATCGGCAATTTGTTTAGAGAAGATTTTACTTCCTTGTATTTTTCTTTTTTACTCTTTACAGTTGATATATTTTGTTTCATATCATTATTTAACATATTTTCTACCTTAGTCTTTATCGTTTTGTTCCTACTATAATTAACACTTACCTCGTTAACCGTCATTATCTTTCTGCTCTTTCATCACCTTCTTTCTATCTGAGGTGTTTTTGGTATTTTCTCTTTCTCTATCTTTGCTCGTATGACTGTTTTTTTCCTGTCCTTTTATCTTCTCTTCTTGTTTGGAATAATTTCGTTTATTTACTGAATTGCTTTATATTTGCTTAGTGGAACAAAACTGCGGAGGTGTAGATTGCTATAAGATGCGACTGTCCATGAATATATCTATATACAGAGTGTTTGCTGACATAGCCTTTGAAGTCCCATCACAGGCTTTTTTGTTTCCTTGTTTTTGTGGCTGCTCTCGTTTTGTCGCATTTTTTGCTTTTGGTTCTGGTTGTTCGCATCTCTCTGTGTTAAATGCATTCACATTTTTCCTGCATGCGTTTGTCTATCATTTTCGTGGTTATTTGCGTCAACATTAATATTCGAGTCTGAAAAATTGCATATTCATGTGTTTTATTTTTTATAGGTACATGCTATTATTTTTTTTTTTTTTTTCTTTTTTTTGTTTTTTTTTTTTTTTTTTTTTCGTTTTTTTTTGATGAATGTTTGTTCTTATGTTAGCATCTCGACTTGGGCTCTGAAACTATACATTTGTTGGCTTCTACGGAGTGTACTTTCATTCTCTATTCGCACTCGTTACCGTAGTTCTCGAGGTATTAGCGCAGAAATGAACGTAATAATATTTTTTTGAGAACAGAATCCCGAGCACAATGACCGAAATATTACTAGTCTGCACCATCGCACCACTACAAACAACAAAAACACACTACAACAGTCAACGATAAAAACATTCATAGCTAGTGGGTGGCTGGTGGTGGTGGCGTGGAGGTGGCGGTGGCAGTTGTAGGTAGTGGTTGTGGTTGTCGTAGTCGTAGTAGTAGAAGATAGTTCTGCAGCAGTAGTAGTGGTAGAGTAGATGGTAGTGCAGTAGTAGTGGCTAGTTAGTAACGGCGGGCGTCTCCCTGGTAGTAGGAGTAGTATAGTAGTCAGTAGTTGTAGTAGTAGGAGCAGAGATGCAGAAGTAGTCCGAGACTAGAGATATCAGTACGCACCTAGCCACGGCGCATCAGAAGCAGCCACAGCAGCAGCCCGCACAGCAGCAGCAGCAGCAGCTAGTAGTGTAGTAGTAGTAGTAGTAGTCATGTAGTTGTAGTAGCTATGGTAGTAGTAGTTGTAGTAGTCAGCTAGTCAGTTAGTGGTAGACAATACGTAGTCCGTCTTAAATGTCAATGGTGATGAAAATAGTAATGGATCATAATAATAAAATAACTGATACACACATAATCTATATTAACTGTACTATATTATACTAGTACATGCTGCAGTAGTCAATGGCGATTGGATTGCAGACACACAATAAAAGTCATGGTTCGAATCCCAGAAGCGTCATTCGGTTTTTGCTTGGCTTGATGGTTTTTCTTGTTTTTACTCGGCGGCTTGCTACCAGATTGAGTCTCAGATGAGTGTGCTGGGGGATTGTTTGGGAGCTAGACTGGGACCACAAGGTCGAGCTCCATCACTTTTACAGACCCACGGGTCTAGTTCGCTGATGTTGTTCAAAATGCAGAATACATTTTCAGGTTCCAGTATCTATTGGCCTGGTTGAAAGCCGGAACGCTCGCTAGACTGATAGGAATCGTGAGAGTAGAGTTCAGCCCTGTAAGTAGCTCAAGCCTGGTTGTATTCAGTAGCAGCCAAGCACCGCAAGCAGCAGCAGCTCACAAGTAGCACGCAGCAGCCACGTGCAGCAGCAGCAGCCTAGCACGTCAGCAGAACCATCATTTACGTCAGCGTTGATATGCGTCATTAGCATCATGCAGTAACAAAAGATGTTCTGATTGTCTCATGATTCGGTAGACCAGGCTGACTCTGGCTTTCATGGCATGCGTTTGTTTACCGTCCACTTCGGGGTCTGTCTTGAGTTGTAGGTGTCAAAGCACTCTGACGGTTTGCGAAGTTGAAAGAGGGTAGGCTCACGAGGAAAGGCTCCGAGAGGGTGGTCACCCCTTTGCATGGTCCTTCTTCCTCAGTTTGGCACGCGGCGTTCTAAGTACATTACTACTCCAGTCAGTAGGGGGCCTGGCCTGTGTTAGGCGGTTGGCTGTCTTGCGAATGTCAGCTCAGAAAGCGAGTTACTCTGAAATCCACAAAGTGATCCAGCAGCAATTACAGTCGGTCCCTTCATATTGGGATGGCTCCACGGCAGCCTGATGCGGTCAGGTCCTTGAGGACTTCTTGTCATGAGGTAGCGACAGACAGTAACCTTGGACAAAGCTGAGGATGGAGAGATGGAAATGAGCTGCACGTGGTAGAGCAGCAGGACAGGAACGTCCCACCACACCCCTTATTGAAGATGGAGCGGTTAATCATGATTTGGTGATATCGTGCAAAAAGGGAATACATGAAATGAGAACGTAACTAGAAGAAATGTGGGAACTCATGAACTAGAATGCTTTTAAACAGAAGCGAGATTCTCTCTCGGGAATTCACTCTTTTATCATTTTGTTGTCCCATCTTTTTGTCTCGTCTGTCTGTGTTTTATCTTTCTGTCCTGTCATTTTCTGTCTGCAAAAAACACAACCTTCCCCCCCAACCCTATTCCCCCCCCCCCTCTCTTTTGTCTTCCTGTTTGTTCCTCAAGGTGGATAGAGACGTCATTTTTTTAATCGTTTCAGTGTCAGTAAACATGTTCAGTACAGTACAATTCTCTCTGTCTGTCTGTCTCTATCTGTCTGTCTGATCTGTCTGTTTTCTGTCTGTTTGTTAATCTGTTGGCTCTTCTCTGCATGTCTTTCTGTCTACTCCTCTTTCTCTGTAGTTTCTGTCGTCCTCTTTGCTTTCTCTGTCTATCCCCGCGAGCCATTTCTGTCTACCTGGACTCTTTCTTTTTCTTCCTGTCTTTTCTCCGTCTCCTTCTCTCTCTCTCTCACTCTTGACTATGTCTGTTTTCTATCTCTGTCTAGTGTTTTCTCTGAATCTGTTTTTCTGACTCCGGTCTCGTTTTCATGATTCTGCTTCCTCTTTTAGCGTACTCTACTCTCTCTGTCTATGTCCTGCTCTTCTTGTCTCTGGGCTGTCAGTCTCTTCTCTTTTCTCTGTGTCTCTCTCTGTCATTCTTGTGTGTGTGTTATCTGTCTCTTGCTCTGTATCTTTGTCTGTTTGTCTGTCTCTGTCCGTCTACTGTCTGTCTCTTTCGTATAGCCAGGTTCCCCCACCCCTCCCCTTTGCTCTCGTCTCTTCACACGGTTGCACCCACAGTATTTGTTTAGCTCACCAAAATGGTGATGTGCACTATTTGTTTTTCCAGAGGTGGACAGTTTCAAAAGGAAGTGTGCTTCTACATGATGGGGAGGTGGATGTGTAAAGGGGACAAAAGAACATAACAAAGGGAGGGAAGGAAATGGATGGACAGATGTTGCTGGAATAAACAGGGAGTGATAACCCGCCCGGGAAAAGCTATAACTAGCGAAGATTGTGGCTTGACTTGAATGACAGTAATTATACTAGCCCAAGCGGCTGCGGATGAACACCGAGGTGGCATGGGCACCCTTCGTCATGGACTCGACTCTCTGTCGTATGGCATATCGGTTACGCTAGTTGATGTTTATTGTGGTCCCCTCCTCCCCCCACATTCTAGTCATTGGAATGGGAAAAAGCTAATTCGGAATAATTAATCTGAATTAAAATGTTCCTGCGCTATACACACATCTAGACGCGATCTATCTATCCTATCTATCTATTATATATCTATATATCTATCTATATAGTATTATCTATCTATCTATCTTAGTGTGATGTATGCTATGGATGTATGTATGTATGTATGTATGTATGTATGTATGTATGTATGTATATGTGTATACTGCGTATCTTGTGTTTCAGGAGAGTCTAATAGTAGGTATATGTGGTGAGTGTACACTGTGTGTGTGTATGTGTGGGGGGGGGGGGGGGGGTTGGCTCTAGTTTTACGTTGTTCATGTAAGTGATATCAACCGATTGCGAAGTTGAAATCATGTGCGCGACGTGATTACGAATCTACTGCAATACAGCTTATACAGTGACGATAAAAGGCAGGCAAAAATCTCAATGAATAAAATCAATATGTAAATTAATGACACATAACTAACAGTATAATGAGTGCCCATTTTAGTCTGTGCAACATGATTTTTGTATTACCATCTTAATCTTAGGCTGATGTTCATTCTCTATCCAATATAATCCTTTGCTTGGCTTTGCGTCACTCTACATCTAATCTTGCTTGGCTTCTCTGTCCACACTCAACATCTCATCCTTGCCTCTGGCTTCTGTACACACCCCTACCGTCTAACTCTTGCCCTGGCTTCGGCCACTTCAAATTCTTACTCTTGCCTTGGCTTCTGTCACGACTATACACTCTAATCCTTGCCTTGGAGTTCTGTACTCTACCATCTATACCTTGCTTGGCCTTCTTCAACCCTACCGTCTAATCCTTGATTGGCTTCTGTCAACTATACCATCTGATCCTTGGCCTGGGCTTCTGTCAACTCTAGAAATCTATCCTTGCCTTTGGCTTCTGTCATCTACCGTCTAATCTGCCTGGCTCTGTCAACTACGTCTTCTCTCCTTTGCCTTGGTTTTCTGTCACTCTTCAATCTATCTTGTCTTGGCGTTCTGTCACTCGTACCATCTGATTCCTTGCCTTGCTTCTGCACTCTTACCATCCTATCCTTGCCTTGGTTCTGTCACTTAACATCTTTAATCGTGACTTGGCTTCTGTTCACTCTAACATCTAATCCTTGGCACGCGTTATTGACAAATTGTTCTGGAAGGGTGGAGGGGCGCGTGGAGAGTGTGGCGAGTTGGGGAGGCTGTCCAAAAAAAAGCTAAGAAATAAATGTTGCTTTGTATTAATACTATCTAAACCCACAAGTCTTTATAGGTTTCTGTTAGATGACACAACTGTTCACTTTCAAAGAGACATATTATGTACTTGTAAAGGTCTTTACCACCAAGACCATGCTTAGAAGTCAGATTTTTGTAGAGAAACAGTGAGCATGAATGTATAGAAAGGCAATGAATGTATAGACAGGCATGACTGTATAGAACAGGCATGAAATGTATAGAAAGGCCCGTGAATGTACAGAACATGTGGGAAGAGTATAGAAAAGGATCGAATGTATTGAACAGGCATGACAAGTATAGAACAGGCAGAAAGTATCTCAGACATGTGTGAAGTATAGAACAGGCATGAATGATATAGGAAACAGGCGTGAACCATGAAAGAACAGGCATAGAATGTATAGAACATGTACGTGAATGTACTAGAACAGGTATGAAATATTTAAACAGGCTTGAATGTGTAGAAACAGGCATAAATGTGAATAGAACAGGCATGAGTGTATAGAACAGGTATGACATGTATAGAACAGGCCCATGAATTATAGAACATGTATGAATTGTATACGAACATGCATGAAGAATAGAACAGCATGAATCTATAGAAACATGCATGAAGTATAGAAAGGCCATATGTAATGTATAGTCAGAGTCATCGAAGGGCTATTATAGATACAATAAGCACCACCTGTATAGAAACAACAGGCATCACTACACAAGAACAACAGATAAAATGTAAGAACAGGAATCAGTGTGACAGAACACGGCATCAGTGTACAGAATAGGCGCATCAGTGTATAGAACAACAGGCCACTTATACATACATAGAACCCCAGCATCGCTGTATAGAACAACAGGCATCAATTCATAGAACAACAGGTCTGAATGTACAGAACAGGCATCTCATCCGTCACTGAACAGTAATCATGTATAGAACAACAGAGAAACAGCATCAATAGTATAGACTCACCAGGCATCACCAAGGAGTATAGAAACCACAGGCATCAGTGCATAGAACAACAGGGAATCACTGCTATAGAACAACAGATATCAGTGATGAACAACAGGTATACGGTATATGAACATAGGCATCTGTGTATCGATAACAACAGGAATACGCTATAGAACAACAGATTATCAGCTGCATAGAACCAACAGGCATCTCGGTATAGAACAAACAGGCAATCAGATGTATAGAACAACTGGCATTCTTTGTATTAGAACACACAGCATCCACTCGATAGAACAACAGCATCACGGTATACGGCACATCTACTCGGCATTCATTGTATAGAACAACAGGCATCACTGTATAGAACAACAGGCATCACGGTATAGAACAACAGGCATCAATGTATAGAACAGGCGTCGTTGTATAGAACAGGCACTGATGTACAGAGCAGGCATCACTGCATAGAACAGGCATCACTGCATAGAACAGGCATCAATGCATAGAACAGGCATCAATGCATAGAACAGACATCAATGCATAGAACAGACATTCACTCAATGCATAGAACAGGCATCACATGCATAGAGAACATCGGCAACTGCATTAGACACAGGGGCATATCAGTTGTATACTAAAGGCACCAATGTACAGAACGCATCACTCTGTGTGTGTGAGTGGAGTGTGTGTGTGTTCGAGTGTGTGATGTGTGTTTGTGTGTGTGTGTGATCTCAATTTAGAATATTCACATTTAGTGATTTTCTAGACGGGAAAAAAGTAATATAAACCATGAGAATGCAACACTCAATAACGAAATAAGATGTCATTTAAACAGTACTTTAAAAGCAACTTTAACATACTACAAATAACTGCTAATTTACAGGGAACAATTCCTTATCGCAAATACTAACCACCAACTGGCCACTGTAACGATGGCTTCAGACAATAAATCTGAGCCAGTGACACTACTTGGCCTATCAGCAGCGTAAAAATGCTTTTAGAAATGTCCACAATCAAAAAAATACACATGACTATTCGGTCAATCGTCTCCCCCACAAATTACAGTTTACAGCTTTCACGTCTTTCGGTCTGAATAGCATTTAGTCTAAATCGGTACATTAGTGATAACATATTCGTCTTCTCACGACTCTATACAACCACAGACTTTGTAGAAATGAACGCATTTCGAAAAATCTATCACATTGCTTGTACAGCCTTATAAAGAACAATAGCCAGAATCATATATCGATCCTGAGGCTCGCGCTCGAGTCGCTTCCACGCAAGCGTTTTGTAGCATGCGTATTCCATCATGCGAGATAAGCAACGTTTATTTCACAAGAATCTATTTTTATTTCTCGTCACCATATTTTGCCAAGATCTGTCAACACTTTTCTTCATTAAATAAAGATTACCTGTGTCTGTGAGGAAACCGAAGAAGTAACCAGTCCTACTCTTAAATCAAAAAGTGTACAGATGCCTGATTCAGTTGACTTAGGTCTTTTCTTATTTCTAAATGTAGAGTTTTTAAAGCAAGCTAAAACTGATTTAGAATCAACACACAAAAGTATGTTGAAAATGTCTTTGGGAAGTCAAATGTACATAGGAAAGTGAACACACAGTTAAGCTCAGCATAAATATAGATTTATTTTTTCCCAGGTTGAAAGCTCGTTTACTTTTAATGATCGGAGTAATGAAAGCCGCACCAGCTCATTTAGTATTTAAAACGGAACATCAGTATAGATTTTGAGAAGATCAGGATAAGTAGTTTGAATTAGGTTCTTTTACTAGCAGATGTAAGACTGTTTACATTTTCCAGTATTTTTTAAGAAGAATAGATTCTATGTCACAAATGAGCTTTAATCATAATTCCAAGGTGGGTAAGGGAGGCCTTACCTGTACTGATTTTTGATGTTTAATAAAAGGGAGGAATGTATGGAGTATTAAATGCTAGTAAGCGAGCTGCTTGTTCTTGCTCTGCTTTCGGAATGTGAATGTCCCTTAGCTACCAGACTAATCTGGACTTACATTTCTACGTTGCTGTCAACTTGTTGTACTTCTTTAAACTTATTTTGTCCAGCAAGCTGTCGATATTCATTTAAACGTAAGAACTCCTACTTCCTTATATGTACCTAGGATGAGGCGTCGACGCTGATAACACTAAAGCAAGTCGAAATGCTTTACAATTCAAGACTGAATTTTCTGAAGCAAAATTATGTTGGCAAGCAATGAATAAAAATAATTCTTGTCATAAGGACAATCTTGATCGCACAAAGCGGACCAAGGAAAAGATGCTATACAACGTAATTTCTTGCTCCCCCATGGCTGTTTACTAAGTTAAACTTATAGGAAGTTAAGAAATTCTTAGCTTTTCGCTTTGCATATATTCAATTGTTGTTCCACGTTTAACTGGAAGTGAGGATACTCTAAGGAATTAGCTCTCCTGCTTGTTTGATTCCTAGAGCTTCTCCATTTATCCGCTTATATATTAGGTAGAACCCTTGTGGGTCATACACCGGGTATTAAAAAAGGACAAGGTTGGGTTTTTCAGGGGAAGAAATTCGAAAGACTATGCTCTCAAAAGATAACGATAAGTTTGTCATTTCTTTTTGATATACTTTTTGATAAAAATTTAATGAAAGACCTTTCTCAAAAGATAACACAAAGTTTGTTAATTCCTTTTTTATTTATATACATTTTGATAATAAAATTAACTGCCTTTTGGGTGTATCTTTTTCATCGTAACATCCATTCCAATACAATATTCTCGTCTTGTGCATATTGTTACAATGACAACATTAGCTTGATAAAAAGTCTAGGAAGATCTTATAGTAAATTGTTGTAATAAATATGGTGATATTCCACCTGAACCTTGCGGGCAATTACATGTCTAGGCTGACCTATGCGGTGAGAATATACCGGATTCCCAACTTTAGCTAGAATTGATTCTTTCTGACAGATCAGTTTTAATATTGAAGTAAATACTGCCTCTCGAAAGGCCAATCAGATTTAAGTTTTATAAGAGACAGATTCGCTAGTCTAGACGATATCACACAGGATCATATGCTTATGTACTCAAAAAACTGTGGCAAGATTCATCGTCTTCCTTCCGAGCAAATCTGGTATTTAACCTTGGACCACCCACCACCCCCCCCTTGGCTTACATTTAAAACTTGAATGATCAACTGTAGATTTTCACTTCGAAAACCGCCTGATTTACGAGTATAATTTTATTCTTTATTACAAACTACTGATCGCGCTCTAGTTGTTTAAGGATTATTTTTTCCCTCACCTTCCCTGAATGTGGAAGTTAATGCTATTGGTCTATAGTAATTATTCGCTATTGGCTCATGGTCTCTTCTTGCTCTTTAATACTAGGTATCAAACGAATGTTTCCCACAATCGAAGTATGACTCCATGGAATCCAGCAGCGTGAAAGAGTTCTAACAACAGAAGTAACCAATTATTAGGGAGATACCTTAGTAGTTCAGTAGATACTCTGATCTTTACATCCCACTGATGTTTTTTTTAGTGGGAGGAAGAGAGAAGATGCTAAATATATGACTTCTGCTTGCAAGTAATGGGGGCACTTCACATACGAGTGTGTATTATCGGCATTCTGAGATCTTGCAATAACGTTCGAGCGAGATAGATTGTCTGTACCTCAGTTTCTCTAAACCAGTTTTAGCATTACCTGAAAGGTTTGCAGTACTCATAGAATCAGAAAACATATTTTCCGCAAAAATTTCAGCTTTTTTGAATCAGATAAAAGAAACTTTTTTCCCAGGCATTTTGATCGACCAATTTGTAAACAAACCCCAACGCGCTTTCATATCATTGATTTTTTCCACACCCAGAGAGTTTTTTTTTTAGATCTGTCTGGTTTGAAAACGTCTTTTGTACAGACACTACTCCAAAACTGGCGCTCCCTAGCTTGTGCTATAATACTCTTGCATGCAGGTTTGCTTTTTCATTCAAGGACGATTTGTTCCATTGGGCTCAATAGCCTTTAACTACGTTTTTATACTCTCTTCTTTTTTTTCTCACTTAACAGCTTTTTGACAAAGAACATTCCACGCATATGTTACCTCGAATGTTTGTTGCGATCTTAAAGCTTGAAAATTTGGATTCGAACCCTCAGCCGCTTGTAACTTTTATATCTGTAGACTCTAGACAGCGAGCGAGAGCGTTAAAAATTGTCGATATCATGCTCTTTTTATGTTCTGTATTTATGCTGTATAAATAGTATTACATGATTATTCAACTTCGCGAGATAAAATTAAATTTTGGGCGACTACGTTTTAATATTTTATATCCACAAGAGTAGTCATTTAAGGGTAATTATAATTGGTTATATGTGATCACTCCTAAAGTGTTGGTGTGCTGTTTTCCCATTTACCAATTTGGTTGCCAAGCACAGGAGAAATAAAATTAAAGACAAGTCAATCGGACTTGCCTATGACTAGCCAATATCTGCGGATCTGGTTACATTACCATCCTTTAATAACTAAAGGCAAGGATCCCTCTACTAGATATTCAACCCAAATCTTTCTGTAGTTATCTGAAGTTGTGTGTCTGCTTGACTTATATCCAAAAAGTGAGACGTGAGCTTTAAGACCACCAACGACTATCCACTTTTTATTTGATTCCTTTGCAATGTGCAGAATCCCATTCAGTACTCGAGCGAGCTCTCTCATCTTGGGATTCGCGCAGGGTGTTATACGAAACAACATTTTTGATGATATGATTATTGACTTTTACATTTGTTGCACAGGAATATAGATTCAATACAGAGATGGTGTGGTGCTGTACACACAATGAACTATACTCCCATTTTTTCACCGACTGTTATATGGCAGGTTCTTTTTGAATCTTTTCTGCTATCACTAATAACGTTCTCATGAATAGGTGGATGTTAAAAGTTTTAGCAGTTCTGACAATCCAATGACTGTCTGTAAAACTCACTTATTGGTAACTGACTGTGGTCACGGTGGTGAATAAGATCGTGTGGTTCGTCATCCACGCATCTGCAGTTCCACTGCAGTATTTTTACTGGACATTTGTTTTACCAATTTTAGCATAATGAAAATAGAATAAGAAGAACTTAAGTAAGGTCGAATAAATTAATAGATAAATAAATACGAAAGAAAACAATTAAAGTAGCTTAGCTAAATCTATTACCAGCGCAGACTAGATCTATGCCGCAATAGAGAGACCGATCAGAAGTGAAAGCCAGAATTGATCACAGAATCTACATGAGATTACTATAATTAAATCTCTAAAAGTTTGTCAATCAGTTCATAAACGTTCAGTCTCCCATTTTCCTAAATAACTCCATCACATATTCCACCAGGCGCCTCTGTCCAACAGTGAGGAGGAGTAAAGACTCTGGAGAATGCTGGAAAGTTCCTAGCTCGTGTGATTGCAACAGTTGAGGTGTCTCACTGGTCTCACGGAGTCTGCCGAAAGCTGCCGGACGTGTATGCCCACATTGACCTGGCCAGCACACTGGGATCCTCTCCGTGAGGGTTAGCTTGCAGTTCATCCTCTTAACATCTGCGTGTTTGTTGCGGATGGTTGGAATGGTGAACTCGAGAAACATTAGCAACGCCTCTAGAAGTTCAGCACTAGATCATTTGCATTAAAAAGAACCCTCTGCACATTAGTTTGTGAGGTCTCGAAAGGGGCAATCTTGCTGCACCGAATCTTTGTTTAGGCTGCGTCACGTCAACTCTGTATGCTGCAGTAATTATCTCACAGTCGATGTATTTCTTGTACTACGTCATGGGTCAGGAGGCCTAGGATGTCATTTACTGCTCCCTCAGTGGACGACAACTGCATTCCACAGGTTTGTCATGTCGGAAATGTGTGTTCCAGGGTTGGTTGCTAAATCTTTCTATTTTGAGGGCTTTATCAAGGAACCATGTTAAAATTCATTAGGAAAGCCCTTCCTAGTCTCGTCAGCACTGTCCCCACACTTCATGACAGAGTCGGGAAGATAAACTCATTGTTCATTCTCTTCTGTTTTGGTAACTAGTTGTTATTCTTTTAGGCCTAGGAGATGAGTGGTGTTTGAGTCAGCCAAATCTTCGACGTATTTGTGCCTGTTCGGTTTTATTAAAGGAACTGCCCCTTTGAAACTGGTTTTTTCATTTTTTCTTTGCTGCAACAGCCCTGAATCTGTCTAATTGGCTGGTGCTGTTATACCAGAAGGAACTGGTGCCAGCTGACCACGAACCTGAGCATAGGTAAGTTTTGCAACTGCCTGTCTGTCTGGGTTCCTTGTCAACATAACTTTCTTTTAACAGGGAGTTGCAGCATCATGTTGATCTCGCTGGCTATACACATTCCACGCTCTAGCGTTACTTTCTCACCACAGCGAGGCAACAAGGTATTTTTTGATTTCTTTAGTTCACTCCACTGTGTCTCGGAATGTCTCCCTGTCGGGTGGATCTCCTCAGTTGCGGGTCGTAGGCCTCTGTGTCCCTTTGTTCCTGCGTCGGCTGTCTTTAGTGTCGATGGCAGGCTTGTTATGTACATATAGCGCCCAGGCTTCTAGATCTGGTCAGCCTCGGTCATCCTTCTTGTAGATAGGTGATCATCAGCCAGAGCCGTTGCTTTAGCACCGCTCTGACACAGCGTCCGCCATCTTGATTCTGTTGTGTGTGTTGTTGTGTGTGCCATGACAGAAATCAACATGGCTTCCATATGATCGTTAGCCTTGGAGGACGATATTTACCCTGCCGGAAAACTCCCCAGACAGCTGTAGATGTCAGAGAAAGAGACACAAGACAGTGTGCCCCCCCAATGTCCTCCCACTGTTACCAACTTCCAAGCTCACATGTTGGGTTAACTGAGTTAGATCGAGTGGCCAGTAGGTAGGTGTGTGTGTTGTGGTGAGTGTGGGGGGTTCGGGGGGGGGAGAGGGGGTCGACTCGTTGGCTATGTAGGTAGCCTACGATCGCTCCAATAGAGACCAACTATACATACCAAGAACCACCTAACCCACCATGGTCATGTCATATCGCATATTTATGTCATAGTGACTGTACATTACCTTGACAAAGCCTGCTGGGAAGATCATGAGTTAGTAATAGAGAATGATATCGGTTTGCAAGAATTGCTCCTTGGAGTATCCCCATTCAAGAAACTTAAAGTTGAGTTTGTAAACACATTGATTTATGGTACAAAATGATATTCAGATAGAAATTCCCGCTTCTAAGTACTGAAAACATCCTGCCGCTCAACACCGAGATCTTTTAATCTTCTATTAATAATCCTCCCAGGCCAACCTTCGTCAAAGACATGTGCCAGTGCACTCTTTTGTTTAGCAAACTAATTTTTATATATGGACACGGTTTACCGTTACTAGGTGATCAGCTGTTTATCTTCCTCTTTGAAAGTCCTGTCTGGGGCTCTTCAAAAAGAATGATATTTTGTTTTCAAATAATGCCATAGGCGTTCTTTTGATATATTTTAAAAGTAATTTTAACATGAGAAGTAGGCAATTGGCTCGTATCTGTTAAAGCGATCGAAAGCTGCTGATTTAAGATTCTGGAACTAATAATCGATTGATTCACAGGACACTGATAGTGAGGACACTGATGACCATTTCATTCAAAAACTTTTTGAGGAATGCAAAAGAGTAGGACTTTTTTTCAAATCTCATGGCATAAACTATTCAACATTTGATGTATACGACAAGCACTGGGATACCAACTGCCGATATATTTTTCTTCTCGAATGCTTTCGGACTTCAACAAATTCATTATACCTGACACTTCAGCAATTTTGAATCAATAATTGCACATTATTACTGATGGTTCAGCACATCAGTAGTTCAGCATTCTTGTCTACTAGTCTAACATCAGGACGACAGTTTTGAGCACAAGAACTCCATTTTTAGAAAATCATGGGTATACAAAGGCTTTCTGCTTTTTCTCCGAGACCACACTTTTGAAACACTAATTTGTACTGTTCGCTTGATCGATTAAGTTGGTAGCTGACTATATCCCATTTTTCATTTCACTGACTTCTTCCAACCTTTTGATTTCTTCTGACTATGACCTTTCTTTGGTGATTCCTTCTAATATGTGCTTCTGTGCTTTTGCAATTGTTTCACACCACACTCCACCAACTACACCCACGTACACACACATCCATCCACTTACCCATAATACACTAAAGGCCACGCGCACTGCACCATGCGTGTGCTTTGACTTACATGATTGAGGCGCCTCAAACACATGCACATATATCATGAGTATATGCGACTGCACTCTGACTAATTACAATCAGACACGTATTAGAGAACATGTCGAACAGGCGTTGAGTCAGTATTGGTGTGCTCTACGCGCGTAGGAATTCGACTGTAATGTTGGATACTAGAATCTGATTTTTTGTTTACTTTGCGATCGGTTGGCGAACTTGAAAACCGCCGTCCTGAAGGCAACCATTAAATATTCTGAAAACAAAACATACGAAATCTACGGCCAAAGGCGGCTGTCGCTTTACATACAAGCTGCTGATTGCAGAACGACTTGAGCTCTTGTCTATCGTTTTCTCCCATTATTTTTGAGCAGATTCTCACAATTGTCTATAAAGACATTTTGTTTTTACACTAAAGGTTCTTGTTACCAACTCAAATAAATGCACAAAACTTGAGACTATCTCCTCTATGAAAGACTTGGCAAAATAAGAAATAATCTTTTTATATATAAAAAAAAAAAGATTAACATCTTCTAAATCAAATGCACGCACGTTGTCGCCCCCTTGTTGACAATCGGCGTCATAGTTAGGGTCTCAGTTTTGTTGTGTGATCAAAGACAGTCCCCAGATCTATTTGTAGATTGAAGCTGTATTCATATCTTGACTAGGATATTATATGCTCAGACGTTTACCCCTCAATATTCCTGAAATCGATAGGAGATCTTTAGGTTTAGAACATTTAGCTCAGACTTGGCTCATCATACAGTGGACGAACTCGGTTGAGGGTGGGACCCATGGTTGGGGTGCGTGGGTCGAATAAAAGAGTCAAAAGAGCACTATCGTCCGCCAATTTCACAAGAAGGGAATTTTCGTTAGCTGCTTCTCGCACACTCATCTGTGTATAGAAATGTACAGAAGCCGCCTGAGTAACGCAACCATGTGGAACGCCCAAGTGCAAGGTCATCTAGGGATGAAGATATTTTGTTGGCCAAACAAACAACGCTGTGGTCTGTTGTTAAGAAATTCAATCACCCAACGCAAACAGGTGTGATTGTCTTCATAAAATTTTGAAAGCATTATGTTAACCACCACACACCACGCGCTCCCGCTCCAATCGTTCATTGTCGTCATATTCAATTATAGCAAATATATAATCATATCCCATTCATCATTAGCTGGTATCATTAGAAAGCAGCCACAGCAGCAATAACAGCATTTACTCACAACAGCATTTAACAAACAGCAAGAAACAGCCAGCATGTAGCATGCAGCAACACTAAAAACCTCCATGCACAACCAACCAACCACCCCAAGTGACGATCCCTAAAAACATCCATTTACAAGAACGTCTCATTAAACTGCAGATTGTCTATAATTCAGTCAAGAACTTTGTTGTATCACTCCCGTACCTGGGTTTCTTTGGTTTTTTTCAGCCTTTCTCATCAATCCATTCTACGACCCCGCTCATCAACACCGCCCACCATTACTCAGCTTAGCTGCCGCCAACCCTCCGCACAGCCTTCATCCGGCTGAACGGACAAGAGCAGAGCAGACGTGCCTTGACCTCGCGCCGCTGGGCGGGAGCGGAGAGAGCAGAGCGTCGCCGGTGCAGTGGCAGTGGTGGGGATCAGCGGATCGACGCCTGCTGCCATGCCGGACCCCCCACCGTCACCCTCGGGGAAGCGTCTGCAGGTTCACGTCTTCTCGGGGACACTGGTCGCCTCAGAGGTTGCAGGCCGTGGGGGATGCGGGTGGTCTGGGGGTGGATTTGTCAGTTCGTTAGTTATGTTGCTTCTTGTTTTGGGCGTTGTGGGGGGGGGGGAGGGGTTTGGGGGAGGGGGGTGGGTTGCGTGTGTGTTGGTGTGGGTTTTGTAGGGAGTAGAGTTGGTTGTTTAGTTTAGTGTAGTGGGTGAGTGTGTTATGTTTGTTAGTTGGTTGGTGTGTTCGCTGGGTGGTTTTGTTAGTAGAGCTGTGGGTGGGTTTGACTGTTAGTTTGTTTTTCATCTTTCCTTCTCTTTTTTGTGTTTATACTGATTGTCCTTGTCCCTTTTAAAAAAACCGTTATAGCTTGTATTTATCATTTTCCTATTTACATAATAGTTTTCTACTATGTTTGTTATTTTTCAGTCTTGGTATGGACTATTAATGGTTCTTCATTATCTACTTTATTTGTGTTTATATCGGCAATTTGTTTAGAGAAGATTTTACTTCCTTGTATTTTTCTTTTTTACTCTTTACAGTTGATATATTTTGTTTCATATCATTATTTAACATATTTTCTACCTTAGTCTTTATCGTTTTGTTCCTACTATAATTAACACTTACCTCGTTAACCGTCATTATCTTTCTGCTCTTTCATCACCTTCTTTCTATCTGAGGTGTTTTTGGTATTTTCTCTTTCTCTATCTTTGCTCGTATGACTGTTTTTTTCCTGTCCTTTTATCTTCTCTTCTTGTTTGGAATAATTTCGTTTATTTACTGAATTGCTTTATATTTGCTTAGTGGAACAAAACTGCGGAGGTGTAGATTGCTATAAGATGCGACTGTCCATGAATATATCTATATACAGAGTGTTTGCTGACATAGCCTTTGAAGTCCCATCACAGGCTTTTTTGTTTCCTTGTTTTTGTGGCTGCTCTCGTTTTGTCGCATTTTTTGCTTTTGGTTCTGGTTGTTCGCATCTCTCTGTGTTAAATGCATTCACATTTTTCCTGCATGCGTTTGTCTATCATTTTCGTGGTTATTTGCGTCAACATTAATATTCGAGTCTGAAAAATTGCATATTCATGTGTTTTATTTTTTATAGGTACATGCTATTATTTTTTTTTTTTTTTTCTTTTTTTTGTTTTTTTTTTTTTTTTTTTTTCGTTTTTTTTTGATGAATGTTTGTTCTTATGTTAGCATCTCGACTTGGGCTCTGAAACTATACATTTGTTGGCTTCTACGGAGTGTACTTTCATTCTCTATTCGCACTCGTTACCGTAGTTCTCGAGGTATTAGCGCAGAAATGAACGTAATAATATTTTTTTGAGAACAGAATCCCGAGCACAATGACCGAAATATTACTAGTCTGCACCATCGCACCACTACAAACAACAAAAACACACTACAACAGTCAACGATAAAAACATTCATAGCTAGTGGGTGGCTGGTGGTGGTGGCGTGGAGGTGGCGGTGGCAGTTGTAGGTAGTGGTTGTGGTTGTCGTAGTCGTAGTAGTAGAAGATAGTTCTGCAGCAGTAGTAGTGGTAGAGTAGATGGTAGTGCAGTAGTAGTGGCTAGTTAGTAACGGCGGGCGTCTCCCTGGTAGTAGGAGTAGTATAGTAGTCAGTAGTTGTAGTAGTAGGAGCAGAGATGCAGAAGTAGTCCGAGACTAGAGATATCAGTACGCACCTAGCCACGGCGCATCAGAAGCAGCCACAGCAGCAGCCCGCACAGCAGCAGCAGCAGCAGCTAGTAGTGTAGTAGTAGTAGTAGTAGTCATGTAGTTGTAGTAGCTATGGTAGTAGTAGTTGTAGTAGTCAGCTAGTCAGTTAGTGGTAGACAATACGTAGTCCGTCTTAAATGTCAATGGTGATGAAAATAGTAATGGATCATAATAATAAAATAACTGATACACACATAATCTATATTAACTGTACTATATTATACTAGTACATGCTGCAGTAGTCAATGGCGATTGGATTGCAGACACACAATAAAAGTCATGGTTCGAATCCCAGAAGCGTCATTCGGTTTTTGCTTGGCTTGATGGTTTTTCTTGTTTTTACTCGGCGGCTTGCTACCAGATTGAGTCTCAGATGAGTGTGCTGGGGGATTGTTTGGGAGCTAGACTGGGACCACAAGGTCGAGCTCCATCACTTTTACAGACCCACGGGTCTAGTTCGCTGATGTTGTTCAAAATGCAGAATACATTTTCAGGTTCCAGTATCTATTGGCCTGGTTGAAAGCCGGAACGCTCGCTAGACTGATAGGAATCGTGAGAGTAGAGTTCAGCCCTGTAAGTAGCTCAAGCCTGGTTGTATTCAGTAGCAGCCAAGCACCGCAAGCAGCAGCAGCTCACAAGTAGCACGCAGCAGCCACGTGCAGCAGCAGCAGCCTAGCACGTCAGCAGAACCATCATTTACGTCAGCGTTGATATGCGTCATTAGCATCATGCAGTAACAAAAGATGTTCTGATTGTCTCATGATTCGGTAGACCAGGCTGACTCTGGCTTTCATGGCATGCGTTTGTTTACCGTCCACTTCGGGGTCTGTCTTGAGTTGTAGGTGTCAAAGCACTCTGACGGTTTGCGAAGTTGAAAGAGGGTAGGCTCACGAGGAAAGGCTCCGAGAGGGTGGTCACCCCTTTGCATGGTCCTTCTTCCTCAGTTTGGCACGCGGCGTTCTAAGTACATTACTACTCCAGTCAGTAGGGGGCCTGGCCTGTGTTAGGCGGTTGGCTGTCTTGCGAATGTCAGCTCAGAAAGCGAGTTACTCTGAAATCCACAAAGTGATCCAGCAGCAATTACAGTCGGTCCCTTCATATTGGGATGGCTCCACGGCAGCCTGATGCGGTCAGGTCCTTGAGGACTTCTTGTCATGAGGTAGCGACAGACAGTAACCTTGGACAAAGCTGAGGATGGAGAGATGGAAATGAGCTGCACGTGGTAGAGCAGCAGGACAGGAACGTCCCACCACACCCCTTATTGAAGATGGAGCGGTTAATCATGATTTGGTGATATCGTGCAAAAAGGGAATACATGAAATGAGAACGTAACTAGAAGAAATGTGGGAACTCATGAACTAGAATGCTTTTAAACAGAAGCGAGATTCTCTCTCGGGAATTCACTCTTTTATCATTTTGTTGTCCCATCTTTTTGTCTCGTCTGTCTGTGTTTTATCTTTCTGTCCTGTCATTTTCTGTCTGCAAAAAACACAACCTTCCCCCCCAACCCTATTCCCCCCCCCCCTCTCTTTTGTCTTCCTGTTTGTTCCTCAAGGTGGATAGAGACGTCATTTTTTTAATCGTTTCAGTGTCAGTAAACATGTTCAGTACAGTACAATTCTCTCTGTCTGTCTGTCTCTATCTGTCTGTCTGATCTGTCTGTTTTCTGTCTGTTTGTTAATCTGTTGGCTCTTCTCTGCATGTCTTTCTGTCTACTCCTCTTTCTCTGTAGTTTCTGTCGTCCTCTTTGCTTTCTCTGTCTATCCCCGCGAGCCATTTCTGTCTACCTGGACTCTTTCTTTTTCTTCCTGTCTTTTCTCCGTCTCCTTCTCTCTCTCTCTCACTCTTGACTATGTCTGTTTTCTATCTCTGTCTAGTGTTTTCTCTGAATCTGTTTTTCTGACTCCGGTCTCGTTTTCATGATTCTGCTTCCTCTTTTAGCGTACTCTACTCTCTCTGTCTATGTCCTGCTCTTCTTGTCTCTGGGCTGTCAGTCTCTTCTCTTTTCTCTGTGTCTCTCTCTGTCATTCTTGTGTGTGTGTTATCTGTCTCTTGCTCTGTATCTTTGTCTGTTTGTCTGTCTCTGTCCGTCTACTGTCTGTCTCTTTCGTATAGCCAGGTTCCCCCACCCCTCCCCTTTGCTCTCGTCTCTTCACACGGTTGCACCCACAGTATTTGTTTAGCTCACCAAAATGGTGATGTGCACTATTTGTTTTTCCAGAGGTGGACAGTTTCAAAAGGAAGTGTGCTTCTACATGATGGGGAGGTGGATGTGTAAAGGGGACAAAAGAACATAACAAAGGGAGGGAAGGAAATGGATGGACAGATGTTGCTGGAATAAACAGGGAGTGATAACCCGCCCGGGAAAAGCTATAACTAGCGAAGATTGTGGCTTGACTTGAATGACAGTAATTATACTAGCCCAAGCGGCTGCGGATGAACACCGAGGTGGCATGGGCACCCTTCGTCATGGACTCGACTCTCTGTCGTATGGCATATCGGTTACGCTAGTTGATGTTTATTGTGGTCCCCTCCTCCCCCCACATTCTAGTCATTGGAATGGGAAAAAGCTAATTCGGAATAATTAATCTGAATTAAAATGTTCCTGCGCTATACACACATCTAGACGCGATCTATCTATCCTATCTATCTATTATATATCTATATATCTATCTATATAGTATTATCTATCTATCTATCTTAGTGTGATGTATGCTATGGATGTATGTATGTATGTATGTATGTATGTATGTATGTATGTATGTATATGTGTATACTGCGTATCTTGTGTTTCAGGAGAGTCTAATAGTAGGTATATGTGGTGAGTGTACACTGTGTGTGTGTATGTGTGGGGGGGGGGGGGGGGGTTGGCTCTAGTTTTACGTTGTTCATGTAAGTGATATCAACCGATTGCGAAGTTGAAATCATGTGCGCGACGTGATTACGAATCTACTGCAATACAGCTTATACAGTGACGATAAAAGGCAGGCAAAAATCTCAATGAATAAAATCAATATGTAAATTAATGACACATAACTAACAGTATAATGAGTGCCCATTTTAGTCTGTGCAACATGATTTTTGTATTACCATCTTAATCTTAGGCTGATGTTCATTTGTCGGACAGTGTTCCTGCACTGGATTTGTTGTTAGTGTGCCTGCACTGGATTTGTTGTCAGACAGTGCGCCTGCACTGGATTTATTTGTCGGACAGTGTTCCTGCACTGGATTTATTTGTCAGACAGTGTGCCTGCACTGGATTTGTTGTCAGACAGTGCGCCTGCACTGGATTTATTTGTCGGACAGTGTTCCTGCACTGGATTTATTTGTCAGACAGTGTGCCTGCACTGGATTTGTTGTCAGACAGCGTGCCTGCACTGGATTTGTTGTCAGACAGCGTGCCTGCACTGGATTTGTTGTCAGACAGCGTGCCTGCACTGGATTTGTTGTCAGACAGCGTGCCTGCACTGGATTTGTTGTCAGGCAGTGTGCCTGCACTGGATTTGTTGTCAGACAGCGTGCCTGCACTGGATTTGTTGTCAGGCAGCGTGCCTGCACTGGATTTGTTGTCAGGCAGTGTGCCTGCACTGGATTTGTTGTCAGGCAGTGTGCCTGCACTGGATTTGTTGTCAGACAGCGTGCCTGCACTGGATTTGTTGTCAGGCAGTGTGCCTGCACTGGATTTGTTGTCGGACAGTGTTTCCTAGGCTCAGCTGAAGCTGGCAGACTGGCCTTCTCCAGGTAGCAGATTGCTTGCGGGCTATGCTCAGGTCGTCCACGCCATCAGCCATGACTAGACTGTCCTATTCTTTAAAGAAAGAGGGATGGGCTTTTTTTTTAAACATGTGTGCAAGATGCTTTAAAGTTACCTGTTGCATCATTTCCCTGACATTGGTGAACCAAGTGAGTCCAGGAATTGGTACAGCTGGACAATAAAAACAACAACAACAATAGCAGGATACGCTGTTGCGTGTTCTTACTCTGCATGTTTCAGTTGATGGAGCATGATAGAAGCTCCCAGCTTGTTGTGTGCATCCTTCTCATTGACGATGGTGTACAACTTTTGAGAGTAAACCAGATCTAAGCTAAATAAATAGAACCCCCAGATAAATACAAACCAGTGGTACATCAGTGGTTTTGAAGTAACGCAAGGTGTGTGGGTTCGATACCTTTTTTAGCCGCCCAAATTGTCCCCATCCACTAGATCCTGAGTAGTAGTCTGGGTGCTTATCTTTTGGAGGAGACGGCAAACCTGAGCTCTTGTGCGCAACATGCTCTCAGCATACGTAAAAGAACCAGCAGCAACACTAGAGTTGTCCCTGATAGAAATTACGCACAAAAAAGCCACTCTGATAAGAAAACAAAGACACATCCAAAAACGAACATTTTTCTCTCTCAATGTGCGGTGCTGCTATTCTGGTGAAGCGCTCTAAGCCGGGGCAGAGTAGCCCACAACTCAGACAGAGAAACCTGGCAAAGTTAACATTTGAGATTAGGATAAACTGACAAGGTGACAGCTCCCGATAATTATAACCTCTATGGTCGACGGGGATTACAACCAAGATTAAATAGGATTGGATCGGCTCAACTGAAAAATGATGGCCTAAAAATTAGACAATAGACAATACACTATTCCCTGACAGGGGAGGGTGAATGACTTTGGTGTTAGACGAATGTGGTATTGTGGAGGGGTGTGAGGACGGATGTCTGTGTACGTGTCTGTGTACATGTCTGTGTGTGTGTGTACAGATGGGACGGGCTCTGGCACTGATCCTGACTCCCTTGCTGCTGCTACTGGGCTTTACTGCTTTCTGGATCACCGTCAACGTGGAGGAGTCCCGGGAACTGGAGAGGGTAAGGACTGCGACAGTCACCGTAGATATTTTCATCAGTAGTTTCTTTCTAGGTTCGAAGCACTCACGCACGCACACACGCACGGTATGCAAGCACACTAGCACGCTCGCTCGCTCGCACGCCCGCACTCACGCATGCAAGCACAAACCTACATGCACACACGCACACGCACACACAAGCACGCACGCACACACAGAGGTATTATGTGTAAGCACACACACATACGCTCATACTACGGGAAACAACAGTATTGAAAAGACTGATCCTACCTACCCTACCATCAACCATACCATACCATACCATACCATACCATACCATACCTACCATACCATACCATACCATACCATACCATACCATACCAACCATACCATACCATACCCTACCCTACCCTGCCATACCATACCATACCATACCATACCATAACCATACCTCATACCCATACCTACCATACCCTACCCCCTAATGCCAATACCATCACCATACCATACCATACCATACTTTACCTAACCATCACCATACATACCCATACTATACCATACCATACCATACCATGAATACCCTACAATACCTACCCACCTGCCATCTCTGCTACATACCTACCTACTTACCTACAACACTACCTACCCTACCATACTTATACCCTACCATACCAGACCCTACTAGACCATACACATACCACACACTCTACGATACTAAACAACCATACAACCACCATATCCTGCCTTATCTCTACCCTACCCTACCTACCATACCTCCATACATACCATACCAACCAACCATACAATACCCTACCCTACCCTGCCATACCCTGCCATACCATACCATACCCTACCTACCCACCATACCCTACCATATTCTACCTAACCCTACCTACCAACCATACTTTACCCTACCATACCAACCCTCCAGACCATACCTAACCACGCAGTACGAACTAAACAATACATCACCATACCGCCCTATCTTACCTACCCTAACCTACCTACCTTTCCCTACCCTACCCTACCCTACCCTACCCTACCATACCCACCCCACCCTACCCTACCATACCAACATACATCTAACCAACCATCACCAGACCAACCAGACCAGACCATACCATACCAGACCAGACCAACCATACATACCATACCATACCTCACCACAACCACACCCCCCATCCTTACCCAACCTACCATAACCCACCTTTACCCTACCTACCGACACCTACACTACATACCATACCATACCACCTACCTACCCTACCCTAACACCTACAATACCTTACCCGTCACCATACTCTACCAACCTTACCCTACCATACTCTACCATATCTTACCCCACCCTACCCCACCTACCCCCTTACCCTAGCCACCCTAACCCTACCTACACCCCACACCTACCCCACAACCTAGAATAAATAAATTCCACAAAAGAACGCCACACATCCTCAGGCTCAGGACCAGATCGAAGAATCCCACAACCTGGGGGAATTGATCCACGCACTGCAGCTGGAGAGGGGATCGGTGGTGTACGCCTTCCAGAACAACAACGACTCGGCCCTGCCCTCCAACTATCAGAGAACCGATGACGCCATCGTCCACCTGCATTATTGGCCCAATCAGTGCACTTACCACAATAAAACTCACTTGCAGGTTAGTCATGCTCTGTGTGTTGTGCGTTGTGGTGTGTGTGTGTGTGTGTGTGGTGGTGGAGGACGAGAAGAGAGAGAGCAGAAAAGAGTTGTGAGGTGAGATCGAGAGAGAGAGTAGGAGAAGACTGAGAAGAGATGAGAGAAGAGATGAGGAGAGAGAAAGTCAAGTCAAAATCAAAAATAAAAGTCAAACTTTTATTTCCAGATGGTTCATTGAATAGGGGACGAGATAGCTCAGTGGTCAGAGCACTCGCTTTGCCCCCAACAAATGTTAAGCACCATCGAGCGTTGTTACCAGTTGGATGGGTGACCGTTTGAGCGCTTTGGCTTCAGGACAGTCCCCCCAGTTCACCCAGCTGTAAATGGGTACCTGCCTCTTTATGGTCAGGGAAGGTAAAGCAGCGAGGGAGAGGAGACGGGCGCCGCCCTCAATATGTTGGCTCCTAGAAAATCTGAAGTCTCTGATGCCTCACTCCCCTATGACCACTTAGGTTATGGGACACCTTTACCTTAACATTGAAAAACCAATGCATCTGCTTTTCTCCATCAAGCTATCTATCTAATGTGTGTGCTTGCTTGCTTGGCCTCTATAGCCTTCCTTCCTTCCTTCCTGCCTCCCTTCCTTCCTTCCTTTATTCATTCATTCGCTCTTTCACTCACTCACTGGTTCACTCTTATTCCTTCACTCACTCATCCACTCACTCCCTCGCTTGCTCACTCAACCACTCATTGGTTCGTTCATTCAGTCGTTTGTGTGTTTGTTTATTTACTCATTCATTTCTTCGTTGTTCATCTGTATAATTCTGTCTTTCTGTTTGTTGTCTGTCTGTCTTTCTTTCTTCTTTTCTTTCTTTCTTTCTTTTCTTCTTTC
>CM054151.1:40861343-40876854 GCA_028751875.1 Rapana venosa
CCATTTTCATTATCAAAGATTGTCAACTCACTATGAAGTGAGAAAAAGTCATAAAGCGCACACACAGAGCAATTGACAGTTGAAGGGAAAGAATTCATTTAAAAGGAAATTAATTAAGCTAGCAGTACGAGTAACATCTCCTGGATTGGACACGGTGTTTTAATTTGTTTAAAGGTCAAGTGAATATCTACAACACAGCGTTTTGATGTGTAGTAAGTGTCGTATAAATATAAGAGCTACACAATGCCTATTGTCAGCACCATATGTGAGAATGGGTTTTATTAACTTGTGCATTTACCCTGTTTGTCACATATAAAATAAAATACATATCACTTTCAGAGTGTCTTAGTGCACAAGTCAAATATCCAACTTAGGGACTGTGGTAACTGCAAGTCATCCCACTTAGTGCTGCAGGCCACCCTAAAAATAATACAAGTCTACGGTAACAGTGCTATGCAAGCATATGCAGACTGTTGCAAGCATAATATCTATTACATTATAAGCAGGAACATGTTCTAACAGCACATTATATAGACATGTGTACCTGACTTCAGGACTACATCGCCTACAAGACAGTGATCAAGGCCAAGGAGTACGTGGGGGTGGCCATGTCTCTGGGCATCGGCTTCTTTGAGGCCGGGTCTCTGCCTGAGAATGATTACTTCCTGCTGAGGGAGAGCGACAGCAAGGCCATAGATGACCTCGACCTCTTCGGCAGGTACTCCGACTATGGCCTGGCAAGGTCAGTATTGCATAAGAGTGTTGCGTGTGGTTGAATGGGCGGCTTTGGATTTTGGTTTTCATAGGGACGCGGGGGTGTTTGTGGGTGTTACGGTTTTGCTGTGGTCATGTTTGTGTGTGAGTGTGAGTTGTGTATGTGTGAGAGAGAGCGAGCGAGCGAGCGAGAGAGAGAGAGAGAGAGAGAGAGAGAGAGTCAAGTCAAAATGATCTTTATTGAGGGTGAACGATTAAGTTTACACAACTTTTTTTTTCATCCTGCCCTTTGTGTGTGTGTGTGTGTGTGTGTGTGCTCGCGCGCGTGCGCGTGTGATAGAACAAACAGTAGAAGTGGTTACCGTTAACAGGGCTTGATATTAACATGAAAATCCCCTTCCCCGCCTCCCCTACCCTCCAAAATAAAAGGAAGAAAAACAAATTCTCAAATAAAAGATGTTTCCACGGCAGCGTATGATGTGTTTTGTGCAGATATACGCAACAGCAACAGGCAAATCCACAACTGTTTGCCCGTGTGGATTACTACAGACAGAGTTGGAGCGTAAGTCAGTGTGTGTGTGTGTGTGTGTGTGTGTGTGTGTGTGTGTGTGTGTGTGTGTGTGTGCGTTGTGTGTGTGTGTACGCGCGCGTGCTCTCCCCGTATTATATATTGTGATATACGACAAACAAACAAAAATAATAGCAGGGGTCTAGTGAGATTCGATGGAAGATTAACAGGGGTCTAGCGATATGGGATGGATGATTTACAGGCATCTTGCGATACTGGACTGCGGTTAACAGTGGTCTAGCGATATTAGATGGAGGATGACAGGGGTCTAGGATGTTGGATGGAGGTGTAACAGGGGTCTAGTGATACTTGATTAGGGTCAACGAGGTCTAGCAATACTGGATTGATGGTTAACAGGGGTCGAGCAATATTGGATTGATGGTTAACAGGGGTCTTGCAATATTGGATTGATGGTTAACAGGGGTCTAGCAATATTGGATTGATGGTTAACAGGGGTCTAGCAATATTGGATTGATGGTTAACAGGGGTCGAGCAATATTGGATTGATGGTTAACAGGGGTCTTGCAATATTGGATTGATGGTTAACAGGGGTCTAGATTGGATTGATGGTTAACAGGGGTATAGCAATATTGGATTGATGGTTAACAGGGGTCTAGCAATATTGCACCCGTCCAGAAGGACAAAGGTTAGCAGGCATCTAGCGATGTTTGATGGAGGGTTTACAGGGGTCTAGTGATATAGGATAGAAAATTAACAGGTGGCTAGCGAGACAGAACTGGAGATTAACAGGAGTCTAGCGATATTGGATGGCGAATTAACAGGGGTCTAGCGATATTGGATGGCGAATTAACAGGAGTCTAGCGATATTGGATGGCGAATTAACAGGGGTCTAGCGATATTGGATGGCGAATTAACAGGAGTCTAGCGATATTGGATGGCGAATTAACAGGAGTCTAGCGATATTGGATGGCGAATTAACAGGGGTCTAGCGATATTGGATGGCGAATTAACAGGGGTCTAGCGATATTGGATGGCGAATTAACAGGAGTCTAGCGATATTGGAGGGAAAATTAACAGGGGTCTAGCAGTAGTGAATGGAAGATTAACATGGGTCTAGCGATGTTGCCACGGTCTAGAAAGAGAACAGTACCAGTTTCAGATCTCGTCCTAGGATGAAATCCAACCCAAAATCCAAAAGAGAAACTGACAATGACTGTGACAAATTGTTTTATTTTGAGGATAACAGAAAAAGCACCCATGATAGAGAGAGAGAGAGAGAGAGAGAGAGAGAGAGAGAGAGAGAGAGAGAGAGAGAGAGAGAGAGAGAGAGAGAAGGAAGGTAAATCAGCAACGACAATACCTTATACATCCTTGGAAATAGTTCTTTCTCTTTAACCAGGAGTTGAATATTTTTGCTGCAAAGAATGTCGGGAAACCATCTCCTTTTTCTTCTTGTTTTTTTTGTTTTTGTTCTTCTTGTTCTCCTTTTTCTGTTCTTTTTTTTCTTTCTTTCTTCTTTCTTTCTTTCTTTCTTTCTTTCTTTCTTCTTCTTCTTCTTCTTCTTCTTCTTCTTCTTCTTCTTCTTCTTCTTCATGGTACACAAAAAACATATGTCCAGCCTACTTACAGTGAAGAATATTTTGGTATACATTTTTTTCTTCTTTTAACTTTTGTAGTCTTATATCATCACTAAGTTTTGAACAGACTTTACACAAATCACACAAAAGTCCAAAAGTTTTTTTGCCCCCATCCCAACTATTGAAGACAGTGTCATGAAAAATATCAGTGCAGTGCACTCCCAAGTCAAGAAGATCTGTTTCACATGGGCAGGTGAACTCGTTCCCGAACTTCTCCTCAAGCGAAGGTGAGAGGTTTCACAACGAAATCCTGACCTATCTGGATCTACTGGGTCAGCTGAAGAACGACTTACGTCAGTACCTCGTCGACAACATCAATGACGACAGCAGGGACGCGGAAACTCAGATCGTCGTCGCCTGCGTCATCTTCGTGGTGGTGTTCGTACTGACGCCTACCCTGATTTACATGATGCATAGTCTGACCACTTCTATACAGGTGGGTGGCAGGGTGGGTTGAGTTGAGTTGGTCCGGGGAAGAGTGTGCTATGTGTTTTGTTTTTATTGTTAGTAGTAGTAGTGGTGGTGGTAGTGATGGTAGTTGGTTGGTGGTGGTTGGTGTGAAGGTGGTTGGTGGTGGTTTTGTTATTTGGTTTTTTTTGGGTCGTTATTGATGTTCGATCTCCTTCTTGTTCTCTTCCTCTTACTTCCAGCGTTCTCCTCCTCCTCCTCCTCGTCCTCCTCCTCCTCCTCCTTCTTGTTCTTCTTGTTCTTCTCGTTCTTCTTGTTCTTTTTCTTCTTCTTCTTCTTCTTCTTCTTCTTCTTCTTCTACTGCTACTGCTACTACTACTGCTACTGCTACTACTACTACTACTACTGCTACTGCTACTACTACTACTACTACTACTACTACTACTACTACTACTACTACTACTACTACTACTACTACTACTACTACTACTACTACTACTACTACTACTACTACTACTACTACTCCTCCTCCTCCTCCTCCTCCTCATCCTGCTGCTGCTGCTACCGCTACCGCTTTAGTGTCTGTCCACCGTCTATCCCCTGTGGTGTTTTTCTGTCTGCCCATTACGTCTCCCTCGTTGGCCAGTTTCCCTGGAAAATAGTCTCTAACGATATCGATACATCCTATAACGGGTAGGCTTTAGCACAGCGAATTGATATAAACCCATCTTGCATGAAGCATCCGAATTCAACACACCGATGTAGTTTTCGTCTGTGTGTGTGTGTGTGTGTGTGTGTGTGTGTGGTGTGTGTGTGTGTGTGTGTGTGTGTTTAAACTCCTCTCCAAAAAAACAGCGTTACGCGTACGACGCCTCCAAGAAATCCCAAGAGCTGAGCATTGAGAAGCGCCGCTCTGACAGCCTCCTGTACCAAATGCTGCCCAAGTCGGTGGCTCAGCAGCTCAAGATGAACCTCACCGTCAACGCCGAGCACTTCGACTCGGTGACCATCTACTTCAGCGACATCGTGGGCTTTACCAGCCTCAGCTCCCGCTCCTCGCCCTTCCAGGTGGTCACCTTGCTGAACAAGCTGTACCACTTCTTCGATGAATGCCTGGACCGCTACGACGTGTACAAGGTGGGTGTGGGTGTGGTGTGGATTGATTTTCTGTTGGACCCTGTTGTCGTTGTTGTTGCTGTTGTTGTTGTTGTTTGTTGAGGTCTTGCACGTTCCCTGGGGGGGTCACCCAGAATGGGCACGCTGACGTACCCTGACTTCTACCTGGGATTCACTCTGGGATTGAAATCTGCACACTGGAGGAGAATTTTTGCGTGTGTGACTTTTCGTTTTAAGTACCTCGCCTCATGGGCAGCCATACTCCGACTTTGGATGATTCTTTTCTCCTTCGAAGGAGAGTGCAGGTTGCTATGTTTAGAGTTCGTCAGGGCTGAAGGCAATCTCAACATACAATTTTACAGCAGAACAACATTTTAATGCAGGACTTATCTTTAAGCCTACATCAATAACGGACAAAGCTTTTGGACTGGACCAGTTGTATTGAACTGTATACCGCTTTAAGTCACAGCAATTTCTCTGCGTGAAATTCGGGATGCTCTCCACGAGGAGAGCGCGTCGCCACAAGAGTAGCGCCACCCATTATTTTTCTTTTCCTGTCTGCATATTATTTTTTTTCCTACTAGAGTGGCTTTTATCTAGAGAATTTTTCCAGGGACAACTCTCTTGTTGCCGTGGGTTCTTTCACATGTGTAGCACATATGACATAAGTTTCTCGTTTCGTCAGAAAGACCAGCACCCAGACAACCACTCACGATCTAGTAAATGGGGGAAAGTTTCTGGCCCAAACAGGGATCAAACTACCACACACTTCGAACCCAGACTTTTCGCTTTCTAGGCAGGTGCGTTACCTCTAGACCACTGTTCCGCAATGGATCGTTATGACGTGTACAAGGGGGGTGTGGTTGACTGCCTTAACCGTTATGACGTGTTATGACGTGTACAAGGTGGGTGTGGTTGACTGCCTTAACCGTTATGACGTGTACAAGGTGGGTGTGGTTGACTGCCTTAACCGTTATGACGTGTACAAGGTGGGTGTGGTTGACTGTACAAGGTGGGTGTGGTTGACTGTACAAGGTGGGTGTGGTTGACTGCCTTAACCGTTATGACGTGTACAAGGTGGGTGTGGTTGACTGTACAAGGTGGGTGTGGTTGACTGTACAAGGTGGGTGTGGTTGACTGTACAAGGTGGGTGTGGTTGACTGTACAAGGTGGGTGTGGTTGACTGCCTTAACCGTTATGGCGAGTACAAGGTGGGTGTGGTTGACTGTGTGGATCGTTATGACGTGTACAAGGTGGGTGTGGTTGACTGTCTTAACCGTTATGACGTGTACAAGGTGGGGGTGGTTGACTGTACAAGGTGGGTGTGGATGACTGCCTTAACCGTTATGACGTGTACAAGGGGTGTTTGGTTAGGATTTACCATGTGGACCGTTATGACGTGTATAAGGTGGGTGTTGCGGAGGTTGTGGCGTTTCTTACCACAGTGACAAAGACATTGGGAATAAATAAGAGCTCTATTCATTCCTTAATACGGGCTTACTTAAAAATATCAGATTGTTATGTCAGGAAAGCCTGGTTTCAAAAGTTAATGAGAAGAATGGTTAAAACATGTTGAGGAATTTCTCTGTCAGTTTCTGTACATATCTCTGTCTGTCTTTCTTTATTTCTTTCTGTCTCTGTCTATCTCACTGTCTGTCTGTCTGTCTGTCCTTCTGTCTGTCTTTTTCTCTGTCTCTATGTCTGTCCCTATGTCTCCCAATCACTCACGCACTCACTCACTCACTCATTCACTCACTCACTCAATCTCTCACACACTCACTCACTCACTCACTTACTCACTCGCTGCTACGACCTAACCCAGGTGGAGACAATCGGGGACGCCTACATGGTGGTGAGTGGTCTGCCCCAGAGGAATGGAGACAAACACTGCACAGAGGTGGCGGTGATGGCGCTGGACCTGGTGGCCGGGGTCCGCAACTTCGAGATCCCCCACCTGCCTGACCAGGCCCTGCGTCTGAGGATCGGCATCCACACAGGTGAGAGTGGCAGGAGTCGCCGTGACCACGGTGTCACACCGGTGAGACTTTCTAGTAGTCACCGTGACCACGGTGTCACACCGGTGAGACTTTCTAGTAGTCACCGTGACCACGGTGTCACACCGGTGAGACTTGCTAGTAGTCACCGTGACCACAGTGTCACACTTGTAAGACTTGCTAGAAGTCATCGTGACCACAGTGTCACACCGGCGAGACTTGTCAGTAGTCACCGTGACCACGGTGTCACACCGGCGAGACTTGTCAGTAGTCACCGTGACCACAGTGTCACACCGGCGAGACTTGTCAGTAGTCCACCGTGACCACACTGCACTCACTACCGCGGAATTGCTATAGTCACCGTGACCACAATTCTCACAACTCGTGAGACTTGCACTTAGTCACCGTGACCACAGTGCACATCGACCAGACACCCAGTAGCACCGGACCACAATGACACGGTGGGAGTCTGCCCAGAGCAATGTGACCAACATGTCACACTGTAGGACTTGCTAGAAGTCATCGGACCAAGTGTCACACTGGTGGCTTGCAGAAGTCATCGGACACAGTGTCACACTTGTAAGATCCTTGCAATCCATGCCGTGACCAGGTCACACGTGAACTGTCAGTGATCGTGACCACGTGTCACACTGGTGAGACTTGCTAGAAGTCATCGTGACCACAGTGTCACACTTGTAAGACTTGCTAGAAGTCATCGTGACCACAGTGTCACACCGGTGAGACTTGTCAGTATTCATCGTGACCACAGTGTCACACTGGTGAGACTTGCTAGAAGTCATCGTGACCACAGTGTCACACTGGTGAGACTTTCTAGAAGTCATCGTGACCACAGTGTCACACTGGTTAGACTTGTCAGTAGTCACCGTGACCACGGTGTCACACCGGTGAGACTTGTCAGTAGTCATTGTGACCACAGTGTCACACTGGTTAGACTTGTCAGTAGTCATCGTGACCACAGTGTCACACCGATGAGACATGGTAGTAGTCATTGTGACCACATTGTCACACTGGTGAGACTGTCACTAGTTATCGTGACAGCATTGTCACTCTGGTGAGACTGTCACTAGTCATCATGACCACATTGTCACACTGGTGAGACTTTTCAGTAGTCATCGTGACCACATTGTCACACTGGTGAGACTGTCACTAGTCATTGTTACCACGGTGTCACATTGTAGCATTATCAACGTTATGTCTTAGATTCTGGCATCAACATAGTTGAAGCTGCGATGTCAGTATTTAATTTTTTATTTGCTTTTTCGCGTTTGTGGTGGGTGCTTCAAATGTCTTTCACTGACTGTTAAAAAAGAAACGTTCTTTGTTCCTTTCGTTCCTTTCTATTCTGTTTTCTTTGGGGTTTTTTTTTTTGGTACGTGTTCTTGTCCATTATCACGAAGCAGCCTTTCTCTGCTTTCTGCCCTAACGTCTGGAGCAATAACCGCTCCAGTGTGAACACGTGTGGATGCAACTTCTACTGACAGGTTCCCGGTCTCCCCGACAGTGGTGAAGCTCGAGGTTTGATCGGGTAAACACGTGTGTCTGTGCTGGGCAGGTCCAGTGGTGTCGGGTGTGGTGGGCACCAAAATGCCTCGCTACTGCCTCTTTGGGGACACTGTCAACACCGCCTCTAGAATGGAGTCCACCAGTCTCCGTGAGTCATCATCGTCAGTGTTGTCGTCGTCATCATCTACGTCATCATCGTGGTTGTCATCATCATCGTCATTGTTGTCGTCATCATCATCTACGTCATCATCGTGGTTGTCATCATCATCGTCATCATCATCGTCATCGTCATCATTGTGGTCGTCCGCGTTGTGTCTACTTTGTCTGTGTCGTTGCCTTTGTTATTAATATTGTCCAGGTCGTTGTTGTCGTCGTCGTCGTCGTCACCATCGTCATCGTCATCACCACCACCACCACCACCACCACCATCCTCCTCTTCATCATCATCATCATCATCAGCATCAGCATCATCACAACCACCGTTGCAGTTAATTATCTCCATCGTCAACATAACTGTCTTTGTCGCCATCGTCTTTTTGTTTCTTGTCCGAATCATCATCATGTTCATTCTGTGTGGTGGTACCCCTCTATTTGTTTTAGTCATCCATTTTTTTTAGAGTGGAGAAAGGGGATCTTGCAGAAGTAAACTTGACAAATGGACTGGCTGAGACACTGTGTGATTCAGATTTAGATTCAGATTCAGGTTCAGAATATTTTATTGCCATTTAAGTCAAGTAGACTTATTTGACACAACAACAAAACAAGCAAACATCAGTTATAATCATCTCTCTGGCTCAAAATGATGTACACTAAAGCATGTAGCATTTTACTTCTCATTTTCTCTTTTCTTAAAACATTCATACACATATTTGATGATATTTTCTTGATAGATATCAACTGTGATTATTTCACTTAATTTATCTATACTAATGTTACGTTTTTTGTGTTTGGTTGTAATTTTTAATAACAAATTGTTTCTGAGTTCATCATATGAGATACATTCACCGAGTAAATGAAATTCATCTTCTGTCTTGTTACAATATCTACATTTTCTGTCCTCTCTAGATGTATTTTGGTGCTTCCCTTTTTCTATCATTAAATTGTGACAGCTTGTGCGAAAGTTACAATACGTCTTCTTATGAGTTTTGTTTTCATAGTTAAGTATGGTTCCAGTCTGTATTCTTTGGTAGCAAAATCGTAAAATTTTAGTTTTGCAAACTCTTTCTTCTGGTAGATCCAATATGTTTTATACATGTCCTCAAGCTTTCTTTGAACAGCATAACTCAACTGATGAACATCAAGAGTACTTTGGTTCGTCCAGACATGTTTGAATCCAGTTGTGTAAAGAATATTTTTTACTGTGTTGATCCATTTATCGGATGCATGTGTGTGTGTGTGTGTGTGTGTGTGTGTGTGTGTGTGTGTGTGCGTATGTGTGTGTCCCACTAACTCCTTTATTGTGTCAAGAGTAGTAAACCGATGAAGTAGCTATCTGATTGTCAGAATACCATTCTAAAGAAGACCAAACAACTTCAACAGATAACTCTCTTATTTCTGGCTGATCAATCCTTTTATTACTATTTTTTTATATTTATTGATTGGTTGATTGACTGATTGTTGGACCGGTTGATTGATTTTGATTGGTTGATGTATTGATTAATGGGTGAATTCATTGATATATTGATTGATGGATGAATTGATTGGTGTTTGGATGATTGTAGAAGTGTATTGATGTATGGATTATGTATGAATGGATGGATGGGCGGAGGGATGGATGCATTGATGGATTGATTGATAAATGGATGGATGCATGGGTGAATGCTTGATGGATTATGGGTTGATGGATATGAATATGTATGTCCACCAGCCATGAAGATACAGGTCAGCGAGGTGACGGCCGCCAAGTTGACCCAGATAGGTGGCTTCGACCTTGAAAAAAGAGGTCAAGTCGAGATCAAGGTCAGTCAGGTCATGTTTGTGTGTGTGTGTGTGTGTGTGTGTGTGTGTGTGTGTGTGTGTGTTGTTGTTGTTGTTGTTGTTGACTTCAGTTTTATGTCTGTTCACTTCTAATGATATTAGACGGGTAAAAAAACCGGGAGAGGTGGATGTGTTGTTAAAAAAGTAAAAAACAAACACGTGTTTAAAAAAATCTCGGAAAGAAACTTGGCAATGCAACAGGAATTAAAAAAACAAACAAACAAAAACAAGTCATTAACGTCAATGTAACTATAACAAATGTCCTATGGGACTGCGACAAAGACCTTTCACAATTTCGAATGCCAGTTTTAGATTACTGAATAAGCTGCCCTTGAGGGACTTTTCAGAAAAAAATGAGGAATGAAAGGTTTTACACTCTGGCAGTCAAAAAGTATATGAATATTAGCGATATTCTCACCACACAGACATTTACCATTTTTGCTGAAATAGGTTACCAATGTATTTGGTTTCATTCTATAAAAGAAAGTATTGATTTTTCTTGACGTAAAAAACACGTGTACTAACTTCTGAACGGTTCACCACTGTTACATTATCGGTATTGACTGCAGTTCTAGTTAAAAGTCTCTCATTTTGCTGATTAGTTTCGGTGACCTTTATCCATGATTTTTGTTCTAATAAGCTATACCCCTCTTGTGTGTGTGTTGTGACAGGGGAAGGGAGAGATGGAAACCTTTTGGCTCCTGGCCACACAAAGGAAAATGAGGAGTCGGATGGGATCCCAGTGCTATTCCGAGGTACGTTGTACACACACACACACACACACACACACACACACACACGCACGCACGCACGCACGCACGCACGCACGCACGCACGCGCGCGCACATACACATGCTTGCAAGCATATACCTGCACGTGAATACAGAAAAACGTACGCACACACACACACATTCAAACATAGCAAATAAAGTTATAACATGGGACAAGTTAAACGAAATGATCTCCTTTACATAGAACAATATGTATAATGAAAAAAAAATCCATTTGATTTCCAGCCAGTGACACATAAAAATTCTAGAACACGTGATCTGGACAATTTAGATGGAAGAATTACAAAACGCTCTAGTCTGGTTATTGTTGAAACACTGACATATTTATACAACTTGTGTATTGGAAAAGCTGTTTTCCCTTCAAGTTTAAACGAGTAAAATTGTACCAGTTCATAAATTAGGTGAATATTCTCCTTCGAATTACCGGCATATTTCAATTTTCTGTATCATCTAGACCCATCAAAAATACATACAAACATACTTATCTTCTTACTTTATCAATAAAAGTCTAATGAAGGATGATTAATCAGGGTTTTGTAAAAGCTATTCCTGTTACCTTGCTCTAACTCAGCTTACTGACAGTCTCTTACACGATATAAATAACAAGAAGCACTGGTCTCCTTTCTATTGCCTATGAAAACGCATTTGATGTGATTAATCATCTCTTTTTACTGTGCAAATAAGAATTATACAAACTGACGCCTGAAGTCATTCAACTGCCAGAAACTATTTTTGTCAGATAGACAGCAGCTGGAATCTGTAAATAATCAAACAGAAGAGCTACTACCCATTAGGCATGGAGTGCAACAAGGATCAGTATTAGGACCACTCTTGTTTGCAGTCTATGTAGGTAATTTGCCCTGTTTTCTCAAATGTAGCTTGAGAAGTTTGCTGACTATACCACTTGATTGTACAGTGGTTCAGACCCCTGCAGGTTAACTCGCAAACTCCAAAATATAGTATTGACAGATTAATTACTTGGGCTTAATTAAAGCATAATTATGTCCTTCAATGCACAGTATGTGTGAATCAGCAAGACAGAAAAGACAATAAAAGATAACTTCCAAACTCTGTCATAAAATACTAGGTGTCATCATTGATAAAAATCTGACTTGGACCGACCCGTGACGTCACTAGAAAATCACCTGCTCACAAGCTACTTCAATCATCTATAATAAAACTCTTTATACAGTTTAAAAATCTTTTTTCAAAAACTTGTTTTCATCCGCTCACATTTTACCTGTCAATGATTATGCGTCATCTATTTGGGATCCCTGCATTGAAACAAACTTGAAATTCATTCATCGTTAATATAAAAAAATCAGTAAAACTTGTATTGTTAAAATCCAGCTTCCTGACTATTGAGGATTATAAACCAATAAATATCCTGATATTTTGAAACAAACTTGCATTCAGTAAAGCTGTGATTATGCAAGATGTTGTTAATGAAATGCACCTCAGAAGATTACATAAACTTTTAAATTAACCAGCATAGACACAACTTTTCCAAGACTCAGAAATAATCTGTACAAATCGAGCTTCTTATATTCAGGTAGGAATACCTCCAACAAATTTGAAACTTATCAAAAACGAAGATAAATTTGATACTCATCTAAAAATATTTCATGAATAATTATTTAGAACACGACTTGTAAATATCGTAAATTTATCTGTTTATCGCATCATCCTTTTCTGTTTCACTTCAACATGTTTATATTGTGGTTTATTGTTGAAACTGAAATTATTATGATGTTGCATATATATATATATTTGTTTGTTTATTACTTACTTTTATGTATTCTTTTAAATCGAGGATAATGGAATAAGCACTCGTGTGCTTTTCTACACCCAGTCCCCATGTGAATGTGGTTTTGTACATTTTTGATCTTTTTCCACTGGCACACAATGGCCTACTCTTTTGAAGGCAGAACAGGATTAAATGTGTGCGCAAGATGTTCTGCGTGTGTTCACACACGAGGCCTCGGTTTATAGTCTCATCCAAAGGATGAAACAATAACCCCCCAGCCAAGTTAAGCAGCGTCGAGCGTGGTTACCCCTTAGATGGGTGACCGTTTGTGCGCCTTGGCTTTAGTACAGTCCCCCAGTTCACCCAGCTGTAAATAGATACCTACCCTCTTTAGGGTTAGGGAAGGTAAAGCAGGGAGGGAGAAGAGATGGGCGCCGCCCTCAATATGCTGGCCCCTAGAGAAGTGAGGTCTCTGACGCCTCGCTCCCCTACGACCTTGTAGGTTGTGGGACTCCTTTACCTTTTACACATGCATAAGTGTGGAGGACTGGGGTTAAGGGGGGGGGGGGGGGGCTGTTAGGGAATGGGTGTTATTGCTGACACTTTTCTCAGGCTAATGAAACTGTCTAGTCTGTCAAGGTATTTGAATGTGTACTTGTGGAAAAACGGACGAGGAGAAGAAAGGGGAGGGTTGATATGATCATTATAACATGATATGTCTTTAGTTTTTGCTATATATACATTTTCTGCTTGGGTTGTTTCTTGTTTCTGTTTCATGTCTGTAGTGTGAGTATAATTATGTAGTGGAAGGGATATGGATGTGGGTATTATGTGTGTGTATGTGTTTAAATGATTTAAAAGAAAATTATACTTTAGTTTTCTCTTTGCCTATGCGTGTATTTGTTTGTTTTGGAGTTGTTTGAAGTTGTTACTCTTAAAGAATATGACACAACAAAGGGAACTGACACCAGTTCAAGAAATGGGGGACGTTTAGTGTGTATTATACAAATCTCGGCAATATATGACATCAGTTGCTGAAGTCGAATATTACACAACAATGGGGAGGCTACTATAGTCTTTCCCAGGACCTGCATACTCCCCTCTTCTTTATCAATAGGTTTATCATAAATATTGGCTTGTCTAAATCACGAAATAACTTTGTGGAAGTATTATTTAAAGAATGTTTTTTGTGTTTGTTTAATTTGCGTGGCTTATTTTGTTTGGGCTTTACTCTTATATATAAATACACTTGATTTTTTTTCATGGGTGCCTTGATGAAAAAAGCAGTTGCACTGCTTATTCAAAGTACCATCTGGAAATTTAAATTTGACTTTGATTTGACTATTCAACTGCTAGAAGGAAGAAAGGGTGGGTGGGTGAAGTAAACATTAGCTGTGAAACTTCAAGCTGCTCATCCAAGGAAGGAAAGGGTGTGCCACTTTAAATGGCTCATTCATATATACACTATACTGCACTACACTACACTACACTACAAACACTGCCCTGCCCTGCACTACGCTACGCTACGCTACACGACACGACACGAAACGACACTACACTACACTGGCCTACACTGCCCTCCACTCCACTCCAGTCCACTCTACTCCACTCCACTCCACTCCACTCATTTTGTTTGTTCACAGAGCACCATTCGACTGCCCAGCATTGCTCTGAGCAATGAAATTCTGCTGGACGCCAACAACTTGTGATGTGCAGCACAGGAGAATAGTACAGGACAGTACAGCAGAGGACAGGACAGTGTGATGTGCAGCACAGGAGAATAGTACAGGACAGTACAGCACATGACAGGACCATGTGATGTACAGTACGGGACAGCACTACATGACGGTGGCAGGACTGTGTACTGTGTTAAAGCCGGTGTGTCTATATTGTGTGCCTGGCTTAAGAACTGCTTTAATTCAGGATGTCTCCGGACAGGAACAATGATGCAATTTTACTACTACTACTACTACTACTACTACTACAATATCACAACACACAAACCCAAAGAGAACCCAATACACAAGAAAAATGAAACAAGCCAGGACGATTTACATACATAAATGTCAGTTTGGGGCATTAATATTTGTGAAGTATTATCACAGGAATAAACGCATTTGAAGAAACAACAAATCAGAAAAAGGACCCGCATAAAGATTTTTTTTTTTAATCAAGATTTTTTAATATTTAAGATTCTGGTACTGGCGTCACTGCGAGTTCAATACACCATAAACATAATGAATGTAATGACAACAGCTACAAGAAAGGGGCGCTGGAAAAAGGATTTTGGCCTAACATGTTTAAATGAATAGTTTTTGTGTAGTGTACTCACTGCATGCTGAATACACCATAAACATAAAGAATATAACAACAAATACAGAAATGGAACTCCTCACAAGGGTTTGGGCATTCAACATGTTTGAATGGTCACTTTTTGTGTAATGACCTTTCTGCACGTTGAATACATCGAAAAAGAGCGTACTGACCTTCCCAGAGATGGCTTTTCCAGGCAGTGGTCACACACAGCATTGGTCAGCCTGGGGTGGGCGTTAGATATAGGTATGTGTCTGTCATCCATCAAACAACGGCTTGGATTATGAGATTATTGACTAGGAAATGTCATCTTCTGTGTGTATGTATACACCTTAACGGTATTTAAGCACTGGCATGTCTGCACCCAAGTTGATTTGATACAAAATCGCCCTCTTGGCCTGGCGATGGAGACTTAGTTACCTTAACATGTTTAGCTGTCAAAATAAACTACGCCCAGAAAAGGAAGAACAAACAGAAGACAGAAGTGACAGGAGAGGTTTGATTGGTTTTCGTTTTTAAAGAATAGAATACAAGCAGCGTGTAAAGTGGTTCAGTATGTGTGAACTTGACAATGAAATTCCCCGACACGAATGTGTGTGTTTTAGTATTAGCCATATTGTGCTTATACTTCATTGGTTCTGACGATGTCTTATGGACTGAAGATGTGTACAGGTGTGTCCGTAGAAGTTTTACGCACAGTCTCACGAATCTTCTGTGACGATTGCAACTGATTATGATACTTATGTGGAGTCTTTAAACGG
>CM054151.1:40877354-40887354 GCA_028751875.1 Rapana venosa
TTTCTTCCCTTCTAGCAGTTGAATTTGTTATAAAAGCTGGTTAAGTAAAAAAAAAGGGAAACCCCATCAGCGAAGCAACATTTGCCAGTGAAAAAAAGGAAAAAATTCTTTTTGAACGTTGCTGCGAAACCAAGGGGGAAAAAATCTTGATACAAAAAGGGGTTTTTTTTTATTTTTTCTTTACAGCTTTTAAAAAGGAATAATCGTTTAAAAAGTTACTGATTAAAGACAAAAACAACTCTGAAATAAATTTGGTCAGTTTTAAAAAGGAAAGTAACCCTATTGACAATCATTTGTTTTTTTTTATTTATTGTACCCTTTAAGTAGAGCAAATGTATTGCGAATTTCGGGCGCTACAAATTTATTGTTTTCAGAGTATTGGACATGGGCATCTTGGTCCCCGGAAGGGGTCAGCAGATCTAAGGAGGGTCCAGTTTGTAATTTCCCACCATAAAGTTAAAAGATTTTTAAAGACGTGAATGGACAACATCAAGTTGGTATGTGTTGTGATTATGCAATCCCAAACCCGAGTTTTTTCTGTTCCTCCCCCGTTGCAGTAATGATGTTAAAATGAATGTTCTTTTGGAAAACGAAATTGCAAAAGTATTGATTTAAAAAAAATGCCTTTTTGTAGATGACTTAGTGCACAAATGATAAGAGTGTGGGGTGTGGGTTTTTTTTTTTTATTGTTTTGTTTGGTGGGGTGGGGGGTGGGGTATGTGTGGGGGTAAGTCAAGTCAAATTTCAAAGTAAAAAGTTTAAATTTCCAGATGGTTCTTTAAATGAGCGTGCAACTCTTTTTTATCAGGCATCCTTAAAAAAATCAAGTGTATTTTTATATTTGAGTAAAAAACCCCAAAAAAAAATAAGCCACACAAAATTAAACAAAAACAAAAAAAAAATTCTTTTAAATAATATTCCATAAAAGTACTACGTATTTGACAATCAAATTTATGATAAAAATATTTAAAAAAGAGGGGGGGTATCAAGTCCCGGGGAAAGACTATATAACCCCCCCATAGTTGTGTAATATTCGACTTCGCAATTGTGTTATATTTGCCGAGATTTGTATAAACACCCCCTAAAGCCCCCATTTTTTTGAAAAAGATATCATACCCCCTTTGTTGTGTAATATCTTTAAGATAACAAATTCAAAAAACCCAAAACAAACAAATAAGGGATAAGCAAAGGAAAACTAAAGTATAATTTTCTTTAAAAAAATTTTTTAAAACATACACAAATAATACCCACATCCATACCCTTCCACTACTAATTATACTCACCTCGACATGAAAAAGAAACAAGAAACAATCCAAGGAAAAAGTATACAAAGAAAAAAAGAAAACATATCATTTTTAAAAGCTATCAACCCCCCCTTTCTTCCCCACCGTTTTTCCCAAGTTACTTCGTTTTCCCTTTACAGACTAGGACTTTGTTTCTTTGCCGAGAAAAAATGTCAGCAATAACACCCATTTTCCCCCCCCCCCCCCCCCCCATCTCCAAGTAAAGCTGTGTATGTAAAAGGTAAAGGTGTCCCTAAATCTTAAGGTCAGAGGAGCCAGATGGTCGTAGAGGTGTCAGATACCTCACTTCTCTAGGGGCCAGCATATTGAGGGCGGCGCCGATCTCCTCTCCCTTGCTGCTTTACCTTCCCTAACCCTAAAGAGGGCAGGTACCTATTTACAGCTGGGTGAACAGGGGGACTGTACTGAAGCCAAGGCGCACAAACAGTCACCCTTCCAAGTGGTAACCACGCTAGACGCTGCTTAACTTGGCTGGGGGATTTATAGTCTCATCCAAAGGATGAGATTATAAACTAAGGCCTTGTGTGTGAACGCAGCAGAACATCTTGCTGCAGACATTAAATCCTGTTCCGCCTTCAGAAGAGTAGGCCATTGTGTGCCTGTGGGAATAGATCTCAAAATGTACAAAACCCCATTCACAGGGGGGCTGGATGTAGAAAAACACACGAGTGCTTATTCCATTATCCTTGATATAAAAGAATGAATAAATATATAAAAGAATAAATAAAAAAAACAAATAAAACTAAAAATAAATAACTAAATAGGTTCTCCAATGGTGAGAGTTTGTGTGCTTTTGCCCACCAATAAGGCAGCAGCACGTTGATTTAAAAGAATAAAAAAAATAAGTAAATAAACAAACAAATATATATATATATATATATATATAGATATATATATATGCAACTTTATACTAATTTCAGTTACAACAATAAACCACACTATAAACATGTTGAAGTGAAACAGAAAAAGATGATGGGATAAACAGATAAATTTACAATTTTACAAGTCATGTTCTAAATAATTATTCATGAAATATTTTTAGATGAGTATCAAAGTTATCTTCGTTTTTGATAAGTTTCAAATTTGTTGGAGGTATTCCTGCCTGAATATAAGAAGCTCGATTTGTACAGAGTATTTCTGAGTGTTAGAAAAGTTGTGTCTATGCTGGTTAATTTTGAAAGTTTATGTAATCTTCTAAGGTGCATTTCATTAACAACATCTTGCATAATCACAGCTCTACTGAATGCAAGTCATAGCAATCTCATGCAAGCCTCTTCACACATATGTGCTCCTTAGTGTAGTTTGGTTTCAACAGAATTTATTAAAGAAAGTGTCACAAATAATAGTTAAACATAGACGCTTGTTTTTGTGTGTCACCTTGGTTAAAGTGGCCTATCAAAGGCAAACAGTAATTCATGACATATACTGAGTTCTAGTGAGAAATTGTCCATACTATGTGTGTACATAATGGCTCTTCAGTTCAATTTCCTTCCATAGAAATGTAAACGAGAATATAAGCTCTTTTGCTAATTGTATACCAACCATCAAAATCACAAAACACAAAGGTTGCATGAATACAAGTAGTCCACTGTGAGTGAGTGGGTCAGGGTGTGGGTGACAAAGGGTATGGAGGGTGGGTGACCAATAAAGAGGGGCTTTGTGTGTGTGTGTGTGTGTGTGAGAGAGAGAGAGAGAGTTAGAGGGAGAGAGAGCACTCGAAATGGTTTATTTAGTGTAGGCAATTTGCTCCATACTGAAAGGAGTACAATACATTACTTTCAAAGCCAAACAGTGGCCAGTTGTTCCAAATTATTCATGTGTTAATATACAATGTTCAATATGCAGATCACTGGTAAGGACAAAATACTTTTGACAGCACATGGTTTAAGTGAACTGAAAAAAGAAAATCTTCACAGTTTTGATTATGTTCATTTCATTTACTAGTGTCAACTATAGATTTTAGAAAAATCAGCATATAACATGGTGTAATATTTACTCTTTTATAACCTGTTCCTGATATACATAAAACAATCATCATCATCATCATCATCATCATCATCATCATCACAAGCACACTTACAACATTAGAAATGCTTAACTTCAGATTATTCAAATATTTATCATATATTTGCCACACTTCTATACTACATAATCAGAGTATCTGTAACCAAGCCAAGCCGTAATGTGCCTGTAAAACAAAAGCAACTATAACTATGATATATAGCACAATATCGGCATGTTATTGAAATCTTCATTTGTCGATAAATGCACATCTGAAAAACTGCTAAGTCTTATTTGCAATTCTTTTTCAGACATAGGGATACCACAATCAACTTCAACTTGAATATATGAAGATTCAAACCCGAAACCTATGAATTGTGGATGCTTAAGATCAGGAAATTGTTTTTCTGTGTCACCTTGGTTAAAGTGACCTCTCAAAGGCAAACAGTAAGTTGTGAGGATATACTGAATCCCCGTGAGAATTTGTTCACAAGGTAGATTATTTTTCACAATATGGAGCACAAACTATGGTCCTGGTTGTGGAACAAGTTTTTTTTCTAAAATGTGTGTGTGTGCATGTGTGTGTGTGTGTGTGTTGTGTGTGTGTGTGTGCATGTGTTTGGTGTGTGTGTGGGTGTGTGTGTGTGTGTGGGTTGCGTGTGGTGTGTGTGTGTGTGTGTGTGTGTGTGTGTGTGTGTATGGTGCATGCTTCTTCATGCAGATATGTGTGAGTAAGTGTGTGTGTGTGTTTTTGGGTTCCTCAGTTCAACATCCTTCCATTGAAATGTAAGCGAAAAAGAATATAAGCTCTTGTTCTAATTGTAGACCACTGATCAAAATCACAACACCAAGATTGCCTTAATACAAGTAGTCCACTGTGAGTGAGTGGGTCCATGTGGGTGTGGGTGATAAGGGGTATGGAGGGTGGGTGAGCAATAAAGAGGGGGCTTTGTGTGTGTGTGTGTGTGTGGGTGTGTGTGTGTGTGTGGGGTGGGGTAGAGAGAGACAGAGAGAGATCAAATCAAATCAAATCAAACTTTTTTTATTTCAAGGATAATTGAATCAGCACCAATGTACACTTTTACATCCTGTCCCTGCAAGATAGAGAGAGAGAAAGAGCGAAAGAGAAAACTAAAAACGGTTTATTTAGTGTAGGCTATTTGCTCCTTACTGAAGAGGGTACACTACATTACTTTCAAAGCCAAACAGTGGCAAGCAGCTCCAAAATTTCGGTATATAAACATACAATTTTCAATATGTAGATCAATGGTAAGCACACAATACTTTTGACAGCACATGGTTTAAGTGACATCAAAAAACAAAATCTTTGCAGTTTTGATTATGTTTCATTTCAGTTACAAATGTCAACTATAAATGTTATAAAAATCATGATAAACAACAACGGATTAGAACACTTCCATGAACTCTGAAAAAGCTTAGAAGAACAGATACAAGTCAGCTATAATCTATGAGCAGCGTTCGTTCATGTTTATGTTGTAATAAGTCTATAAAGGATGGTGTGCCACCAGAGTTTGTCAACATCATAAGACAACTTTACAAAGGATTCTTCTGCCAGGTCATCCACGGTGGAAGACTCTCCGACAGCTTCGGGATCTCTTCCGGCGTCAGACAGGGCTGCTTGTTGTCTCCACTCCTCTTCCTTGTGATGCTGGACTGGGTGACAAGGACGGCCTACGCAAGTTCCGGGAAAGGTATCCAATGGACCCTCATGGCAAAGCTGGAGATCTGATTTTGCCGATTACCTGGCTCTGCATCCCACCACCTGCAGCAATCCAAAGCAAAGTCACTGCCCTAGATACCACAGCTAGCGTGTTGGCCTCAGGATCAGTCAAGAGAAGACCAAGCTACTGCGTACCAACAACCAGCAAGAGGCTCCTGTCACCATCTCTGGAAAGCAGTAGAGGATGTCAGTGAATTTGTGTACCTGGGCAGTAAGATCAGCCAGACAGGAGGCACAGACGAAGACATCAAGGCAAGAATAAAGAAAGCACGCCAAGCATTTGCCATCTTGAAACCTGTATGGAGAACAAATGCGATCTCCACAACCACCAAGCTCAGGATCTTCAACTCCAACGTGAAGTCTGTGCTTCTTACGGGTCAGAAACTTGGCGGGTCATCAACACCAGCTCCTCCAAGATCCAGACCTTCATCAAAAGGGTGTCTCCGGCAGATCCTTCATCTCAGATGGTTCGACAGAGTGCCAAGTACCGACCTGTGGGATGAGGGCGAACCAACAGCCTATGGAAGTCCAAGTAAGGCGGCAAAAGTGGCGTTGGGTCGGCCACACCCTACGGAAGGAGCCTTGCAACATCACCAGACAAGCGCTCGAGTGGAACCGGCAGGGGGAAAAGGAAGAGAGGGCACCCTAAACAGACCTGGAGGAGAAGCCTGCATAGTGAGCTGAGAGACTCCAGCCTGACATGGGAAGAGGCCAAGACCCTTGCCAGAGACAGGAGAAGGTGGAGGGACGCTGTTGAGGCCCTATGCTCCGCTAGGAGCTATAAGGAATAAGGTAGGATATCGAGGATATGGAATAAGAACTTTTGTGCGTTTTTACATTCAGTCCCTGTTGAAAGACTAGCGCCCAGACCACCACTCATGATCTAATGGATGGGAAAAACGGGTTACGAACCACCGCACACTTCCGACCCGGACTTTTCGCTTTCTAGACAGGTGCGTTACCTCTAGACCACCGATCCACATAGACCACCGATCCACCGAAAACTCCACAATATAGAAGACAATAAACCATAAACATCAACAAATTCATTGTACTCTTTTATAGGGAAAGCAATAGCAATAGTAAATTACACAAAACAAATTTTATAAATAAGCAGTCTTTAGGAGATTATGTGAAAGAAAGAAAGAAAGAAAGAAAGAGAGAGAGTCTCACTAACTGACATGTATTCATAATTAAAACAGGTAAAACTAAAAGTTCTAAAATTGTTTTTCTTCAAAAGTAAAGAAGAATGGAATGAAAAAGACAGTGCTGGTAAGAAAAGAAAAGATAAACTCCTTTATGCCTCAGATCAATGAACATGTGACAATGCTTCCTTAGAAAAGACAAGATAAACTCCTTTATCCATCCAATCAATCAACATGTGACACTGTTTCCTTAGGGGCACGGGAGCAAAATAAGGAAACCAATCAAGCCAACAAAATGGTGAATTAAACCTCCTCCCCCCCCCCCCTAAAAATAATCTGATAAAAACAAATAAACAAAACCACCCTAAATACTCTCCCAAAACAGTACAAAAACAAAACCAAAGTAAAACGAATAAAAAAACAAAAATGTCAACATTGTTAACAAGGAGAAAGGAGATGTGGAGAAAAGAAGGAATGGAAAAGAAAAAAAAGTGAGGATGAGAGAGAGAGAGAGAGAGAGAGAGAGAGAGAGAGGAGAGAGAGAGAGAGAGAGAGAGAGAGAGAGAGAGAGCACGACAGGGACAGACAGACAGACAGACAGACAGAGATAGAAAACAGATAAAGAGAGACAGAGCTAATTCTGCATGTGTGTTTGAGTGAATGATGTGTGTGTGTGTGTGTGTGTGTGTGTGTGTGTGTGTGTGTGTGTACGCGCGCGCATATATATATATGTATATATATGTATTATATTTATATATATATATATTATATATATATAATATATATATATATATATATATTATATATAGAGAGAGAGAGAGAGAGAGTGAGAGAGAAGAGAGAGAGAGAGAGAGAGAGAGAATGAATGAATGAATCTTTATTTTTCAAGGGTAACAGAATAAGCATGCCATACTTTTTTTTTTTATCTGGCCCTTGCCCTGATTAGGGACTATCAACAAAACGAAGGTAAAAATCTTACTACAACAAGGACAACCTGATTAAAAAATATATATATATTTAACAATACATAATCTCTAACTAACTTGAGCATTAATTTCGAGAGATACATAACAATTTTTTAAAGAAAAGAGATATACGTTAATAAACATATAATTTTCAAATAAATCAAACATTAACATGAAAACTGATACACTGATTATAATTAGGTAATATGGATAAGTAAAATAGAGGGGAGACAGCAAGAAGCAAGAGAGAGATGGAGGTGGAGAGAGAGAAGAGAGAGAGAGAAGAGAGAGAGGAGAGAGAGAGAGAGAGAGAGAGAGAGAGAGAGAGAGAGAGAGAGAGAGAGAGCATTTTCAGGTTAAATCAACATAAAAATAAACCAGATATATAATTCTGTTAAAACATCCTCACTAAAACCCATTAAAAATATATATACTATCAATAAAGATATCAAGTAAAGTTATAAAATGTCGAAGAGCCTGATATAAAACAGCTTTAACAGCCCCGCCAACAACACCATCAGTACAACAAATCGAAGTTAGGCAAATCAGTTTAAACTCAGTACATTTCCAAGAGGCATGGTATATTGATTGAAGATGGAGAACAATATTGTATGCTTTTATGACGATGATAAAGTAAATTACTATAAAATGTATAAACCAAACATTTTTATAAAATTAATACATTTCATATATATGAGGAATACCAGAGAGAGAGAGAGAGAGAGAGAGAGAGAGAGAAGAGGAGAGAGAGAGAGAGAGAGAGAGAGAGAGAGAGAGAGAGGAGAGAGAGAGAGAGAGAGAGAGAGAACTCAGAAATGTAATGTATCTCGGCCTTAGGCCATAATACATGGTCACACAGTGCGCAAAAACCGGATAACATACACAATACCAAGCTCACTTTCAGAGAGCGCGCGCGCGCGAGAGAGTATATTTCCAGATAAACGGCATGTAAGCAAAACACCTACACAAACCTCTCTCACCTTAAACTACAAATATCAATAATAAACAAGCCAAAATGTAGCATGCAAAGAACATCCAGGAGAGAGAGAGAGAGAGAGAGAGAGAGAGAGAGAACTCTGAACTCTGAACTAGTTTAATTGCACATCGGCCTTGGGCCACAATACAATGCAAAGTAGGTTAGGGAAAGCATCATGATATAACGCAGTACATAACACACAGTAATCAACATTCAATATATATTCATGCCTTTTCAAGATACTAAACAATTTTCAATACAGAGTAAATTCAGTTTTGCTTGATTTTCGCTTTCCTTCTTTAATCAGACACCGGATTATGCGAATATACGAAAACGAGGAGAACATTGTTCCATACTTTAGGTTACTTCTATTACAATAAAAAAAAAAAAAGTATGTTCTTTCGAGCCAGAAGGCCCATAGAGCCGGAGCCTATCCCGGTTTCTGTAGCGTTAAGCGAACTGATGGTTTTTCACCACCCCTGTGACAGGACGCTAGTCTGTCGCCAGATACTTCCCCAGCAGAGCTGGTACCCACTTGTACACCTGGGTGGAGTGAGGAAAATAGGAGTAAAGTGTCTTTCCCAAGGACACAACACCGAGCCGAGCGGGGATCGAACCCGCGACCTCTGGATCACGAGTTGACCGCCTAAACCACTCGACCACGGTGCCTCCTCTATTACAATGAAGATGGTATTTTTCATTCTTGGATATTATACTTTAATCTCAACACTTCAGTAATTATGCCTCCCTTCTGTTCAAATACTACAACACAACATTTGCAAATATTTCTGTCTTTCTCGTCACCATTTGTTTTGTTCTTGAATACAACACTATTAACATTCTATAATACACAGTATTCCCTGCATTTTGCTGCATACCAATGTACCAAGCTTTTATACAAATAACGAAGAAGGGGTGGAAAGTTGATACCCCATTCATTAGGTAAGCACACTCACACAGAAGTGCAGATCATGATAAGCTCAATGTTTAAAATATTTTCTTCCGCCTGTTGATTGCATGAAACACATACTTTGATAAATTATGTCTGTGGATAGGGTTAGTGGCTTTTAGCAAAATGTGCAGAGGAAGTCCACTCGATTCCTTTAGAAATTTAAGCCTCAAATCATCATACATAGGACAGGCAAACAAAAAGTGCTGTTCATTTTCAATATGATTTTTACAAAATGGACAAGCTTTATCATGGTTAGATTCTTTGTAGCGATGTACATTGTTATTTAGGGGAAGAACGTTGAATCGAACATGGGAAATGGCGACACGGAAGCAATATACATCAATATCTAGAATGTATCGTTCTTTTTCAAAAATGGTCTTGAATGACATGTAAGTAAGGTTGATATCTGTCACGTTCTCTGAGAGTGCCTGGAGAGAGAGAGAGAGAGAGAGAGAGAGAGAGAGAGAGAGAGAGAGAGAGAGAGAGAGAGAGAGAGAGAGAGAGAGAGAGAGAGAGAGAAGCTGAGTGGTAGATGGTGGTTGGCAGAGTTAGGCCTAGGCCTATCAGCTTTGGTTCCCAGACAACTTATATTACAGGCACTGTGCGAAAACAAACTAAAAGAGGGGAGGGAGGGGGGGGGGGGGGGAGGAGGGAGGGAGGTTCAACAACTTTGACAGCTCCCAATCACTGCTTGTCTGCTTCCCCCCCCTCCTGTTTCCCTCCTCCTCCTCCTACCATCTCCCCCCCAACCTTCCCCCTCTGCTTGAGCACTGCTGACCCTTCTCATGGCAGCATCTGCTGGTGCATTGGCCTCTAGCAATCATCCCCCCCCCCTGCCCTTGTCAACAAACTCTCCCTACACCCTTTTTTGGAATGCAGATAACACTCCCACTTCCTGCTCCTCTTTCACACTTTT
>CM054151.1:40892354-40903976 GCA_028751875.1 Rapana venosa
TTGAACCTGACTTATGCAACACCATGATTGTGGCCCATGCACTTTACAAGGGGAGCCACAGTCATAGCCCATTGATGCATCACTCTGTAGGGGGTTAAGGTCTATCCTCTAACTAACATCTAACTAACATAAGTGTGTGTGTTTTGGATTTAAGGTCTATTCTCTAAAAACATAAGTGTGTGTGTGTGCGCGCGCGCGTGCGTGCGTGTGTGTGTGTGTGTGTGTGTGTGTGTGTGTGTGTGTGTGTGTGTGTGTGTGTGTGTGTTTGAGAGTGTGTGTGTGTGTGTGTGTGTGTGAAGAAAACCGAGCCATTGATGCAGTAAACCATAAGCCCCAAATGTGGGAAAAGCCACATACAGAACAAATGACTGGTGAGGGAGTGATTGATATCCAGCTACAATGACACCCCCCAAAAAAAAACACCAAAACAAACTTTAACCCAAACAACAAAAAAACAAAGCAAAACAATCCCCCCAAAAACCCAACAACACACACCAAAAAAATCCCCCATTACTAGCACTAATAGTACATACACAAAACACAGGTCTACTGAGATGCTGAAAAAAATCTTATTTATCCTCAACAGATTTACTACATAATGATAATAATAATAATACATGGAATTTGTATAGCCCTATATTTTTGCACCCAAAAAACCCAAAATCAAAGTGCTTTCATTCATCCTACTCATTCCCATGCAGCCAGTTACAATTACTAGGTTTTATTTTTTACAAATTCAAATGTCTACACACACCCTCCAATGCAGGCACACACATACACATGGAGTATGGATGGGAGTGAGGGGGGAGTGTTGGTAGTTGTTAGGGAGGGGGGGTATGGTGTGTATGTATGTGGCTGCTTTGGTGAGGGGATAGGGTGTTGGAGGGGGGGTGGGGGATGTGTGTGTGTGTGGGGGGGGGGGGGGGGGGGGGCAGCCTCTTGCCTGACCAAGAAGTACGAGGTCTACTGTTATCTCATGTCAAACTAGAGTTTACCAAAGGAAAGCAACACACACAAACATGCCACAAGCTCTCTTTCTGTCTCTGTCTCTCTGTGGCTGTCTCACTGTATGCCTCTGTCTCTCTCTCCATTATTCTCTTTAAACGTTAAGTGTAAATTCCACAGCAATTAGGCCTACTGGAATATGAATATTGTCAAACAGACAAAAAGAAAATCCACGCCAAAAATCTCGATAACACACTCCTATCAATCTACTAAAAAAACCACCCTGCGCGCACCGCGCGCGCGCACAAAAACACACACACAACACCACCACACACACCAACACACACAAACACACACAACCACAACACACCACCACACAGTACCAGTTGGTCAAGCCTGTCCTCTAAACACACAGACAGAGACAGTAAAAAATTTACTGTCTTTTGGCCAGATGGCTATCGGGATTTTCATTTATCTTTTCTGAGTAAAAAATCAAAAAAAATCAAAAAATCTCCAAAACACACCCTTCAATCTATCATAAAAACCACACAGTGCCGTGTGCGCGCACAAAACACACACCCCAAAAACCACGCAGCACGCACGCGCGCGCGCGCGGGGTGTGTTTTGTGTGTTCTTTTATATCGAGGATAAGGGAATAAGCACTTATGTGCTTTTCACACCAGACCCCAAAGTGTATGAGGATTTTAAATTTCTGTCGTTGTTCCAACAGCACACTTTCTGAGTAAGAGGGACATGACATAAAAAAGTGGTAATGGATTTTTTTTCCCCGGATATAGTCTATCAATTTTGCAAAAAAAAGTGCCGAAAAAGGACTATTGCAATAGTAAAAATTTTATGATATTTGGTAGGAAAGTACCAATTTTAACATTCCAAAAAGTGGGGACGTCTAATGTCGGAAACCATTTTTTTAAAATAGACGCATCAAATTCGATTTTATAAAAAAAATTTAAAAGAATGTAATAGGCCTGTGACATATCATTAAAGCTTTAAGTACTGATTACGAATTTAATAATAGAATCCCATTAGACGTAATAGAAAGCAAAAATTAAAAAAAAATACCCATATGTTCCATATTTAGAGTTCGAAGCCATTAGCAGCTAAATCAAGTAATCTCAGGCATTTTACTCCAACTGAGAGCCAGGGCCTATCAGTATAAAATGCATCCCCCTTTTGGAAATTTGTGATAAAATTTTTTCTCTTTTTTTAACTCTCTTTTTGTTTCGCTTTTTCCCTTTTACTGTTGTCACCTCTTCTTGTAATTTTCTGCCTTTTGGTCCTTTTCTGCTCCCTTTTATTCCCCCGAAAACTTAAAAAAAAAACTTTTTTCTTTTATGCGCAGTAGAGCGCTGGGACCTAAAATTTAAGTGCTTTAGAGTAGCGGCGCATTTTTACTCAAAAAACAGACAAAAAGGGGTTCCCTCCCGGGAGCGTTGGAAAAAAAAGAAAAAAGATTTAAAAGGATTAAAACCAAAGTTTCGACCCACTGTAAAATTTCCCTGGAAAGGCAAAGTGGTGTCTCCCCTTTGAAGGTAAGAATTCACAAGGGTATAAGAAAAACTGCAGTAGAGGCAAAACACATCAGAGAGTTCAAATCATTTGGGGCGTCATTTCAGCCCAGCAAAAGAACATGGAAAGCTCAGTCACCCGCGCACCTTCTGGAATAAAGAACACGAAAATTCTTTTCAAGATCAGGACACCTAGTTTCACCATTTCCCAAAGAGTGGGGCATTGAGACAGCCAAGTCTTTGCTTGTCCAAAATGCCTTTTAAAAATTTGGAGAATTTTTTTTTCTGCAGTCCGAGTAATGATAAAAAAAGAAAAAGAAGAAGAAAGAAAAGAAGAAGAAGAAGGGGAATTTATGTACATGAATTTGTAAAAAAAAAAAAATCAAGCGCTCGAGGACCGTTATACTCTGGAGCAGGAGGGGATCAGTCTTCCCGGGGAACAAAGTGCAGTGGGAAATACCCCATTCTAAAAGTGCAGTGTAAAGAAAAAACCGGGCCCCTATTATTTTGCAGGGGGAAGAATAACCGCCCCTTTAAAGGCAGGTGAAGGAAAACCGCCCTATAAGTGCAGTGTGGAGAAAACCAGCTCCTTTTTGTGCGTGGGAAGAATAACCAGCTCCTATTAGTGCAGTGTGAAGAAAACCTGCCCAAAAAAGGGCAGGGTGGAGAATAGGCAGCCCCTATTAGTGCAAAGGTGGGGGAATTGACATCATATTCGTCAGTGTGGGAATAAGCGCTCCTATTAGTGCATTGTGAAAATAGGCAGCCCCTATTAGTGCAGGTAAGAATAGGCAGCCCTATTAGTGCAGTGGAAAAATAGGAGCTCCTTTAGTGCGTGTAAGAAAAAACCGCTCCTATTATGAAAGGGGAGAATGGGGAGCTATATTTGGGGGTCCATGTCTATAATGAGAAAAATGTAAAAGTTGCCTGACAATATTCCTCACACAGCTTCCTATCCCCTGACTATCTGAAGGGGGGGGCACAGGGAGGCCAGGACATTTTCTTTCCAAAAGATCCAGTTGCCGGGGCTTTGTCAGCTTACCAAAACATGTAATATTTGGTAGAAAGACAAAGTAGCTCAGAATTTTCAAAATACCAAGGGGAAACTTTGCCCGGGGTGATAATGTTGATTTGATGTAACCCTTTACAGTGTTTGGACCAGGGGTCCTGCCCTTTAATGCCCATACTGGAAGGTACCAGTTTATCCATGTCCTGATTTTTGGATTACATTGTCGCAACAAATGGATCCAGCTGTTGGGGTTCTGCCTACCAAGGTCTGTTTCCTAGCAGTAGCACAACTTTTTCAAAAGACGACCCCTTTATGAGAAAAAAACCAAGCTTGTGGACCTTCAAAAGGTTTTTGGAGAGTCTGTGGGGTATGGCAACCCCAAGACAACGAAGGGGGGGGATGGTACTGTTGGTCGTGCTGCAGCTATAGGCTGACCAAGAGAAGCAAATTTTCAAATCAGGGTCGTTTTTCCCTTTCCCCGCCAAGGAAAACACCAAAGAAGTGGTAAAAAAAAAATCCAACTGTTTTGGGGGGAAATTCAATTGTTTTAGTGCTGCTTCGCAGAAAGATACTCTGTTTGTTGAGTGTTGACGTTTCTGATATTTGATAGGACAAATTTTGTAAGTGTCTGTCATTTGATTTTTTTTTTCTCTGCTTTTTTCTCTCTGTTGGATTTGCAAATTTCTCCCCGGATCTTCTTGATTTGACCTTAGCAATGCATTCTTTTTCCCCCCTTTATGCAGTTGTAAAAACCATTTGGGGTTTTTCTTTAAGTTAATTTTTGGGGTTTTTTTTTTAAACCCCATTTGATTTTTTTTTATTATTTTCCCTTTAAAAATCTCACCCAAAGGTTTCTGGTTTTTCCCGTTTTTTTTTGTTATTTGGAGGCGGAAAAAAATTAATTTCATTTTTGAAATGGGGGATTTTTGTCAAAACATCCGAAAAAGGTCATGACATTGTTTTTTTTGAAAACCCTTTTTTCCCCTTGTTCTCTCGTCCTGCTTTCCCTTTTTTCTGAGCGGGAATTTTCTGGTTGATCCCAATGTGTTTTTTTCTTCCCCGCTTTGGATCCCCCAAAGGGAAAAAAAAGGTTTATTTAAAAAAGCTTGTTTTTAAAACTTTTTTCCCCTTGTTTTTCTCTTTCCCTCTTTAACATTTCTTAAACGCTGCTTTTTGGCTGCATTTTCCACTTGTTCCTTTCTTGGATCATTTTGGGTTTTCCACAAAACAAAGAAAATTTATCCTTCTTGGGCAAGGAAAAATGTGTTTTGGGTTTAAAAATGGAATAAAAAATTTTTTCCCCTTTTTAAGCAAAAAAAAAACCCAAAAAAAGAATCAACCCCACCCTTCTTTAATTTTCCAGTCAAGCTTTTTTCAAATTTAATAACATAGGGGAAATAAGGTAACATTTGGATCCAATGAATTCAGATCATCTGTACCACAGTCAGGAGACAGGAAACCTCAGAGAAAGAAACAGAAAGAAAATACCATTTTTTTTTTATTTATTCCACAACACCAACACACACACCACACTTTTTCAGGGAGCACACGATTTACTTTCCAAAAGCAGAGAGACACAGATTACTTTCCCGCTTTACTGGATCAAAAATATATCAAAAAAAGGGTAGAACCCAGTGTGTATACACTCCCCCCCAAATTTCTATGGGCAGATTTTTCCAGTGGCTGTCCTACCGTGTTCTGTGGACAATACGGCCTCGGCTATGTTTATGAAAGTTAAAAAAATTTGAAGTAAAAAAACAAGGCACCCAGAGGGGTGATTTTGGGGAAAAGTGGTTTTTCCATACAAGAATCACTACCTTAGTATTTTGTAGGAAAAATGGTATGATGTGGCAGTTTTTTTGATGTTGTCTGGTTTAATAGTAATCATGATGTAACACACATACCTCGAAAAACAAGCAAGCAGGGGGACTTTTAGTGTGTGTTAAATTTCAAAAAATAAGTCATTTATGCTCATCTAAACCAGAATCAGTGGTCAAGAGCATTTGCCGCCAGGCCCTTTCTGGGGCAAAAAAAAGGGTGGGCCTTCCCAAAAAAGGGAGGGTGCCGGGTGGTGAGGCACCAGCTATAGCAAAAATCAGTCTCGAGTGCCAAAAATTTTTTTTGAGCTTGTTTGTTTATTGATTTTTGGGAACTTCCGACACCTACTTTTTCCTTTTTTTTATAGTTGTTGTGTATTTTTTTCTACCTGTTGCCCCAAGTTTGAAAACTATTGAATTAGTTCCTTGGGAAAAAGCAAGGGTTTACTAGCCCATAAGGGGTCACCTGCATGGGCAGTTTTGAGGTTTTAAAAAAACTTGTAATGACTTTTTGGGCCAAAGGCCTCGTCACAAGGTGAGAACATTTCAAAAAAGAACAGAAATATTTTTGAAAAAAATACATAATTAAATAAAAAATTCTTCTTTTAATCGAGGATAATGGAATAAGCATTTGTGTTTTTTTTTTCCGACCCCCTGTTGATGAGGGGTTTGTAAATTCTGTTTTTTGTTCCAACCACCAAAATGGGGCCTACCTTCCGAAAAACGACGGGGTTTAACGTGTCCCAAGTGTTTTTGCATGCTTTTTACCCTCTGTTTATAGTTTAAATCCCCTTGAGCGGATTGGAACCCCGGTCAGCAGATCACCAGCACTGTGCAAAGCAAAAAGGCTTCAAGTATGTAACCCCTAGGCTAACCCGGCCTCTCTGTACAGGAAAAGGGAAAGGTTTTCTGAATCATCACTGCCCCCGACAGCTGGGGGGGGGGGGGGGGGGGGGGGGGGGGGGGGGGGGGAAAAAAGGTGAAGGGGGGGGGGGGGGGGGTGGGTGATGGATGCCAGTGGTACTAACAAAGCCAAGCTTTTAGGGAAGGGGAAGGGAAGTAGTCTACAATCCCGCAATTTTCCCAAGGAACTAAATTTAAAAAGTTTTTTAAACTTGGTGCAACAGGTAATAAAAAAAACACAAACAACTATAAAAAGTAGGAAAAAGTGGTGTCGGAAGTTGCCCGAAAATAATAAACAACAAGCTCAAAAAAAAAAATTTGGCACTTGAATGTCGTTTGCTATAGTGGCCCGCCCACACCCGCGGCCCCCTTATTTGGGAAGGGGCTCCACCCATTTTTAAACCCAGAAAGGGCCATGTCAAAAAAGCTCTTACCTACTGTTTCTGGTTTATGACCCATAAATGATTTTATTTTTAAAAATTTTTAACACACACTAAAAGAAACCTGCTTGCTTGTTTTTCCCGAGGTATGTGGGGGGTTAATCACTGTTTGGACGTTTTAAAACCAAAGAAACATCAAAAAAAACCTGCCCAAAAATCAGGGCCAGTTCCAAACCAATACAGTGGGGGTAGTGATTCTTGTAGGGTTAAACCACTTTTGCCAAAACAGCCCCTTGGGTGCCTTGTTTTTTTTCCCTTGAAATTGTTTTTAACTTCAAAAACCCAAACCCAGGGGTTCTTATCTTTCCACAGAACACTGGATAGGACAGGCACTGGAGAAATTGCCATAAAAATTTAGGAAGGGGAGTGTATACCCCACTGGGGTTTTTCCCCCTTTTTCTTTTTGAAAAAACCTTGTTTCCAAAAAGGGGGGAAGTAGATCTGGGGGGGCTCTCGGGTTTTTGGGGGAAAGAAAATCTGTTTTGCCCCCTGAAAATTTTTGTTTTGGTGTGTGTGTGTGAATAAAAAAATAAATATAGGTATTTTCATTCGTTTATTCTCGTAAGTTCCTGTCTCTGATTGGGGTTGTACAGTTTAATCTAAATTCTTTGGGAACCAAATGTTGCCCAGCCTATTTACCCTATGGTGTATTTAAAATTCTAAATTTTAAAAGGGGCTTGCAACTTTTTTCATTTAAAATTTGAAGAAAAGGGGTTTGGGGTGTGATTTTTTTTGGTGTTTTTTTTTCTCCTGCCCCTACAAAAGTGCTGATCAAAATTTTTTGGGGTTTGCATTTTGAAAATTTTTTTCCAAAAAATAACTGATCACATTTTTTCCCTTGTCCACATGAAAGGACTGAATGGGTATTTTCTGCATGTTATTGTGTGGAAAAAAGACTGCTGACTGATAGCCAAGATGAAGAAAGGGCGGGGACTGAGAAAAGGAAATAGCATTTCTCCAAAAAACATGCTGTTTGAAGGATAAAAATGTGAAAACAGAAGGGAAAAAACAAAATATTCAATGTGGGGAAACAAAACAGGGTCTTTGATCCAAGCAAGCTAGGTTTCAAAAAAAACCTTTTTTGTCTCTTTTTTGGTCAGTCCCCTTTAAAGATTTCGGGAAAAAAAACAAACAACAGTGTTTTATCAAATTTTGGACACGCAATTTTTCCAGAACAGATTCCCCAAAAGTGGGTTTTTAAACATGGACCCGAGAACAAAATGGGCAGAAAGGGGGTGCAAAAGAATTTCCTAGCTTGTCAGTGACCTTTGCTCAGATGTTGTGGAGAAACAGCAGGCAGGGTCCATTTCACAACTAAAAAAACTAAACCCCCAGCATTCCCGCCGTTCTTCAGAGGAAAAAAACCACACCCAAATGCGGGAGACCTGAGACACAGCTTTATTTAGAAAACTTTCAGGGCATGTCATGAATTATTTCAAAGAGAATGTGATTTAAAAAAAACCCCAATTTTGGCCCTTTTGCACCCAAAAATGAAATAGTTTTCTCCCTAGTGACACTCCATACACAGATTAAAAACTGTGGCCAAAAAACTAGAAGTCACTTTGGGGGATTTACAATTATTACCTGCATAGAGGGAAAGGGGAAAGTCATTAAAAAAAGGTCAAATTTCAGAGAAGATCCAGTAAATTTGCAAAAAACCAAAAGGGGAGAAATATTTCAGAGAAAGAAAAAATCAAAAAATGTTCAGAAAACAAAAAAAATTTTCCTATCAAAAATCAGGAAAGTAAAACATCAACAACCCAAATATCTTTCTGCAGAAGCAAGGGTTTTTCTAAAAAATTTAATTTCCCCCCTAAAAACAGTTGGGGATTATTAATTTTCCATCTTCTTTGGATTGTTTTCAGAAATTTTGGGGGGAAAAAAAAAAGATCCTGACCCTTTACAATTGTTCTCTTGGTCAGGGGACTAAGCTGGGGAGCAAGCCAACAGTACTCATCCCCCCTCTTTAGATTTCTCTTTTTTGGTTTTCCCTTTCCCCAAACCGACTGGGTCCCAAAAAAAATTTTTTGAACGGGGGCCACAAGCTTGAGTTTTGGTTTTTCATAAAGGAACAGGGCTGTTTGGGGAAAAAGTTTTTCTTTTGCCCGACCAAATAAACAGACCGGGGAGGCATGAACCCCAACAGCTGGATCCAGTTTTTTGCTGACGTTTTGATCCCTCCCAAACAAGGGGGCACTGGATAGAACTGGTACCCCTTTCCCTTTGGGATGGGCATTATTGGAGCCCACCCCCGGCCCCCAAAACAAAGTAAGGGCCTTTTACACATAATCTAACATTTTCACCAGAGGGCAATGTTCCCGTTGGGTATTTTTTAAAATTCTGCGCTACTTTGTCATTAGTTTTACCAAGTATTAAAAATGTTTTTGGAAGCATACAAAACCAGGCAAAAGGACTTTTGTGGGAAAGGGAAAAAGTCTGGCCTCCCTGGCCCCACCTTCTGGATATCAGGGGTAGGGGAAACTTTGTGCAATGGAAAAATATTCAGGAAAAGCAACCTTTCATTTTTCTACTTATAGACATGGACCCCCCAAATATGACTGCCTATTTTTTCCCCACTGCAACAAAAATTAGCTTCCTTTTTTCTTTTCCCCACGCACAAAAGGGGCTGCCCAATTTTTCCCCACTGCACTTTAAAGGGGCTTTTATTCTCCACACTGCCCCCGAAAGAGCTGTCAATTTTTACAAATGCACTAATAGGAGCTGCCTATTCTCCACACTGCAAAACCCAAAAGGAGCTGCCCATTTCCACCCCTGCAAAAAAAAGGAGCTGGTTTTTTCTTCACAAATGCACTAGTAGGGAGGTTTTTCTTCACACTGGGACTAAAAAGGAGCGGGGTATTATCCAACTGCCTTTAGGAAAACAGGTTATTTTCCACAAAAAGCACTAAAGGAAACTGGCTATTACTACACGGACTTATCGGAGCAGGGGTTAAACCTTCACATGCACTAATTGGGGCTGGGGGTTTTTCCACACTGACTAATAGGAGCAAGTTATTCTCCCCGCACTAATAGGAGCTGGCTATCTCCACCACTGCCGTTTTTTAGGAGTGGCTAATTTTTCCCCCAATGAAAATTGTTTTCAGGGGGACTGGGTCTCCCTCCTGTCCGAGAATATAAAGGTTTCCCGCGTTGCTTTGATTTTGTTTGTTTTACAAAATTTAGTTTCTAATAAAAATTTCCCTATCATCTTCCCCCCCTTTTTCTTTTTCTTCTTCTTCTTTTTTTCTTCTTCTTTTTTTCTTTTTTCTTCTTTTTTTCTTTTTCTTTTTCTTTTCATATTTTACGGACTGCAGAAAAAAGGTAATTGGGGTCCAAATTTTTTAAAAGGGAAATTAAATACAATGCCCAAAAACTTTACTGTCCCAAGCCCCGTCTTTAGGAATGGAAGGGGAACAGGGTACCGATCTTATTGATTTGCTGTTTTTACTTTATTCCAGCAAGATGCCCTGGATGAAAAATGAGCTTTCCATGTTCCCGATTAAAGCTGGACTTTAAGTGACTTGCCACAAGTGATTTGAAATAAACCCGATGCTGTTTTCCCCTTCCTGCACTGTTTTTTTTTTTTAACTCCTTTTTGAAGTTCTTACCTTCAAAAGGGGGAAAACCCACCACTTTGCCCCCTTTCCCCAATTTGGGAAAAATTTTAAAGTGGTCGAAACTTTGGTTTTTTTCCTGGAAAAATGCATTTTCCTTTTTTTTCCCAAGGGGTCAGGCAGAAACCCTTTTTTGTTTGTTATATGAGTAAAAAAAGCTCAAAGCTTTCCCTTTAAAACACCTTACAAGTTTAGGCCCCCGCCAAACCCCAACCCCATTAAAAAAAAAACCCCCCCCAAACCCCCCCCCCCCCCACCCCCCCCCCCCCCAAAAAAAACCCCCCAAAAACAAACCCGTTAAAAAACAAGGCTTTTAAAAAAACCCAAAAAAAAAAAGAAGGGGGGAAGATAAAAAAAAAAAAAAGGAAAAAAATTTCTGTCACAAATTTCCCGAATTTGGGGGTGCAATTTTACTGATAGGGCCCCGCATCTTCCCCGTTTGGGGGAAAATGCTTTAGATATACTTGATTTCCCATGCTAATGGGCTTCGAACAAATAATATAGAACGCCAAAGCGGGATAAAAATTTTTATTGATTTTTGCTTTCAATTTCGGCCCAAAGGTGATTCATTATCAAAACGTAATCAGTAGGTCGAAAGCTTTCAAATGATATGTCCCCAAGACCATAATTAAAATTCGGGTTTTTAAAAAAGTTTATAAAAACGAAATTTGATGAAAGTCTATTTTAAAAAAAAAAAGGGTTTCCGACACTTAATCGCCTACTTTTTGGGTTTTGGGTTTAAAAATTAGGTACTTTCCCCATTTCCAAATACATAAAATAATTACCCAAAGCAAAAATTTGTTCCTTTTTGGCACTTTTTTTTCAAAGATTTTTCAGAAATTTCTAGTAAAAAGGGGAAGAAGAATCATCCCCATCTAAGCTTTCGTATGAAGGTTAAAAGAATCTGCTTTTTCAGGGAAACCTCCACCCACCCCCCTTCCACAAACACACACACCACCACTCACTCACTCATTCACTCACTCACACACTCACCACCCCACTCTCACACACCACACACCAACAAACAAACACCACTCACTTTTACAAACACACAAACACAAAACACAAACACACACACACACACCCCCCAAATCACTCACTCACTCCTTTTAACTCACCCCACTACGCTCAAACCCCACCCCCAAAAAATGCGCGCGGCCCCCGACATAATCGAAAATTGAAAAAAAAACTCCCCTCTTTATACCCACTAGGCAAGAAGGAAGGTGGAAGGAGGTTTAAAACGTAATCTTCAGACAAAAGCCTTGCCCTTTTTCCCAAATTTTAGAAAAAATCGAATTTTAATGTCAAAATCCTTTTGGATGAAACTATAAACCCCAGGCCGGGGCCCCTGTACAATGCCCCGCAGAA
>CM054151.1:40904476-40928606 GCA_028751875.1 Rapana venosa
TGCATACTACTTCTGGCTTGGATCCCTGGTCTGATACAATGGCTCTCCAGGTACTTGAACTTTGAACTTTTTCCAGCTTCTGGTCATTAACCCTGATATCAGTGCTAATGCCGTTTGGTGTTATTAGTCATCAGTTGGTCTTCTCTGCACTGAAAAAAAAAAAATTTATCATCGCCGTAGTTTTGGAGGCCTTATTCACATGTTCTGTTAGGCTGGCAAGCTTCTTTTCTGATCCTGCTATTCCATCAATGTCATCCTGCGAAGCGGAGGTTTGTGATCGTCTGCCACCAATGCTGACTGAACCCTTCATGCAATGTTCCAGTGGCATCACCATGAATCCCTCTCAAGAAGATTAAAAAGATGGTGAAGTAGACAGAAGCCACTGGCCTTACTCCAACTGTTTTTACGAAACCATTCTCCAATGTTGTTGTGTTGTAGTACACTGCACTGGTGGCCTCGCTGTACAGCTGTTTGATGACTCTGATCAGGTTTTGCATTGATGCTGTACCAAATTCTGGTTGCCACACAAAAGCTGCATGCCACACCGTGTCAAATGGCCTTCTTTTAAAATCGAATAAAAATAACGTGGTAAAGGTCTTAGTTTGATGTTGAAGGTACCGCCCACCACAGTATTCTGAGGTTGAATATCTGTTCTGTTGTGCTGCGCCCTGCTCTGAAACACAACCTGCTTGTTTCCCTCAGCAATGATGGTCTCTGCTTGTGGCTTCAGTCTATTTAATATTATCTGCAGCATGACCTTGCTTGGGTGGCATATGAGGCTGATTGTGCGTTAATTATGGCATTGTTGTAGATTTCCTATAGCATAAGTAAATATGTCATTTATTGATTTGAAGCATAGGCATTCTACCGATCATGGTATAGTTTTTGAAACTGTTACCTTCATTCCCAGTGTTCTTTTGGCGTGGAATACATGACGTGTATCTTTCGATCTGTTGTAGTTTAATTAGCTATAGTTATTCATAAGGTAAATTCTTTTCTTTTATTGTATTATGGTTACATTAGTTAGACGGTTCATTAACTTTTTTTTCTGAATTGTTTGCCTTTTTGTGTTTAATATCACTTCATGTGAATAGATGTTAAATTGAACAACGAACGCACATCGTACACACAACACACACACACACACACACGACACACAACACAGCGGAAGCACTCACACACACACACAAAGCAGATTCACAACACACACACACACACACAACACACACACACAATATACATAGACACTTTAACCTGGACATTAAAAAAGTTTTTTCGAACATGTTTCTGAACACGAGGGGTGTCCCTTCTGACAACTTAACCGAACTGTTCATTTTAGTAATGGAAATTTCATCTGTTTTTTGAAGAGACAAAAGAATTGAACGCAACAAAAACCTACACACTACATACACTACAGCGGCTGGTAATTAGTAGTTCTTAGTTTCTGTTTGTTTTGTTTCTGTTATTGATCTCGTGCCGACGACTCTAGACGAGCGATGATGTGATGAAGATGATGATCTTTCTCTTTTTCAGGAAATATATTTCGTGGGAAAATAGATTGGACGTCCTCACCTTCTTCTTCTTGCCGGTGATCTCGTTACTTGGCCAAGAGTTCAGTATTTCCTAGCGTTAAGTGTCTATAGCAGAAAACAAGAACACCAACACAGAATACTGCTGCTATCTGCTGCTGCTCTGCTCGCTCTACTGCCTTCTCCGCTTGCTCTAGCTGTCTACCTGCGCTTCTCTCTGCTGCTCTCTTCTGCTTCCAACTGCTGCCTTCCTACTGCTGCTTACTCATCTGCTGCTTGCTGCGATACTAACTATTTCTCTTCTACTACTACTACTAACTACTACTACTACTACTACTAACAAACTACTACTACTATACTACTACCCAATAGTGCAGCTGCATCTGCCACCACTACTTTTACTACTTGTGCTGTTATTGCTCAACTCACTACTAACTACTACTACTACTACTACTACAACTAACTACTACTACTACAACCTCCAAATAGTGGATGCTGCATTCTGCCACTACTACCTATTATCTACTTTCTGCTGGTCATCGCTCCAACTAACTACCACTACTCGGCTGCTGCTGCTGCTGCTCTGCTAGCTACTACTACTACTACTACTGTTTAATGTAGCTGCTGCTGCTGCTGCAGATACTGCTGCTTGTACTACCTGTAAAATTATGATGTGCTTGTTTTTTTCCAAAACTTCTATCTATCAGTGCTTCCAAGACAAACAAAAGCATATAGACTGCTCTATTGATTTGGGAAAAGGCAACCTGTATGTGGGGGGGGGGGGGGGGGGGGGGGGGGGTGTGAGTGTGTTGGTGACTGTGTATTTGTTAGTGTTCCTGTTTATGTGTTTTGTATGTTTGTGTGTACTATGGTGCTCTGTGGTATGATTATGGGTTTTGTGTGTTGTAGGTGTGATGTTTGCCCGTGCACGTATTAGGTGTGTTACTGCATGGCTATTACGCACGCATGCACCTGGTGTATATGTATCGTGTGTACACATGTGAATTTGTGAGTGTTGCATGTGCTCACTGAAGTAGGACTTGAAATGTATGGCTTTGTATTTTCTTTTTGTTTTTTGTTTTTTCAATTACTCCCAAATACGCAATCAGAGTGGAAGTATCAGTGGAGGAACCGTTTATAGGAGAATGCAGGAATATTGCACAACCCCTCGACGCCCTATTTCCCACACACATAAACTGGAAAAATTGACCCGGTATCACAGACAGGCTCTTGAACGAGTGTGCTCTCCTGACCAGTAGATAGGGGGCGAGGGGAGGGAGGGGGGGGGGGGGGATGGTAGTGTGGGGGGGGCGGGGGGGGTGGCGGGGGGTGGGATTCAGCATAGGAAGTTTCCCCCCCCCCCCCTAGTTAGCTAGAGCATTAGGCATTGCGCTCGTGATCTGCCGACCTGGGGTCGAAATCGCCGTCTACTTGGGAGCGCGAGTTTTAACCTTGAAATAAACACTGTTGCCGACTCCATATCTTCATTTCCTTTCAACGGTCAATGTCCATTCTTCGAATTTGGATTGGATGTGCATGAAAACTTACAGATAACAGCTGTCAAAGAACAGACATTATGATGACGTGTTTCGATTGTAAGTACTTTCCCCTTGGTGATTATGAGTTAATGGCTCCTGCAGCTGGAGAGAAGACATGTTATAACAACCCATCACAAACGTTTGTGTTTGTGAGCGCTTAGAGTCCTTCATAAGAAAGATTATTTGGCCAGATATATTTCTTACTTACTAACGTCTATGATCATGCTTATTGCCCTTTCTTGTCTTTAAAAATGACATCGAAAAATGCACAGCTGTGATGTCCGCACAAGCGTTGTTGCATAGTAAGCAACACAGTCAGTGGCTTTACGGCAGTTTGCCTCGAAATAACAAGTGTTGTCTCTCCCTCCCCCTCTGTCTCTGTCTCTCTGTCTGTCTGTTTGTCTGTCTGTGTCTCTGTCTGGTTTGTCTGTCTGTCTCTATTGGTCGTGTTTCTCTGTGTCCGTTCTACTCCCTCCCCTCCCTCCCTCTCTCTCTCTCTCTCTCTCTCTCCACCTTCTTCTTATCTCTCTCGTCCCTCTCAATCTCATCACTCTCTCCTCTCTCTCTCTCTCTCTCTCTCTCCTTCTCTCCAATGTTTATGCTTAAAATTGTTAGCCATAGGTGCACTGTCATCTCTATATTAACGTTCTTTTCATACAAGTTTTTGACAGTTGAATCTGTTAATGACATTTAGCAACTGTTTGATATTATTTTAATTTCATTATCCTATTAATTAATATAGTAATCATATTTATCGTTTCATAGTATACAGCTATGATCCATTTGTTTATGACTACAACAGCACAAAGTAATGATGGTGTTTGTGTTATGAAAATGGTTTGATATTATCTCCACAAGTATACACAACATAGTTTTACCACACACACCACGCACTACGCGCCAAGCACGCACAACATACACACACCCCGCGCGCGAGCACACACACAACGCACACACACACACACATAAAACACACAATCACACACACAACACAATCACACACACTATTACAACTCCCCTTTTTATTGTTCGAATTAATTTCTACTTGTTTCAGTTGTGAAATCATTTAATAAGTAAGACACCCTTCTCTCTCTCGGCTACTTCTCTCTCTCTCTCTCTCGTCTGTCTCTCGCTCTCTCTCTGTCTCTCTCAGTCTCCTCTGTCTCTATCTCTCTGTCTCTTTCTCTGCCTCTTTCTCTGTCTCTATCTCTCTGTCTCTCTGCCTCTTTCTCTGTCTCTATCTCTCTGTCTCTCTGTCTGTCTGTCTGTCTGTTTGTCTGACTCTCTCTCAGTAATGAAAGTTATCAATTCGCTTCTTTCTTCGTGTTACAGATTGAGGGTTTCATGGACTCGTGGGCTGACTGCTATCCTGACTTGGTCCAGAAGATTGCGCTGTACAACAAAACCTTTGAAAACAGGGATGTCTACTCCTTGAGAGTAAGATACCGCTTTCAGAGAGAGATGATGATGATGATGATGATGATGATGATGATGATGATGATGACACGACGAGCCGACGACGACGACGACGACGATGATGAAGATGATGATGATGATGAATGATGATAGAATGATGATGATGGATGTGTGAGTTTGTGAGTGTTCTGCGTGCTGTGTAAGTGCCGTGAGCGTGGTATGTGTTGCGTGGTTTGTGTGAGCGTGTGTGTGAAGTGAGAGTGTTCTGTGGTGTGTGTGTGCGTGTGTGCGTGCGTGCGTGTTTGTTGTTCGTGTGTGTTGAGAGTGCGCACACGCGCTTGAACGTGTTGGCGGCGTTTAGGGTGTCACGGCTGACCCTTTGACCATGTGCCTCCCATCAATAGCTCGCATTCCGACTTCGAGAAGAGAATGTCCAAGGTATCAACAGAATAAAGATGGTTTGGTGAGACTCTTGAATTGCCTTATCGATGATGGCACCTTGTAGGCATAATCTTCTTATCTCATCTCATTGCTCCCGTAATAACCGCCCTCTGTGCACATAGGCCACTGCAGTGCACGAACGGTTTGCACCAGTTGGATTTCATTTACCGGCGGTTGTGGGCATAGTAGAGCTCTCTGCGGGCGTGTGGAGCAAGTTCTGCTCTTTCCCTGCCCATTCAGATGATGTTGTCTGCCCATTTCTACTTTGGCCTGCCTCGGCCCTTTTCTGCCCCTAGGCAACTGCTCCTAGGCAGTTATTGCTCTTGGAGAGCCCATCTGATCTTGCACATTCCCATGAAACATCTGAGTCTTCTTCTTCTTGACTGTGGTCAAACTTAGGGATGAAGAACACAATGGTCAGAGCGCTCACAACATTCCTCCCAAGCCAAGTTAAGCAGTGTTGAGCACGTGGTTTCCTCTTGGAATGGTGATCTTCGTGTGCCTTGGTTTCAGTACAAGCCCCTGTACTTCACCCAGCTGTAATGGGTACATTCTCTCTTTATGGTGGTCAGGGAAGGTAAAGCAGGCCAGGAAGAGGATGATGGACCGCAGCCTCAAAAATGTTGGCCCCTAGAGAAGAATGAGTGTCTCTGACACCTCGTTCCCGATGACCGCATAGTTAAGGGAACACCGTTTCTATCAACCTTTCTCCTCAACCTTTCCTCTGTCTTGTTTTGTATTTTCTATTACCCGTGACACTTTTGGTCTACTCTGCTTACTGCCATTATTATATTGCGCTTGCTGCTGCTACTGCACTTACTATTGCTGCTGCCGTTACTGCCATAACAACAACAGAGAAAACTACTACTGCGCGATTTACCACTGCTACTGCCGCTGCGCCAACTATTTCTGCAGTTAAAACTGCTGCTACTCTACAACTACTACTAACTACTACTAACTCACGACTACTACTGACTACTACTACTAACTACACTAAACTTACCACTACTACTGCAGCGTGGCTGCTGCTGCTGCTGCGCTGCTGCTGCTTGCTGCTGCTAGCTGCTGCTGCTGCGTGTACTGCTGCTGTTGCTGCTACTACTACTACCTACGACTTCTAACTACTACTAACTAAACTACTTACTACTACAACTACTACTACTTACACGCTAACATACTACTACTACTACTACACTGTCCTGCTGCTGATGCCTGCTGTACTGCTGCTGCTGCTGCTGCTGCTGCTGCTGCGGCTGCTTAGAGCTGCTCTCTTGGTAGATGCATCAATGCTTTCTGTGTTTGTTTGTCTGTTACTTTATTCAGGGTTGTTTCAATTTGGCTGCTTTGCAGCAGCACCTGGGTATTGTTATTTGGCTTGATTCTGATGCCTTTGCATTCTCACAGATCGGCAAGCCAGACTTTTCCGGATATTTTTTTGATCGGTACAAACGGGCCATCATGATTGAAGCGCTGGCAAATCCACGAGAATGGATTACTACTGCCGCTGTCCTGGTCGCCATTGATTTGGTAACGCGCATCAAAACAATCACCGCCCCCCCCCCCACACAAACCGACATAACAACAACAACAACGAGCGAACGACAACAAAGGAACGTAATAATTAGTCCCCGCCACTAATCACTTCCACGAGAAAACTACAGCAATATCAAAAGCAGTTTACAACCAAAAAATTTATAGTGCGCAGTAGCAAAACGTTTAACAGGAAATAGTGCTACCTTGTTGTCATCATAGTGATGATATTCACATTAGATGTTGATGTATAATAGATGATGGTTGATGATAATGGTGGGAAAAGAAGAAGGAAGATGAAGAAGAGAAGAATAAGGAAGAAGAAGAAGAAGAGAAGATAGAAGACAGAACCACAAACAACAATCTAACAACAACCACAACAACAACAACGAACAACTAACAAATACAGCTACTGCTGCTGCTAGCTGCTGCTGCTGCTGAGGATGATGATGATGCTGCTGCTGCTGCTGCTGCTGCGCTCTGCTGGCTGATGCTGATGATGATAGATGAGATGACGATGACGACGACGAACCGACGACGATGATACATAATAATAATAAGCATCGTGGTGAAAACGTGTGGATGAGAGGAGAAAGCAAAGGAAGTTAGAGGGAATGGATATAACAGAACAGCGCCACCTTTTATTTCCAAACAACTATTCCTGTCAGTAAATGAGTTTTTGTTGATCCTATGAACAGTGACTTTTTTCCTAACTGACTTTTTTGTTGGAGATAACTGCACTTGTTGTATCTGCCGTGGTTGTTTTTTTTTACATGTAATAAAATTAAAGCACATATCCTGCCAGCTCAATCAATTCTAAACTTCTAAGCCAACAACCCCCCGCCCTCACCCTCACCCCTCCCAGACGCACCTTATTAAAGTGTTCAGAGGTCCACGAGTATCAAATCTTCAGTTCAGAGTGATTCAGTCTTCCTGGCCACACTCAGTACATCCTCGCAAATAAATTTCGTGTCTTGACTTTCTGTCTAAGTGGTACTTTTATTGCCTGCAGTATTGGAGGGTTCAGTTCGAGTCCCGAAGAGCTGCTGTTTGAAGGGGATCCCCTTCCCCCTCCTCTTTCTTCCCCCTCTCCCCCCCCCCGACCCCCTCCCTGGAGTTAACATTCCACTCCATTCAAGTCCTTAAGCTAGAGACTTTAATAAATCCAGACCCTCCCCATCCCCCGCCACTGCCAGCAAACCAAGACCATCTTCCGCATGTGATAAAACCTCAACCACCTTTCGTTAGAGGTGTGATCCAGTTCTGTCTGACCGGATCAGTGACACACACGTAATATACCCAGCATGCATCTTGCTAGACTTGGGCTCCACCACCTGGTTCAGCTTGTTTACGACAAAACTTTGTTTGAAAAAACAATTGCAGGGCAATGCCTTGAGTGACAGTGAAAGAAGTGAAGTGACGTCATTGTGACGTGCAGATGTTGCTGGCGTATGGGAGGGACCCACGCGTAACAAAAGCCCTGGACGAATTTTATTTCGTCATCGTATCCCCTGTCGTCAACCCCAGAATGGTTATGAGTACACGTGGACACAGTATGTTCTCCTTACCGGATTGCCTTTTCCTTCTCTCAACTTGGAAGTTCAGTCAACCAGTCAGTCAGTTTGTATGTCTGTCTGTCTGTTTGTCTGTCTGTCTGTCTGTCAGTTAGTCCGTCAGTCAGTCAGTCAGTGTCTGTCTGTCTGTCTGATTGTTTGTCTGTTTGTATGTCTGTCTGTCTATCTGTCTGTCTCACTGTCTGTCTCTATATGTCTGTCTGTCAGTCATTCTGTCTATCTGTCTGTCTGTCAGACTGTCAGCGCTTCTCTCATGAACCTTGTTGCTGTATCTCCCTGGCTCGTTTGTGTCTATATCTGGATGTCTGCAGGAGGTCTGCCTGCCGGCCTCAGCAGGCGCTGTCTCACTGCAAATGTGGCTCAGGTTTTTTTCTGTATGATTGCATGCTGGGCATTTTCGTGATTTCCTTTATCCCACCACCGTTTCAAACCGAACGCTCACGACAAAGTACAGGATTCTTTGTCACGTGGCCCTGATCGAACTTTGCGTGTGCATAAACACAAAGAGAATAGTGGTGCAGTTTAGGTAGTAGGATTGTGTAGGGGGGGACGGTGTGACGGGGGGACCCGTATCTGGGCTCGGGGTAATGGAGGAGAAGCGGGAAGCACTGGCGAGTGTCTGCACCTAAAGTTTGGCATGGAGATCATAAAAACTCCCCTGCCTTTATCCACCAGACACTGTCCGCCGCATTTCTCGAAACCCACGACTTTATTTGGCAGCCAATAGGATTGAAGTCAAACAGTCCTTAACCACTTAGCTATAGCTTCCCTTCAGTACAATTACAGGCGGTCAACAAATGATGTTGTGTGCAGTCTCTGCAATAAACACCTCAGGCCTATGTATTTTCAGCAATGAATTACCAAATTAATGTACCCGTGTGTCAAGGTCATCAGAGATTTCTCTGTTACTAGCTACTGGTATCCATGTAACCCAGAAGTACAAACTGTCTCATGTGGTGGAGGAAACCCAATAGAAAAATAAAAACAAAACATATGTAGACTTGGGAAGGAGATAGGGCGCCACCAAGGGAATATCTTAAGCCCACAGAAAAGAACATGAAGACAAAATGCAAAGCCAATATGAAACCAGGATCGGTCCGAGGCCCCGGTTTACCAACGCGACCCGCAGCTTTCCATTGGATCAACACCAGGTGGAAGTGACAAGTCAGCTACTGGAGTTTAGCAAAACATTCCTTACGCTCCCTAGGCAGAATCAGATCACCACTGGATACATGAAACGTCCGATACACTCTCCAAGCGGATAAATCAAAGAACACTAGAGTAATGAGCTTACTCCGCTATAAATGGGACATTATTGGACTAGGGAAAGTGATAGATGGACAGGATTGGTGAAGGACAATGACTTGAAAGCAGAGGCACAAGATCTGTACAGTGGTCCAAGAGAAACCATCACCAATCCTGGACGTGTGCATTATTTTTTCAAACGTCAGAAAGGACAGTAGTGGGGGGTGCTTATCAGCTGGTAACAACCGGCATCCAGCAGGATTAATCAGACATCCGGGTGTCGGCCAAGCCCAAGAACATCACCATCATACACATCTATGCACCATACACATCTGACGCACAGCAGATGAAGAAGTAGAAAGAATTTTACGAAGATTCTTGAGCAGTGAGCCATTATCAGAAATACCAAGAATCTGACATCGATCCATCACTTTCAAAGGCAATATTTTAACGCCAAAGTAGGTTCCCTGACTCTTACAACCAAGGGCCCGCAACGTTGGTCAGTTTTGGAACTGGAGAGACTCAACGACAGGACTAATGACGGTCTGCTGGAATTTTGCCTGCACCACAGACTTACCATGCCAATGCCCTCTATCCCCACAAGCCGTCAAGGATGACAACCTGACATGCGCAAAACGGGCAAGATCTTAACCAAAGTAGATATAACTTAACACTCACGTGCCTATCAAATCCAGCATCAACAGAGCCAGAACAAGAACCTACCCTGGAGCTGCATAGGCAGCGACTACTACCGTGGCTGCTGGTATCAAAATGAAGCTAAGAAAAACAGCCTGCAAACCCACGTATCAAATTTGACGTGACAAACTGAAGATCCAGATGTCGAGGAGATCTTCCAAGCTAAGCTTGGCGGACGTTTTTGCGGCCATTACCCCTCCTGGACAATGACATCATGACCTCACAACAACTTTACATGAGGCAGTTCCGGAAACAGCAGAGGAGGTACTCCGTCGCAGAGGATAAACACCAGCCATGGACTACCAATGACATCTTGGACCTCTTGCGCTACAAGAAGACACTGAAACCAACCAGGGTCTTTCTAACCCTAAAGAATTACCGGGAGGGGCCAACAATCTTGTGAAGAAGTCAATTTAAAGGCCAGAGAGAAGTCGATCAGTGATCAATGTGATGAAATCGAAAAAAGTTATGAAAAAAAAAAGAGAAGAAAAACAAGAAAATTATAAATATTACACGAGATAGAGTATATTGCTAGGGGGAGGGTCAAGAAGATCTGATCAAAAAAAAGTCATGTAAAACAAAAGAAAGAAAGAAAAAGCAAAGAAGTCAAAGTTCAAAACAATCCCAGCCTATACCCACCGGGCGCCCCCACGTTATGTCCCTAACAACCCTCAGGCATTATGTGCGAACGTGAAGCTCACCACAAAACATAAAAACCCAACTACCGTGAATTTGTCCCGAGCGGCTTCATACTTATCCGAAGCACTTTTGAGGATGTGCTGCGAGGGTTACAGACTTCAACTCCAGGGCAAAATAAGAATCCTATCGAACGGTTGCCTCAAGTGGTAGCATCGAACCCCTGAACTATAGGTTAGAAGCGCATAAACTACCTTAAGCAAACCAACTAGGCTATCCCGAGTCCCCCCCCCCCTTCCACTCTCCACCCCCATCCACCCACACACCCCTCTGTTTTTACATTTCTTGTGATCACATGAAAGAGTGGGGCCACAACACTTCCCTAAACAGTGTAAAGCATCACATGATTCAAAGATCCGTCCTCATAAAGCAGGAAGCAAAAGAGTTATGAAACAGAAACACAGAACTGTGTCGACCTGACATGTAACTCTGTGTGAGTATGAGTGTGTGCGTGCGTTTCGGCGTGCGTGAGTGTATGTGTGTGATTGTGTGTTCTGTAGGTGGTATGTGTTGAGAGGTGTGGTGTGTAGTGAGGGTGTGTGTGTGAGGTGTGTGAGAGTGACGTAAAATGTGTGTGTGAGAGTGTTGTGATGTGGTGTTTTCTGGAGGTATGTGTGTGTGTGCGTGTGGCGTGATAGTGTGATGTGTGAGTAGTTGTGTGTGTGTGTGTGAGTGTGTGTGTGTGTGATGATTGTGTGTGTGTGAGTAGTGTGGTTGTGTATGTGTGTGTGTGCGTTTGTGTGCGTGAGTGTGTTGTGTGTGGTGTGAGAGAGAAGAGAGAGAGATGTGTGTGCGTGTGTGTGTGTGTAGTAGTGTGTGTGTGTGTGTGTGTATGTGTGTGTGTGTGGGTGCTGTGTAGTGTATGTGTGTGTGTGTGTGTGTGTTGTGTGTCAGTGTGTGTGTGTGTGTCAAAGTAGACTCTCAACATCATTGTCGTTTTCTGGCCCTCATGAGATCAGACAGAAGAGTCTGACTTCATATCATTTATTATCGATCTCAAACACATAGCTCCCATCTGATCAGATTTGTTGCTGGGGGCCAGTTGCCCCAGATAACTACATTCCCTAATGAATTTCCCTTCTTCTTTTCTTTTCTTTTACTTTTCTTTTCTTTTCTCGCCCGAGTTTTTTTTCTACTGTGCAGCTAGAAAGTACACACAGTCAGCTGAAAAGTGTCGTATGTGTGTCTGTCGTGTGAAAGTGTGCGTGACTGTCTGTGTGGACGTCTGTGTTTGTGTGTGTTGTGTCGAGTTTCGTTCGTGTGTCTCACACGTCGTGATGGGATTAGTATGATTGGGCTTGTGGTAAAATGTGTGGGTGGAAAGATGAAGGTGGAATGTGAGCGGAGGTGTGGCAAAGAGTTGGCGCGGGAATGTCTTGTCACTAATCTTTTGTTTTTCTTTCATAATAAGACACTCTGTGTCTGTGTCTCTCTCTTTCTCTCGCTCTGTCATCTCTCTGTCTCACCTTTGTCTGCTCATGTCTGGTCTGTCTGTCTCTCTCTCTCCCTCTCTCTGTAGTTTATTTATTCTTTTCATTTCTTTTATTTACATTAATTCTTTCCATTTCGAGGATTATAGAATCTAGCAACCACATTCGCCTTTGTATATCCAACTCCCCCGTGTGTATCGCAGTTGTGTATATTTTTGTCATCTGTTCCTACTAGGCACACGATGGACCACACTAATTCACCGACACAGCGAACGAATTCTAAAAACGGTGTGCGCAAGATGTTCTGAGGCATTTTGATTGGGGTCTGGGGGGGGGGCAGGGGGGGGGGGGGGGGCGGGGGGAGGGGGGGGGGGGGGGGGGGGGGGGGGGGGGGGGTTGGGGGGGGGGGGGAGGCGGGGGGGGGGACGGCGGGGGGGGGGGAGGGGGGGGGCGGGCGGTCGGGGGGGGGAGGGGGGGTTCGAGCGCGCGCAATGTGAGTGTGTGTGTGTTTTAAAATTTTATTCTTTTATATCGACGATAAATGGAAAAATACACGTAAGTACGCTTTTTATTTACATTGCACTTCCCCGTAGTGTATGACGAATTTTGTAAATGATGACTCTGTTCAACTGTTCATCTATGGTGTGTGTCTGTAAGTGCTCTAATGTGTGTGTCCTGTGTCTGTTGTGCGTGTCTGTGTGTCTGTATGTGTGTATGTGTGTAAACATGTCTGTGGACTGTGTGTGTGTGTCGTCTGTGTGCACACCTGTATTGCTGAGTGGTATGTTGATATGTATGTGCGAGTATGTGTGTATGTGTCATATGTGTGTGTACTATAGTGTGTATGTGTCTATTTGTGGTGTATGTGTAATGACTGTGTACGGTCGTATGTATGTGTCTGTGAGTGTGATACTGTAAGTGCTGTGTATGTACAATGATGGTGATGCGTCTGTGTGGGTGTGTGATTGAAGTGGGAACAACGCCTCACACCCTGAAGCGTCACTAAATTGAAATAAAGAACTACAGACTAGAACTACACTGCCAACAAGCGGAACCAATCAACGGATGTTACTTAACACGAAAACAGGACGACAAGGAAGATACCCACAAGACATTATTGAGAAAAATGAACCGACACTGTGACTGGTTGATACTTCCAGACTGTTGCCATACTCTGGGTTTTAAAAAAAATCACTTCAAATTCATAACATATTATATCATTGAGCCAAAGCAGACCCTGCCTTTGGCCAGATTTGTCAGATGCCAAAGATATGCCAAGTTAACCGTTTTTTGATGTCACATTAATTTCCGATAATTGTTTCCCCCCCGCAATCTCCTTGGTTTTGTTTCTTTTTGGTGCCTACAAAGGAAAGAAGTGGTTGCGGAACATCAGCAGTTTTGAAATCAGAAGCTAATGCTTTCACACACAAGAGTCCAGACATGATAGACTGAGAGAAGTTCAGCTGATTGCTGATTTCCTCCTAATTGTCAGAGTCAGCTGTCTTTCCACATCTGTCACTGTGAGTTTGGGACTGTTGCGTGCTTGTGTCCCATGACTGTTGACTTTTGTGTGTTTGTTCCTTTGGCGCTTTTATCTGGTCTGTTTGTCTGTTTGTCTGGTGTGCCTCATATGTAGGGAAGAGTAGAAGTTAATTCGTGATAGTAAACCTCTTCGATTGTAGATGAATTTGGACAAATACAAAACAAGTATAGTCATAGCATAGAAAGATCAGAATTTTTTATAAATTACTTGAATTATAAAAAGATTGAAGTATAAATATTTGCTGAAAAATCCGAGGCGACTTCCAAGCAGCCATTCTTACTCTGTCTGTGACACTAACGTAAAATAGCATAGCCTATTAGATCAGCATCTGGCTACAGAAGAAACTATAAACCAACAAAATACACCCCCTAAAACGGAAAGGAAACAACATGTTCTCCCTTTCACTACATTCCACACTTTGAACGACGACGATCATTTTCATCTAAAAAACAATCAAAGGGTTGACGGACGCTGTAGCGCGAAGTGGTGTTACAAACAGCTCGACTTTAAACCCAATGCGTCCAATGAAAGTCCTGGGTTCAAACTATTTCGGCAGCGTCTGGTGGATTCAGTGGTGGAAGGTTACCATCTCCCAGGTCAACTCAAGTGCAGGCCTGCTGGTTTCTCTACATCCCCTCTGTCACGCACTAATTCACAATTTCGAAAAATCAAACATGCACGAACTAATAGATCCCGTCAACATTTGCGTGGTTTACGAAACACAAAACACAACAGCATACAATCCCCGAAGATCGGAAGTGGCAGGACCAAAATTTAGTGAGTAGGCACAACGGTGGCGGGTCAGCAACCATCTCACTAGTCCAGTGATGCTGGGAGACATGACTAGCCGTGAGGAGGAGGAGTAGCAGACATAAATAAAACCAGGAGGTGGAGACAAATGGTTTAGCTTTCACTGGAGCATACACACAAGTCCTGCTGCTTCTGATCCAAATCAAGGAAAAACCGATGGACCGTTAGATAAACCGAATTACATCTCTCTGATTCTGTTCTCAAGAGAGCTTCCGTCATGATCCCCATGTTGGCGTCCTTGGCACCAGTCACCAACAGTATTGGTGACGACGCTCAGGAGAGCGACCAGTCGCGTGGGTGAGGCCAATAAAGCCTCCCTCCAACTGCGCCTACAAAATGCTACCTTGTCTGCCTGATCACGATCTTCATTCTTTCAGTCTGTTCGTACTGTCAGTACAAGTGCAGATATTGAGTACACACACACACTCACACACACGACACACACAAAACACACAAACAAACGTACACACACAACACACAACACACACGCAACGCCTACAACCACACACACAGTGACAGAACAGACTAAACAACAGAGAGGCCAGAGAAAACGAGAGAGATAACTTTGCGAAAAACTTTTTATTCAAATAGAGTGCAATAGAATAAAGCAGCACAGCAGATGCCTTTTTACAATCACCCTCTGAAAAAGACAAACAAACAAGCAAAAAAGAACCAACAATCAAACAACAGTACAACCTCCTCCTCCCCACCCCCACACCCCCCAAACAAAAATAAACACCAACCACACCATCAAAAAAAAACCACCCACCCACGGCTCCCCACCACCCCAAAAAACTAAAAACAACACACACCAAAAAACAAAACACAAACCAAACAATAAAAAAAAAGCAAGAAGAAAAAAAAAAACTCATAGAGAGTGTATTTGTGAGAGAGAGGAGAGAATAAATTATAATTTTTCAATTATTTTCCAATGTTGTATCAACATGTACATGCTATCATAAAAGAGCAAATATGCTAAATCATACTTGATATCATTGCAACATTCTCAAATAAAAAAGACAAAGAGCCCCAAAACGCAAAAGTCTAAACGCCACCCAAGAAGCAATAACCCGAAAAGAGAGGAATCTTTATGTGGGCATCACCCCTTTGCCCTGTTCACTTCGAGAAGGGAAGGGAGCAAACAGGAACAAACAAGAACGGAGAAAATCATTCTGTGGGCATTAGCGGCCATTTTCAAGAAACAGAGAGAGAGAGAGAGAGAGAGCGAGACAGCAGATAGAGAGAGAGAGGAGAGAAGGCGAGAGAGATAGAGAGAGAGAGAGAGAGAGAGAAGAGGAGAGAGCAGAGAGAGAGAGAGAGAGAAAGAGAGAGAAGGAGAGAGAGAAGAGAGAGCAAGAGGAGATAAAAAAAACCTTTACTAATGATATGAACAAAAAAAAGAAAGAAAAAGAGATAAAGAAACGACAAAAACCAAAAAAAAAAAAAAACTAGAAAAAAGAAAAAATACACGAAGGCCCCACCCCTCCACCCCCCAACACCACATTTTTCACCTCCACCGCCTTCCCCCCTTCCCCCCCCCCCCTCTCCTCTACCTACTCCGCCTCCACCCTCCTCCAAGTCTCCTCCTTCCCTATACCAACCCACAGTTCCCACCTTCCTCCTCATGTCGTCACATTAATATCTCGCCTCACCTCCTCCCCCTTTCAACGGCTCCTGCATACAGCTCTTCCCTTCCTCCTTCTTCTACAGTCCCCCGACCGTCTTCCCTCCTATCCCCTCTGCTCTTTCACACCTCACTATACTCAGCCCTCTTTTCTGCCTTGTCCCCGACCCTACACCCCTCACACCCCCTCCCCTCACCACCACCCAACCACACCTCGCTCCTTCCTCTCCCCCCCCCTTCATCCCCCACTTACCCCCTCGCCCCACCTGCATACTACTTCTGGCTTGGATCCCTGGTCTGATACAATGGCTCTCCAGGTACTTGAACTTTGAACTTTTTCCAGCTTCTGGTCATTAACCCTGATATCAGTGCTAATGCCGTTTGGTGTTATTAGTCATCAGTTGGTCTTCTCTGCACTGAAAAAAAAAAAATTTATCATCGCCGTAGTTTTGGAGGCCTTATTCACATGTTCTGTTAGGCTGGCAAGCTTCTTTTCTGATCCTGCTATTCCATCAATGTCATCCTGCGAAGCGGAGGTTTGTGATCGTCTGCCACCAATGCTGACTGAACCCTTCATGCAATGTTCCAGTGGCATCACCATGAATCCCTCTCAAGAAGATTAAAAAGATGGTGAAGTAGACAGAAGCCACTGGCCTTACTCCAACTGTTTTTACGAAACCATTCTCCAATGTTGTTGTGTTGTAGTACACTGCACTGGTGGCCTCGCTGTACAGCTGTTTGATGACTCTGATCAGGTTTTGCATTGATGCTGTACCAAATTCTGGTTGCCACACAAAAGCTGCATGCCACACCGTGTCAAATGGCCTTCTTTTAAAATCGAATAAAAATAACGTGGTAAAGGTCTTGTTGATGTTGAAGGTACCGCTCACATAGTATTCTGAGGTTGAATATCTGTTCTGTTGTGCTGCGCCCTGCTCTGAAACCTGCTTGTTCCTCAGCAATGATGGTCTCTGCTTGTGGCTTCAGTCTATTTGATATTATCTGCAGCATGACCTTGCTTGGGTGGCATATGAGGCTGATTGTGCGTTAATTATGGCATTGTTGTAGATTTCCTATAGCATAAGTAAATATGTCATTTATTGATTTGAAGCATAGGCATTCTACCGATCATGGTATAGTTTTTGAAACTGTTACCTTCATTCCCAGTGTTCTTTTGGCGTGGAATACATGACGTGTATCTTTCGATCTGTTGTAGTTTAATTAGCTATAGTTATTCATAAGGTAAATTCTTTTCTTTTATTGTATTATGGTTACATTAGTTAGACGGTTCATTAACTTTTTTTTCTGAATTGTTTGCCTTTTTGTGTTTAATATCACTTCATGTGAATAGATGTTAAATTGAACAACAACGCACATCGTACACACAACACACACACACACACACACGACACACAACACAGCGGAAGCACTCACACACACACACAAAGCAGATTCACAACACACACACACACACACAACACACACACACAATATACATAGACACTTTAACCTGGACATTAAAAAAGTTTTTTCGAACATGTTTCTGAACACGAGGGGTGTCCCTTCTGACAACTTAACCGAACTGTTCATTTTAGTAATGGAAATTTCATCTGTTTTTTGAAGAGACAAAAGAATTGAACGCAACAAAAACCTACACACTACATACACTACAGCGGCTGGTAATTAGTAGTTCTTAGTTTCTGTTTGTTTTGTTTCTGTTATTGATCTCGTGCCGACGACTCTAGACGAGCGATGATGTGATGAAGATGATGATCTTTCTCTTTTTCAGGAAATATATTTCGTGGGAAAATAGATTGGACGTCCTCACCTTCTTCTTCTTGCCGGTGATCTCGTTACTTGGCCAAGAGTTCAGTATTTCCTAGCGTTAAGTGTCTATAGCAGAAAACAAGAACACCAACACAGAATACTGCTGCTATCTGCTGCTGCTCTGCTCGCTCTACTGCCTTCTCCGCTTGCTCTAGCTGTCTACCTGCGCTTCTCTCTGCTGCTCTCTTCTGCTTCCAACTGCTGCCTTCCTACTGCTGCTTACTCATCTGCTGCTTGCTGCGATACTAACTATTTCTCTTCTACTACTACTACTAACTACTACTACTACTACTACTAACAAACTACTACTACTATACTACTACCCAATAGTGCAGCTGCATCTGCCACCACTACTTTTACTACTTGTGCTGTTATTGCTCAACTCACTACTAACTACTACTACTACTACTACTACAACTAACTACTACTACTACAACCTCCAAATAGTGGATGCTGCATTCTGCCACTACTACCTATTATCTACTTTCTGCTGGTCATCGCTCCAACTAACTACCACTACTCGGCTGCTGCTGCTGCTGCTCTGCTAGCTACTACTACTACTACTACTGTTTAATGTAGCTGCTGCTGCTGCTGCAGATACTGCTGCTTGTACTACCTGTAAAATTATGATGTGCTTGTTTTTTTCCAAAACTTCTATCTATCAGTGCTTCCAAGACAAACAAAAGCATATAGACTGCTCTATTGATTTGGGAAAAGGCAACCTGTATGTGGGGGGGGGGGGGGGGGGGGGGGGGGGTGTGAGTGTGTTGGTGACTGTGTATTTGTTAGTGTTCCTGTTTATGTGTTTTGTATGTTTGTGTGTACTATGGTGCTCTGTGGTATGATTATGGGTTTTGTGTGTTGTAGGTGTGATGTTTGCCCGTGCACGTATTAGGTGTGTTACTGCATGGCTATTACGCACGCATGCACCTGGTGTATATGTATCGTGTGTACACATGTGAATTTGTGAGTGTTGCATGTGCTCACTGAAGTAGGACTTGAAATGTATGGCTTTGTATTTTCTTTTTGTTTTTTGTTTTTTCAATTACTCCCAAATACGCAATCAGAGTGGAAGTATCAGTGGAGGAACCGTTTATAGGAGAATGCAGGAATATTGCACAACCCCTCGACGCCCTATTTCCCACACACATAAACTGGAAAAATTGACCCGGTATCACAGACAGGCTCTTGAACGAGTGTGCTCTCCTGACCAGTAGATAGGGGGCGAGGGGAGGGAGGGGGGGGGGGGGGATGGTAGTGTGGGGGGGGCGGGGGGGGTGGCGGGGGGTGGGATTCAGCATAGGAAGTTTCCCCCCCCCCCCCTAGTTAGCTAGAGCATTAGGCATTGCGCTCGTGATCTGCCGACCTGGGGTCGAAATCGCCGTCTACTTGGGAGCGCGAGTTTTAACCTTGAAATAAACACTGTTGCCGACTCCATATCTTCATTTCCTTTCAACGGTCAATGTCCATTCTTCGAATTTGGATTGGATGTGCATGAAAACTTACAGATAACAGCTGTCAAAGAACAGACATTATGATGACGTGTTTCGATTGTAAGTACTTTCCCCTTGGTGATTATGAGTTAATGGCTCCTGCAGCTGGAGAGAAGACATGTTATAACAACCCATCACAAACGTTTGTGTTTGTGAGCGCTTAGAGTCCTTCATAAGAAAGATTATTTGGCCAGATATATTTCTTACTTACTAACGTCTATGATCATGCTTATTGCCCTTTCTTGTCTTTAAAAATGACATCGAAAAATGCACAGCTGTGATGTCCGCACAAGCGTTGTTGCATAGTAAGCAACACAGTCAGTGGCTTTACGGCAGTTTGCCTCGAAATAACAAGTGTTGTCTCTCCCTCCCCCTCTGTCTCTGTCTCTCTGTCTGTCTGTTTGTCTGTCTGTGTCTCTGTCTGGTTTGTCTGTCTGTCTCTATTGGTCGTGTTTCTCTGTGTCCGTTCTACTCCCTCCCCTCCCTCCCTCTCTCTCTCTCTCTCTCTCTCTCCACCTTCTTCTTATCTCTCTCGTCCCTCTCAATCTCATCACTCTCTCCTCTCTCTCTCTCTCTCTCTCTCTCCTTCTCTCCAATGTTTATGCTTAAAATTGTTAGCCATAGGTGCACTGTCATCTCTATATTAACGTTCTTTTCATACATGTTTTTGTCAGTTGTAATCTGTATGACAATTGCAACTGATTTGTTATTAGTTTTATTTCATTATCCTATTACTTAATATAGTAATCATATTTATCGTTATCATAGTACAGCTATGTTCATTTGTTTATGACTACAATCGCACAAAGTAATGATGGTGTTTGTGTTTTGAAAATGGTATTTGATATTATCTCCATAAGTATACACTACATAGTTTACCACACACACGCACGCACACGCGCAAGCACGCACAACATACACACACCCGCGCGCGAGCACACACACAACGCACACACACACACACATAAAACACACGTGCACACCACACACACACCACACACCACACCACTTTTTAAAAAAAAAACTTGTTCCAAAAACCAACCATATTTTTGTGCCCCCATATTTAAAAAATAACTACCTTGGAACAAATTCTCACGGGGAAATTCAGTATATCCTCCAACTTACTGTTTGCCTTTTAGAGGTCACTTTAACTAAGGTGACACAGAAAAAAAAATTTTCCTGACTTAAGCATCCACAATTAAAGGGTTTTTGGGGGTTTGAATCTTCATATATTCAGTTGAAGTTGATTGTGGTACCCTATGTCTGAAAAAAAATTTAAAAAAAAACTTGCAGTTTTCAGATTGCATTTATCGACAAATAAAGATTTCAAAACATGCAAAAAGTGCTATATACATATTTTATAGTTGCTTTTTTTTTTACAGGCACTTTTAAACGGCTTGGTTTGGGTTACAGATACTTGATTTGTAGAAAAAAAAAGTGGGGGCAAATATATGAAAGTACGTGAAGTCAGGGAAGCGGGTGACTGAAGTCAGGAAGGCGGTGAGGGATGATGTTTTGAGCAGCCGATAGTTTTTGGGAACGGGGTCACGTTTCAATGTTTAGGCAGATGTTTTAATATGATACAAGGTAAGACAACCCCTCATACAGCACTGCTCCTATAGAAAAAAATTGCAGACTACAAGGATACCTCTGCAAAAAATGTCTTTTAATCAGAAAGAAACGAAATACAGAAACAGTAAAGGGGGGTTTTTTTTTTCAGTTTATCTGGAAGTTCCCGCTGGGTAGGTGGATTATGTCACAGGAACCCTCGATCGTCATCCCGACTGCCCAATCAAAAACCTCTCTAATGGTACATGGAACTTACGACATGCAACAAAAAGGAAAAAAGGGAAAAATCTCAAACGGAAATGGAAAAAATGAACCTCAAAAATACTAGACTTTCAGAATGAGATGGAAAGGGAGCAGGCTGCAAAACCCCCAAACTAACCCTTTTTTACTGGGGGGAAAAACACCAAAAGGATTTGGGGCAGATTCAGATCAAGAAACCCAAAGACCATCAAAGGTTTCGGGATTTAAAAAGGGAGAGGTCCGATAGTAAAACTTAAGGGCACACCTTTCGACATCGAAAGCACAAGTATATGCACCAACAACGAAAAAGAGACGCAAAAATTGAATTTTATAAAAAGGGAAAAAGGGCAATGAAGCAACTGAATCTAAAGATACAGAAAATAATGGTGACCCAATTAAAAGGGTAGGAAAAGGGGAAAGATAAACCACATTTTGGCCCTTGGAATGGGAGTGGAAATAAAAGAGGGAGGGCTCACGGAATGGAAAGGGAAAAAAAGCGGCGTCATGAACACTTGTTTAAAAACCCACCAAGAAGATGCGGACATGAAAAACCCGGGCGAAAAAACCCGGGAAACAAAAAGATTACACCTGATTCGAACGCTTCCGTAACTCAAACATTTTGAATCCATCCCAGGTGCAGACTGTGGAAGTGATCAGCCCAGTTATCGGACAAGCAACAAAATTAAAAAAGTTGTAAAAAGCAAAAAAAACACCAAAACTGCAAAGAATGCTACAAACTGACGAAGAAAAAAAGAAAAATACAAGACAAATTTGGGAAACAAATTCAGGCCTAGACAACTACCACTACAAGGAAAAATGCAGATGATGAAAGATAGCACACAGGCAGCAAAAAATATATATACATAAATAAAAAAAACATAAAGGGGATGACCCGAGATTTTAAACCTAAGGAAAAACAGAGAAAGGAAAAAGTAGATAAAAAAGAGGTAAAAAGAACCGAAAAACTGGTTAAGAAAAAATGTAAGAACCCAAGAAAATGGATCAATATGCAGTGAAAGGAAATTGAAAGAATGCAAATTTGATAGCAAACTTAAGCATGAAAAAATAAAAGATTGACAGGGAAAAAATCACTGCAAAAAAACAGGTTTTATAAAGTCGCGAGAGGAGAATACCAAGGAAAAAGAAAAATTCTTAACAGGTGGTCAGAAACATCGAAAGTTTTTTAAAACACGACAGAGGCCACCCCTCAATTACAACAAGATGGGCCCCAATAATCAGGGAAAACGAATGAACATGCACCACAAGATGAAAAGTGGGAAAGGGGCCCCGGAATGAGAATCCCATCGAATTGATAACACCCCGTGAAGTGGGAATTAAGGCTCACAAAACTACAAAAAAATATTATGACACAGGGGAAAATTTCCCACAGAATGAAGAAGTCCCTCTACATTTTTGATCCCTAAGAAATGGACAGCTAATGTGACCAACATGACAATCGCCTGATGATCCCTCACCAAAGTTTTTTTTTAAAAACTCTGAAGAAAAATGAGAAATAAAATACTCCCAGAAATTTCAGAAAACCCAAATTTGGGTTCAGGGAACAAAGGCACCCGAAATGCAATCTTCGCATTGAAAACCTCATGAAAACCTCGAGGGCCCAAAAAACCCGTACCTCTGCTTCATTGACTACCAAAAGCGTTCGACAAAAAACGACACCCACTTGTTTGATATTTTGGCAGGGGTATACATCGCGGAAAGACCGAGCCTCAGAAACAATATTGGAACAGGAGGCACCATTAAGTCGACAAAGACTCAGTCAAAAAGACCCAATTTCAGGGGTGTGAGGGAGGTCTTTTTTTCTCGCCCGATTTTTTTAATGTATATAGTGAAAATTTCTACGAAAATTGAGAATCTGAGGAATTGTGTAGGGGCCACAAAATCAAAAACCAGAATGCAATGACAACCCCCGCGGGCTCTGAAGAAAAAATGCAAAAAATTTTTTCAACGAACAACGAAAGCGAAAAGAAAGGGTACAGCTCAATGCAAAAAAGACAGAATCATGTACCGAAAAAAAACTTTTTTAAAACCCCAAGCAACATAGCCTGTAAAGGAGAGAAATCACACAAGAAACACCTTTAAATACCTTGGGGTTTACTATCACCTGGACGCAAGTGTGACACAGAAATCAAGAAAGAGAACGGTCAATTTTTTGGGCAACTTTTTTAAAAAAAAAAAAACCCCCTGACATGCCATTTTTTTACCAACATAAGATAACTCAAGACAAAGACCCCTGTTTTTAGAGCCTACTAGGGCCACCCCTTTTGTAAAGGGGTGATGCTGGGCCCAGCCAAAGGGCACAGAACATGACAGAAGCAGTGGAAATTTGGGTTTTCCGGGAAACAGAAAATCCATGGACTAAAAAAAAACAAATGCAAAGTAAAGGGAAAAGGGTGGGGACAAGAGACCCCTTTTCAACACCATCAAGAAAACCGCTTAAAAATTTTTTGGCCATAAATCAGGGGTACGGGCTAAGAAACTGTTATGGGGTGGCAAAATCTGTGGAAACGAGCAAGGAAGACAACGAACAAAATTCACAGACCTTAAAAAAAATTCGCAACGAAAAAAGAGGGCACCAAAAATGAGCTCAGAAGGGGCCCAGAACAGGGGAAAATAGAGCCAGATCGTCGATGTCTGCAGGACCCAAACCCACACTTTAAGAAGAAAAAACTATCTACTACTGTCCTTAGTCTGACACCGGGGGGCACCCTCAAAGCTCAACAACCATTCCCTCCATTCCTCTCTCTGTTCTGCCCTTTTTCAGGTTTTTTTTGAGTTCTAGGCCGTCCATTTACTGATGTTATCCCCCAGCTCTTCCCTTGGTCTGCCTCTCTTTTCCTCCTTGACAGGCCTTGTAAAAAATGTCCCCTTTGCAATTCCTTTGGACTTGTGACAGCCCCTACCAAAAATT